>OY735212.1:40829664-40852164 GCA_963457665.1 Thysanoteuthis rhombus | reverse complement strand
TTTAATATTTCTAAATGAACATGAATTTGATTGGAATATTCCACTAAACCCCCAAACAGATCTAGTAACTGTAAACAAACAAATATCTGTAATTGTATCTCTCCTTGCAGCCTTCAGAGCGAGATCAAAAGAAAGAAAAAAGTTGGATGTATATCAAAGATTTGACTAAGAACTGGAAAATGTGGATTATAAAGATGGCGACTACTCATTATTATTGAGGCATTCAGAAGAGTCTCGAAGAGCCTTGCAGAAAGACTGGAAGAAATGGAGACCCGAGAAAGAATTAAAACCACCCAAGGAATAGCAATACTAAATTCGGCAAGAATACAATATTTAGGAGACTTACAGTCACTTGATACCCGGCGAGAGCCACTATTGTCGTGTAAATATACTTCAAGACAAATCAATAGATTAGCATCAGAATCATTTTTTAAGAATTGGTTAAATAACATTTTTTTGTGATTAAGCAATAATCAATCAAAAAGCCAATTTACTGGTTGGCCCAATTAGACGGCTTTTTGGTTCAAAGAAAAATATTACACATACATTTCGTTGGTTTTGTCTTGGGATTTTGTTCATTATCTCGATTATCTTGCGACTCAATTAACCGTAATCTGCTGTAATGATAATAGGAAATATGTAAAAAAAAATAATAGGGACAGTTCAGGTGATCTTAGAAGACATGCTGTCATTCGCTCTCTAGTGATGACCACATGAAGATATAGACAATATTAATGCTGCTGCTGCTGATTATTATTATTATCTCATAAAGATGTGGACAAATGAACGAATGAATTATTATCAAGATGGTGATAATTATGAAAATAACTAGCATTAGTGCTGATTACAGCGTTATCTTCTAATTATAAATCACGCCAGGTTTCCCTTGGTCCGAATATAAAGAAATGAATTATGCGACCAAGAGATCATGGCTTGTTATGAGCCGACAATCCACGTGAAGTACTTGTAAGCGTGTATTCAAATTCAATGAGGTGAACAAGGAAGGGTTTTAAAGACCACCCAACCAGTTGGCTCTGGGAATAATTAAAACTATCACTTACCTAAGTTAGGGAACAGTTCAGATTACAACCGTCCATTACTTACGTCAACATGACACGGGAAATTGTCTGAATGTAATAAAGACACACTCAATGCGCAGATGGTGCACTTAAATATTTAAGAGATCTTTGCGTATTTGTATCACATTAATGTCATTTCTTTCGTGTTTTTGATATTTACTAAGCTTAGATTAATCCCGTATGAGATCTGTGAAAATGTCAAAAATCAGTTTCATACGATTCTAAATAAATTCATTGGTATAAGAAATCATCATTATCATCGTCATCATCAAACCAGCCTTCTCCATTGTTGGACATACATTTTCTTCAAGGTAGGTTTTTGTAAGTATAGGAAGTGATGGGTCTTAACATTCCATGCAGGTCCATGTTGTGATGGCAGGGGCTGGAGTGATCTTAGTCTAGCAACTCAGTCTTGGCCTCTCCGACAACGTAAAACGTACTCAGTGTAGATCTAGCGTTTTTTAGTGCGCATTAGCTTTTTGGTTACATCCGTTGAAAAACCATTGTTTGTTTTCTTTGTCAGACTCCAAATAACCAGTATAATAACTACTCGTTAAGGTGTAAAACTTGAAAAAAAAATCCTTCAATTTGTTACACGTAAACCTATTATTTTATCTCAAAGTAATACTTATTCAATCATTAATTTACTCTGAGACAAACTGATAAATTTAGGTTAACAAATCTTTCTCAACAAAGTAATTTTCTCAAGTTGGTCTAAAGAAATACGTTTATCAGTGTAAGCCAATTTGATAATTCGGAGACGATATTTTGAAATACGGTGCTTATGTAGTGATACGTTGAAATGAATACTGATATCGTAGTGTAAACTATCTTCCTATTATTTGAAAAAGAAATGAGAGAAAAAGAACAGTTATCACTCTTTGATCCTAGATTTTCACATCTTAAGGATGAGGAACACAGCAACAAAGTGAGTATCGTAGGCCAACCAGTCAAACGCCAGGGGGCAAACGTCCCCTCAGATTCGGGCAAAACAGTGAAAGTTTTCAGGCATATCAAGCTCTTTTCCCACTTAAGGCTCATGGCGAGTGATTATATATTCAGGGTTGAGAACTCTTTAAGTGAGGTTACTCGTTCATTGTAAGCATTATGCAATGCTCTTCCATAGGAATAGAGCACTCCGATGGATAGGGAATTTATGCATAGATAAATGTATCGCTTATATTCAACCTTGCTGACCATCCAGTTCCGTGGCACGGAGGTAGGATAGCGGCCTCCAGGTCTGAAGCAAAGGTGCTGGATGGGATAATGGATAGTCTATAGTCACACTGGAGAGTTGTAATACAACGAAACAGCTGTCTGTGGATGACACAATATATATATATATATATATATATATATATATATATATATATATATATATGGATAACACAATTATTGATCATTATATATATATGTATATATATATATATTTGGATAACACAATTATTGATCATTGTATATATATATATATATATATATATATATATATATATATATATATATATATATATAAAGATCAATAATTGTGTCATCCATATATATATATATGTATGGATGACACAATTATCTTTCTCTCTCTCTCTCTCTCTCTCTCTCTCTATATATATATATATATATATATATATATATATATATATATATATATATATATATATATATATTAAGCCTTGATTAGTCCGGGACAAGGCCATGGGCTGCTTACAGTAAATGGTCACTCTTTTAAGGTTTAATGCTACTTGATTCCGATTATCAGGCGGGAACTGCTGTTCAGCGTGATATGATCGTAAGCCCATGACAAAGTGAAGGCAGTCAATTAACACGATATTCAGTTACCACGATTTTGAAAACTGCGGCCATTTCCTGTATTATGCGTGTAATTATTCAGTTATGGCTATATGAAAGATAAAGATTTATGGTTGATGACCGTTGGGTGAGTAAGGCGATTTGTGCCCTAGCTTATGGAGGAAAGAGATATATTCACGACGTGCGATAAGTTAGGGATGTTTCATTATCGTGGCCTCTATGGGGGAGATAGGTTCCCTACCATGTGCGTGGGAAGGTTGCCATTATTCAAGATTAGTTGAGGAAATGATATCAATATCTGACAATGTGTTTAGATAATATCGAAATGATAAAATAATAACACAACTTTTAAGGAAAACAAATTTGTTTCATTCATTCAAACTAGAAAAGTACATATTGTTAATGTCTTTGCAAAGAAATATTTCAACAGTGTCTTCGGGTTTTATGCAACAAATTTAGATAAATGTGCAAAATAAAATATTGAGAGCATTGTAATGTATTTGGGTGTATGTTAAGTCACCAATAGTGTATGTAAGATGAAAATTTACCACACGCACACACACACGCACACACACGCACACACACACACACATATATATATATATATATACAGAGAGAGAGAGAGAGAGAGAGAGAGAGAGAGAGAGAGGAGGGGAGAGGAAGAAAGAAAATTGTGCATGGACCGGTCTCATATTCAACCATTGATTTTATAAGAACTTTTGGCGATATCGTGTGTACAGGAATGAAATTTTGGTGATATGTGGTGTGGACATGTAAATATGACATAGGGGAGTCATTTGTTTATGGATCCACCCAAATAATTCATATTGTCGGCCATTGTTCACCCGGCCGAGAAATTTCATTGGAATTCAATGGGTACTTTTAACGTATGGACAGCTGTGAGTGTATAAAAAAATGTATGACCCTTGCCCTTCCCAAAAGAAATCTCAAACTGGGAAAATATCTCTCAATCAAAAATAAATTCCCGGATCCGCCCCCAAATTCTATCAACTTCCCCTAATCTCACTGCCAGTCATTCCACAAAATTTCATCGAAATTCATCGAGAACTTTTTGTGTAAACGTGTAAACATGAACTTTTCACGATATTATGTGGTGTGGACATATAACTACGACATAGGGGAAATAATTGTGCATAGATCCATCCCAAAATTCAATAGCTTATTTCATGGTCTATTGCCCGCCCTCCCTCACAATTTTATTGGAATTCACCGAGAACTTCTGGGATATCATGTGGACAGTCTAGAGCGTGTACCCTTCCTTATCCCATCACACAGTCATCCAGATAATTCCCTTCAAATTCATTGAGTACTTTCGGAGATTTTGGGCAGACAGACAGACTTTTCATTATGAAAAAAACAAACTACCAAGATTGTTATGAACAAAATGGACGATAATTCGCGGCGGGAAATTGACACGATTCGCAATCACCACATTTTGACGCCGATTAACTAGCTCCTTATCCAAACAGAGTTTCATCTACCAACACATAAAGAAGCACCACTGGCCTTCCTAAAACATTCGCAAGACTCTCACAGACAACATTGATATACCACACAATTCAAACAATAAAAAAGTGACTTCAAATCCTGGAGGCTATCTATATCAAAGCCAGACAACCCACTATTACCAAAATAATTTACGAGCTGGGAGTAGACATTTTAAGAGTGGAAGTTGCATTACTATCACGTGATACTTTATTCAATCCTATTTAAATCTTTTAGTACTTGTATTATTATTATGTTCGTCGGACTTCTTCCTGAAAATGACCAATGCCGGTCGATAGCACTCGAAGAATGATATTACGGATTTCGGACAGTTCGTTCATTCTTGTGACCCAGCTAGAAAGGAACTCATTCGCAAATAAGGAAAAAATAATCAAAAGTTATATATATATGTAAAATTTAAAATAATGACGACAATAATGATAATGATAATGATAAATATATATATTCTTCTATGTATATTCATCACACACATGTATATTTATGAGAGAACAATAAGCGAGTGTATATGTAGTGATAAGATCTTTGTAAAAAAAGTTTCGGATACCATTAGTGGAGCGGTTATAAAATGAAACATTCTTTTTCACTTAAAGAGATTTCTATTTAAAAATCTTTTCAAGTACTACAATCTGTAACGAACCATTTAAAAGGAGCTTTACTCATTATATATATATATATATATATATATATATATATATATATATATATATATATATATATATATATATATATATATGTTTGTATTCGTGGATGTTAAGTGATCTGACAGAATGTAGATGAAAATGGCGATTGGGAGGTGAAGAGAAAAATTCAAGAGATTGTGGCAAATATTTCTGTTTTTGACCCTGCCTCTCATAGAAACATTTCATTTTCAACCAAATGTCACCCCCAATTACACAGATACAAAAACACCTCCCCTCTCGCTCTCACCAAACAACTAAACACAGAAATATCTGCATTCTCATCTTCAGCATCAAAATGTAAGCAGTATATTTTTCTTTGTGAACCACCGAAATACTTTTCTTAGAAATACATCGAACTACGCCCACGTTATGATAATACAAAATGTTGAGATCTAACACCTATCTCTTGAGTTTTTCTCTTCACCTTTGAATTGTCATTTTCATCTACATATATATATATATATATATATATATATATATATATATATATATATATATATATATATATATATATATATATATGGTTGATACAAAAGTTTCCTGCATTTTTGACAAACGTTTTGATTCATATAAATTCATAGGATCCTTTTTCAATCATCGAAGTACTGTCTATAGTTTTCTATGACTTTACACAACCTTTAAGCTAAATTGTGAATGCTATCATAAGAAGAAGATTCCGGTTTGTGTTTTGATTTTATGAATTATTCGAGGAATTACTCGATATTTTGAACCAGTTGGAATCGTTAAGAACTTCCCACCCCAGTTCCATGGTAGTTTGTCACTAGAGAATTAGCATTGTCCCGAAGCAAAATCACGGATCAACTACATATCTTTTAGCTTCTAATGCGTCATTCAAACGAGCTAATTCTTCAATGACCACGTTCCGGCATTTCGTAATATATGTTCCTTTTAAATCCTACTAAACACGAATAACTTTTTCGCAAGGAAATTCCGTTTAGATTTAGATGTTGACAGCTACGGCAAAAACTTTTCTAACCACTCTGACTGAACAAATAATTAGGTTTGTAGACCAGAAAAACTGATTTTTTTTTTTCAGCAGATATTCAAAACAAAAATAGTGTCAATTGTTTAAAAAAATGGTCTTGATTAATTTCGCCGTCATGGCATTAATGATGAATTAAAGGGACAATTCTGGGAACTTTCGAAAGAATTTTCAAGAGGATATGAGTTGAATGAAGCTCATCTTTAAAGTAGAATAGTATAAGAAAATCATATTATTTGAGATAGCCAGAGGCCATTATATTCAATAAATGAATAACAAAATCTGTGCGCTTTCAGGTTAAGTCGACATTGTGTCACATTCCACCCGTGGGGAAGCTGTTAAATATCAAATCATTTCCGCCAACTCAACCACGTCCATTGGTGTTGCATCAGCCTCATTCTGAGCGTGTATCGGATTGGCTTTCTCACTTACATCAAGATTCTTAAATCAACTAGAAGATATATTGCAAAAGACTTGCCTCCGGTGGGCAGGCCACTTGGCGAGGAAGGAAAACTGAAATCTGGCCGTCGGAGAGGGGAGAACTAGCTAGAAAAATCGCCCACAAGTCGGATATTTCAGTTAATTGCTATAATTTGCCAAATGTCCGTATGTCCGTGATACCAAAACTCAAGAACAGTTACAGATATGATCAACAGTTTTTCTGTGGTTTCAAATGGGAACCTGGGGCACGTTCTTCGCATATTAGTCTCTTGAAAATAAAAGGAACAATTTGGGGTCTGCGTTAGCGCTTTCTCCGGTAATCATGATCTGCTTTCCTTGTCTTTACCTATCTAAATATACTAAGTCTGACCCTGTTTATTTGTATATGACCTCTTAGTAGCCAAATGGTGTATTGTAGCCGGTGTTATAGAATCAAGGTACACCTAAAAAAAAAAAAATTAGTTTTCAATAAGCCCGTAGCTTAACGCGCAATTATTAATTGAATTTTGGTCTGGAACTTTCATTGTATAATGTTTTATCTATGTGATTGATATTCATCACTGAATTGATAAGGAAAGATATTATGTTGAAAAATATATTTGTAGCGTAAGATAGATGCCTTAAAAAAACAAAAAACAAACTTGGGATGTAAGTGAGAGTGGAAGAGGATTCGCGCTGCCTCTATAACGACTCGTCGCAAAAAAGAAAAAAACATCTGAGTGCTGTTCTTGCTTTTCGCCCTTTTTACGTTAAAGCGAATCAGTGGCACAAAGCTAAGTTTGAAAAAGCGTGGGACACCTGCACTTAATGAGTTTGCTCTAAGACGCAGTAGTTCGGGGTGTTTTTCACTTATGATCTCATGATAAAGATATTAAAATGATAAAAGCAAACCTTGAATGCAAAAATAGCAAATGAAACTTTTTCAACTTTGCACATGTTATTTTAAGAAGATATTAATCGGCAACATAATAGCTTATTTGTACGTGAAAGATAACGTATAAATTTTGACGCAGGCGGTGTCATTTCGTTAGTAAAAGTGTTAAGCATCTTTGGAGGGGAGAGGGAAACATTCATCAGCTTACAAATGTCTGCCGTTGGACAAAATCCCCAAATCCACCAAACTCCTCGACGAACTAGTCTAAATCGTCATGCCATCTTATTGTTTGCCGGACATAATTTCGCCTCTGATCTCAAGGGATCTGCATTGTGAGTCGTGATGTCAGGTGTTATTTATACGGGAAAGATTTTGAGCACTCTCAGACGCACCTCCGAATGTATTAAGGAATGAACTCTCGCAAATAACATTAAGATATTTGCGAAGCTTGATATGTATCAGTTCCTGTGGAAAATTGTTGGAATTCTGGATCCGCTTATTTTAGTTTTTAATTGCATCTGACTGATCTTATCTTTGCGCTTCCCCAAGTCAGAGAATTCTTTTCCAAGTCCTTCATTACTCTTGAATGATTAAAATGCCATTCTTGCAATTCTTTGTGTATTTTTGACCTGCCCATTGCTATTTGAGGTTTTTAATGAATTTTGTGATATCTTTGACTCCTTTTTTTCTCCAATATACTGAGCTGTCTTGTAGTATCTTGGGGGTTAATGCTTTAAAAAACTGTACTCTTGTATTAAAATAAGTCATTTTATAAAAATAAACTTAGAATTGTACTCCTATTAGTCATTGCCATATCTATAAAACGTGGCCTTTTCTATTTGTTTCCTAATCCGTAACAAAGGACACATCCACTTGAAGGTAACAATTTTGCTTATAAAAAATACATCCCACTCACCAGTTGAAAAAATGGACTTTAAACTTGAACTAGTTCAGTTGTTTTTTTTCTTGATGAGATCATCTCTTAGAAATCTAAATATATCAGTGATTTTTTTTACGGGAATTAACTAGTTTATAACTTGGGGGCAAAGAGGAAGAAATAAGGAAGAGAGAGAGAGAGAGAGAGAGAGAGAGAGAGAGAGAGAGAGAGAGAGAGAGAGAGAGAGAGAGAGAGGTTCACTCCTAAACAAAGTGAGAATTCATCTTTCTATCCTGAGTGCCTTTACTGACTGTGGATAATTACCAAACAAACGATGCAAGGTGGAAAACTTGGGATTCTGGATCTTTCCATTTTTGTTCATCGTTTTTTTTTTCACGATCGGTCGGCCCATTTATACCCTAATTAGTAGCTGAAAAGGCGTTTGTGCCCATGCGAAAGCAAGAATTTTGAATATAGGTTTTCAAGCCTGGCACCTATTCTTAACATAAAATTGAAGCAATACAATTGAAATTGGAAGTACGCCATGGCGGTGGTGACGGAAAATGCAAATCAAGCCTAAATCCGACTGAGGCTCTTTATGTTCACTTCACATTAATTCCCTTCGTTTTGTCTCTGGTATGCTACAATAGTCGATGGAGAAGAGAGTGGGTGAGTATGCTCTGGGGTAAACCACTCTCCCATAATTAATCCATCACTCGAAACAAAAACCTGTTATCCGCCCTCATAGCCAACCTTGACAGGGACGAGTCAGTGTACTGAATTGGCTATTAAACAATTTAATAAGTTTTCCAAATTTCATACCTGTAGGATAGACCGAATTGTTATTTTGTCTATTTACGTCAGGTCTGACCTTATCTTTGCACTTCCTTTCGTCAGTGATTTTTTTCCAAACCGCCAACCCCACTAGGCCGTTTATTACTCATGAATGATTTAAAGTTGATATTCAAGAAACAAGGTAAGGCTACTTCGCTAAAGGCTTCAGAAACGCCTAATTGAGAGGCGTTCTGACCTTGTCTGGCACCAGGTATAAATATGAATAGAAAGGATCAAATCTTCGAAAAAATTAGAATAAACACGGAAGATGGTTCTTTACTTTTGCGTTGCATCATCAGAAACATCAAATTTCAGGCTTTATTTCTACTTGAAATTCTTGCACGTATTTGTAAAAAAAGGTATCATTACAATAAGGAATCAAATATCAAGCAAGTACGTTTTTCTAACGATTCGGAACCTCTGAATCTTCAGTAGTCTGCTGTCTCTATTGTCAAGTGCATTCTGTATGGCATGTTTAAAAAAAATATAAGCATCCCAATGATGCAGACCTTTCCATAAATACAACTTCAACATCCCATACATCGTCTGCATACTTATGGTCATTACTCAATACTGTCAGGAGATGCCTGATAGGTGTTAAAATAATCACTTATGAGAGAAAGAATTGATTTCAAACCAAGATGATAAAACGATCTGGTCTATATCGATTGAAACAGCCTGTGTATATGTACATGAAGATCATTCGTCTGAAGAAGCTCAAACAGAGCAGAAACATAAATGTGTCTGGGTAGAAAATCCTTACTCCGTTATATATCTAAATAAACCCATCAAACATTCGATATAGTATCATATTATATTGCTTTCCTAATTTGCATTATATATATATATATATATATATATATATATATATATATATATATATCAGATTTGATAAGTATTATGTGAATTGTGTTGGTGATTCGATCGGTGATGATTTTTGTGAAGAGTTTGTAGATACAGTTGAATAAACTTATTGGTCTGTAGTTGTTGAGGTCTTCCGGATTTCCTATTTCATATAACAGCATCATAATTACAGTATTCCTGTTTTCCAGGATTTCACTTTGTTTTACACATAATTTGAATAAAATAGCTAGTTTTCTATTGATGACCTTACCATATTTTGAGTAGATCAATGGTTATGTTATCTGTTCCAGGGGCCTTTTCTTCCTTTATTTGATGGTTGAGAGCAAGCTCACTCTTCAAGAACAAAAAAATCCCATTAGTGTCCTAAAGAGAAGGGTGTATAACCAATGCATCCTCCCGATAGTCACCCATGGAGCTGAAACATGGAACCTAACCAAGAGACTGACCCTCAAACTGAGAACCATGCAACGCGTACATGAAATAATCATGCTAAACCTCAAATGGAGACATCATAAAATCCACAAGAAAACTCAAATGTCGTAAGAATGGAAGATAACCGATGGACATCACGTCTCACATGGATCCCAAGAGATCACATGCGCAACCGAGGCTGGAAGAATACTAGATGGAGCGACAAACTAAACAAACTTAGAAATTATTGGCTCAATGACACCCATGATCTGGTGGTGTGGCGAATCTTGGAGACGGTCTATATCCAACGATAAATGACTGATGATGATGATGACGTTTTTGGAATAGATTTTCTTTTAAATCAGCTGATTTAAGGCGAATCTCTTGCTTGTCTAATGTTTGAGAATTGAAATTCTGATGCATCAGCCATTAGGATAAAAAAATTACCAAAGAAAATTATTTCGGAGAATTATCAGAATCCAGAATCAGATTAATTTATTAATTAAATAGAGCAAAAGTATCAACGTCATCGGTGGTAAATATCCACTTTGATGACGATTTTCAGAGAGTCTACACAGGGCTTGGTAATTGTTTGTAATAGGTTCACCAAAGCATTATTACAGTATATTTCAAGGGAAATAGCCCGAAAAGACGTCGTGATGATGAAACGAAGATAAACGTAACCATCTCATCTTCTGATTTCGATTGGGAGAAATTGATTTAACCAATTTTTTTTCCACCGGAACGCATTTTTTATTGTTGCTGTATTTTTCTATTCATCACAAAAACAAACCTCAACTCTAACCAGAATCCTAAATACTAATCCTAATACTAACCCTATGTAGTAAGATTAAATGAAATACGTTTTAAGATGTTCAGAGTTTTCTGCTTTTAATTGGTCCGTAATAGTTCAACAGTAGCAGTTAATCATATCTGCTAAGAACTTATCTACCTGGCAAAATATAACGTTTTGGTGAACCTATTCCAAACAATTACCCAGGGCTCTATTCTGGTCTATCTATATCTGTATCAGACAATAAGAATGTCCTAACATGGTACCAAATATGGGTGCTGTAATCAAATATATTTGCACTAATGAAAAATTGGAGAAACACTTTTTTTTGATGGATCCACACTTCTCTATTAGACGCTTTCTAGTTCCAGTTACGTTAGGCAACAGATCGAGGAATGATGAAAACGTGTGACTTCATTAAAAGAACATCTGATCAATACATGACTTATCAAGCATTTGATTTTTACAGTGTAGACAAGTATCGTTTTTTATCAATAGCTAGAACTGTTATAAAAATGGCTAAAATCGACTGAACTTTTCTATTTTCAGCTAATTTTATAGCTAAAAATATAATATATATCTATTTAGAGCCTAGTTGTAAAAAAATAACTGTACACTAAGATTCCAGAACAGACGATTGATAAAAATTATACGCTTACTCTAATTAAAACTTACTAATTAATTTTTTTAATAAATTGATTTTGTGAAGCATCCTCATTTACTTCTTCTTCCTTCTGCTATTACTACAACTAATAATACTACTTCGAGTTGAATTCTTTTGAAATCGGAAATCGTAGATATGAACGTGAAGATGGTGGATGTATGTTTCGAATTACGGTTCTTGTTAAAATATACCATTATATAAACTTTCAAATTCAAATAGGAAACAGCATTTATCTAGAGTAATTTCCTGTCGCCTATTTCTTCCACGTGTTTTATCCAAGCAGTATTCAGACCAAAATCATTTCTAGGAGATCTCATTCAGGAAGCAGCTTCTTAAAGAGAATTTTTTTTTTATTCGTTCAAAGATTCCCTGAGGAGATAGTAGATTTTAATTTCCTAACCGCATCACGTTGCAATGGGTTACGTGAAAAATCCGACAAAGATCATTCAGATAAATGAATAAATAAAGGTATGTAAAAAAAAAAAGAAGGTTTACTGGAAGTATGCGAACGCTCCCATAAAATATCCAGTTTTTATGTGGATCTACCATGATGTAATCGGATCACCATTACGTTAATCTAAATGTGGACATTTACTTATAAAATATGGACTAGCTCTAGACTAGCTGATAAGGGAATGTTTGAAATGCTGGCTCAAAGGTACGGATCTTTGATTTGGACTAGAATTAACTACGTTCATATTAACACAGCTTCTTAACCTGTTCATTACCAAGGCAGAATCGTCATGATCATCATCATCATCTTGATCATCATCATCATCATCATCATCATCATCATCATCATCAGTCTTTCAACGTCTGTCATAGGACATAGACCTTCCTCAGGATTCACCACACTTCTCGTTTTTCTGGATGTACTGTGCTGTCTTGTGGTCTCTCCATGCGAGGCCCAGCATAATTCCTTCATGTGCAGGTTACATGGTCCTCAATTTGCGGATCTGTCTCTTGGTTAGGTTCCATGTTTCAGCTCCATAAGTGACTATTGGGAGGATGCATTGGTTGTACACCCTTCTCTTTAGAATTAATGGGATCTTCTTATTTTTGAAGGTTGAGCTAGCTCTGCCAAAGGCTTGCCATCCTAGTATGATTCTTCGCTTGATTTCTTCTTGTTTTGAGGATCTCATGGAGATTCATTGTCCTAGGTAGATCTAGTGTTATACCATTTTAGTTCAGTGTCCTCGATTTTGATCTTAGTGTTTTTATCTCCGATTTGGTTGTTGCACATGATCTTCGTCTTCCTGAAGTTCATGTGTAGGCCGACTTTCTTGTTCTATTCATTTGGTTCATCTATTATTAGTTAGAGGTCGTGTAGGTTCTCTGCGAAAAGGGCAATGTCGTCTGCAAATCTGAGGTTGCTCAGATACTCGCCGTCTATTTTAATTCCTTTACTCTCCCAGTCTAGTCTTCTGAAAATTATCTCGAGGCAGACTGTGAAGAGTTTAGGTGAGCTGGTATCACCTTGTCTTACTCATTTCTGGAGCTGAAAGGGGTCCGAGTCTTTATGTAGCTTGATAAAGGAGCTGCTGTGCTTGTATACATATTTCAGCACTTCGACATATACTGGATATACACCTTGTCAAGTGATGGCCTCCATGACCTTGGGGATTTCTACTGAACTTGTCTTTATAAGTCGTCAGTCCAGTGGTGCAGACGAGATAATTCGTCACGGTAGAGCTTTTTTGTTCAAGTACATTCTTGCGTGTGTTCGATTTTAACATATCATACATTAGTTGATTTGTATGAAAATGAAACCATTTTAAACATCAAACGAATACTTTCTATATAAATGAATTCATGTGAAAACTTGCTCAGGGGTTACAAAGTTGGAAATATTCTTGGCAGCGAACTGCTTGAAGTGCAAACATTTAACACAGTGAGATGAGCGTCATGCAAATCTGAACGCGAAAATTTCGTGTACTTTTAGTGTCAGCTCTTCTTATCAAAAGTTCGAAATCATTTTTACGACAGGTAAAATATGATATCTACTTGAACTGTCATGTTTAGACGGTATAGTAATTTAATTTTGTCACCTACCATTGAGAGGTAGTTGGTAATCTAGTATCATAGACAATTCACTTGTGCTGTGTATTCGATTCTCATTTGGTGTCTCATTGTCGTTGTTCTGTTCCGGACCTTGGTAATTCTTGTAAATCCAAGCTTTCCTGATTTGCTGGAATTGTAGCCTTGTAGAAACACTGGGGTATAAGACAAGCGCAGATATATAAAGATAAATATATTAGTACGAATAATTAATTGAAAATGGCAACATTTCACTTCGGAGCCTTAAATACGAGGTCTTCCAGAAAGTACCTAGCTATTAAATATTAAAAAAAAGAACAAAAAGCCTTGGTCCTCATCAAATTACCTCCGACTCGCACACTTATCCCATCGTTGCGTTCCCCTTAATCTCGTTCATGGCCTGAAGTCTCCTGCTCAACGGCGATTTAAAGAAGTCGCTGGCAGCATAATCTGGACAGTAACGATGTAACGTCTTACAGAAAAAAAACTACCTACATGAGACGTAATGAATGGGAATCGTGGATGTAACGCTCACGGTACAAAAGCTCTGTCAATGGTGATTCACTGCTGACTGAGTAACTCCTGGCAGGACTGTTCACGCATGCATAGTGAGGTCCTCTCTGATTGGTTACCAAGTTATATCAAGGCTACTCAACCGGCTCTCGGGATATTGAAATGGTTGATTCTTTTCCGGACAGACCGGATTTTAATCTTTTTACACGTTTAATCATCATTTGGAATTCAATTTAATCATTGATAAAAAAAAAAAAACCTGAAGAATATATAGAAGAAGAAAAACAGAACAATAGATGGAGATGTAGAACATTTATATAAACGATATTACAATTTTTTTTTCAAAACAGATATGGACGAAATTTGATATGTATGCTACTCGATTCTGATATCTTGCATTGTATTCGGAAAAAAAAAATTATAGGAAGAGTTTTCATTGAATTGCATCATAAAGGTTACATTTCTAGATCACATCAAATGCGAAATGTATTGAAACCTTTGATAAAATCTTAGACATAGAAAATAAAAAGAGAAAAAAATGTCAATACAGAGAAAATATTTTTTTAAGTATCAAATTTTCACACGTCAGTAAATTTTGAATCAATTAACATTTTTTGACGTACAATTCGATCTATCGTTTCCGTATATATTTGTCCCCGCTAAGTGAGCACACATTCCAGACGGACTGACGAAATGTTACCAGCCTTGAATCCCGGATAGGCATTTGTTTTGTTCTGCAATACATGTATATCACGCATGTCAGCAGCGGTGTGCAGGTTCCCTTAGGTCAGGCTTTTAATGTCCATCTTTCATTGTCATTGAAATATTACTCAAGGAACTTAGGTGGCTTCCTCAATTTACCGAGTTGAAGGAAGAGGATTTGTCAATATTTCACTGCCATTCATGCTGTTTTGTTAATGTACCACTTGCACAGGTTCGGTTCTCGATAATCGTTTATCAATATCCCAAAGAAAATTAGGTACTTTTTCATTAGTCCCCACCAAAAGCTGAGGTCCTTAATCTTAAAATGCAAGAAATCAAAAAGAACAAACAAATAAACAAACAAACAAACAGATGAAGATGTATTTTCTCTTTTCTCGCCCCCCCCCCTAGAAGAGCCACAGTACTTGGTAAATCATTCATTATTCGGGTTTATTGCTTCGTCTTTATTGTTTTATTGAAAACGTTTCTGCCAATACGATTTTTTTCTGAGAGGTGACTCTTTTGTTGTTGGGTTGGAGAGATAAGAACAAATCAGTCGAAACGTTGAAACACAATGAAGATAAAAAAACTAAGCTGAAACCGGAATAATGGAAGTACTTAATCTCAGAACTTCAGACAAAAAGTTCTTTCAGAGTTCGATTAAAGTCCTTCGATCTAAATGTTAGCTACAGATATCTGACAGGTTTGCTAGTCAACGAGGAATAAATAGATTATACAACGATTTTCTCCATTTTGAAGAGTTCCATACTCTAAAATTGTGGACGTCGGCTTTTGGTGGAACGAATGAAAAAGACCCACAAGCAGTTTATATAACCCGTAATGTAATATGAAGAAATCATTCAATAAATACATTGACACTTTCATTCATTCTAATGCTCACATACATAGTCTAAAAATTGATGCCAGGGAGAAAGAAATGAAACAATATTCACGTTAGTATTTTAGCGTAGATTGAACTCTTTGTACGTAAGTTAGATTTCAGTTTTACTTTCCGCAGCCTGTTGACTTTACCACTGCACCATCCGTTCTCAACTTAACTACAATCTTTTTCTACAATAGCTAAACAGATATTTCCGATGCAAGAAAAAAAATGATGATTGAATGCCGATTTCTGCAATGTTTGATGTTAAACTTGTTATAGCAAGTTTCGGCATTTAATCCGAACGTTGTGCATTACAAAAGAGGAAAGTAGGTTTTCAGTGGTCAGGAATTATTGCAAGCGTTACTGACAGAAATGGACCATTATGTTTCAGGAATTATTCAGACTTTTAGACTCATCCTCAGTCTTAATTTATTTGTTACCACAGCGTATCTGCGAATTATTTCTACAAGGTTCTTCAGGTACACAATCCATAAGGAAAGAGAAAGGATTTTGACCGTTTTCAGTGGAAAAAAATACACATCACTTTTTAACGGATTGTATATCTGGAGAGGGCTGTAGAATAGATTAACCGGAACGTTTAGTAACAGTAAAAATAGCGAAGAATTAGTTCAGTCGTCGGAACAACTCTTGAAAGGATAACGACCCTTCCAAAAATCATAGATTGTATTTCAATACATTTGGCTTTTTGATATCGCCTTCTCAACTGCAACAAAAGGCTGACTCCTTGAAAGAAGAACATATCGGCCGAAGCGTTGTCACTAAAACAACAAAGACAAAAATATCAACCCAAACAGAGATTGGAATTCCTAGAATTTTGGTGTATCGTTAATTTTTTATCAATAGAAATGCATCGCAGATTATTTTCCAATACAAGTGCATTTAAAGTAAGGAAGAAAAAATTTGCCGATGATCAAAGATTATTTACAGAATGGGGTTATTATATGTATAGTTTAAATGCATTTCCTATGGGAATGCATCGCAAACTATTTTACAATAGAAATGAATCAGAAATCAAGAAGAAAAGGATTGTTAGTGGCCAGGAATTACAGCAAGTGCAACTGACATATATATATATATATATATATATATATATATATATATATATATATATATATTATTGTGTCATCCACAGACAGCTGTTTCGATGTATTACATCTCTTCAGTGTGGCTATAGACTTTCCATTATCCCATCAAGTACTGCGAGGCAAAATTGAAACCTTCACTTCAGACCCGTAGGTCGATATCCTACCTCTGGACTACGGACCTGGACAGTCAGTAAGGTTGAATTTAAGTTATATATCTATTTACACAGAAATCCCTCATCCACCTATGGAAGAGCATTGCATAAGCTTACGATAGATGAGTTACCTCACTTAAAGAGTGCCCAACCCTGAATAAAGGAGCATATATATATATACATCCTCAATTTGTTAGTAGTGCTTTCTTTATATATATATATATATATATATATATATATATATATATATATATGGTTGAGCACTGTTATGAGGGGCACCCGTTCTATCACTGCTATATGCAATGCATTTCCAACTCTGGAATAGAGCACTTGGGTAGACAGGGAATTATGCGTAAGTCAATATACATTGCTAGGTCCGGTCTCGCAGAGGGCAGGTGCAAAAAATCTGGGTCTGAAGCGAAGGTTTCGATCTAACCTCGTGGTACTAGATGCTGGATAGTCTATAGCCACCCCGAATAATTGTAATATAACGAAACAGCTGTCTGTGGATGACCCAGTTATATATATATATATATATATATATATATATATATATATATATATATAATGATGGTGTTATGTATGGATCGGCAGAAGGATGTCTAAAGCTATTTTATTAGGTAATTTATTTTTAATGATTCGAGTAACCCAATTTCAATTTTTTTTTCAAAGTCCCAACTCATCTCGAGCTGTATTAAGGTGTGACGATCAGCTATGAAGTTTTCAGAGTTTCTATGACGTAATTCTTAGTTACGTCATGATAGGAAGGTATATCAACCAATGAGATCATCCCATTTGAGCGCAAACAAACAAATAAATAAGAAGAGTTTGCATACATGCTCATTATATGGTTAGATATTGCCGATTATAAACTTTATGTTGTTAAGGAAACTATTTAGAAGAGAATCTGCAGGATAAAATACAGTAAGTAATAGAAATAATAGAATATAAAGAAACAAGAGAATTGTGGATTCAAGTGAATTTAATTATAAGAATGATCTCAATTGAAGCGATGACATTGAATTCGTGACACCCCTTTCGAATATTCTCATAAACGCAATCCATAATTACACATCCACTTCGTCTATAAGTACACTTCATTCATGCGCAGCTGCTATGATAATTAATCGACCTCATCACGGCCATTTCATTCATAAATACCTAATACATTCGCATCTCCTGGTAAATACGACCACATCATTCATCCAGCAGATTCTCCTCTTGCTAGTTTCCCTGGCAACAGGCATGGTACGTTTGCTTTCAGTAAAACTCTTCAATCGACACATGAAAAACAGCCATTATCTTTCTTTTCACGGATCGTCGCTTGTAAACTTCTTTCGTACGACTGCTACTTCACCACAGAATGCTGCTCACCAGTGTGACTCAGATCATACCCGGCAAGCAAAGTGGGCTGGAGCTGAATGAAGCATGTCGAATAATTCCTGGCACACCCAAGGCAACACCCCATAACATCTCCGTACAGACTGGTCAGTATGACATTGCCAAACAGTCAACGGGATACCATAAAAAAAAAAAAAAATGAAAGAGATAGACTTAATGATCCGGGGCACCCACTATACAGCTCATAGGCAACCATACGCCGGCGGACCGAATCTGATCTGCAGCAACCATTTTTGTGGTCAGCGGCCAATAAAAGCATCTATTTAAAAATCTTATGCATTTTTTCTCAGAAAGTAAATTCTATTATTCATATTGCAAATTGCTATTGTAATATCTTGTAATTTATTCAAATATTATATGGCCGTAATTTTAATACGAGTATAAAGTATCAAGTACGTGAATTTGGCCTTTTTTTCAAGTGAATATGAGTTCCGATTAAAGATAAAATATGTCTAATGTGGCCCGCTAAACCAAAATGGTTGCCAACGCTCGCGCTATACGGTCATCAGGAGATAAAAAGCCATCTAAAATCCTGGAAAGGTTTTATGACAGTGGAGGGACTGAAACACTCAAAGCCGGTCGCTTATAGTACGGAAAAGTGGAGAGAGAGAGTGACTGTTGTTCTCCCAATGAGGTTGTGCCTATCCCAAGTGAAGATTAGACCAGAGGGTCGACTCTCAGAAGAGAGGACGGGGTCACTCATATAAGACCAAGATCAAAAGCGGAAAGAACAAGAGGCAAGCTCCACCAGTGGGGATATGTAACCGGTGCTGAGTGTGTCTCTACAGCGTAACACCACAGACCATGAACTTCACCTCTCTGTGACTGCTCACCGAGGCCAACGTGGTCTGTCGAAGACCTGAAACAAGCGTATGGAGTAGATCTCTTCCGGATACTCCAGTGGCGCGACAAGATATGAATGATTCGTACTATGGAATCCGCTGCTGTCCGGTAGGTAGACTCATGCGCGGAGACGCTTTAGAAATAAGTCATATTCCGTTATGCGAACGACCCGTCCCTCTAATCCTTGCCGACGACAACGTAACGGGAGAAGAGCTTGAGAACGAAACGACTAGAAGACATTAGCAAGATGCCAACTACGGTAATGAGGACAACCACTTTGACAATTTGCATTTCGCTGATTTTCACTTCTTCTAACATCGTCTGGTTTGCAAAAGGTGAAGAGAAGTTCAGCAACAAATCGCTGCCGTTCAGGGACGATATGTTTAGATCCGGTAGTTCGCGCGAGGAGTCCCACTGATCCATCACGGTACTGGACGGCATTGTTGTCGTTGGCTGTGGTGCAGTCGTCTGCAAAGACCCACCTTCTAGCACTCGATGACATAACGGCATTTCGTAATAAAGGGGGCGAGAAAGTGGATATCTTTTTGTTCTCCTCAGTGTATATCACTGTGTTTTTTTTTAATAACAGAGATGTTCAAACTTTGTTTTTGAATTATGTATTGATTTTCATTAATTATCCAGTAAATTATTTAATAAAAATAAGTAGTACCTTGTCCCATGTATCTTCAAAAGTTCAGAATGAATTCCAATAAAACTTTCGAGAAGAGTGGGTCATGGGCTTCGGAATAATTGAAAAAAATTTGGAGAGTATCCAGAAAATGTTTTGATTTTTTTGATACAGCAAGATAGGGTAATTTTCGGCTTTAGGGATGTAATGACAAAGTTACTTAATGAATAAAATGTTGAGGATGTCTTGGATGAATAATCATTAGAAGTTTGGTAACGGCATAATCTGGAATCTATAACCTGATTGTCCAGTTTTTAATGACAATGGTATTGGGGTGTGTGTGCATGCACTGTCTTTTGTATGATAATTTTCCAATATTAATTAATTGGATTTGAATATCTTTGAATAGTTATCACGCGCTAAATTTCCGATAATATCAAAATTAAATGATTTCAAATATGATCTCAAACAATACTGTAGAAGAATTGTCATTAAGCCATTAGTCTTAATTACTTATTGATTTCATTAAACAATAAATGTTGGAAATTGTGTATAATTTCAAGGGCATCCTTAATATGATTGAAACAAAACTTATCTGAAAAATGCAATCTCTCTTCATAACAAATTGATTGGGAGAACCATGAACAATCACGTCATCCACTTTCGTACTTAGAGATCAATATTTTTAATAATATAAATGCATTTTTGGTTTCATATTTCTTATTTCTATTCTGCAGATAAAGAAGAAACGATTTTTTCTCTCTATTCAGCTGATGTTTTCAGACCCATAAAATCATTTTTGCTTTTTGATACTTTTTCTTATATCTATTTTATAGAAGTAAATTATACGTGACGAGCCCTGTCAACGACATTGGTGCATAGATAGTTTTCAGTTGTCATAAGTGTTTCTTGTACGACATGTACGTACGTCCGTAATCAAGTTTGTTTGTTTATCATTTAGAGTTAGTCGAACGGTGGCTGGTTTCTCCCGTTAGGAATTCGATGAAAATGTCAGGTGACCGTCAACAACGTTTCCTTGTTGTTTGGAACACTGTCAGACAAACTCTAAGAAGACACCTGGCCATCGAATGGTATGTTTTCCAACATCAGACACTTTCTTGTTTCTGCTTCATCCTTTTCTCCTTCAGTCTGCAAAGAAAAAAAAGAGAGATTTCTTTTCATTATTTCTTAGGGAAATAATAACAACTGATACAGCCCAATCGCTAAAATAGTTGGTGACCTCTCATCTATACCAAAGGTCGGTATTCGAACAATGGAAAAAAACTAAGACTTTGAATGCTAATTTCATAGAGAAGCAGGTCCTTCTATTTGGAAGATTGGCGCAACACTATCTTCTTACCCGTATCCCCTTCCCATTTGGTCCTGAGTCATGCTAATCTAAACCGAATAGATATCAATAAGAACTGGAAAAAAATAAAGAAATAGAAACCGTAAATCAAAACTGTCTATATTGGTTTTTAGAGTTTTCAAGTTGGTCTGTCTGTCCGTCTGGCTATGTATCACATGTACAGGTTGCTGCAATAGAGCTAGAGGGCTGAAAATTTGAATATTTACTCCTTATAATGTCTTGTAAAAACGTCTATTCAGTCCCGAATAGGCTTTTAGAGGGCAGTCAAATTGCAATTCTAAATTATTCTCTAAATTCATGTACGGCAGCATTCACGTTTTAGAAAAAAAAAATCAGACTTTAGTGATCACTGTCCAACAAAAGGCGAGAGTAGTAACTTATTCATTGATCAATCCTTCTCACAATTTCTTAATTGATCATCCTGTTCATGAAAGTCACCACACCTCAACAAATTTTTGGGAGATGACGACAGTGTATGGACCACATCCTACAGTGTCATTAAGTACTTTTCAAATGTTGTCGGACTTCTACGCCACCCTCAGTGAGCATCACCATCCAAAGAGTGGAATGCCATGTTAAGAGATCGCTGCAGAACCATTCAGGAACTAGGGGACAGGGTCAAAATTAGTTTGGGGTTTGTGGAAATACAATTCATGGACACCTGCGTATGTGGAAGGTGTCAAGGTGGTGGGCCCCTCGTTTGCTCACACCTTTCCAGATGGAAGCCTGAGTCAACTGCTCTCATGAACTTTTGGCCATACATCAAGAAAACCAAGAGAACGTTTTCACCCGAACGTTTTACATAGGATGAAACAAGGGTTCGTGATTAAAGCACAGTCCATACCATTGGAGTACGGTGATCTCCCATCACCTGAAGTGTCCAAATCCGATGTCGCACCAGGGGGAACATGCTCTTATGGCTACGAAAAATTTCCCCGTCCCGTTATCCTTCTGATCTGGCATAATCCAATTTCCACCATTTCTCTTCCATATTTGAAAGGCAGGTACCTCCAGGA
>OY735212.1:40814664-40819664 GCA_963457665.1 Thysanoteuthis rhombus | reverse complement strand
AAATGAATTCTGTTTATATTCTAGATTTCGATGATGCAAGGGAGTTTTGACCTTATGCAACCAAGCTTGTTGTGCGTTGCAAATGAGGAAAATAGATTATAAATGGTTATGAATTTAGACAAGCGTAACTGACAGACAAGGGTAAGGATTTATATGAGTAATAAAACCGCTGAATCACTACAGTTTCAATCAGTTATTCACATGGTCTTAAGGAGTAAGACTCCTCACGTGCGTCTTAAAATGTGAGAACAGTTTCTTGTATTATCAGTATACCCGTTTATCGAAAATTCTTATCATTCGTCATTACAAAAGACGGCGAAAAGCTAAAATAGCGTCCAGCATTCGGTCTATAGAGGCAACACAAACCTCTCTATTTCCCACTCCCCAATCCCTTCCATCTCCTAACATCCCAACCTGCTACGAGTCAACCTAACTAACATACCATTATCACAATTTTGGGGGTCAGGGAACACCCAAAAGATTCTCTCATATAAATCAAAGGTTACTGTTTCTTCGATTTACAGCATTCCGGCTCAAGAAAGATCTTCATAGGAGCACTATTTTTGAAAAGCGGGGGTAAAGCTTTTTTTTTTGAATAGAGGGGGTAAAACTGTATGCAGTTTGTATCTTCATACTTCTTCAGAGTTAGAATCAGAGTTTTGCTTAAATCTTATATAATGATAAATGTTATGGATAGAAAGCAACCTTTTATTAGAAAAATGTAAAATAGAACAGTTAAAAAAAATCTCTTTGGCCAAAACGTCAGTCGCTGGATAGGTTTGCGTCAAAACAGCTGTGTCAAGTCGCCATCGCCCAAAGGTGCAGACCCCCTGTCTCCAACTGTGATTAAACTAGATAAAACGAATCAATTCTTCGTAATGTTCATTTGTTAGGATCGCTCAGAGTCTGAGAAGCTTAGACCTCACGACTCTTTCTGGAAGAGAGAAAGAGAGAGAAGGAGAGGGGGCTGGCAATTATAAGAGAAAGAACATATTATCTGCTTATAAAGATGGATGAAGGATAACACTTATTCAGCGAGGAAATAATTTCCATTATCTGTCTCTTTTGATCAATTTTGATCGAATAACATCGGCCGAGTTTTCATAGCCTACATTCATTTCGCTATATTGAACGTCTTTTGCAGAAACAAAAGAAAATCTCTGTGTTCGCAACTGTCAAAGCGCAGACCATGTTTGATTTATTTCTTACTCAGGTATTGATCCCCCCTTCACCTTCACTTACCCAAATATTCTCCTCTGTTATTGTTAAGACGACTGTCATAATTGTCAGTGGGTAAAATTGAAAAAAAAAACAAAAACAAAAAACAAAAAGAAGGCTATACAACCAATGCATTCTCCCGATAGTCACTTATGGAGCTGAAACATAGAACCTAACCAAGAGTCAGACCTACAAACTGAGAAGCATGCAACATGCACATAAAAGAATCATGCTCAACCTCAAATTGAGAGATTACAAAACATCTCAAAATATCAGGGAGGAAACAGAAGTCCGAGTCATCATATAATCCTTTAGAAAACTCAAATGGCAACGGACAAGACATGTTGCAAGAATGTCAGACGAGCGATGGACATCACGACTCACAAAATGAAACCCCAGAGATCGCACGCACAACCGAGACCGGCAGAATACAAGATGGAGAGACGAACTAGACAAGTTCAGAAAATATTGGTTCCACGATGCCCACGATTGAGAGGTGTGGTGAATCCTGGGGAAGGTGTATGTCCAATGACGGACGTTATAATACTGATGATGATGATGAAAATTCAAACAGCTTTAGTGTACCAAGATTGTTGTGTCTTTCAAGAGTAGGGAGCTTTCCCTGGTAGGGAATACCTAACTATTTCAACCACGTTGCGGGCCAGATTATGTAGTCTTATATTATGGTTGCCCAAAGAAATACATGTGTAATTATTAAAAGTATTTCATATGAAAATATCACTTCTGGAAAACAAATAGTTTCTAGGAAGGAAACTGAAGCTTTTGACTGTAGTGGGTGTTTATTAAGCTCAGCTTCGTCTGACATGAGACCACAATCGTGGAGCGGACAATGAGAGTCGAATTTTGAATCAATGTTTTGAGTTGTTTGCTATCTATCGCTTTACGACCAGCACCTAAAATCTTAACTCTGACAGAATACCAAAAGACAGACAGTGTACTCACCAGCACAATCTGTTCCAACGGAAGTAATCCATCATATTTTCCTGTAAAGTATTCGGGAGATTTCTTGAAGAATTCCATCTATTGTTCAAGAAGATGTTTGTTTCTGTATAAAGTGTATAATAAAGATTCTTTTTCAAAATTTTTTGCGAGAGGATATTGGTTTGTGTTTAAAGTGTATGATGAAGATACTTTTCCAAAACTTTTTTCAAATTCAAGAAGGAAAGAAACCCGAACTCGTAAGAATGGAATGTAACTACGTTAGAGATCATTTAACGACGCAAAAGTTTTCCTCTGGTCTGAGAAATAACTTTCATTTTTGGCATGACATTTCGCGTTCGCGGTTATTGCGAAAGAATATTTGCAGAAGGCGTTTTTATCCGTTCCAAGCGCCCTATCTTCGTTTTGGTCTATAGAACGTGGTGAGAGTTGTTCGGTTATACTTACCTAGCGCAGGGATTACCTGTTGCCTGGTAGTTCTGACCGGCTTGATGCAGCTGTGACGCAATTGCCAATGAATATAACTAAGGCGTGGCATAGCTCTACGTAAGCAATGACAAGCCATGTCAAGCTTGCCTAGGACTCGCCCTGTGAGCTTGCTATAATGTTTGCAGGTACAAGAACAATGTTTTGACTGGCCAAAACCCCACCTTAAACTCGACTCCATGTGAAACTTTCCACCGTGGTGAGACCAGTAAACAACTTGGCATGACATTTCGCATTTGCAGTTATTGCGTAAGGAATATTTGCAGAGGGCGTTTTTTTTCATTCCAGGCGCCTGATTTCCACTATGCAGATGCACATGCTTATACGGATATAAAGCTGCTAGTAAATAACACGAAAATGTAAATGAAAACAGCCGACGAACTGAAAAAGCTGTGAGAATGAAAATAGAAAAACTGGTTCCTGAAAAAATCCATTGTAATAAAACAAATTAGTTCTGTTTATTGGTCGCAGTACAAGATATGCGCTAATGCTGGTGGGAATTTAAACAAGTTGGCCAATGATCGTCTGCAGTTGTGGTCAGAACTGTTCTGAGAGACACAACAAGAAGCTCTTTTCTGTTTGCTTGCACCCTTACATTATTCAGAGAGAGATAGAGAGAGAGAGAGAGAGAGAGAGAGAGAGACAGAGAGAGAGAGACAGAAAGAGAGGGAGAGAGAGAGAAGGAAGGAGGAGGCTTCCTTATCATGTGTCATCAACAGCTTCCGAACATGTGCTGGAAAAACAGGGATAAAGAGAGTGAATTGTTCGCGGTCACCATTTTGTTGGCGCCGCACCCCGACTTTTGATTGAAATGATATCATCCATAACGTGGCCGAAGAGGGACACGTCACGTGTCCGAATATTCTACGCTTCGATACGTGATTCAAATCATTAACTTCATCGATTTTGCGACGAACAAGTTCTACACAAAAGAAAGAAATGTTGACTAGACTGATCTGAATATTTACTAAAAATCAATTACAGAGGAAGCCGTTAATTGAGATTATTCAAGAACAGGGTATTTTTGATAACTATAACCGACTGATCATATTAAACGAAGGAGATGTAAAGGAAGACGCGAGGACTTTAAATGAAGTAATTCGGGACCGACCGATTTCGGTAGCAATAATCGTTTATTTAAGCTCAACCTCAAGTTTTGAAAAGAAGGGCCTACAACCAATGCATCTTTCCGATAGTCACCTATGCAGCTGAAATATGGAACCTAACCAAGAGATCAATACTCAAACTGACGACCATGCAACGTGTATATGCGAGAATCATGCACAACATCACATACAGAGATCACAAAACAGCACAGTGTATTAATGAAAAATCAAAGCAACAAGAACAAAAAACAGAAGTCAGGGATATCATAGAATCCATTTGAAAACTCAAATGGCAATGAGCTGGTTATGTTGCAAGAATTTCAGACAAGCGATGAACGTCACGAATCATAACGTGGACCCCCATGGATCGTATGCGAAACTCAGACCGGCAAAATATATGTATAGATGACGTGACGAACTAAAAAAAAGTTTAGAAAGTACAGAACGTAGGGTCAAGCGAATCCCGGGGAATGTCTATGTCCAACGACGGACGCTAAAAGGCTGATTATGATAATAAGCACTTTTCTCAGTATATTCTTTAAAATGAATAAGCTCTCTGAATACATCAATGGGGGGGGGGGGATGATTATTTGAACACGTACATATGATTAGCAAGTTAATTTTACAGATCATTGGAATCAAGTTCGATTCTCTTCAGGCACCTTGCAGTTGTAGCTTCGCGCCAGACTAAACTAGGTTTACGAAATGCCCGTTACAGCCATCCATGTTTGCTTGCATGTGTTGTGTATGGTTATGCGTATAATTGTGGTATTGATAAACAGAAGGTGGGTGCTATTTAGAAAAAAAAATCTACCCACAACCTGCAATTAAAAACTTCTAACTCAACACAAAGGTTGTTTGGTAAACGGGAATAAAATTCAATTCGCAAGTTCTATCTTCGCCTTGTTACATTAGATATAAAGATGAGGATAAGATGAATGGTTTCAAACGGAAAAAAATGGGCTTGGAATGCGTAACTGACTTGTTTCATTGCAATATGCGGCAATACTTTGAATTGTGCAGTTTTGATGAGTGCAGGTTTTGGTGTAGACGGTTCAGGTATTACTGTATAAATCAATACAACAGAGTAAAAACTGAAAAAATAACACATTAAATTATATTAAGACCATGAACAGTGCAGTTTTGAATAATACAGAAACTTTTGGAATGATTCAACTGCAGTTGTTTAGCTCAATGGTAAGAGCAACGCTTCTTTGAAGTGGCTACTCT
>OY735212.1:40799664-40812164 GCA_963457665.1 Thysanoteuthis rhombus | reverse complement strand
TGCGTAGAACAGTTTTTAGACTAATAAGATCATTAACTAAAATAGTTGCGAGATGTCAAAATACTGAATTTTTGCGTAGACTTTTCTTCGAAGTTTCGAAACGAGATATCAATTAAAGTTGGAATTCTGGAGAATCTAGATGTTATCAATAAACCGGTGAAAACAAGGCTGAAAAAAGCCAAAAAAGGTTTGTTTTTTACAAAATAAAAAAAAGAACAAAACAAAGCGGTTTTTAAAAGGGGTCTAAGTGGAGCAGTGATATCAATTTTTAAATCTGTAGACAAAACGGTATGGCTGGTAGCTCTGGGACACACAAACACACAAGTACATACACAAGCACAAGCACACACGCACACACAAATAAAAAAGGGATAGAACCTTTTGCTGCCTTTTGTGGCTACGGTTGTTCAAACAATCCTGTATAATAGATGAAACAGTCCTCATTTTTGACTACACAGGGTAAAAGTAAATATATAAGGAACCAGTACTCTATATCAAGGCTCCCCACAAATGAAAAGAGGAATAAGTAGAAACATTGATCAAAGGAAAACCACATTTTTTTTTAATGTAATGATTACTGGAGAACCAAACTATAGAGCTTAGATAGGCTTGCAAGGGGTATATCATACCCGGGCCCAGGGTTCCATTAGTAAAAGAAGGGTCGGGAATTTTCTGGGATCTGTTTGCACGAGGCTTGGGAATTTCCTGAAAATGTTTGCATGGATTGAAGATTAGCATTCACATTTTTTGTGAGCCTGCATAGTTTTTTCAATTTTTTTCAATAATCTTTTAAATCTCATATTTATATCTATGAAAGTTTGTGACTACGTTCGCTTTCTCATACAAAACGATGCCTCGCAGCCGGAGATAATTATTCAAGATACTCTTGAAATGTTTCAGAGTTAATCATTTAAAGTACTTTTAAAAAGTTGAGGATAAAGAAATCCAGGGTTATTAGTGACGTATTAAGAGGATTATGAGAGTTTTTGATTTACTACATGACTATAAAGCTGAGCTGGACCCCAATTTATTTCTATATTAAGAAATGCCGTGACATCATTTTACAACATTTATTCCGTTCAGGTTTAACCATTGGAGGATTTTTTCACATGACTTCATTTTCAGACGACGTTATTTTTGTAAGTTTCTCCCTTTTTAGGTGTATAATCAAAATAATAGAACTACTTTTTATTTTCACTTTTAGTAATCAAAATTACGGGGATCTTTTTATTTCATTTTTATTGGTCAAAAACAAGGGAAATATTCTTTTCACTTTTTGAGGGCCCTCCATCGCTTTGGACGACCCAGATTTTAACCATCCGAAAATTTACTTTTTCGGTCGTCACCGGTACTCAGTATATCTATTACACAATTCTTGTATTGACACAATCAGTGCGGCGAAAAATTCACAATTTCTGTCTTAAAATATTTTTAGTGTACCTAAACATCAAACAATTCTATCTACTTACTTTTGGTTACTTTTTGATTTTGAAATAGAATAGACTAACCGAACTTTCATTTCTCATATGATTTCTGTTTCGGAATATACTAACAGCAAATTAGATACTTTTTTTCAGAAGAGAGACGACCAAAGATTAAGCATGCTGTTGCGTAATTTTATTTCGAAAGTTTCAAGTTCGTTTGTACGCTCGCGAAAAAAATGCAGACTTCAAAGTCAAATCGTCACAGTAATGAATCATTGATTCCCACGTTAAGTTGAACTAAAATTGATATTTTATTGCTTAATGTGAAAAATAAAAATCGAGCGTTAATTCAACTTATTTATCTAAAAATCTCAACAAATATTCAATCAATAATATCGGTCGACGGAATCAAGAAAATTATTTCTGTAAGTTAACGTTTTCTGTTGATTAGATAATTTGTTTTTAAGAATTCTGTTGGCTTTCCATAATTTCCTAATTACATCTGACATTTGTGCTTATTACTTGAAAATGACTTAATTTGTTTAATCATAAATTCGGCTTTATGATTTTTCCTGGTAAAAACAGACGAATCCCCAATCTACTTTCAGGGACTATTCACAATTTGGCAAACCGGAACCGTCTCTACTGAACTAACGTAAAATAATCAATAAGTAATTAATAACATATGGCCTTCATTAGCGAAAAAAAAAATGAAACATTGAGATGCATTCAAATTGTGATTGTTGTTTATCAAAAATAGATTTTTATCTTTCAAGCGAGGAGGATTGTTAATGTAAGCGCTGTCCACATTCTTAAAAAAGGCTTTATTCACAATGTGAGATTTTGACGCAGTCTCTGTTGAACAAGGAGAATTTCGATTGTGTCCGTCGTTATTTTCTGATCAACTATCGGCGTTGGATCTTAGTTTTCTCTTGACACATTTCAAAATAAAACTTAGATTAAAATTCATAAGGGGTATGAAAGTCCAGTTTGTCTATTCTACTTCAAAATCAAAACTAAAGTAAATAATCAAAATTGTTCAGTGTTAAAATATATTGATAATATTTGAAAGAAGAAATTGCGAATTTTACGCCACGCCGATTGTGTCAAAACAACGATTGTGTAACGAAATTACTGAGTATCGGTGAAGACCGAAAAAGTGAAATTTTGATAGTTGAAATCTGGGTCCTACAAAGCGATAAAGTACCAACATTTCAAACACAATAATATTTTAATGATTTTTTTTGTGTTTTTTTTTTCCACATTTTTAAGACTTTGATTAACTTTCTCTTAATTTGCTAGACATTTTTAATAAAAATTTTGCTTTTTTTTCTGTGCAGGAAAAATAAAATAAAGATTGGTTGTTCATTTCTATTTATCTATCAATAAAGCAACCAATTCATTTACTCTGTTTACTTTTAGTGTGTTTACTGATGGAATAATATCAGCTGTTTGTTTACATTTCCAATCAACACATTTCAGAATCACGTGAGCTGCGTATGTTTAAAAGTAACAGCAGGCCTTTTTTTTTTATAAAAAAAATGTTTACACTATATTTTAACTTGCAAAATAAATCTATTAATCTTTTTACAGGAACTATTAATAAAGTAGTTGAAATTGGACACGTAGTTTAAGAATAATATTGTATGGAGAAAATAATTCTGTTTTGTTTGCTACTAAGATTTTAATGAAGTTTTCTTTAGCGTTGCCAAGCATGTTATCGTAGTTTTCATCATCATCAGTCTTTTAACGTCCGTCTATCATGGGCGTCGCAGAGCCAGTATTTTTCTGAATTTGTCAAGTTCATCTCCCCAGCTTGTATATAGTCGGTTTGGGTTTTGCATGTGATTGAAATGCCAACTCTTCCATCCCTTAATGTCTAACCTTTTCTAATTCCTATCAAATGTGTATACAAACATAGGGCTCCAAGATATTCCAGTAAACACCCAAAACAAAGATAGACCCCACCCTAAAGAAATAAATCTTAGTTTTAATGGTAATATTTTCATTTTCATCATTCAAAGGAATAGACTTTTTTTTTTTTTCCTTTTTACTTTTTTTGACTTCATACTTTGACGACACTATTTTTTGGAAAGCTACTTGTTTTTACATGTTGATCATTTTTTAATTTCAAGGGATTGAAGATTATGTAGCTTATATTGTCGAGATTTTTTGTACTTTAAGGGATAAAAATTGGAGGGATTTTTTTCTCTATTTTCGCGGTCAAAATCGAGGGGAATTCGTTATTTTTTTTAATTTGTAGAAGTCAAAATCGTAGCAGAACTTTTGTTTTCTTTTTTAAGGGTCGAAATAGAAGTAACTTTTTTTTCACTTTCAAGAATCCAAATCGAAGGGAAACTTTTTCCACTTTTAAGGGGTCAAAATCGGGTTTGGAGAACTTTTTCTTTTTTTTTAGTAGTCAAAACCCAGTGGGTACGTTTTTTTTTTTGCTTTTAGGTGTCAAAAGCAATTGGGAACAATGGTTTATGGTTCTAAAGCAAGAGGGAACAGTATTATCCCCCAACGCCCAGGAAACACTGAGTATTATTGATAACGATCAATGATTTCAAGTAGAGGTATAGAATAATATTATTGGCTTTCATTACGGAATCATTGCATCACTATGATTTAATGGAGAAACCATGTTGCGAGACAGGCTCATTGCTCGGACCGCCTTTGTTCGATTCTGCCTGGATTCAGGAATGTCTGCAAAGTATAATATGCCCTTAATGGGATATAATCATACCTGCATATTATATCAAATACTGTGTTACACGACCTTTTTTTTTTTTTTTTTTTTTTTTTTTTTAGAAATACTGTCGTTACACGCCTTTATTTTAAAATGAAATACTGCCTCTAAACATATTATAGCTAAAGATGATTTTGCTTTCGAGTCTCAAACCAAAAACTATTGCCGAACAAGTGATCAGATGACGCAAGGCCACTCGTTATAGCCGTCGAGTCAAGTGGTGACCGGTTTTCCATCCATCCGAAACTACTTATTCTACTTCGGTAAGTCTTCGTCCAAAGAAAGAAAGGGGACCCGAATTTTTTTTTTTTTGCACCAGATAGAATTTATCTCAGGATCTCTCTTTGTTTATCAATGGGTAGGCTTTCATCAATGCACCAGTGTCATTTAATAACGATAACGAATACATTGATTAGATTAGTAAGCACAATGAAGACTAACCTATAAAAATTGCAAGAAAGCTAAACTGCTAGACAATAATCATCAGGGACTCTGAAAGGAATCTTATCAGGGGGCATACAATTCTGTTCCAGTCGTCTTCCTTTCTCCATTTGTCGTCTTATTTCACCCTGTTTTAGCGCCCTTGGGACACCTGGGACTATTTCGGACACAGGATTCCTTCTGGAATCTTGATCTCCTTTGGACTCCCAGACCCGGATACGATGTACCCTCCCAACTAATAGGACTTGATATTCATACGTCAGTCATTATATTTAGCGGAATCAAATTGCATTGGTTTGAAGAATCACATTAGGTTGACGAGCTTTTGATAGAGCGAGCTCGACTTTCTATAGCAGGGACATCCCACTAGTCCTAAAAAAGGGTATGCAACCAATACATCCTCCCGATAGTCACCTATTGAGAGGAAACATGCAACCTAACAGATTGACTCACTAACTGAAAATCATGCAACGTGCACATGAGAGAATCATGCTCAACCTCACAGAGAGAGAGAGAGAGAGAGAGAGAGAGAGAGAGAGAGAGAGAGAGAGAGAGAGAGAGAGATCATGAAAGCATAGTACATTAGAGAAAAGACAGGAACCTGAGGTATCATAGAAACAATTAGAAAACTCAAAGGGCATTCGGGCTAAACATGTTGCAATAAAGTCAGACAACCACTGGACAGGACAACTCACAACGTGGATCCCCATAAATCATATGCAAAATCGTGGCCAACAGAAAGCAAGATTGCGTGACGAGCGAGATAAATTCAGAAAGTACTGGCTCCGCGACGTCCATGATAGAAAGATATGGCAAATCTTGGGGAAGGTCTATGTGCATTGACGGATGCTAAAAAATCGACGATGATGACGATGGGGTGGTGGCTTGTTAAAGTTATCTGACGCTCTGAAATAAAGCACGTTCTTTACTGTTTGTTTTTTAACGACTATGTTCATCTTTATGCAATTATATTTCAACGTTTTTCACGGAACAAATTGACCGAAAAGAAGATGATGAGCATTAACAACAAAAATAAAGTTTTAGCTTCATCTATTCAGAGATTTTCATTTTACCTATTTCAAATGAAAATTCAGGATAAAGGAAGTGTTCTTTCCTTCTCTCTCTCTCTTTTTATATCTCTAATGCACAGTTGTTCAATTTGAATCGTTGATTTTATTTGAGATTGTTAGAGAGAAGGTAGGCTGGAGAGTAGGACCGCAGTCCAGTACTTATCCCAGAGACTCGCACTCGGAGACGGACATATAAGTATTGGGAGAAGTTGCTCGGTTACGACCTTAAAATTGGCTTGCTTCTGTTTTCGGCTTTGACCCGCGGGCAGCACTCCCCCTGTTGTACTTGGAGAGGTCAGGTCAGGTGTACGCACTGATGTCTATGGTGAGCGGCTGAGAGAACCAGGCAATTTTTATATGGTTCATCATAAAAGGCGACCTTGTTTGAGTTATAACGGATACGTATTCAGATCTGAACTAAAAACAATCCACGTCACATTTTGCAATTGTGATGTAGCAAATACATACGGACAAGTATTTTTAGTGTTGAGTGTGTGTGTGTGTGTGCGTATGTGAGAGAGAGAGAGAGAGAGAGAGAGAGAGAGAGAGAGAGAGAGGGAGAGAGAGAGGTGAGAGGCGGAGACAAAAGAACTTTAAATTAAAGCAATATCAATTTATTTTTAAATCTGCAAAGTTTTTAAAAGCTTTTTCCAGACAAACTTGATGCTCTTTTCTGGCATGTAAGTGCAAAATTGAAATTTCAAGAAGACACTCATCGTACTGTATTTGCCGTCCTATAAGACGCATGGCTTACTAGGATAACAGGAGGACTAGCACTCACTGCAACTGATCTAAGCCCAATCAAGCTTCAGTAGGTGTTCCCTAGTCATAACACCAACGCATTGGGCGCTGTGTAATATTAACATAGCTTTTTAAAAATATATAATGTATCTATAAATATATTTTATATTTTTATATCTATAGGATACTTTCCAGTCGGCCCCCAATATATTAAGTATCAATTTTCTAAGCCGTATCATGTTGGGTTGATATGGTCCATACTTTCAGGTGAACCATTCTCATCTTCCGCTTCCTTTTCCTCCGACATTCTCTTGCCAATACTTCCAGAACTAATAATGTTAAACATCAATTTCCTCAGCCGTATCATGTTGAATTGATATAAAACTTAGTCTAAACCTTCGGGTGAACCATCCTCATCTTTCTCTCTCTCTCTTTACCCTCCCCTGTCTCTACTTCCACAACAAGTAATGTTCAACATCGATTGTACTAGCCGTTTAGTGTTGGATAGATATGAAACTTAGTCCACACCTTCGGGTGAACCATCCTCATCTTTCTCTTTCTCTCTTTACCCTCCCCTGTTTCTACTAACACAACAAGTAATGTTCAACATCAATTTTCCATTTTCCTAGCCGTTTAGAGTTGGATAGATATGAGACTTGGTCCACACCTTCGGGTGAACCATCCTAATCCACCTCCTTTTCCCCCTTCTGATACTTCTATAACCAAGAGTCGATAAAACTATGGTTCTCGTTTCTTGACGTTTTTTTATGTGCGTCTTATATGCCGGCATATACGGTAATTGCAATTCGTTTGAAAGAAAATCTGTTTAATGCGTGGAGGTACCTCATAGCTCTACATTGATAAATGTCTATCGGTAAAAAGTGACCATAAATATCATAATGGCAAAACCAGATCCCAAAGACGAGGCGTTTTTATAGCCTTTACGACAACCAGATGTCAGTAGGCATAGAACATCTGCAACATAAATCAGACAGGCGGGTAAGCGACCCGTGTTGTTTTCTGCTACGCTTTTCCCAGAGCCTGTGAGAAGAAAGTGCAGGGGAGTACATCGTATCCGGGCCCCACGACCCGAAGGAGACCCAGGAGCCAAAATGGGTAAAAACAGGATGACTAATGGAGGAAGAAAGGTAACCCAAACAGAAATTGCACTTCCTGATGAAATTCCTCTCAGAGAGCCCTGGGCATTTTCATAAAGTTAGTGAGCAATTTTGTTTTTTTTTTAATGAAGAGAACTATTGAGTAATACTATCTTTGATTCTTTCTATCAAATTGTCAATCATTGTTCAATTTTAGTTGTTTTTTATCGCAACTACAGAGAGAGTCAATCTATGGCCGTCAGAATTATAATAAATCATGGTTGACAACGCTTCATCAAATAAAAAAAAATCAAGATGATAGTACTACTATTTATAATACTAATGAACGTAAAAACAATCACATCAGATATGTCAGCGAGCGAGCAAAGAAAAAAAAGAGAGCAAGTTCAAGGATTACAGCTGATCTTTTCCAAACCGTACAACTTTGGCGACTCAGTCGATAAAGCAGTTGCCGAACTACAGACTGGCTTCTTAAGTTCGAGCCCTCGCCTAGAGCTGATTATCCGATCCGTGCTATGGTCGTAGGATAACGGTCTGCGTAGTTGCTATGAAAAGCAACTAAAATTGAGATGAAAGAAACGCTAGTAAAAAATAACATCTGCTTCACCTAATTGAAAAAAAAAGAAGATATAACTACTATGGACCGATTCAGTATGACGTAACGCACGAAAGTTTTCATAGCACGAGGTAAAAACAGACAGTCGCGACTACATAGTTAGGGAGCAGTTTTTGGTGTGTTTTTATCAGTCATTTACTAGCATATAAGACAGGGTGAATTATGGATAGATCGGTATGAAGCCAATTTATTTTACATTTTTTTTTCAGGTAACTGAAAATTCAAGTGTTCTGATTTCAAGTTTTTTTTTTCATATCTCAAATTTTAAAGGATTAATGGACATATAGTATTGAGACATGATACTATAAGAAAAAAAAAGTGTTAGGTAGTTTTCAAAAAGATAACAACATTGAATTTATTTGAAAAAAAATTGATGAAAAAAATTATCACGTGTTTTTCGTGTAAAAATGATTAACAAAAGATGACTGGAATATTCAAGTATGGATAAATTATGTAAGTACATATTTTACTAAAATATACATCAGTTAACTCTCTTTAACTCGGTTAACTCCACCTTTCTCTCCTTATTTGGAAAGATGTGGGAGGACAATCTTTCCTTTCTCATCAAGGTTTGGGCAACCAACAACCATACCACGTTTAGGCATATATCATCAAAATACATCAATTTATGACCAATTTCTCATATAATCTTCTCAGTGGTCGCAATGATTTATAATGACAGCAAGGGTTTGCTTTCATTCAATGCTTGCAGCTAAGGGCCGTTGCTATGCCCTCCCAAGTCGGCCCATCGACACTACTATAATAGTATGTAAAAACAATAACATCCAATATGGTGCCGAGTGATCGGTGAAAATGAAAAGAAATGGTAAAGGATTGGATTGGATCTTCTGACCACTGTATAGCTCCCGTTACTAATGCAGTACAGCAGCTGCTACTGAAAAAAAACCCAAAAGACAAAAACCAAAAAAAAAAAAACAAAACTCAGATTTCTGGAGGCAAAGGGATGCAAGGTCGAGCCTCACCGAGAGCTTATTCGTTATTTTCGATCTGGAATGTGATGTCCATTAACTGACAGCCCATGTAGTTGCAATGAAAACAACAGAACAAAACAAAATTACTAAAATTGAGGTTTAAGAAATACAAGTCGAAAAATTAATCGGGGTTACATGTGCGTCTTACATGCCGGCAAATACGGTATTTGCAATTCGTCTGAAGTTACATTTGTGCTTGAAAATTACCGCATATACCAAACCATAAAGACGAATGGTTTACAACGGAATTTTCCCAGGCATCCACTGTCTCTTTCCCAGGGGTGGTAGTAGCAAAAAGATATATTTCCAGGGAAGGAGAGGCGAAAGGACATATTCGGTATATATCTGAGCGGCAACCCTGTTACTAACGAAGAATAACACCATCTATGTATTTGGGTACATCAAGTTAGGTTAACGTAAAACAATCGTACAACACTATTACCCTTTATGGACTATAAGGCTCCAACTTCCAACTTTTCAAGTGAGAAGGCCTAATCCAAGGATGGGTAGCAAATGCCCTGTTGGTACCTTCAACTGACGTCCATGGGTATTTTTTTCGGGGGGGGGGGGAATTACCGTTCATTGCAACTCACCCAAGCCCCATAACTGTCCATATTGAGCTTCGGTAGACGGCCCCCAGGTCATAATACCAGTGCATTGGATGCAGTGCCACATTTGCTTCGTTAGTTTTTGAAATTAATTTTCCGACATTTATGGCGAACACACACCGCCTGACGTACGCAAAAGTTATGATGGAGAGAGAGAAAGAAAATGTTGTGCATTCATTGGGGGCCTTTTTACTTATTAGAAGGTTTGAAAGTTGGAATCTTAAAGTTAATGAGTGATAACGGTGTTGTACAATTGTTTCATGCAACCCATACTTACGGTTGCCGCTAAGATATAATTCGAATACATCTTTTGTACCCCCCTCTCCAAAATATACCCCCGCTATTGGAACGTGGAAACGGATTATCATGCTTGGGACCTTAACAACAGAATAAGAAAAAAAAAAAAAACAAACAAAAAACAAAACAAACATGCATAAATGATAACAACATCAACAGAATAAATATTCACACTCACATTTTGAAAAAAACATCCCAGAGATTCGTTGAATTTAAGAAGATTTATACTTCAATATTTCGATATTTCCACATTTATTTTTTGATCCCCAGGATGAGTAGTAATAGTAGTAGTAGTAGTAGTAGTAGTAGTAATCAGTCATTCACGTTGGAGAACAAATCCATTTTAGAAGATAAGATCTACTAGCACCAAACTTATTTCCCGACATAGCACACCATAATCGTTAGAAGCAAATAAATGTCTGGCATAAAAGTTTCTAACTATTCTCCTCGCCTCCAAACCTCATGATTAATATGCCTATAGGCACATTTTGCAGTTGTGGTAAGTACGCGAGAGAAGAGGATCTCCATAGTTTACTACGCGTGTGGGTCTGCTACTATTGTCGGCATTCGTGTTACCATTGCCGTCTCTGTGGCACGAGTGACTATCTGACAGTCGCTTGGGTGCCAATGTCTGGATAAACACTAGACTGCTGACTAACTGTAGGAGACAGGGAAAGTTACTCTGATGGTATTCATGGAAGTAACTTCCTCGATTTAGTAAGCAAGAAAAACTTAGTTCACAGGGTTCTTCACATTTTTTTCTGTACGGATCGTTACCGAAAAAAATCTCCGGCGAGAAGATAACTTTTCTTGAGTTTTTAAGTTTAAGACTTCTTTCTTTCTTCATATGATTAATAACCCGGGTGTTTATATTGAAGGAACGCACTTTAAGATAATATTTTTATACCACGAAAGGAAGAGATTAAGGGAGAAAGAAAGAGATCAAGGAAAAAAAAAAGGAAGAAACAAAAGCAGACAAAATCACAGCAGTCTTTTTATGAGAATGAAAATAGTTTTTGTTGCTATTAAATGACTTTAATTACACCACAGAGAGTTTAATCATATGACCAGAGGTCCGTTTAGAAGAAGGATAATTTTGATTCATTTTGTTCGAAACACTATCTTTCAAACACACAAAATGCGCTTAAACACAAAAAAATACAATCTCTCTCTCTCTCTCTCTACACACACACACACACGTATATATATATATATATATATATATATATATATATATATATATATATATATATAGATAGATAGATATATTTCACGAAATTTGTTTCAATGCAAAAAGACTTTTTAAACGTCATCATCGATTAGAAAGGCGGTATGTGAGGTCACGTGATATCAATTCACTTTCTGATTCCAAGATCTTAATTTTATTCGGATACTTTGTTTTGTTTTGAGTATTTCTTCCGTGGGCGGCAAATATACACAATTTTCAACCAAAAATTGATGAATTCAAACTTTTCCAATTCCTCTGAGCCTATAACTCCTTTCTCGAAAATCCAATACTTCTGTTAAAAAATATGGAGAAGCCGGTTAGAGTCATTTTTGTGATCATAATAAATTGCCAATCATTTTTTTCAAAAGAAAACGAAAAAGCATCTAACGCAAATTAGGGTTAGGGGTTAGAGATTAGGGTTACAGTCAGTGTCCACTCTAAGCTGCACGAACGCGCGCAAAAAAAGATTATGTTTGGTAGTATAAATTTAATGTTAGGCATGATATAAGATGAATGGCAGACAACCGATGGACATTACGACGGACGTTGAAAGACTGATGATGATGATGATGATGATGATGATGATGATATTCAAATTACTCCCCTTGTGGGAGATGCACCCAAAGTTCAGGATCACTGAGCTAAATAAGCACGCTATATATTAAATTGGCCTCCTAAAATGTTCAAGAAGTACAAAGTTTGTTTCGGACCCCATTCTTTCTCCGTTAGCTGTCCTATTATCATCTACTCCAATACATGCTAACATTTTCTGAGATTCAAGAAAAAGCCTGGTCTTTTTCAGCTTCCGGGCCCCGTTTGAACCCCCGTTCCAGGCTGTGATCTATCCCCCTGCACCTCTATCATAGGCCCTACACACTAACATATACAACATGCCAATATTTGATGAAATTTTTTTTCTAACATTAGCACATCAATGAATAACCGCCATTATAAAAATGGTGGTAAATTATTTTTGCAACCGATCTGGAATGTCGTTTCAAGTTATCTCTATTTACTTAAAGTTCATCTAGAATGTCCATTTGGTTTAATTAGTCAACAGAAAAATTCCTACAGAGCCCTATTTCAGCGCCGGGATGGCACCAATAAAGTTTCGCCACCTTAGTGGTACCGATAAATGATCAGGCCCAGGGATGATAAATTGAGATTATTCGATTATACACCCTTTATACATCTGATAAAAATTTTGTTTCAAATG
>OY735212.1:40779664-40789664 GCA_963457665.1 Thysanoteuthis rhombus | reverse complement strand
TTCATGAGCATTCCCAGACCCACCCTCAGGAATAATGATGGTATATTAGACTATATCGACGGAGGTTGGAATGGTTGAAGGTACAGGGGACTGGAATGTAGGAGAGAGAGAGAGAGAGAGAGAGAGAGAGAGAGAGAGAGAGAGAGAGAGAGAGAGAGAGAAGGGAAAAGGGTACACGCTACCTTTATAACAGCTCGCTGCCAAAACAAACGCTGAACGATACCTTCGCTTCTTACCTATTTGTCATCAAAGCGAAAAAGTGTTTTAAAGCTAAAGGTGGATGATACCTGTACACACACACGCGCGCACATACACACACACGTATGTATGTGAAGAGGGAGACAGAGAAAGAGAGACAGACAAAGAAATTGACACATTTAATTTGACACGAAGTCACGCTTGGCTCATATAGGGGCCCATATATTAAAGCCTAGTTTAACCTGGATCGAATTCACTTTACTAAAATGGTCTGCGAGACTATTACACATGATGCGTAATATATATATATATATATATATATATATATATATATATATATATATATAGTGAGTATACGCTCACCTCATATGAGTACATACACGCATATATTTATAGTCTTCCAACATATGATACGTAAGATCATATATATGTTAGTGTTTGTGTGCGTTTGCAAAATCAGTGAAGAACTAGAACCATTGTAAATCTGTTGAATCTCATGATGCATTATTTGATTATGGGAAAGACATGTTCTGTCGACTACGTCATACCCATTATTGGCCACCTGCTTTATTTAATCACCACCAGAAACATAGACATAATTGGCTTAAACATATTTCGACCAACTATATTTAACCTCGCACGTCAGTGCAAAGGATCAAATATCACACACACACACACACACACACACACACACACACACACACACACACACACATATATATATATATATATATATATATATATATATATAGGGCAGGAGATGGGTAAAATGCCAGCCTCTGGGTTTGAAGCGAAGGTTTCGATCCTACCTCGAGGTACTGGATAGGATATTGGATAGTCTATAGCCACACTGAAGAGATGTTATACTACGAAACAGATGTCTGTGGATGACACAATTATTCATCATCATCATCATCATCATCATCATCATAATAATAATAATAATAATAATAATAATAATAATAATAATAATAATAATACACACACACACACACACACATATATATATATATATATATATATATATATATATGTAAATTTATACAACTACAGCAGTGAAAATAGCAGCGACGTCTCCATCAAATGAATGATCCTGTGTCAGGAATGATTCCGGGTCCAAAGCACCATTACCGATCACTCAGGGCTTTCCAGCAGCACCTTGCGATACCATTAAGCTTTATTGGTTCTCCATAACATTGAGTAAGTACCAGATCCATTCAGATGCAGTATCTTCCCAATCTCTAAGCCTATTGATATATCTCCTTTGATGATAATCAAGGTTTTATCAGTTATGTAGACGCTGCATTGGCAACTAAATCCCAACATCCGAACAAAACGGAGTATGGCGTCCAGCCATATTTCCTTTTGCCAGTAAAAATGGCCGAAAAAAAAAAAAATGAAAGGTGACCAGTTCACCATCAAATACCAAACGTGTTAAATGACCAACTAACGTAATCAAACAAGGAAATAGTTTACACAACAAAGTAAACCAAACAAATTATGAAATGAAAGTTTTTTCTCTGATACGGCTTCTCTAAGTTACAAAAATCATTCTCTTCCCAGTAGAAACTTCCATGAGCTATAATTTGGTTTAAGACCCAGCGGCCATGTTGCTTCTGAACAAGCCACGTCCTCGTACGTATCAAGGAGAATTTGAATACCGCCAATTTATATGAGAATAACAAATATATGAAATAAGTCACGTATTCAAACAAGGAAATAAATCCCATAAATAAGTACATTCAAGAATGGTTGCTTCTATCTCAGTATGACTTCTCTAAGTTGCAAAAGCATCTCTCTCCAGTAGTTGCTTCCACGTGTTATATTTTGATTTAAGAGTCGGCAGCCATGTTACTTTTAAAGGACCCACGTCCATTTATATAAATGTATCAGGAGGAATTCAATTACCAACTATTCATAAGTGAATAACAAACACATGAACTAACAGAGATATTCGAACAAGGAAATAAATCTCACAAATAAGTAATTCTAAGAAATTTATAAGTGTTAGCTTCTACCCTATCGTGGCATTCTCTCTTCAGTATTAACTTTTCTTTTGGTTCAAGACTCGGTGGCCATATTGCTTCTAAACGAACTTTTTTTTACACGTATCAGGAAGAATTTAAATACCACCTTTCCATAAAAAAACAAAACAAAAAAAGACGCATGAAGTAACCGAATGACATAACCAAACAGATAAATAAATCGTAAAAGTAATTACCAGGAAGAATCTAAATACAACCAGTACATAATTAAAACTAGCATGTATCAATCAACTAGCATGATCAAACAAATTACTTGCATGAGTAGGTAAATCAGAGAGAAATCTTTGAAGTGTATTTAATACGGTTAATTGTAAAATGATTACTGGCTATGAGGGTCTGATGTGAAATGAAGAAACTCACCAAATCATATGAAACTCAGAATCACTCAAAGAACAATGAAAAAAAGCAATGGTAGGAATGGCTCTGAGAGATAGAAAAAGAAAGCACACTACAGTAAAAGATAATCATAGAAGTAATTGAGCAACAAAAATAGGAATGGGTGGGACACATTACAAGGAAGGATAACACATGGTGCCAAAGGTTAGACGATTGGGGCCCACGGGATAGCAAACACAGTAAGAGAAGATCGGATATAAGATGGAAAGATGAAATAGGTTTGCTGGTAGCAGATATCAGAGTTTAGCACAGTCACTGTGGACTAATGAAGGTTTTTGATAATATGTACACACGAGAGTGCATCAATAAGTCCACAGCCTTACACATAATTATTCGCAGAATTTTGACCAAAAATGTCCATTGTATAATGTCCGATTTATATTCACCTCTGGATAACGTGCATTGACAAGGAAGGAGATTATGTTGATCAATAAATATTTGAGGTATAAAATAAATGTTTTTCATTAGATGGTGGACTTATTGCTGTTCCTACGTATGTATTATCTGAAATCGAATCACGCGCCAAGCGAGTTTTGTTTATCTCTCTTACCTGCTGTGCAGATCTCAAAAATTGCTGAAATTAATTTTCCAGCGATGGGTTTCTAAGTATAAAAAATGATATCTATTTTATAACTATTTATAGATGCTAGTCAATTATACTGCAATTATATCACACCACTGAAGTGCTATATGTTGGCTGTCTGTAAGAGAAGATAAAATAAGGGTTACTTTACCCGAGCTCATCTGTAAAAGAAAAAAACAAAACAACATATGCATGATAATATCTATTTTGAATATCAATAATTATGTATTCCATTACCGAGGAAAATTCACAAATGTTGATATTTGAAACGTAATTGTATTTGATCGAGACTTGGATTAAGTATAGCTCAAGTTATCAGTTATCCCGGTAGGGTTTATGTAAGCACGTGCAATTAGTTTTCGAAGTGATTCCAGATAATGGTTTAAAAAGATACCGAGTAATATATAGTGTCGTTGTTGATGGTCAGGTCGGCGAATCTTAGTCGCCTGTGGTTGAGTCGGTACCACTTGATAATAGTTATTTGTCCCAAATAGTACATCTCTGGCCGGGTGTTATATTCTTTCATCAGTTGTTATGTTTCGAGACTCGTAATAATTGTTGGTGTCACACGTTGATTCCCTGTTGCCAAATTATACTTATTCATTTAGATGTTTTCTGAAATACGTGGTGTCAGTTGGCTATCAAGAATTTTCATGAGCACAAAGAGCTGTGGTACACAGTGTGCTGAGTTACTGAGTTGGCCAATCTCTCTATACAGATTTAGTAACGATGTTTTGGACGTCAATCATGACTGTTTCATAAATCTCGTAGATGATCTCGTAATACATTATTTGCAAATAATTTTTCTTTATTCGAACTAAAATCCTAAACTAATCTCCCCTTTTCAAAAACTTCAAAATCTGAACCCTTGAGAACGTTGTTCATATGGTCTTATTTATTTTGACACATCATATCAAAATTAGTTCGGATTGTCCGATTGAACATTATTTCCATTGGCAATTTACTAGTAGGAGTATCTGGAATTATCCGTGTGATAGTAAGGTTGTAGGGAGATGACGTTTGTGGCCATAATTGTCGTAGGGTAGTAACTATAAAACAAATATGTGTGCAGATTTAATAACAACTTGAGATTTACTCTTTGTCTCTGGACCAGAATTGAAATACTGGATATACTTCCGTAAAAATCGGTCTTGCAAAGAATTGTGTGTTTATGTTGGGAGCTTTAATTTTGAAAAAAAAATTCATTTATATAAATCACCTTTAGAAGTTGATTTAGCGTCTTCTGAGCGATGGTATTTCTCAAAATGACGGATCAACATTCGAGTCAAATCACAGTGTGTTCCTTTCAAACTAATAAGTTCATTAGCAAATAATTCCTGAATTGATATAAAAGAAAAACAGGTTTGGTTGGTCACTCAATAGCAACTATTCTGTGACCTGTGTATTTTGGCAGCATGCCGTTTGAGGTAATCAATTAAAAAATTGGAAAATAGGTGATTAATTGGGCAGTGATCACTAAAATGAATCTTAAATTTAAAACAAAAAAATAAGTGAATGCCGCTGGACTCAAATTTAGGGATCAATTTAGCATAAACTTATATTGCGAATTGAACCCCCTCCGCTAAAATCTTAGATGAAGGTTAAAAAAGACTTTTCTAAAAATGATAAGGAGTAAATGTTTAAATTTTTAGCCTTCAAGCTCAATTGGTGCAGCCTGTTCGCGTGATACACACATAGCCAGCCAGCCAGCCAGCCAGGCTGATTTGAAAACTGAAGAAACCTATGTTGACAGTATCGGTTGACGTTTTCTGATTTGCTTGCCACAAGAAGTTATGATAAAGGTTGTTTATACACATGCACATACTTGCATGGGGTTTTAAAATTGATAAACTCTCAAATAATATGGACACATATTTATCAAAACAAGCTAAAGAATGTACAATGCTGGTAGATAGGGGCGATCCCAAGGCCCTTCTTTCAATTCCGTGAAATCTTCAAAAGGAGAAATTAATCAAAAAATCACCTGAGGATAGCAAGCTTTCGACTGGGCGAGCTCAACCATAAAGAACAAAGAAATCCCGCTAGTATTGAATAGAAGGTATACAACCAATGCACGTTCCCGATAGTCACCTATGGTGCTGAAACATGGGACTTGACCAAAGGATTAACCCTGAAACTGAGAACCATGCAACGCGCACAGAAGAGGTTCATGCTCAACATCACGTAGAGAGATCACAAGACGGCTCAGTATATTAGGGAAAAACAGGAGTCCCAGATAATATAGGATCCGTTAGAAAATCCACAACAAGGATCCCCACAGATCACATGCAAAACAGGTGTCGTCAAAATATAAGATGGTGTGACGAACTGGACAAGTTCAGATATACTGACCCCGCGACACCTATGATGGAGAGGTGTGGCGATTCTTGGGGGAAGATCTATGTCCGGAAGAAGCTGTTGCTGAATCACACAACTCAGGTTGTACTCTGTCTGCTTCTTAGAACACACGGAAATTTGTCCTAATGAAAAGTTTTCCACGCTCTCCGCTCATACTGGTAATCGAACCCAGTTACTTCGTCGTGTGAGGCAGACATACTAACCCTTACACCATCTGAGAGGACTATCAAAACACAGCAGTGATATACTACAATAAAAAGCAACAGTGAAGCGTAAGATTCTAACGAAGAGAAACATGAACAGAACTTTAATGTAAGGTATATAAGCAGTATTATAGCATTTAAGTGTGATATATTAGGTGTATATTTATTTCGGTAAGCTAGCTGGTTGAATTTGATAGATAAGAGCTTAAACATATGTGTGATATTTCATCAGAGTGACATTAGACGTAAGATTAATATTTCAAACGAGCCGGGCTTCTACTAATGTGATGATAAACTTATTTCATGCGTATATTCTAGACTTTCAAAAGTAATATCTATTTACATTTGTCAGTACTAAGGTTAGTCTTGAGAATATAGTAGGTAAAACTCGTTTTTTACACGTATGTAGGCTTTACTAAGATCATCTTTGTCTGATGAAAGCTAAACGAGAAGAATGTAGGAAGATAGCGTTAATCATCCAAGTAGGGAGGGCTTTATTACCTTGAAAATCAGCAGGTAAAATCCTGCTTTTCACCTTGGCTTGAACGCCCACCCTTAACACCGATGAGAAATAAACAACTACGTTGGTAACTTCAGCAAGCCAATCTGTATATACAATAGTGATAATGTCCAACAAATTTAGGTAATTTCATTCCATGGAGAACCTAATTCCCCGGCATCATCAGCGTAGCATGTGCGAAAAGGCCTAACTGCTGACGGCATATAAAAGGAATTTGTGAACCGAGTTCAAATGTTGGCTGGAGTTGTTTCTGATATCGTCTCACTAATGCTCTTGGGTAAGGCATGAATACATTTCCCGGTTCCCCAGCCATGGGTATAATAGTAGGGCAGACGAAGCAACAAAAACGACAACAGCAGTAACAACATTCTATAAAATTTAACCGACGAATTTTGAGAAGTCGAATCTGATTCTCAATGCCAGATATCAGGCCAATAGGCCTTGTAGTTTAGCGTGACAGAAGTACAGACAAAAACAAAAACGGGCAAAAAACGAAAGGTCCAAATATCAGTATTGATAGAAATCTACACACATGTTTTATACGAACGTAATTCATATAAACAAATCCAGTTGAAATTTGGAATAAATGTGTGTGCGTATGGACATCTTCTCTGCATGGTAGTTTGAATATCAACTTTTTCTCACGCCATTTTTATTCTTATGTCATAGATTAGACTTTTTTTCATGAAATATCAGATTTTGACCGGCAAAAATCAAACATCTGATTTACAGAGAGAGAGAGAGAGAGAGAGAGAGAGAGAGAGAGAGAGAGAGAGAGAGAGAGAGAGAGAGAGAGAGAGAGAGAGAGAGAGAGAAGAGAGAGGGGTAATTTTATTCAAAACGAATGTTTTAGATTATACGAATGGATCCATTTTTCATTAGAAATAATGAAACTTTTCAGATTCGGTTTGTTACTGTTGCGAGTAAGCTGTGATGAGCATATCTTAAAACGACACGGTTTCCGATTATCGGTCAATTCATGCGGAATCAATTTCTTCAATTTCTCATCGTTGCTACTGCAGTCAAATGACGAGAGACAGTCAGAGAGGGGGGACTTCAAAGATTGCTGTAAGAGCGTTTTATTACACGAATTTTCTCACTTGTCCACGGTCAATTATCTTCGTGGGTCTTCAATATTCTCATCTCGGAGGAAAATCTCTGAAATCGTTGTATTGTTCGCTCACTGAGAGTACCCCCACCTAGATACGAGACGGGTGTTTCTCCCACCTTCAGCTGCCTTGCGTCCCAATTGAAACTCACACAGAAAAAAGTGATTGTGCTTGCTCTTATTTTCACGGGTGGAAAAAACAAATAATGAACGTATCAAGTGAAGAGTACTGAAGTGGGATAATCTAATTTACCATATGCATTTTGATATGAAAATGAAATCTTCAATATCTTGAGATGTAGCATGGTATCAGATTCTTCTTTTTCATTTAATCAAATCATAAAAATATTGAAAAAAAATAAGATGGTGTTCGGAGAGAAAAAATATAAATTGGGAATTCGTTAAAAATATACCGCCTAAATATTTAGTGAATTATAATAAGTGATTTCTAATAAACCAGTTAATCCCTGTGAAAAAAATTCACCTTGTACAAATCTCTCTCGTTCTCTAAAAGTAGATTGTTCTTATAAAAGCCTTGAATATACCAAAATTGCATAGAACGAAGAAGCAATTGCCATTAATTTATATGAGAAATTGAGCGTTCCCAGACTTAAAAAATTGTAAGAATGATATTTCTGGCTGCATCATCGGAGGTTGTGATGGTGTGAGGTACAGGAGACTGGGGTGTAAAAGAGGAAGATTGTGTGCGCTGCAAAACGGAAGCTGAACGCTATTTTTGCTTTTTATCTCCCCCCCACAAAATACAATAAGCGTAAAGCAAGCATTTGAAAAGCGTGTAATGTATTTTTAGAAAACAAAAACAAAAAAAGAACAACTTAAAACTTGTGTCCATGGGAGAGTTGATTGTTCGAAATGGTGGTTTGGAATTTTTTCTTCATTATCATTTAAGCGGAAGAATCCATTGTTATGGACAGAGAACCAATAAAATCATACCTTTCATTATATGAGTAGAAGCTCTTCTAAAAAGAACGCCCTGACACCCTCGATGGCTCAAGGGGATAGGAGACGAAAAAACAAAAAACAAAAACAAAAAAAATGATGCAATAGAAATCTATTTCCAAAATTAGAAAAAACATCAGCCTTATTCATAAAAAATCTGAGATGCCTATATTTGATGCAGTACCAGACGCAAGCACCCAGATAAAGAAAAGCGTTGTTTTGCCCTTTTTCTATTCGCTTTAGAATGACTGAAACCAATCAGCAAACTAAAAGTGACCATGTTTTTTATATTATAAGATAAAGGGCGTTTAATGTAGAATTTTTGAGAATCCTGCTGGCAATGATATTTCCTAAGCTATCCAGATACGGCAAGAGAAACTAGCACAGATGAATTGTGAGGTGCTGATCTTTCAAATGAGAAGACTTTCCTGCTCGGAAAATCTGCATGGGAAATCATGTTTTCTGGATTTTTTTTTCACCTGGGTTCAAACTCTTTAGGCACCATGAATATGCAGCTATCTCAGCCCAGGGGCTAAGCTCAGTTCCAGTTATTACTATGTTAATAAAAGGTTGTTATATAAATACGACAGCATTTCAGAATGATTTTAGACGTTTTGTTGGTAGTTGAGGCTCCTCAATATCGAACTCAGAGCTGCGTAATCCCAATTAGGAATGTGCTTCAGTTTAATTAGGCAGTGCTGTCCAAGGTGAGCGAGTGCAGGTCAGAGAAGTCGCTTAGCAACGAAAAGTTCAAGTCAGTCTTAGTGACTTTTCCAACTTCTTAATGCTGTTATCTTCTGTTAATTCAAGCTAGGGTTCCGTGGGCCGAAAGAGATAATTGTGTGCTCCCTGTGGAAATATTAGCTTCAGGAGGCAGACGATATTGTAATTTGTAAAACGAACGCCGATTGGTTAAATAAAAGAAGAAGGGATATCTCTTTCGAGTCGGTGTGTTACTGTGAATATCGCTGAACGATTTCAGTTGATCAACATTGTTGTTTTTGCTGTTGGTGTTGTTATAGGCATTGGTGTTGCTGGTGAGTTTTTTCTCTTTAGTTGTTTAGTATCATAGTCTTCCACTCTCATTAACATGATTTGGATATATTTTGCTTGGAGTTTTTAAGGAAATTCCCATAAATTGATTATTTCGGACTAGTTCCCTTGCCTTCGCTACTTTTAGCACGACGTGTCTGCCGCAGTACCACCCAGCCACCCTCCCGTCTGAATTTTTTTATAGATAAGATGTTGTTACGACTATACATTGATTGATTTGGATTAGTTTCTTTGTTAGAGATCGCTAACCAAAACTCTCAAGATAATTTTCTTCATTTCTTAAAGGTGGTCTTGCTGGCTACGTAAGTATGTATGGTATCATGCTAAGGGGCCCTTAAAATTTGAACATTTAGTCCTTATTATACCTAGGAAAAACGGTTTCTCTGTATTTGAAAATCACCCTAAATAGATTTTTTTTTAGAGTGAGGATCAATCTGTATGGTAAATTCATGTCAAATTGGTCCTTTGGTTTGTGCTTGGCAACTTTCAGGCTTGTTTTAGTTGTTATTTTTAGTGATCACAGTACAACAAAACGTGAGAGAAGTAATTTATTCATTGATCACCCCTTTTCTCAAT
>OY735212.1:40737164-40774664 GCA_963457665.1 Thysanoteuthis rhombus | reverse complement strand
CATTAATTATTCACCTTTGTCCTACCTGAGCAGCTGCAGTTGTTTGTCAGAGCCGCCAGATGTCTCTGTTGTTTCGAAACGACAAAGGCACTGGATGCTGATAAGTTGACGTTATTACGTCGATTTATTAAGCGGAACATTTGTTAGATCGATTCATTGTTCAAGCTCTTTGATGGTTGGAATTAGGCTGAGTGTTCGACATTATATTATTATGTCACGCTCCTTTTGTACATTTCGCTGCCTCGCGGGGTAGCTTTAATAGTGGTACCCGCAGGCTTTATGAAATGCGGGAAGTGATTTTATCAATGCACAAGGTGATATCGATCAGTAATTAATTGAATATGAACAAGGAACAAAGAATATTGAAAACAAATCCGGATTTCGACTTGGAAGCAAGTAGCTTGTAATTTGCCTTTGCAAAGAGCTCAGATTATTTTCGTTCAGTGTAAAAACAATGGCGGCATACCAAAGGGGTGATTTGCTATATTAAACCCCACCAAAATAACAGCGCCTTTTATAAAACCCATTGTAAGAGAACTGGATCGGAGTTTTGTATTTTAGTTTCTCCAACTTCAGCTACAACTGTCTCGATCGGCTTAAAAAGATTCGGGCAAGTTGAGTTTTTTTGTCGTTGGTAATATTTCGGAAAAGACATTTTTGTTTTGAGTTCATGAATTAGTATAGACGGCTCTTTAAGAAGATTAATAAGTCGTTAGATTATAATACAAATACCGATATTCGTTGATGATTGTTTTTTAAAAAGTAGTTGATAAAGAATAATGACTTGTCACCCAAATTCCTTAAATATCAAAACAGAAATTTTGGAACTATGAATGCAACATACAACCGTTGTTATTTTGCTTCAGAAGTTCCCGTTCGTCTGCACGTTTTTAGCTATACTACGTGTGTAACGAATAAGAATATGAAGTAAGCGCTTTCATGAAATGTCTTCTCAGCCCTTCTCGTCCACAAAAGCAAGGTTGCGGAAGAGAGCGATTCTATTTCGTCGTCCAATTAAATCCAGCCGTTTGAATGTTATTTCGTCTGATCGTCATCATTCGAAATCGACAGTCGTCAATATTGACTATCCGTAATGGATCAAAGTTAAAAACAGATTAATCCTTTTATAGAACTAATATAGTAACTATAAGATAACTGGATTATTTACGTGAGTATCGACACTTCTCTTTAGGATGATAGTGTAGTATCTGCATGCACTCATAGAAGAATGCTGCGCGCACACAAGCACGCACACACACGCACACACACAAATGTATATATATATATATATATATTACATATAGTATTTTATAAGTGGATAGTTTGGGCCAAAGCTGTTCTTTGAGGGAAAACTGCAAAGGTTGAATATTCTAGATGGCAAGGAATCAGTCAACAATGCTATATCCAGGAAAAAAAAAATTATTATTAAAAGAGTGAAAGATTTAGGAGATTGCTTTTGTTTAAAGTGAAATAGCCAGCTGCCTCACAGAGGAAATTGTCAGCATTCTTTGGCAGTTTTCTAGCAGGCATCTGGTGATTGAGCCAAATCTGCCGTAAGGAATTCAAGAGTCGGCTGTGGCTGCAAATCTGAAATGGAAAAAAAAAAAAAAAGGTCGCATTGCACGTGCTCCTCTTCGTCCATTTTTTTATTTTATCGTGAAACAAAATTAAAAAAAAATGAATGCAAAAAGCATTTGGTTTAAGGCTGAAGGTGACTTTGGAACATGTATCCGGTGTTACTTGGTTTTTTTTTTCCTGATTTTCGCTCAAATCTGATCTTAATCACCACACAAGACTGAACACTGACTAGTTTGGTTAAAATGGCGAAGAAAAAAAAAGTTTCCTAACAAGCACATTTTGTTTTCTCAAGTAGGTTTTTGTTCTTGATAAATTTACAAACTACTTTTTGGTTCTTACTTGCATAGAGAATTCCAAAATAAAGACCAGAAAACTCTCACAGCAAAATTTCTACTTTTCGTATATGCCGAATTGAAAACTCGCCTGAATTTGTTCTTCATGTTTCGATGTTGGGAATATACTGTTGTCATTGTGAGTGACATCAGGTTTTGTCATTTTCGGTCATCCATATTTCTGCCGTCCCATGAGACGCACGTAAATTCAAGCTGGCTTTCATCACCTATGGAGTAAGGAAAGGTAACTGGACATTCACTTGAACTTTGAACTATGTAACAGAAACCGCTGTAAACAAATATTTCCCCTATTTTGTGTAAAATTAAATGATATTTTTTTTTCAAAATCCAGTTAAGTAATCATTAAATTAATTAATTTTTGCCGAATCTTATTTCTATAACGGTTACTTCATTTTGACTACATATAAGACACCCATCTTGCACAGAAATGGCCCAAAAGGTAAACATTATCTTCGCTGCCCAGTCCCACATTTACCTGAACTCCAGAGGATTGTAAGGAGATTTTTGACTTTAAATCAAGTTACACTTCTCTGTAATGCCCTCTCTGGTATGAAATCAGTAACAAGATAATTATAAATGAAGTACTTTAACTAAAAAGCTATCATAAAAAGGTGGAGTAAAGCTTGTAGTAAAATAATATTAATGAAATTGCTTCATCTAAAAAGCAGCAATGATGCTAGTTTACTAGTAAATAAAATAATGATACTGACAATACTTATTGTAAAAAAATCAAAATAAACGGTGTAAGCATTAATAACACGTTCACTTATAAAGAGCTCCCATATGTGATCATTGGCTGGTGGTGTACGTCATAGACGGAAAAATTTTTTTAGGAACAAAGTCTAAATAACAATCAAGGCTAAGTAACGATTAAAGCAAAGCAATAATTTTGAAAGGTTATTTTCTGAGAAGACTTGGGAACAACGTGAAACAATAAAAAGAAAAAAAATATCAGAGTTTACTTTTTGACTTGATATGACCTGGTTGTTTCTGTGCATTTAAAAAAAAACATTTTGTCTTTTTTCCAATCTGTGATCTCGAGGCGACAGCACATTGATGACGTAATTTATCAACTAACTCGACGTCACATCCAATAACTGAACAACCATAGCGTCAAAATTTGAAGTCACGTAAAAAAATTCCGTCGAAGAATAAATATGGTCGGAATAAATTCTAATTAAACCATCTGGAAGAAAATCTAAAAAAAATCTACAATCTACAAAAGATTCTGGAGGATCTGAGTGTTATTAATAAACCTGTCAACATAAGGACCCCAAAAGGTCCCCAAAAACGTTAAAAAAAGTCTTTAGAATGGGTTTAGTAAGGTACTATTGCCAATTTTCAAGTCTGTAGACAAAACTGTATGGCCACGAACACACAAGCAAATACATAAATATAAACACCAACGAAACACACGCAGATATATAAAAAAAAAGGACAGAACCCATCGCCATCTTTGAAGGCTACGGTTGTTCATTTTCGAAAATACTGCAAACGCTTACACAATCCGTGTCAAGTAGGCATTGAATTTAATATACCATAAGCTATTAGGAAGAATGGGAGAAAGGAAGATGATCTATTGTAGGCTGATTTGTCTTAAAATACGACTTAGCAAAACATCGCTCTTTGCAACCCATTAGCTCTCTGTAAATAACCTCTTCGTGCACTTCACCTCCAGTTGAACAGTTTTTGCTATTAACGGATATTTGATGACTCATTAAGAGTTGAGGAACCTAAATGCTCTAAAAGGTTGACTCGTTTGAAACGATTGTGAACTTTAAAAATAGATTTTTTTTTCAGAAAGTGTTCAAGCCAGAGACGCAGATGATGATTTGGAGGCCCGGGGGTGCTTTGCTCTCTAAGGAGCTCCCTAAAACATTTAGTTAGATTTGTTATTGCATAATGCTTGTAGAAATGCAGTTGGTGAACTACTATTCATATGGCTTTCGGGATCCACTCTCTATTAGGGGCCTAGGGGCAATTTAAAATCGCCTTACACCTCCGTCAGCCACGTCCCTGGTTTAGACATCGTTTTTCATTTATTTATTTTTTAAAAACTCAGCTCTCTTTGGGAGAATCTCGTGTTTCGTCTCATTAAGAGAGAAACGTTTTAACGTTATCTTTAATTTAAAAAAAAAGGAGAAGATTTTGATTTGGATTTTAAGAAAACAAATTCCTGTCTACCCTCTTAAAAAGGCACGGCTGGCTACCGTTGTTTTTACAAGAAATTATTTCTGTAGGATGAGCGCGTGTGGCTGCGAGATACGTCGACAAGGAAGGCTGCCAAGATGGTTTACTCTTGATAGGAGGCACAATTATACAAACAATCAAAGAACTTTTCCGTACACATTATTATTTTTTTCTCCTACTTTGGCTGGTAGATATACTGTAAAGATTGTTACTTTGACATGAAATCGGCAGTGGTGGAATCCTTTACATACTCTAACATCTATTGCTCACATATATATATGAATATTAAGTTCCTCTCAAAATCATAAGGTACAGCGTTCCCATTAAATCTTTCGTGAACCGAAATGGTGTAAAGCGAAAGAAAAATTTCCATTGAATTTTATACGAGATTTTTTTTAGCGTTTCCTGATCTCAATGTAATTCTCTATGTCTGTTTGTTTTTACATTCTGCAGACCACTCATACGAGCTTTTTTTAAGGCTTTTCTAATGTCCTAGGACATATCTTTTTTAACAAACGCACAAAATAAATCAAGATAAGCACAGATGCTCACAGACACGGTTCAAAGCTGCAGAGGTTTGGGGTCTTTCGTAAAAGCGAAGTGGCATAAAGTGAACTTCCGTAAAGTGAGGGATATCGGTAACAGTATGAAAGAAATATATGATACCATTCTTACTTTCAGAGATTGTGGAGTAGTTATTCATGTAACATAAGACAGGCACGAGGTAACATGGTTTGTCAAACTCCCAAGTGGGGAAGGACTATCTTGAAAACTAGCATTGGCTTTCGCATTCTTAGCTTTCATTTGGGCTTGAACACCGATCAATTGCGTCGATAGGAAATAAGCAACTGCTTCAGTTACCGAGCAGATCCTGATAAATTGTATAGCGATCTCACTTTACAAACCATGGTCTGCAAGACTACGCTTTACGACAGGCACTCATGAATTCATATATACGTTGGTAAATCAACGTCTGTAGTATAATGAATTGAAAGGCACTTATTTTACCCAAGAGATATTAACTGCTCAACATAATCTCCTTTCTCGTCAATGCACTTGATTCAGTTGTGAATATCAATCGTATAGATTGAACATTATACAGTGGAAATTTTAGTTATCAACAATGTGTCATTCTGCTAAATTCTTTTTGTAATCCATGGTATAGAGTATAGATGTATTTGCTAACCACGACATGGAACCTTTAAAGTTGACCATCCAGTAAAGATTGAACTTACCACAGTAACAATGATGAAGGAGACTGGCTTGTTAATCAACAAACGTCTGTGGGTTGAAATCAGACTCAGTTACACCCTGGGCTGGGTGATAAACGTAGCAATTAATTTATCTCCATTTCCATTTCTATTCTTATTTCTATTCATTATAGCGATTGTGACTTTCTACGGGGCTGAGTTGATAGCCAGGCACATATGATGGATTGCGTTACAGGGCTAGAAGATCAGGGAGAGGCAGATTCATGCCTTTCCCGAGAGCGTTAGTTCGAAGTGAACGCAAACTGTCCCATCCAGAATTCGAACTCGGTTCACCGATCCCATTTTGTGCTGCTGACCACACCTCTAATCTGTTTACACCCTTAAAAAGTAGCAACAGAACTAAACGCTTTATGATATTTCATCTATTCAACAAAATGCAACAAATACAATGAAATCTGATTTCTCTGAAAAGAATTATTGTAGTTCTTTAATTAATTGTATTTTTTGTTAATTCATTTTGCTCGCTTTGGCTAAAGAAATCCCTATAATTCCGCTGATCAATAAACCAACATGTTCTCCTTTCTGCTCACTAAAACCTAATTACATGTCATGTATCGCGACTTCCAATTGCCAGATCTTCTTTTAATCTAACCCAAAATGGGTCACATCCACAGGTCGTATTTTCTATCAATCCATACTACTTGAAATGTTAGGTGTATAATAAATGAGTCAGAAATGTTTTGATTGGTTCGAATGGGTTAAATGTTACGTCCAAGCAGTTAATCTGAGGTGGCTGTGTCAGCAGCATAAGATATAAATTTTATGTCAGGAATAATTATTAATCTCAATGGATTGGTTAGATTGAGCCTTAATACATTCTCCGATTGAACCTTGTGTAGGGATTCAATATTTGTGGATCAGCACCTTGTATCAATTCAGTCAAAATAACAATGAAGAAAACACTAGAATTACAAGCTAAACACGTATCTTCAATCAAACTGTAAATATTTCTTTTATTATTACGAAGAATGAGCGAAAAAGATCGATTGGATAAATTAGAACATATGGTCATTTAAGAAAGATGTCAGTATTTTCACACACACAACCACCCATATATATATATATATATATATATATATATATATATATATCAGGAATACAATGTACTATAATATAATACAATATTCGATGTGTGACAGGTTTATTTCATAAAGCGCTCGATACATTCAACTTTAAACATTAAATTGAGTTAGAGTAGAGCTTAAATAATGAAGTAAGGACTTGCTGCCGAAACATGTTTATGTTTCTGTCCTGTTAGGACCTCTCCAGCCGAATGTTTCGGTTTATTTAAGATTCCAATATGGGACATTTCTTCGGGGGCCTATTTTTCTAGGTTGTAAGATCTTCCTTCTATTCTATTTATATATCTTACTTCTTAATGGTTGGTCATTGCTTCTTATGTTTTTCTGTTCTATTTAGTGGGGACATTGTGCTTGTTGGTAGTTATAAATTCCGAGGATATGGTGTAGGCATTTTCGTTTGGGTTAGCCACGTTGCAAGAATGGCAGACAACCGATGGACATCACGACTCACGACATGGAACCCCAGAGATCACATAAGAAACCGAGGCCGGCAGAATATTTGATAGAGAGACGAGCTAGACAAGTTCAAGAAGAACTGGCTCCGCGACGCACATGATAGAGAGGTGTGGCAAATCCTTGGGAAGATCTATGTCCAACGACGGACGTTAAAAGACTGATGATGATGATGATGATGATGATGTTTCTAAACTAAAAAAATATAGGACTATACCGGGTATTCACCGGTATCCAACCTATGAGTAAAAAACTTAGGAGAAATATTCATCCAATTAATGTAAAAACACTCCCTTCGAGCAACCCACAGAGTAGAATATTCAACAAGAACGAACAGAAAATTAGCCATAGTTGTACGGATAATCTTAATGCATTCATAGACAGAAACGTAAACGTGTTTGTGTAGCGAATCACTCTCACACAATTTTATACATCAGACATTATAAAATTGGTCGTTCGCTCAGTTAGAAATGGAACCTGGACACATCCACTCAGCGCCATGAAGTGTTTTGGAGAAGATAGGGAGAAAGATTGTAATAGGGTTTTTATATAGCGAATGGTTACCAGGAGTCTGTACTATTTAGGGAGCGAGGAAAGTAAGTGATATCAGTGATATCAAGTGATATTTAACTTAATGGTTTTCAGCACCTCTTTTATTTATCAGATTTTTGTTAATAATTTTATATCATAATACTTTGAATTCACCACAAATCCGATCAGGGTCCGTGATAGTTGGACTATAGTACTTGGATTTATTTGCTTGATAAGTGAGTTCAGTACTCACTGACTGTCCTTCTACTGTGGCTCCATAAGCTAAGCTTAGTAAATATCTACAGAGCTTAGACCTACCGTATCTGGCGGCATGTAGAGCCCCTCCCATAAAATGGCTCAAAGGTATACGTTACCTCCGTTGCGCAGTCCCACATTGGGAAGAACTTAGGGAGGAATTGGGGGGGGGGAAACACGGTGATAGATGATAGGAATTCAAGAAAATGTATTTCTTAATATTCCCCTCTGCAATAAAGTGGTAGGTCACATGCCATCATCAGTCTATTAGCGTCCGCCGTTGGACTAAGACCTTCCTCAGGATTTGTCACACCTCTCTATCATGGGCGTTGTGGAGCCAGTATTTTCTGAATTTGTCTTGCTCGTATCTCCATCTAATACTCTGCTGGCCTCGGTTGTGCATGTGATCTGTGGTGATCCATGTTGTGAGTCGCGATGTCCATCGGTTGTCTGCCATTCTAGTAACATGGCCAGCTCATTGCCATTTGAATTTTTTAATGGATTATCTGATGTCCCCGTCTCCTGTCTTTTTCTGGACGGACTGTGCTGTCTTGTGGTCTCTCCATGTGAGGTTGAGCATAATTCTTATGCCATCAAATATGATATATTTTATTTAACTGTTGAAAACCTTATGAATCCTGAATGATAATAGCAAATTGGACTGATGCGTTTAGCGCTCTGTCCTTAATATAAGTAAATTGAGTTTTCATACAAATCAACGACTTTGATTTTGAAATAACTTTTGTAAATCCCCAACCAATTTAAAAAGTTAAGTCATCTTGTAGAGATCTTTATTTTGAGTAACCTTTCTAAATAGACCGACCCAGGAAAATTGCCCTGAAAAACGCTAGATACAAATTTTCCAGATTTTTTCACATCAAATCTGACAGCACAACGCACACCTGAACTGTAGAAGCAACATTTCCATATACACTTAATTTGACCCTACAAATTTATTTTTTTTTTTTTTTTTTTACTTCCCTTTAAAATAAGGATTCTCCAATTAGTAAACAAGAGTTTTAGTGTGGGAAAGGAGAGGGATTTCGATAGTCAGACAAATGCTTCATACCTAGTACATACATTGCTTTGGTACAGTTGGTTGATTTGTTTGTTTCGCGAAATTGGTGGTACGAACCCACCCGGGAATTACTTCCTTTTCCAACAACTAGAGTTATAGTTAAGGAAGTCGCGTGTACATAGGTATTAAAGAAAACAATGAGTACCTGCGCAATGTTAATACAATTGTGAAAGCTTCAAAATATTGAAAGATAATCTTTTGATACAAGATAGACGAAAAAAAATATGAATGTAGTGGCACAAAATTGAACAATTTCCTTTTACAAAGTTTAGTTACGTGTGAGTACATGTCACTATAAATGGTAATTTTACACCACACCATAAATACTTTTTCGTCTATTTGAAAATATTTGTATTCAGTATTTTAAACGTTTTTACAATCATATCAACACATTCTGCAGTGTATGCAATTTTCTTACTGGCGAAAAATAAATCTGTATCCCGTAACATAAAAAAAAAATAATAAAGGGCCTTTACATTTTTTGAAGGGGGGCAGATGATCAGTATTGGAAATCTAAATGGATTTGCCAACGTTGCCGGCGAGTATAAAATAGAGGTTCTGCGAGTTTTCCATGTTATTAAAAAATAGATTTTTAGCAGAAGTTCTTCCCATGACATCGCAAACGATGCGTTACCCCAAAATCCATTTACAGTGGGATTTTGGCCCCGAAACAAACACTCTGAACATTATTGAAAGAACCTTAGATAAACTAAACGATGTTTACTCGCAAATTGGTTGTTTAAATAGCAATTTCATGCCCGTCCACACGATTTACAAGTTGATTGAAATCGATCTCTACCCACACCTTGTTACCCTTCGCAATATCCACTTTTTATACCGACTTTCCAATTGCGATATAACTGAACTGGGTTCTTCGGAGTTTCCATCTGATATAATCATCCAAAAAGTCTTATACAGTTCTCAGGAAAGATGGGACGTATTTTCGACCCTCTTGAAATTTCACTGGAAACATAGCTCAAACACGTGTTCTCAATTAAAAAGATGGATAATAAAAGTATTAAGCTTGGGCAAGCGTTTCTTCGTCGAGAGACCTAAGGATAACTCACTAGAATTGAACACCCTTGAGACCACAATCAACAACATGCAGAGAACTCTACGTAGTAACCGAATACAGTGCACGCCATCTATTGCTCTGACCCCAAGAGAGACGAGCGGGCTCTGTCCTTTCTTTCTGCAGCGCTTCGGTAGAAATAACTATGCTTATATCGTTCAACTTCATCCTGATAGCTTTAATTACATCATCAGTACTGCTCACGACCCGGAGACGAGGAAAAAGGTATTTCTTACCTATTATAGGGAGACCGATGAAACTTTTTTCATAGACCAATTGCTCAAAGCTGAACAGGATTATGCCAAGCAGTTGGGACATAAGAACAGTGCCGAAATGCTCTTCAGCAACAACTTTCTTAAAGAGAACTCTATGAAAAAACTATATGAACTCCTCTCTCACCGTATCAGGACGGCGTTAAAGAGGAAAATGAAAGTCTGGCTGGAGCAGAAACGACGTCAGTGCACAAAGTTCGGTTACCAATTTAATGGGGAGTTAGAACTCTGGGATATCGACTATTGTCAGGAGACCTCGGAGGCCGTATCTTACAATAAACTGTCACAGCTTCTTGCCGACTATTTCCCGCTGGGTCACGTAGTTACGGAACTTTTATCGATGTATGAATATCTTCTTGGATTGAAAGTATCTCCGGTTTTCGACTTCCCTGCGTGGCACCAAAACGTACTGACTTTCAGCGTTCGGGACGAAACGTTTGGAAACGAAATTCTTGGTTACATCTGCCTTGATCTTTTGAACAGGAAAGAGAAACATGACGAGCCGACATATTGCTATGTTCTTCAGCCAGGGTTAAATCCATTACTCCTGTCAAACTATCGGGAGGTAGCCGTAGTAGCAGTGGTAAGCTCTTTCAAAGAGTCTTTGAAGTACCCAGAGGGGTTGTCTCAAACGTTGCTCTCTCATAAGGAAGTGGAGTACCTATGTCGAGGCATTGGGAGCGCGTTTCAGGGTGTATGTAGCCGCCCGGCTTATACATTTTACAATACAGTGGTTATGGAAAAGGACATCTTAGGGATGATGGGGAAGTTCTGGAACAATTTCGCGTGGGAACCAGAAATTCTCCGATCTATGTCGCGTCATTATCTGAGTGGTAAGCCAATCCCAGAAAAATTTCTTGAAAATTTACTGAAAGTTCGATATGATACGGATCTTTTTAAAGTAGCAGTTTCCGTATACAATGGGATAATCGACCTGGAAGTTCGACAAGGGTCAGAAGATATAGACGTAACGAAGAAAACGCTTTATGAGTACATTTTTGGCCTGAAATTTTCTAAGTACTTGGACTTTACTGTCGATAACAACTCAGTTCTCTCTTTGCCGTTATCTCGTCTTTACTATTACGACCTCTGGTGTCAAATTGTGAGCGATGATCTCTTTCAATCCCGATTTAAAATAAACCCCGTCATAAATCCCCAAATTGGATTGGAATTTCGAAAGAAAATTCTCGAACCATTTGGAACTATCAGTCCTTATTTGATGTTGAAGTCTTTTCTTGGTCGAAAACCCAATCCAGAAGCTTTCTTGAAAATACGAAATTTATAAAGAACTTCTTCTATAAATTGTACACCGAGAGGGGAATAATTTATTTTTTTAGTTAATCAGTTGAGATGGGTTCAGATATCTTAGAATCAAAAGCAGTGAGTGTTGGCTATTTATTTAAAATTTGGTGCTGCATTGATTTTAAACATATGTACGTACTTCACAAGTTTTATTTGCTGATAATCTGTAAAATAAAAAAAAAGTGGATTTTAACTTCAACTTAATGTATTCCTCTGCAAATGACAAATAATTTGAATCTTTGAAGGGAAGCGTAAATACGCTGGAGAAACGAATTCATTGAAGATGCGATAATATTTGCAAGGTCAAGAAAAGAGGCCTTTAAAATGTCAGTCTATTTCAGATAAACTGTTCTTTCTGAAGCGTCCACTTTAACTTAAAATCTAAACTGAGTGAAGTACTAAAGCTGACCTTTCTCTTCTGCAGAACTAGATTGAGATGAAGAAAATTCTTAAATACCAATTGAACGTTTTTTGGCCACTTTTGAGAGATATGATCGGTACCAAAAAAAAAAGAAACAAAAAACAAATAAACTTTGCTTTACCTTTTTATTTTGGAAAGTTTCAAAACGGACTTCATACTTCCACTTATTCGGAACTCAAGAATACTCATCTGTTACTCATTTTTATTTAAATATCTGAAGTGTTACTCAACTCTGTAATATACACATTTCATTCATATCAACATCGGTTTCCTCTTATAGTTGAGCCCTAGTGTTTTGGCCAGTGGGGATGGCCAAAAAGTTCGTTCTACTTGACAAGAGGCATTCGGACTGTTTAGTTTCAAATAAGTTCGGCATTGATCGCTTTAGATTATATTGTGACAACTATCATATCAACGTACATTAAAAAAAAAAAAAAAAAAAAAAATTCAAAGTTGGCGTATTTCTAAAATTTTAATATTCAAGATATGCTTTTCATTATACGCCCTCCCCGGTTAAGATACTGCCTGGGTGGTAAGAGCCCCCCTGCCCTGTTGAAGAATTATCTTCATTGCTTGATGTCTATCAAACTTTTTTTTCTCATAAGTATGACTGATCCAATATACCAGAGCTTTAGGTCATTCAAAATTCAATATTTCCCAGTACTTGCACGGACTCCGATGAGACGAAATGTCTTTTCTGTCAAATCAGCAAACTTGAGTGACTCCTCGGGGAATTTCATTTAAAATTTTTTTTCATACAGCAAAGACAATAAAATGTATCTAAAAAACCGCTTGGATAAATTTGAGAGAATCAGATTTTGTCAGACAATTGTAAGGCGGAAATAAGTATCGGAAGTCATAAACACTGGAAGGATTTTGAAATCTGGGAGTCCAGTGGAAAGGCTCCACCTGAATCCAGACTGGAAATGGTCTTTATCTCAAGAAAATGATTGCCAGGTACTAATAAAAAAAAGTTGGCATTCTAAGGGAAATTACGATTCACCACCACCCATATGTGCTTCTCTTTACCTCGTAAATCAGGTGGCAGTAGTCGTAAAATTGTCACCTTGATGAAAATGCAACCAGTATGGTTTGAACCATGAATTAATGACTAAAAGATGGAAAATAATGGCCTAGTTAGTCAATCAGTAGAAACCATCACATGACAGATGTCTTTCAGCAGGATACCGTACTGGGTGATTGATAAAATTAGTATTTTGGGGGTACTGATCACCAAAGTCTGAATTTTCCCAAAACAAGCGGATACAATCTAAAGGATTAATTTAAGATAAACTTCCATTGCAAATTGCCCCCGTCCCTGCACTAAAAACCTATTTTGAGGAATCTAAAAAAAAAAAAAAAATTTTCTGTACTCGTTGAGTGTAATGTGTGCAAAATTCCAAGTTTCTACTATGAACGCTCGATGTCTGGATACATACAAATGTCAGAACACGTGAATAATCTAAATCCAGCAACAGTCTTCAAGTAGGTCTGTTATAGGTAGCGTTGATTAAACAAACTCTGCAATATGACACTGATGTCGAAGAACGAATATGCTCCACCATAAAATAAAATAGTTACGTTTTTTTTTTGTTTTTTTTTTGCTTCTGATCTGTGTAGATATTGTGGATATCGCAGATTTTACAAGTATCATATTAGTCGGGCGATTGAGCGTGGATTTTGAGCCCTTTTTGTTCGATTTAGTTTTTTTTCTGATCAATTGTCTGATTTGAACGCCGAAATCATTCTGTTCAATGCTTTGGAAAAGTTTCATTCGATTTATATTTCAAAATTATTTCGGTTAAGATTCGATTGTTAGCTACACGTAGTTCTAAGTTTTTCTTTCAATCTTAGGTACTTTCATTTGACATTCGAACTAGCCGGATGTTTGTTAGTTTTTAGAAATTAGAAAAAATATTTTAGGGGTCTATTTAATATGTAAATATGATAAAGTAGCATATACATTCTTATGATTTTAATTCTTTTGATAATATTAAATCAATGAATAAAAATCCTTGAATCACTCTAACAAATGTCAATTCCATAAATACAAGATTCGGATAACACGTATTGGAACCGAATGACTACGTCGATATTAAAAGTATGCAAAATCAACATCTACTTTTTTTTTGAGTTTTAAAGAAAATTCTGTGCTCTCAACTTGGAAAAGCTTCTGAAGCGATTTAAACACACGTCAGCGTTACAGGTCGACTGTATATTTGGAAGTCTTGTTGGTATTCGTAGTTTTCTCTCTCTATTTAACGGGAATGAAGAAGTACTAAAGTTTGTTTAATGAGTTTGATAATGACTAGCTCATAACATTATCCGTGATTTATAACAAGTGGCTTCCTCTGTAATTTGACAAGATTTTTTTTATCGTTTTCTGACACTCCCTTTTATGATGCTAAAAATTGTCTTTCCAACACTTCGAATTTCGTTGGTTCGGGTTACAAATTTTTAATCCTTTTTTTTCCCTTCACAAACTAAAGAGTTCTACTAGCTCAGCGGAAAACTAAACATATAACACGGGCTGGTGAAGGAGAAGGACAATTGAAAAAAATATGGACTTCCCAACTTCAATTACATCTTTGAGATTTTCCATTTCATACTTGCGAAGTTCTTTGGCTAAATGTCTCTTCAAAAGGGCTTCCTTGTAGCCACGTATGCATCTGTAATCGATAGATTAGTGCTATTTATTTTAATTGGGCAAATTTAAGTCAATATGGCTTCAATTGTTTAAAGCCATTATCCTAATATTTTTCTCTTGCTGATGACCGTGTAATATCCAGTACAGATCTTAGACTGTGAAATATGGAGCTTCCATTGACTGAACATTGTTCTCTTAAACCTCGCCAATAGCTACCTTTTTATTCCGACTTTACAGCCAGAGGGTATTTGATTAAGAAATTAGTGAGAAAGAGCAACCAGATGAAATAGACTAATAAAACAATAACGAAAATACTTTTCAGAATTCAAATACCTATTACTAACATGAAAGTATGGAGTGGGAGTAACTTGTGCTCCGTCAAGCTGAAGGATCTCGTGATCAAATTGGTTATGGTGGCATTCATGAAGGATTAACTCCTGGGGTACAGGATACAAGTCAAGTCTCGTCGGAAGCTACCTTATTCCGACTTCATGCTACTTACTTTAACAGTCGGAAGGTATTCGAACTGGAAAGTTGTGATAAAGACAACATCAAGACTAGTGAAGATGTTCTTATTGCAAGGCAGCCCGAAAGTTTGATGCCTAGAATACTTCGAGGGGGGCAAAGCCTTTTCATTACGTCATGCTTTGGGCCACACATTGAATCTCTGATAACCATTCTTGTAACAACTAGAATTATCCCTTCTCTAACTCTATCATGCACCTGACCGCTGCGTCTTTATAATATAGACACTTGCTTCAGCCACAACATTTAAATCTGAGTCGGAATAAGTTTCCCCTAGGACTTGATCCACTCAGTCGTAAACCTGATGCTGTCTTGTGCTACCTATTCCTATGGCTGTTTTCAACAAATCTGTTACACAAGTATACAGTCTGTATTGAAGACTCATTCTTAATTTATTAGAGACACTGGTAATTATTCAATGTTCGTTATTGAATAAGTCTAATACAGGTATCCCCCGCTTTTCGGAAGTTCATTTCACGCCACTTTTTTTGCTTTTAGGAAAAAAAGGCGATAAGTAAAACGGCGTTTGTTTCGCTGCCATTATAGAGACAGCGAACATACTCGTCTCTCCCCTATCCACCAATCATGTACTTATAGTTACTACAATCTCTGGTGACTTACCATTTGATTTTTTTTTACCCTTATATAATACGCCTCACGATTTTTTTGTACTGAAGCGCTCTACTTTCGGATAACGACAGAAACCTGTACATACATAAAAAATCACAGAAATGTCAATTCAGAAATGTTTTCCCTCTTGAAGGCCTACAAAGTTGTTTATATGATAAATTCTTTAAAGCTTTTTGTTCAAGAGTCATTCGAGAATAGATGTAATACCCGTCGTTCACCATTATTCTTACTGGGGCAGTGATGGATGCTTTTCCTTGTAAAGCAAATACAAGTAGCTAGTTTATATAATGACTGGCTATGCATAATTGCCCGAAGAGCCATTTAAAAAAAAAACAGTTGAAAAAATCGGATTCAAAGTTCAACTTTGCACGATATTTGCATTATTTTTTGAGCTACTATAAAAAACTATTTTGAAGCTTGAATACTTGACATCATGATTCTGATGAATATTACATTAATGAATATTTACAATGCATGAATTGAGATTTTTCGTTACTTTTCTACGAACGAGACCTCTCAATTTTTACATATTCACTCTATAAGTATTTTCAGGAACATTATGTGTATTAAAATCAAAAACTAAGCATCAAAGTTTCAAAACAAAACTAAAATGAGCATCGTCACTGTTAAATTAACGAAACTATTGCAGGTGAATCTTGGTTTGAAAAATGACACGCAATTTTTATCAGAGTTGAAAAAATCTGTGATTTTTATTCAAATAACATGATACATTCGTATAAGATTCATTGAAATGTGCATCAATCATAATGCAGACTGTTCAAACTGAAAAAAAGGACTGAGCATTGCAGGTTAGAAAATGACGGAAATATTGCGAGCGAAAGTTCGTCAAACTTTGAATCCAATGTCCTCAACTTTTTAAAGATGGCACATTGGTCACTTATCATGCGCGGCCACATACATATATATACGCTGGTTCAAGTGACTTGGGAGATCTAGTAACGTATGGATGTCAAAGAATATAAAGCTGTAGCATGAACTCCAAAAGATAAGATCATGTAAAAAAGTTTTTATTATCTTCTGTATGGGGGAAAAGACTTGAAATACATCAGAATTTTTTCTTCTTTTTGCCGAATCGAATTATTCCAATTGAAGCAGAATTTCTTTTGACACTCAGATTGTCCCCGTTCGTCTTCAAATGTTGATTTCATATTGGCCAAACCAAGGAAATCAAGACATGGCTGTCGTATTTTTGACAGGCATTAATAAGCAGACTGTACTGATTTTTGTTTGTTTATTTTTATTCCTGACTTGACGCATTCTTGAACATATTTGACGCAACACCGCTGCAGTTCTTTTCAAGATTTTTTTGTTAAAGTTAAAAGAAACCGCGGTATCCAACTACAAGAAACACCCTTCCCCTTTAACTCTCTGATACTTCGTTCTAAAATGAAGCTTCTGAAGATATAAGATCGATTTTTCATTGCATGAATATCCACTTATTTTGACCCGACGTGTTGACTCCAAATCCTGTCAACAATTTTTCGTACAGCGAATCTTTTGAAGATTTTAGTTACAGTCACTACAGTCGTGTCGACCACTCACGAGAGGGCGCCAGTTTATACAGAAGTTTTGCGCAACGGTTTGGTCTGAAGGCTTGAGACTACCATTCATTAAATGAAGGGAAAGACAGCTGTAATTTAGTTTGGAAAAAAAAAAAGAAGAATACTTTTGTTATAAATCAATAAATATCGAGGATTGTAACTTTGTAAGATCATCGCGTTTTATTTTGCTCCTGTCAAGATGGTAGTAGCTGTCTAGAAATGGAAAAGGAAAGCCCACTAATCTTGATGGACTGCAGGTCACAGGACGGCAGGTGAAACGCGAGATAATGGAAATGATCCCTCTCGGGGCAGCAAAGGATCTGGCCCTTTGTTGGCTCTGAATTTATCGGCTCTCGACTAAGTTCTGTTACTTAGGCTTGATCTCCTATTAACACAAGAGGAGGAAACTTTTTACGTCGAACTTTTCACTCTATTGAGGGTGAGCATTTAATTATTATCATTTTTTAGGCTATTCGTAGAAACATGGTATCAAAAATTATCTGCAAGATTTATTGGTATGCATACACTACCACTAGAGACCGGCACATATCTGGGTGTGCATGTATGTGTGTCTAAGATAGTTGTAAATACGGTGGTGGTATAAAGTGGAAGTGAAAAATTTGAGTACTAGTGTGTTGTATCACAAAATTTATTACCATAAAGATAGGCTTAATGCATTTCGCCAAAGTTTCACATTGTCTGTTTAATGCCACTATTCTGTCGGATAACCTCACCCCCAATATATATATATATATATATATATATATATATATATATATATATATATATATATATATATAAAATTAATGCTCCTCTATTCAGGGTTGAGCACTGTTTAAGTGAGGTAACTCATCCATTGTAAGCTTATACAATGCTCTTCCATAGGAATAGAGCACTCTGGTGGATGAGGAGTTTTGTACGTAAATGAATATATCGCTTAAATTCAGCCTTACTGACCAACCAGTTCTGTAGTCCAGAGGTAAGATATCGGCCTCCGGTGTGAGGGTTTCAATCATGCCACGCGGTACTGGATGAGATAAAAGTCTATAGCCACACTGAAGAGATGTAATACATCGAAACAGCTGTCTGTGGATGACACAATATATATATATATATATATATATATATATATATATATATATATATATATATATATTATACAAATGTTTGGGCCTTCTGTTTGTTTGTCTGTAATCTTTTACTCTACCTGTTATTCGGCATGTAGACTTACAGAAGATCAACTTGTGATATAAGCTATGCTTATGTTCAAAACATTGAAACCAAATTATTTTACAACAGGATTTCTTTCAATCATTCTTCTCATGAATAGCACATATATTTCTTAAAATAAAATCAATTTTTTAACGGGTTTTGGTGTTTCTGACACACATTGCTTTTGGTCGATGAAACAGTTGATAACAGTCGTAAAAGCCATAGTCCAGGTATGCTTGTGTTTCGACCCCTACCCTCTTCTTTTCTCAACGACAACGTTTAGTCTAAATCAGTCCATTAGGGTGTAAGGTGGCGGGCAGGTATTTTTTTTATAACAAAATTGTAAGTAAGTAATATAATCATTCATCTTTTTATTAGATGAAGTATGGTAAACCATAATCATCATTTTTGACTTCATTATGATTATTTAGTTAACTTTTATTATCACAAATTATTGTCGTAGATTGATGGCCTTCGTAGGGTGAAAAGTGCTGATTGAAAGTGAAAGTATGTGAATAATATTTTTCCGTTTCTTGTGTTGTGTAAGAAGAAATGTATTACAGAATGTATTTTTACAGTTCATAAAAACAGAAAACTCCATTGAAAATGGGCTGGACATGTTGCAAGAATGTCGGACAACAGCTGGTCATCACGACTCACGATGTGAAAGATCATACGCGAAATTGTGGCCGACAGAAAGTCATATGGTGTGACGAGCTAGATAAAATCAGAAAGTATTGGGTCCACGATGTCCATGATAGAGAGGTCTGGCGAATCTTAGGAAAGTTCTGTGTCTAATGACGGACGCAAAAAAAGCTTATGATGATGACTTGTATTTTCCCTGTGCAACGCTGGACGTCTTAGCCAGTGTATTAATATTTGAACCGTCTGTTTGTTCATACCATTTTCATGCCATAACTGCATGGCCAATTGATCTAATATCTAGTATGTCGAACCACAAAACATTGACTTGTTACATAAGCTATGCGAGTTTGACCCCTGAGGTTCTAAACATGGGAAACAAATAATTTTTGCATCAGAATTTTCGTCATTCATTCTTTTTATGGATAGCACACATATTTCTCACAATGGAATCGATTTTTAAACTATTTTTCCTCTTTCGCTCTTTGGTCGATGAAAGAGTTGAGTAACCATAGTAAAATTATCAGTACAATACATAAGGTGTCGGTCGGGGCATATTTCAGTTTTTTCCCTGCCCGTTTCCTATCAATGATGAGATTTAGACTGAATCAGATCACTGAAAGGAGAAGGAGGTGGGGATGAAGCGTTGATATATTTTGATCGAAAGTAAATGATTTGCTCTTTGTGCAAATAATCTTTTTTCTGTTTGTTATGTAAGAAGAAATGAAGAAATATATCAAGGAACTCATTTTTCAATGAGTTGAATATATATATATATATATGATTATAAATTGCGTTATATTACATTGAAATCTTGTTTTGAATAGTTTTCCGTTATTACACAGGGAATGTATCACTTGGCCTAAACAATGCAAATAGAATAAACAATTAAAGAAAATGAGGCTGCTGTAGGAATCGAACCTGCAACCGATAGGGTAGCTGCTTCAATGTAACGTTGCTCCTACCAATGAGCTAACCAGCCGCTGGTAATGCAAAAGCCCAAATAGTTGTTTTCACTCCTTATTCTCAAGTATATATATGCCAGGTGAACAAACGTGTGTGATTATATTTAGACAGAAATAATTCGCACAAAACTGATAAAAGGCAACAGACAAGGAATATTTTGCTTTTACTTTTTAACTGAATTTGAAAAAAAATGACGTCTATACTTAGTTTTTGTCCTTGGACAATAACACAAAACTCTAGATCTTGAAAATGGCTTGACGATTAGCCGAAAGCACTCGGTCAGACAGACAGTTCTTGTATACTCTATCTCCTGTCATATTTTCAACCGTATGAAAAAAAAGAAAGTTCAATAAAATAAATGAAAATATTTGTCTGTGGTATTCAATCAAAGTTACGTATGAATTTAATCGGGTTAGCTTAGTTTAGTACGGGGCCACATAGATTTTGAAAGATTGTGTAGCACCAATCTTTCAAGTAGTGAGAGCCAACATCCTGTCTTTGAATGCAGCAAATGGAATCGAGCGTTTTCCGCCAGCACTTCCTCCGCCCTATTCTGAACCTGCACGTGAGCGATTTCATCACGAACACCGAGATAACCAGATTATCCACGGCCACCAACATTGAGGCCATGCTGCAAAAAGGCCACGTAGCAGGGACGAAGGATTATCGACCACCGAAGACCCTATCCATTGAACTAGTCCGTGACCGGTGGGGAAATGGGGCTCATCAGAAGAGATAAAAGGACTCGTGCCTCCTATGTCCCTGACGCACATGCGTCACTCGTCACCTGAGGGTTAGCAAGAAACTTGATAAACTCTCCAAAATCTTCGATCGTGAAGTCAAGGTACACACACACACACACACACATACACACACACACACACACACATATATATATATATATATATATATATATATATATATATATATATATATATAATATGAACTATAGAGAGTGGGACAGACTCGGGAGTAAAGTGTATGGAGATAAGGTTTATTTATCTGTAAATGTTTTAAATTATGCTCTAGACATGTTTCGGGAGGTATTCCCATCTTCAGTAGTGTGTTCTGTGAGTGTGTGTACTTCTAGAGCTTATAGATTTAATGTAGAACATGAGTTCACCATCAGGAGCCTTGCTTTGTCACACGATATATATATATATATATATATATATATATATATATATATATGTGAGAGAGAGAGAGAGAGAGAGAGAGAGAGAGAGAGAGAGAGAGAGAGAGAGAATTCTACTAAGCTTAGTCTGGCAAAGGACCACAATAGTGGAACAACCAATTAGGATCAATCACTCTTATATTGGCAAAGTGCCTGATATACTAGCCCATTAACCATTGCGCTACACAGGCCCTCATTTTCTTGTGAAAGCTGAATCTGCACAGATCTGCAAGATGAACTCATTAACCATCACACAACGACAGGTGTCCCAAATAATTATTACAGAGCAAAGCTCACTCTAGTACAAGGTTGCATTAATACAAGTCTGATTAAACAGTAGACAAAGATTGAAAGAAAAAATGTCTTATTTAATTGTTCTTGTTTACATAGAATTAGGCAACTCCCGATCAATCCATGTGCGACGAAGAAAAAGAAGGTCCAAACGGTGTTAATATCTTCTTCGAACTATAATTTTTTTTTTCAAATTTCGGATTTAACTACAGAAAAGTAACAAGTTGAGGGGGAAAGAGAGGGAGAAGAAAAAATACTTTTATACTATTAAAACATGTTTTAGGCCATTTTTAAAAAAACATTTTTCGTAAAAAAATAAGATCGACCCCACCATTTGCCAGGACTAATTTGAAAGGTGTAATAGAAATTATCTCAAAAATAAAATCGTCATTTAGATGATCTTTTACGGGCACGAGATACTTTAACGATGAATTCACAGATTTATCAAGAAATATTACGTACTTTTTACTTTAAATGTAATGAAAAACGAAATATGATAAAAAGAATAAATCGGTTCACACCAGACGTAAATGATTATCAAAAAAAAAAAAAAAAATTCCTTATCACTCCCTTCAAGTTGTAAAGGATTAAAAGAAATGAAAGAAAACCTAGTACAGTTATATTTACTTTATTGCTAAAAATGTACTTATGTTGTTTTTATAAGCAAAAAAAAGGAAATTCTATTTACGTACATACTTGGGCAAACTATTTTTCTATTTGATTTCAGGTTGCAGATAGAAACAGGAAATATATTTCCTAACCGGTCTCCCATACTTACTAATTGCTTCGCGAACGTACGTAATGAAAAAATAAAATTGATTTTTAAAAAAAATTTCCAGTTAATTAAATTTAAAAAAAATTACGATTCTCGATTAATCACACAGTTTTATTTAATAACGAAATCTTATGATTATTGACAGGAAATAAAGATTTGAAAAGTATTTGAAAACATTTATCCATAGAATAAGCTTTTGGGAAAAAGATCTAAAAACTTTTATGCTGAACAAATATCTATTCCTTATACACAATCTCAAAATCTAACATATATTCTGTTTAGAAAAATATCTATAAACTTCTAAAACAAAACAATGTTTTAGTTTTAATTGATTTTTCCCCCAATTCATAATTTCTACGCCTCCGACAAAGCTTCCAAATATAATTTTAATTGATTTGATTTATCCAAGGACATATCTTCACAGTTTTTTTTTCATTTAGATAATTTATTTTTTGTTCACAGGATATTCATTAGGAATTTTATAAAATCAAATAAAACGGGGTTGATTGACTTGAAAAATAGTTACTCAAATGTTTCCTAAAAATACACAGCTCATGATTGAATATATGAAAAATTGAAATTTATACTAAAATTACCGAAAATTATATTGAAATACGATTATTATTTTTCGATAGAATTTGAAAAACCTGCATGCATTTTGCATACAAATTTTAAATGAGATAATCATTATTATCGCTTGCACTACGTAGACAACTTTTTCTAAGATAAAAATCTCCGGTTCTAAATACGGATGACAAATAATTTTTGAGAGAAGAAAATTCTCCATTTATTCTTCTTACACATGGGATAAAGATTTCTTACTATAAAAAATACTTATATGAGTTTTGAACATTTCTATCTTCATATATTGCTTTTTAGTCAAAAGATCCGGAGATACCTACGCAGAAGAGAACATATGGCTACGTTCAATGCCTCATGCATTACGTCATTATAATGTACAAATCATATACGCGATAATGCCATATTTAAATGTAGTTAAAAGTTGCAGGAAAGATTAACATCAATAGTTTTTCCCCTGATCTCGATAATAGCTAGAAGTATGACCAAAAGCATTAGATCCCTAACGTTTAAGCAATATTTATATTGATCAAATCCAACGTAAACGAAAAAGACTGACAAAAAACCCCTGCCTTGTCCATGGTTTTTATTCGAACTTTTGTATCTATCTATCAATCTATCTATAATATCACACACATACACACACACACGCACACGCACATATAGATATATATTTACATACACACACACACATATATACATACACACTCATATATATATATATATATATATATATATATATATATATATATATAAATGCAAGAATAAGCATATATGTATAGACATATAAACATAAATACACACACATACATACACACACACACACACGTGCTGCAGTCCATTTCTTTAATTGTTTATTCAATTTACGCTGTTTAGGACAACTGGCATATTCATCGTGGAAAAAGAAATGTCAGTCCAAGTAGAGTTTCAAATGAAACTAATGCAGACATATACATATATGCACACATCGGTCTTCTCTTCAAAACTCCATTGTACACACGGGACGGTTATTTCGCATACATAATCCCACCGTCTAAGCATCCCATAAATCCCATAATCAGGGAGAACCCCCCAAATACTCGTTCACGAGGCCAAGCCATTGATTAATTCATTTATGCGTCACTTCTACTTTTTATAAACGTGCTCTATTTGCCACTATTTTATGATCGACAACCTTATTAATATACTGTATACTAAAATTCTGGAATTTTCATGTTCTCAGAAGGTCATTTGGCATTCGAAAGCTTCTTCACTCACAGTCATAAATGATTCGAAGTGAGCTGTTACATTAGCAATTGATATAAGCTGTTATTTTCATCAGTTGCTTTGATAGATTGTACATACCCTGTTTTTTTATATTTTCCTGTGATGTCTCTTCATTCATCGTTGTTGATAAAGGATAGTTCACACGCTACTAGCAACTTAACTGCAGGACGACCTAGACCACACAACGTCAACTTGCAAGGATGCAAAAGTCGGTACGTTCGTATAAACTTGGCTCTATTTGCTCCTAGATGGATTTGGCAGGAAGACTTGAGAGGATTTACCAAGGTGTAAAAATCATTTGGTCCAAGTTCAAGTGATAAGCGAACTAGCCACAGATTCTTGTGTAGTTGCCCCACATAAAACTTGTTGAATGAGTGATCTTAGAGGCAGTGTTGATAACGGAACATATGACTTTTCTAACGGATATACGCAAAGAACATTTCACAGTCAATGGTTTACCAACCCTCGTCTCGTTAGTAATCTTCAGATGAAGATGAAAAACATGATGTGAGGAAAAGTTGTTAGTTCCTCAATGTGAGAGGAAATAAATTTGACGAAACTCATACTGTGATATATATATATATATATATATATATATATATATATATATATATATATATATATATATATATATATATATACGTAAGTACTCTATAAATATTTTTGGATACATTATAGTGCAGAATACGTATAATTTGAAAATACCATAAAAACAAAACTAAAAAACCGTTTCCGTTTGGTACTCTACAGATATAAGTGATTAAGAACTTGAGAAACTTCAATGTACAGAAAATCCTAAATTTCATTGGGTTTTAAAATAAAACCCCCATCAACCTACATAGGTATCGAGAAACTCCAGATTTGGGTTCAAAGCATCCCAGCACTGACAGTTTTGTTGTTAACAGCTGGGAGTAGTCCTTGACCCCTTTGACAGGGTTTGGTAGATTCATTCCTTTCCCAGGGGCCCCAATGCATGCACAACCATCTACCTCATGGGAATTTGAACTTGGTTCAGCCGATTCCATTACCTGTACTGTTAACCGTTAGAGGGACGCTGCACCTCCAAGCATATGCGTACACATATCTGGAGAAAAAATGACTTGAAGAATGTCTGAATGTTGAATATATGTATATGGACCGAACGACTAACGACATGGATGCTCCGAGATCACATGCGCAACCAAGGCCAGCAGAATATTAGATGGAGAGACGAGCTAGACAAATTCAGAAAGTACTGCTCCGCGACGCCCATGATAGAGAAGTGTGGCGAATCCTGGGGAAGGTCTATGTCCAACGACGGACGTTAAAAGACTGATGATGATGATGATGATCATATAGACCGAAAATTTGTAATTTGAATCGTTCATACAAACTACTCAGAAAGTATCGAAGGCACATTATTTCTTCCTTCTTTTCTTCCTTCCGTAAAACTAAAGACGTAGTAAGTTTTGTAAAATGTTCATCATTTTGACTACTTTTTAACTCCAGGAACGAAGAATGAAATTAAATCATATAATATTTACAGAGCTAGAAAGGAGCAAAACAAATTATTCAATTGGCAGATATAAACTGGGAGTTATTTTGATAAATGGAAAATGCAGTAGTGTAAATGGAGATTTGGGGGCCCAGAGGGCATTGCTCTTTGAAGGCCCCCTTTCAACATTTAAGGTGATATTTTATTGCATAATGTTGGTAGAAATGCAGTAGGTGAACTACTACTATTCATAAAGCTTTTGGAAGCCTCTCTATCGGGAGGGGGTGCTGGATAGCGATTTGAAATCACCCTTCAAACCAAACCCTTTCCTCATCTATGACCCACGGGAAATATCAGCACCTATCTAACATTTATTCGACTCGAGATTTTATTCATCTCATAAAAAGCTTTTGATATTATTTACACTCAAAATATAAGAAGCAAGTATAAGTTACTTCCCTTACACTCTTCTTGATGCCGCTGACCTCAGCGTGGATGGATATCTTGTTCGTCGTGTTGAAAAAGTGTCTGTGAAACATTTGCATTAGAATGGTCTTAATAAACTTGGATAATAAAAGCTTTAGGAAAAATCGTTGTTCAAATGGAAACTTTCATCAAATAAATTTATTGTTCATCAAACAGATTTACAAACTAAATACCAAATTGATTATTCAGCTTGTAATAAGAAAAGTTTCATTCAATACAAAATGTAGTTACACATAAGCAAGTCTTTTAAAATGCATCTTTGCATAATAAGCAGACTTCCTTCGCATTCTGTACAGAAAGTTGAACTTATAATCATAATGTAAAAGCGAAAAACCAATACATATCTCCCAATCTATGGATAATTACGTATTTTAACAAATGTCATGATAGAGCATATTAAATGTCAGAAAATAATGCAAAATTGAGGAGTGAAAGCTTTTTCAATGAATAGAAATAGATAAATGATATAATGCATTGATTTTCCATAAACTCTGTACGAGAAAGTATTAACGTATTAAAATAATAAACTGAAATATTTAAAGTCTTTTTATCTATCTATTTATCTAAGCTATTGTCGGTTGCTTTCTTACACACAAAAAAATGTCGCGTTATGTTTTTGATATCTCTGAGTGTAGAACAGATACAGCTTCAATATTTCGTCTGCATGAGCCTGGAACATGTGTGCATAAAATAGTACAGTCTATAGGTCATTCTTTTAAATAAGGTTGGGATCAAAAGCCTTAAAATTGTAGCAATGATTTGGTACTTTTGTATAAAACATCAAAACATATTGCAATAACTTAGATATATTCTTAATTTTTAATTTTGGTTTTGATTGCAAGAAAATAATATGGAATCAGTCGTAAAAATACTTTGAAGCAGGTTCAAGATTGTTCTAATGTATTTTTTCTGATCAAAAATCAACAACAATTACGCCATGGTTGATGTCTGCAGACCGAGGAATTTAAACTCTGTTATCAAAAATCTTCTAACAATGAAAAAGCCCTGAGAGGAATATGGGATTGGACGAAATGAGACAATTCATTGATTATTCGACAAGATTTTTAGAAAAATATTACATTTTCTCTTACATAAAATATATAGAAACATTTGTTTCCCGCAGGTGTCTGTTACCTGCCAAATCAATCCTTGGTCAAGGTCTAGTGGCTATAGAGCCAGCTTTCCATATCCATATCTGAGGGAAGTCCGTTTTTTTTATTTACGAGCGTCTCATGGGGGCAGCTGAAGTATGGATGATCAAAAATGACAAAACCTAATATTACCCACAATGGCAAAAGTATATTCCCAACATTAAAACACTATCATATAACAGGCAGCAATCCAGTTATCTAATTCTTCCTTTAATAAAAAAGCACATTCAATAAACTCAGTGTCGTCATTTACAGCAAGCATTTCTTAATTGAAAAAAAATCCACAATAGTTCTGTTGTCACTTTATCGTAGTGTCTGCGAATATTTAATCGAAATGATGAGTTTAGGGAATAATTAGGGAAAAAATTAACATCGATGAAACATAAATGCAGACGTACCCCATCACAACGTGGGTCTTAGAGTCCAACAAAGATCAAACCACATTATACCCAAGTCACGATCAATATTGCTATTTGTACTTTATTCCAGTTACTTTGGGGCTTAATCTAAACATTCTGGAGCCAGATTGATATTTTGAGGTCCACCATTCATCGCGAACTGCGTTGTAACGGGGGAGGCCTTTATACGAACATTCACACACGTCATTTTATCTAAATATTCACTAAGCTTAACTTCGTTCGGTTTTATCTAGTCAGATAGAGGAAATACGAACGGGAAGAGTGGATTACATCATTCTAATGGAGACGGTCTGCCTAGAAAGTCAGCATGCGAAATCCTGATTTTGTATTTGAGCTCGAAAACTAACCTCTATTTCCGTCTCTCTCTCACATGTATAAATATCTATGTGTGTACACTTAGATTTGTTATTCTGTATGCTAACAATTTGTCAAATTTTGCACAGGGTCTCTCTAAACTATTTCAAGTCAACGGCTGAACGGAAAAAAAAAATCAAAATAAAATAAAAAATGAAAAATGCGTAATTTGGATTTTTTTGAATCGACAGAGTTATTTCCCTTACACCCAAATACTTTTGGTAGAACTACTTCATTTTGCTTGTTATGAGATGCGTTCGAAATCATTTGAATGAAATAGTTATTAGACCGAGGGGAAAATAGGGTTAGATCAAATTAAATTAAGCCCGGTCCTTCATAAATAATGATGATGATGATGATGATGATGATAATAATAATAATAATGATAATAATAATAATAATAATAATAATAATAATGTTAATAATAATACTACTAATGATAATAACAATACTACTACTACTACTACTACTACTACTACTACTACTTATAATAATAATAATCAACAACAACAACAAGAACAGTTACTGCAAATTTGCATCGATTATGAATTAATACAGGAATATTGCTGTTCTATTCAACAATTAAAATTTACAAATAAAATTCTCACAAAAGTCAGTGTTGAATTAAAAATAGTGACATAATATCTTGAATCAATTATCATTATTATGAGAATAATTTTTAATTAATTTCTATCATAAAATTAATCTGGTAATCTGAATCAAAAGATCAAATTACTAATTTTTCTTTCATCTTATTTCTGATCATTCTGGTCTTCGCCTGACATAAAGCTCGATCATTTGCAAGTCATTTCCTTCGCACCGTATTAATTATAAAGGCATTTTTATAACAGTGCTACATCGGAAGACACAAACTGCACTGTAACGAACCCTTTTATGTCTAGGATCTCCAGTACCAATTTAATAAATGTATGAACATATCGCGAACCACGTTATATCGGGGACGCCTGTACCAATATAAAAAATCTGACTTTCATATATATATATATATATATATATATATATATATATATATATATATATATATATATATATATATATCTGAAACAAGATGAGAGATTTAATGGTAGCTATACAGCAGGTAAAATTACCATTTATAACGATTTTTAGGACTATCCTCGGTTGAAGACCTAATGATCGTTTTCAAATTACCTGTTCTGTACATCAGATTTTAAATCTAAACACACACACACACACACACACACACACACATATATATATATATATATGTACATTGTCATCTACAGACAACTGTTCAGTTGTTTTACATCAGTGTGGCTATAGACATCCCGTAATCCCATCCAGTATCACGAGGCAGGATTGGAACCTTCGCTTCAGACCCGGAGACCGATATCCTACCTCTGCGCTAGGAAACTGGATGGTCAGTAAGGCTGAATAAAAGCAATATATTCATTTAGTTTAAATTACCTGTCCACCAGAGAGCTCTGTTCCTATGGAATAGTATTGCATAAGCTTACAATGAACGAGTTACCTCACTTAAAGAGTGTTCAACCCTGAATAGAGGAGCGTTATACAATATATATATATATATATATATATATATATATATGTACCACGATTTGCATAATTACTCCCTTGATCTTGGAAATCTCAAAAAATGATAAACAGGAAAATTGAAAAAAAATATAAATAAATAAAAAAAATAACATCGGTAGAAACCATAATTCAAGGTGCAATATGTGCCTTGAAGAAAAATTGCACATTTTATCATTTACTGATAGAGATAAATTACTTAATTTTAGATCAGAGATGAGTCTCAGCTGTCGACACAGAATGAAACTTACTCTAAAAAACTCTGAAAAGATTAAAAAACTCGAGTAACAGCTGAAATGAAACACAGTTACTTGTAATATAATCTGAATAATCACACCTCGGATAAAGCAATATCATATAATGCGTTGCAAGGTAAACTTCAACCGTCACATCTCAAATAAAAATGAAAGTAATTCTCTACAGTATATCAATAATTTGAAGGCCCTTATTACACTGTCTATCTGATGAGCTGGAAATTGCGAAACGAAGATTATAGACTGTTATAGACCAAATTTCCACATCGATTCGATGTACTGTCTCTACTCAAAGTATTGGAATCAACGTTTTTGGATTAATATATTCGATGTGGCATAACGTAGGGATAGATCACTCTGGTGGATAGGGAATATATGCATGAGTTAATATATCGCTTAAATTCAACCTTACTGACCGTCCAGTCCTGCATGGGGTAGAGATAATATGCCAGCCTCTGGGTCTGAAGCGAAGGTTTCGATCCTACTTCGTGGTAGTAGATGGGGTGTTTATTCGTTGTCACACTACAGCAAAATGTAACACAAGGTCGAGCTTAACGTGGGAAGAATAGGAACCATCCGTCTAAAAATGGCTCCAGCCGACGCAACTTCGATTACCAAGCGACCGTAGAAGCTGAAACAACCTCCGTCACCAAAGCATTCACTTTTAGACCGGCTCCTCTAAGTGCAGTGCTGCCCCGCAGCTGGGCCGAGTAATAATAGGAGAGCCGAAGGACAAGTCCAAAGGCCTCCAACGCGCGTAGCAGTGCGCAGCCTCAGTAAAACCTCATTGGCTGACGCACTGCACCGGGGCACTCGGTCTTGACACCACCCACAACCCAATCTCCGGCCCATTCAACGGGCAAGTGTCAGTTCCTACACCTCAGGCTCTGGTGCAGGATGGGATGATGGATAGTCTATAGCCACACTGAAGAGTTGTAATACAATGAAACAGCTGTCTGTGGATGACGCAATTATACACACACACACACACACATATATATATATATATATATATATATATATTAGACAATCATATCACCCATAGATGTGAGCACGACCCACTATATTATTTTTCAGGTGTAAGCCAACTGGACTTTTTTATGGATTCATGTTAGAGTTGTTAATTCAAAACCTGAATTTTTTTACGGAAAAATTAATTCTGAAGCGAATATAGAGGAGTAACAGAAATACCTCAAGGTCATAGTTCCGTAAGAAGGACAGAGGGTGAAGACCCAGTTCAGCATTATACGAAGGAGCACAAAACGAGCCCCTGCGCCAAATTTTATATATTTTGAAAAACTATTTGTCAATGAAGTGAAGAAAAACTTTATTATTTCAAAGCCAAAGTTTCGTGCGACGGGCGGAAAGTAAGAGTCGTGTTCAGCATTATGACCACATCATAAATGGAACCCTGCCAAAATTTCAGAAAAAAACCCGAGTGAAGCAAAGTTTCGTACGATAGACGGAAAGAAAATAACCTGGTTCAGCAGTAAAATTCCTGCCCCCTACCAACAATGAACAAATTGTTTTTGGAAGAAGGATTTCTGGATGGAATCGAGGGGATTCACAACAATACTTCGAAGCCGTGAATAATTATGATATACATCGCCGCCGATATAATGATATAAATATGAGCACAAGTGAAAAAACCAAACTTCTTAAAGAAAGTGTTGTCTGAACAAAGAATTAAAAAAAAAAAAATTGTCAGATCAGAATGAAAAGATTTTCTGACGATGTTATAAGAATTCTGTTTTGACTTAATCAGCCTGGGCATAAAACCAGGGGCAAATTCTGCACTGTGATTGTATAGTAAAATTGACCTCCGACAAGAACACAATGTAAAATCACCTGGATTTGTTTTATTCTTCAAGTTAGAGAAACCTGAGAATGCAGGGCTAAAAGAATTCTGTCTATTACATCATTTTTGCTGGGTTACGGTAAAAACACTGTTCCGTCAAAGATGGCTTTAGACTATAACTATCACCTCTACTAAGTGCAAATAGGCAACAAAAATGATATGAAAAATATGAAAAATAATTATAATTGAAGATACTCCATCTACGAAATTAGAATACCAGTACATCTGATGCCGAGAAATTTTAGTTTCATAACTTGATGATTTTGCAGTTGCTTAATATGCACAATATGTATTGATAGACACTGCTGAAATAAGGGAAACATGGTTAATTAAAAAAAAATGTTTATTTTTTTTTCTTATTTCTTCGTCAGGATTTTTTGTTGAGGAAGAAGGATGTTTCTTTCGTGATCATCCTTTTTTTATTTGCCGTTTCGTTCCATTACGTTTTCCGTACGAAATAGTTTTTGTTGGGAGACCAAAATATATGGCAATCAGTGCGCCTGGAATAGAACGGACGAATATATCACTGTGGTACATGTCAATTGCATGCGTGGTATATTTCATTTTTAGTGCAAAATCGACATATATATATATATATATATATATATATATATATATATATATATATATATATATATATATATATATATATAATGGAGTGAGGATTCGCTACACAAACACGATCATGGTTCTGCTCTGCTTGGGCTTCTTCAGGCGAATGATTCGGCTTATTTTATATTAGATTCTTATTTGGGACATGAGGGGATGGGGTGTCTATTATCCATGATGGTAGGGTCTTTCTTTTATTTATTTGTTTTAGTTTAGTGGTTGGTCATTGCTTGCTATATTTTTGTTTCATTTCAGTTGGGTTGTATGTCTATTGTTGGTTTTAAATTACAAACCAGGGGATTTCATGTGAGTGTTTTCGTTATCAGTAAGTGGTTGTTCTGTCAGTTCTTTTTTTGGTAAGTTTCCCCACTGAGAGTATTTTATCCTCACTTGAATCTATTTCCCAATTTTATGGTCCCTTTTATATGACCTTAGTGGGTTATTTGATTATATTAGGTTTGGTCAATTTCCTCATGTCTAAGGTAATTATGTTGATTGGATTGTTCTTTAAGGTGGTTATGTGAATGAGATATCTATATTAGTTATTTCAGAATATCTATAGGTGGTTTATTGAGTTATATTTGTTGATTGAAATTTCGAGCGGTGCAGGCATTTTAATGCTATTTCATCTTTTCTGTTCAATAATTCTGTTTTATGTTTTTGTTCAATCGGCAAAACTAAAGATATATATATATGTGTATGTACACATGAATATATATATGTACATAAACATATAAAAATGCATAAGTGTGTATATATACATGTATATATATGTATACGAGATTAACGATCTCCAATTGTCAGCAATGGACTAACAGCCAAGACGAAAGAGACATAGTGAAGTACAAACCACTGCGCTGCCGTTATGTGTGAGGACGATATGAAAGAAGGACTAGAAAATGAGCAGACTTACTTGCAGCATTCCGCGATAACCAGCGGGCAACTGGTGTGAAAATGCAAACCTCATCTCTGCAGCGGATTGAGAGTGTGAAGTAAAGGCCTGGAGACTTGAAGAGACTTGCTGTCACTCAGTCTCCAGCGACGACCACGAGGCAACTGGTGTGAAAACGAATAATCATTAAAATATCAATTGAATTATTATTATTGTTATTATTATTATTATTATTATTATTATTATTATTATTATCATCATTAATAATAATTATTATAATAATAATTACTACAGAAGGATTCGATCTATCCTCAAAACTGAGCTGAATTTTGAGAATCGCATCCAAGCCATCAACACGTTGGCAATACCCGTAATACAGTACAGCTTCATCATCAACTGGAACATAATTGACATGCACAGAATGGTCGCAAAAACAAGGAAACTAACCCACAACAAAATGCACCATCCAAAAGCAGACGTACAATGACACTACCTCCCCAGAGAAGAAGATGGTAGATGCATGATCCAGTTAGAACTGTCATACAAAACCACCCCCATTGGCCAACACACTTACTTGCAGTCAAATGACGATTGGATTTTGACTCTGAAAAAAAAAACGAGACAGCAAAAAAGGCTTCTTACCCAGGTATGAGAGAATCCGAGGCATTCCGAGATAAACTGTACATGACCAACGAATCAAACAAACCCCTATACAGGCTGCAACTAGGGTTCCACAAGTGTAAAAACTACAGCCAAGTGACAAAGACTATCAATGCTTGAAGAATACGAGTAACAAAAACCCTTGCATGGCCAATACCCTCTTCGCACCAAAAATGATGATTCAGACAATACCAAAACCCATCAGTAGCTACGAAGTTCAGGAGTAAAAGACGAAACAGAGGGCTTCATCCTGACTGCCCAGAGCCTTCTTACTAGTAACTATCTGGCACACGTGATCAAAAAACGACACTTACCCCAACAGTAGGTTCTGTGACGGTGTAGCTGAGACTACTGACCACATCATATTAGGATTTTCTATTCTAGCCCCCAATGAATATAGACATAGATGCGATAGAGTTGACCAGTACGTCCAAAACAAAGTCTGTAAGCACTATGGCACACCATACACACACTACATTGGTATGAATACCACCCAGAACCTACAACTAAAGCACAAGATATAGCAGCTTCAGACTGTAACAATACCTGTTGTTACAGAGGCCTTTGGGATCATGCAAATGCTTTTTTTTGTCATATAACTATGTACTGTCTCTTGCATAACCTCCTGTGCTGACCCCTCTTTTGTATATAAGAAGAAAATGTCAGCGCCTACTAAGACATAACATCGTAGCCTGCCCTAAGTTTCAAGCCGAAACTCGGTGTGCAACGAATACTACTTGACATCAATAATAATAATAATGATAATAATAATAATGATAATAATAATAATAATAATAATAATAATAATGATGATGATGATGATGATGATGATGTCCCAGAGTAATTTGTGGTTGTCGTTCTCCAGGGCTGCCTCTGGTTCGTGCTGATACCACTTTCACGAACTGGAGGCAGCCCTGGAGAACGGCAACCACAAATTACTCTGGGACTTTGACATCAAAACTGACCACCTCATCCAGACAAGAAGACCAGACTTGGTAATTGTAGACAAGAAGAGGAAGACCTGCCAAATATTAGACGTGGCTGTACTTGCAGACCATGGAGTAAAGAAGAAGGAGAGTGAAAAATGGGAAATATACCAGGACCTAGCGAGAGAACTGAAGAAGATGTGGAACATGAAAGCCAGGGTAGTGCCAGTCATAGTGGGTGCACTGGGAACTGTCCCAAAGACACCGAGGGTGAGACTGGAGGAGAACGGCATAAGGGGAAGGATTGAGACTGTACATACCACAGCACTACTAGGAACTGCGCAGATACTGAGGAAAGTGCTAGAAATATAAAGACTGCAACGTTAATTGTTAACAGTGACCCAACAGAGGACGGGATATGAAAGCAGAAATGCAAACCGCAGCACTGACATGATAGGCAAAAGAGAGAAGAGACGTTGGCTGAAGACCTGAGGAGACTTTTTGTCACTCAACCTTCAGCAATGACCACTGGGCAACCGGTGAGAAACTGTAAACCGCAGTATTACTGTGACCTATGAGTACTGGGAGAGGAGGGCTGGAGACTTGAGGAGACTTGCTGTCACTCAAACTCCAGCGGTTACCACCAGGCAACTGGTGTGAGATTGCAAATAATAATAATAATAATGATAATACCCCCGACCCCCCACTTTTCCCACCCTTTATTTCCTCTCGTTTGATCTTGTGTCACACTAAGCTTAGCTTAATGAATATCCGTGTTGTATTTGTCTGTGTGCAAATCTGATGGCATGTTATTTCTTTCCTCTAACAATCCTTTATGTTGCATTTCTCAACGTCGTCTTCATTTGTTCTCACAAGCTTTAAATATCATTTAAATGTTACGTTGCCCACTGACGATGTCTAATTGATATCGATGTTATAAAACGAAATAATTGATTTTCGTAAATGTTGCTTGTTCCGATTTGAGTTCGGAACCTTTTCCAGTTTTTTTCTTAGCATTTGGCAGAGTCGATTTTTTTTTTCTTCAGACTGACTTCGATTACTTGGAAAGATCTATCCACTGCTTTTCTCGTCGATCCATTCCAGAACAGAAGCATATGCATAAACAAGAACCAAAAGTCCAATGAGGCGTACGTTACAAAGTTTAAACGCCATTATTGCCGTATCACGCGACCCTTATTTGAAGATAATTTCATTTAAGGAGCACCACATTGAGGAATACATTTCTATCGGGTTTCTAGTAAATCTGACTTAAAACCGTAGAGAAAATCGATTATGAAACATAAAGTAAAAACGCCATTATTGCCGGATCACGATATCTTGAATGGGAGATTTTTCTAGGTGATGAGCATCACATCAAGGGACACCTTTCTTACGAGTTTCAAGTAAATGACTTGAAACTTCTACCTAGGACTTATACTGTTGAAATTTTGGCGCTTAGTCCCAATGTTCATGTCGCTATCTTCCTAATTCTGTAAAAATCTTTCAAGTAGTTTCCATGTGAAACCCCATAAGAAGTTGGAGTTGATTTTGTAACTAGGACGAGAACTAATCATCACCTGATTCAAGGGAGTTAACTCGCCACACTTTGTCTGTCCTATCTCGTTAAACCAAACTGATACATAAAATTAATTTTCCCTACCGTGATTTGAAATCACAACCAAGCTATTCGTTGACAGCTCTTTTACCAACAACGCTAAACTGACAAGTAACATATATTAAGAATTTATTCATTGTATATACATCAAAATAGTTACAGTAATCATCTACCGTTTGAATAGAGATAGAAGTAGAGTCTGACCCAGCAGCAGACAAGCGTGTTCTGTCTGTTTTCTTCTTTTCTGTCTACTTTACCCTCTTTTACGTCTGTCAAGGCAAATGCATCAACTCATGTTTGTTGGTCTGCACAATATCTCCAAAGGTTCTCATTGAATTCAATGACATTCCGTGGAAGACTGGGTTATGGAAGATTTGAGTGAATATTAGGGCGGATCTAAGTTATTCTCTTGCGATTTAAAGATATCTTTGTATATCAAAAGAATAATCCTAACATTCGGAACTTACAGTTACCCCCTTTCATCGTAGCTATACATGGACTGATATTAATTTAGCTTTTAGTTAGTGTATAGCGTTAGCAGAGGTATGCTCTCTTTCTAGTCCAGTTTGACTTTCTGTCTATTTTTGTGTCCGTTTTTCTTTCTCACCACACCTTCTCTATCGTGCATACAATTTACCTCGGGTGTCTGTTGCAAAGAAACGGTGAACGAGCTGGTGTCATAGGGCCATTACTAAAGAGTTCGGTTCCCGTGTCTCAGTCCGTTTTGGTTTAGTCTGGCCCCAGGTCACACATGTAAGGAATCCACAGAGGATAAAACTTACTGATATCAGTAATGGTTTACTAGACGTTAAATTAATCATCACACCACGTCGAGACGCAGTTTTTAGCTTAACTATGAAAAATATGCCAAGCCATGTTATGAATATTCTTACAGAAAGTTCATTCTATTCTAATATGGCGTTTGCCACGCAACAGGGATTAGCAATCTAGTCTCACTGGCTATTGATAGTGAGTTCGATCCTCACAGAGCAGACCGCACGAACTCTACAGGACGTTTTCACGTTCTGAATGAGGCAGTTGGTAACTTTTCACGTTTAATTGAGGACGGTGTTTATTATTGTAAAAAACCACCGGAAAAAAAA
>OY735212.1:40709664-40732164 GCA_963457665.1 Thysanoteuthis rhombus | reverse complement strand
ATTATCACATATACGGATGTGGATTATGGGTTACTGTACTTTTGTCTACAACATTTTGGCAAGTATTAGTTCTGTCTAAATCATTATAGTCTAAAAATCACTTCAGTCTAATAGCAACCACAAGAAAACCATTATATACTCCAATGGTAAGGGCTTTTAGACTAAAATGCCTCTCGATTAAAATACCAATGAACTTGACTGGTTTTAGACCAAAGTGATCGAGACAAAACTGATATTTGTTAAATTGATGTAGACGAAAGTGATGTCTCCTGGATTATTCATATACTAGACCTTGCGTGATTGTAAGGAGAGATTATCATTCCAGGAGTTGTTCAGATTACTGAATTCGTTTTTACTCAAGTGCATTCGACGCTCAAATACGATTGTTGTTTGATTTCCTCTGTCACCAGAATTTGCTGTGTCACTATTAAAAATGACTGAAAATTTTGACATATTTGTCTAATAAATCCTTACTACGATACCACAAGTTATATAAACAGCACATTGTGAAACACTCACTCATTAAAAAAAAAACAAAACCTTTCTTCAAAATTATTTTTTTTAATATAAAATGATTTGAAAAAATATTTATATGATTGATTTTTTAATTGTTTTTTTAAATATTTAAAAAAGAATTATCACTCTTTTGAATTATTTAAAAAATGAATCATTGTTCATGTGTTTGAGCTTGTATGTGTGTGTTTGGAGCGCGCAAATACTTGTCAGAAGTCATAATCCTTACATAATATGCAAGTATCATACGATAGTTACGATATATCTTTATTTTCATTTTAATTTCAAAAACATTTTGTTTATCTAAAGAAAACCAAATGAAATTATTCTGTCCGGAAATTTATACATATTTGAACCTCAAATCTACAGGGCGTTTAGCTCTGGAGTGGTCAACCTCCCTAGACGAATTTGGTCAGTCTATTGATAGCAAATAAAACTAAACAAACATGCATTCTTATATCTTCTTATTTTTTTGATAACTTTTCGACGTTACAATATCAAGCTGAAGAAGAAAAAAGACATTGACATTTCTCTCGCTTGCTGGCAACACTTTACTCACTTTCAGTTCTGACCAAAAGGTCAAAAGTTATTTGTTGAACAGTTGAGATAATAGTCTCTCCTTCGTTTGTGCATAAAAGTTTGAAACATGGCTGCAACCTTTCAGCAGGTTAAGTGCTGTTTGAATGGTGTCTGTGTTTTGGTTCTGTGTGAGCGAATCACGACTGGGAATGCCAAAACGGCGAGGCTAGCCACAATTATTCCATTTCGATTAAAAGATTTTTTTTTCGAGGATGACATTTGAATTGCTCAGCATTTAGACATGTTTTTGTCGCTGGTGATGGCCGAGCAGGTGGAAGCACGAAGAATGGACTCGCTGAGCCGCGTTCAAACTCTGGCTAATACAGGTTGAGTTTTATTTCGCATTAATGTCCTTGGGAAATGCACAAATCCATCTCTTCATCCTAGCTATCGGTAAAATAGCTCAAGGTGAAATGTGTAATGCCACTTTGGGTGCTTGTTGCCTCTATTTCACAGGTCAAGTAAGTAGTAGCAAGATGTGTGAAGCCCAAGTAGGAACAGCTGAAGCCATAACCAGCGAGAGAGAACAGTCGTTGAATTTTGAAATAAACGACTGAAAATCATACTTGAAAAAACAGGTGAAATAATTGCATTGTTTTCTTTTTGTCGTCTCCTACAAATTACGCATCAAGTTTTCCAATTCTTGCACTTGAAGCAACAGCTGAAAAAGAGAGCTCTTGATCACGAATTGAATATTTTGAAACATAGGCTATTGGTTAATGACCAGAACAATGAAGGGGAATGGATAGAACCCAGGGAAATGTTCAGCACCAAACTGCAACCACTTAACGTTCAAGGAGAACTCATCCGATCATTCAAACTAGCGCTGAAGAACAGATATGAACTCCTCACCGAATCAGAGAAGAACGTCAACGACCTCAGTAACAATATAACAACCCCCTAATTGAAGTCGCCAGTATCTTTAAGCCAAAGAGCTCAAAAACTATAAACGAACTCTCAGAAAAAAACAAAAATCTCATGAAAAAACGCAGGAACCTCAAGCCACCACCAACAAAAAAAAGAAAAGATAGAGGCAACAGAGCTGAGAAGAACCATTCAAAATAAACAGAGAGAAGATATACAACAGCGGTCATTAAAAGCATTCTCGAAAACGGTTGGGGATTCAAAACTATTGGAAAATCTCTCGATACAGGAAGAAAGTAAATAACTAGTTTACCCGAAGCAAATGGGAAACTGACCACGATTAGGGGCAGAATTATCGAATGTGCCGAGGAATCTTACAAAGAGCTTTATTCCACTAAATAAAAGATGAACAGGAAATACGAGCCGACAGTAATCAATTCGAAGATTTTCCAGAAGTTGCTCCACAGAAAGTGAGGCAATCCATCAAACAAACAAAGAAAAGAAAGGCCCCTGAACCAGTTAACATCATTATCAACCTCCTCAAAAAAGCTGGGAAAGTCCCAGAAGAGAGGAACACCGCAATCATAATGCTATTGTACAAGAAAAGGGAGCCCAAAAGACCTCAGCAACTACAGGCCAATAACTACATCTACAAACTCTTCAACAAAGTGATCACCAACCGAATCAGTAAAACACAAGGTGAAAACCAACCATGGGAATAAGCTGGCTTCAGAAAAAGCTACTCAATCATCCACCATCTACATTCAGAAAACCAGTTAAAAGAGAAAGCGGGAAAATATAAAATGCCACTAGCTGTAGCGATTGTTGACTTTAAAAAGGACATCAATTTAGAGGAAATCCCCAAAGTCATTGACGCAATAATACAACAATGTGAAGACCCCGTATATGTCAGAGTACTGCAACATATCTACCGACCCATCAGTTCCTTCATCAGGCTACTTAAAGACTCTGAGCCCTTCCAACTAGAAAACGAATGAGACAAGGTGACATAAGCTCACTTGAACTCTTCTCAGCCGGCCTTAAGATGATTTACCAAAAGTCTAGGATGGGAACAAAAAGGAATGAGGATGGACGGAGAATACCTAAGTAACCTCGGATTTGCTAACGACATCGTCCTCTTTGCTGAGAACCTTCACGGTCTTCAAATAATGATAGACGAACTAAATGAAGCACTAAATGAAGCAAGCAAGAAAATTGGCCTCCACGTAAACTCCAGCAAAACAAATGTCATGTTAAACAAACATGTTGAGGACAAAGACATAACGATCGAAATCGAAAATGCAGAGCTGGAGAAAGTAGACCACTACATCTACCTCGGATAGCGAATCTCCATGAAGTTATCGAGAGAAGAAATCAAGCACACTAGGTTGGCAAGCTTTTAGTAGAGCAAGCTCGAGGTTAAATAACGAGAAAAATCCACTAGTTCCAAAAAGAAGGATATACAATCAATCTATCTTACCAATGGTCACATATGGAGCTGAAACATGGAACCTAACCAAGAGACTAACCCTCAAACTGAGAACCATACAACGTGCACATGAGAGAATCATACTCGTCTCCACATGGAGAGATCGTAAGACTGCACAGTATATTAGAGAAAAGACAGGAGCCCAGAACATCATGGAAACCATCAGAAAACTAAAATGGCAATGTGATGGATATGTTGCAAGAATAGCTGACAACTGCTAGACATCACAACTCAAAACTTGTATCCCCAGAGATCAGGTCCAAGGCTGCAGCCGACAGAAAGTGAGAGGGTGCGACGAGCTAGATAAATTTAGAAAGTACTGGCTCCACGATGCCCATGACAGAGAGGTATGGCGAATCTTGGGAAAAGTCTATGTCCAAAGACGGACGCTAACAGACTGATGATGATGATGATGATGATGATGATGATGAAGATGACGGACGTGTAGGAAGGCTGTTTTGTACTAGTCTTTCAGATGGGGAGTGTCGACCAGCCGATCTGCCTGCCATGGGAATAGATATGCGGTATATTGGCTTTTAACACCGATAAATACCAACGACGGACGTTAAAAGACTGATGATGATGATGATGAAATATCAAAACAAGCTCAGCCAATGAGTGTATGCAAGCTTGGAAAGGAGATATCATCTGTTTGTATTATAGAATTCCTTCAGTAGATCTCTGAAGGAGACTTTTAAGATGTGTCAAGCATTCATGTTTATATTCTGCACGTGAATGCGACCCGGTGTTTCAACATGTTTATACGTCATCAGCATTTTTATCACGGGGATCGTTCTCACCATATTGGCCTCCTAGATTTTGACTTGGAATGTAATTAGATAAATGAGACACAGTTGGTATCGGAAAAAAGGAGTTTTGGTGGAAAAAAAAACACCCTTTATCTTTGCCAAGTTTAAAGAAATTATCGATATTTACCTCGAATCCCTGGAAGTAGATCACACGAGAGAGAAAAAAAAAATTAAATCGTCATTTTGGTGTAAGCAGTGTTGAAATATTGTAGGAAGCATATTTATTTACCGCGTTTTTTTCTCTGTAATCAAGATAGTTATCACTTTCGGAATGCATCACATTTACAATACTGCTTGAGAACCTCTTCCCGCCATAATATGTTTTCATTTGAAAGTATTTAGGACAGTTATCCTGCACTATCCGAAAAGAGAGCGTCCCCATGAAGCCTTTCAATGGCTTGAAACGAAGAAGTGATAAAAATAACATATGGGGAAAAAGATTTTGAGCATTTACAGACCTAAAAAAATGTGTGGGATTTTCGTTACGATGGAGAGTGCTGCAATTATTGCCACAAATTATCATTTTCATTTCGAAAGGGCACCCAGGGTTTAGGACAGGTTTATAGGATGTTCAGAGGGCCTACATAGTATTGTATGATAGAGATATGAGTGAGGCTACGCAGTCAAGCATACCGTCGTATTTTAAGCCTCTCGCATCAGCCACGATAGACGACGAACCTATATCTTCAACATCGAGGCAGACAGACATATAAAAAGCCTTATTTTTTGTTTGTAGACGGGAAAAAAGTTTTCTTATATCAATTATCGAGGATTATGTTTCGGCTTTACGCGATTTCAGATACCGGGGAAGACTTTTATTAATGTAGGTCTCCGATGAATGCAGAGTGGCTTAAAACTATCTTTTAAAAAGCTGGGCGTGCCAGTATATTAAAACTTTCCAACATCTTGCTACTTTAAATGAGACTAATACCTCTTGGCGAACCATTCAAGCGAAGAATCACTGTAGGATGGCAAGCCTTTGGCAGAGCAAGCTTAATTTTCAAAAACAAGACGATCCCAATAATCCTAAAAAGAAGAGTATACACCCGAAGCATTCTCCCGATAGTTACTTGTGGAGCTGAAACATGGAACCTAACCAAGAAACAAACCTGCAAAATGAGAAGCATGCAACGCACGCATGAAAGAACCATGCTCAACCTCACATGGAGAGATCACAAGATAGCACAGTATATCAGGAAGAAAATGAGGGTCTGAGACATCATAGAATCTATTAGAAAACTTAAAAGGCAATGGGCAGGCCATGTTGCAAAAATGAAAGACAACCAATGGACATCACTACTCACAACATGGATCTCCGGAGATCACATGCGAAACTGAGGCCGACAGAATCCAGGATGGAGAGAAGAACTAGACAAATTTGAAAAATACTGGCCCCTCGACGCCCATCATAGAGAATTGTGGCGAATCCTCGGGAAGGTCTACGTCCTACGACGGACGTTAAAAGACTGATGATGATGATGATGATGATGATTCCTCTTAGACCTCAGTTCCTTAGCTTTACCAATGAGCCTTGTCTCCAACGTACTTTCTACAACATCTCGTTAATTGTATTTTAGTGAGCGAATTTTCACGACTTAACGGAACCTGGACACGTAAGAGAAGACGTTTTAAAGTCTAAACCCGAGTTGACTATATAAATGCAAAACTAATTTGTTAAAGAAGTAGTGTCTTTAACTGCTAAGCGACGCCTTTCACTCTTGTAGATGTCTGGTCTTGCTCGTCTTCCGACATTATTGTATTTATCAAGAGCTTTTAAAAGAAAAAAATATATTCATTTGTATTTTAGTTGTTTAATGTCTCCAATGCATAAGTTCGGTTCGGTAGACAATTAAAATCGGCTATTGAAAGAATAATGCTCTAGTATAATTGGTGATCTTTTTTTTTTGAGGAAAAGAAATGAACTCAAGAGTAGAATAACATTTTTGAGAAGAAAATCTCTATTAATTATGATCAAAATAATTGTGGCGAAAATGAGAATATAAAAGAAGTGAAAGGGAGGACTAGAGAGAGAGAGAGAGAGAGAGAGAGAGAGAGAGAGAGAGAGAGAGAGAGAGAGAGGAAGGAAGTATGTTTGAAAAATTATAAATGGACAAGGAGAAATGCAACCGGGGAGAGAGAGAGGGAGAGAGAGAGGGAGAGAGAAAAGAATGTCGGAGGAAAAATAGAAAAAAAAAAGGAACAGGGAGAGAGAGAGAGAGAGAGAGAGAGAGCGAGAGAGAGGACACACATACGAACTCACTCATAGAAATAGACTGAGATAGTCACGAACAGACTTATTTAAACGGATAGATATAAATAACACACTAAACCATATGAAGGAGAAAAATAATAAAAAAATTCCCAATTTAATTAGAAAATATAGAAATGTGACTGAAAATGTAAATAAAAAACATGCACGCGTGCTCACACACACACACAAACATATATATATATTTATATATATATATATATATATATATGTCTGTGCGTGTGTGCAAAGTGTGTGTACATTTATATGTAGGGAAAGAGGGAAAGATAAAGATGCGACGTAGAGATTAACGGAGCTGATATAAAAGTAAGTGTTAAAACACACTTTTAGGAAGGAAAGAATATAAGGCAAGAGTGGAAGGCCAAAATAAAAAAAATCTTGGAAAAAGTCTATGATAGCAAAAATTGAAGATAAAATGCCATCAACGTCGGCGAGACACACACAGACACGCATACACACTGGAAAAAAAGTAAAAGAAAGAAAGAAAGAAAGAAAGATGAAAAGGAAGGAAGGAAGGAAGGAAGGATAAAAGCATTGTTGTCCATAGTAGAGAGCTCATTAGTCCTTGCCCATTAGTACCTGTCTCAATACAACAATGTCTCAGTCGAGTGAGTGCAGTTATGGAACCTATTAAGTACTGATGCGTCTGTGACGCAATATTGAAGATGCCGGTCGAAGCAAATAAGTACAAATGAGAAGAGCGAGTTGAAGGTACAGGGAGACAGCCTGGGGCAAGTTGTTTCGTGTCTGGGTTGTGTTCATTAATATTGCATGTATTGTGTAGCGTACAATGAAGACAGCATTCTTGACCTATTTCTGGAAATCAAGACATGATTTATATTGTGAATTTGCTGTAGAAAAGAAACACAAAACAAAACAAAAAAACCCCAAACAAACAACAGAAAAAAAACAGAGAGAATCAAAGTATTTTGATTCCAGTCCTCAAAGATAATTACAGAATAGTTTTCAAAGATTGAGAATCATTAACCGAACTTGGTTATTCCAAAAGTCTAAGTAAAGGAATGCGTATAGATTAAACCGAATGAACAGACATACAGAGACAGACAGATACTCACACAGACACAGACGCACAAACACACACATATATATTTATATATTTATGTTGATGTAAAGAACAAATTGGAAGATGAAGAGAAAAATTCTAGAGAAAAGTTTGTTACATCTCGAGACCTAACAGCCAACACACACACATACATAAAATCACACACACACTATTACACACACACACACACACATATATATATATTACAGTTTTGTTCTTACTGATCAGTTTCCCGCCGTGGCCATCAACGGACAGTTGTTTTTTCTGTTCTCATTTTATTTTATTGCACTCTATTCTCATGTATTTGGGGTGTCGTTTTTTCTTGGATAAGTTTGTTTGGGTAAAAAAAAATCTTTTCTAGAATTGGTGGTCTGGTTTAGGTTTTTAGCTGTTTTGTGAGTGATTTAAAAAAATAAAGTGAGTTTAGATTTAGTTGAAATTCATGATGTTAAATCAGATTTTCGTACAGATTCCTCCTTCTTTTCTCCCCTGGTGATCGTCACTAAAGACTGAGTGATAGTCCTTCTCTCATACTCCCTGCATATCTAAGTAGTGCTGTGCTTTGCACTGTCTCGACCATGTTCTTTTTCATCTTAGCAGTCTCGAGTGCACCTACTATCATTGGTACAAATCAGACCTTCATGTTCTTCATCTTCTTCAGTTCCCCTGCCAAGTCCTGATATTTTCGTAGCTTTTCACTCTCTTTCATATTCACTATGTGATTTGCAGACACTGTCATATCTATTATTGGACATACTCTCTGACCTTGTCCACAACAACCAAGCCCGGTCTTGGATGGGATGGTCAGTTCGGATGTCTCAGAGTAATTTATAGCGTCTACTTTCCAGGACAGTCTCTGGTTTGTACTGGTACTATTTGTCTGTATGGTCGAATCTAAGTCGTTTATATAGTTCGCAGTGCATGACTCTCGCTAAACTGCCGTGCCAGTTCTTGTACTCTTTACAGGCTACATTCACTGATTACGGGGTTTATCGTCTCACCCTTTTTGCCACGAGGATGGTATTGGCTGTTCGATTGGGTTCTATCAATCTTTGCCTAGACAAATTTTGTCTTGTTTGTTTCGGGCTGCCATGATGGGGGTCTATTCTCTCTTGAGGTGTCCTCTGCATTGCCATGTCCATTATCTTTCATCTACGAAATTTTCTGACTTTTGAATTCTACACGGATTTCTTTTCTTGATTCCATTTTTATTCCCTTGTTTTCATTACTGGCTTGTTTTTTTTTTTAACCTTTTCCCTCATTGTTTTCATTACTATCTCGTTAAAATACACGACAGTCTTCAACTGAATGTGACAGCAAGGTATTGAAGTGGATATGTATGTGTATATGACTGAAATTTATGTTTGCCTCTGGCTGCCTTCATTTTCAATATAGGAGATATTAAGGTCGATTTTACTCACCTATACCACTGATTCCTTATCCTTGTCTCAGAAGAACATGAAGTTACCTTGTTTCCTCAGGTTCTTTTTGTTAGTAGTGGTGGAATTTATACCTCAGTTTGGTGTGTTGCTTAAAAAGATAGAGTTATTCAAGAATCATTTTTGCTTTGAAGCATGGAGTACAGTTTTAAGATTATTCAATGTGAAGATTTCTACAATATGCAGGCGAACCACCAATTATCCAGCAACAGATGGTCAAACATTTGTATGAGCCGGACAACAGTAAGAGCAGATACCACATTTTGCAGCTTTAACCCTTGTTCACTGAGTGTCCACTAGTAGCTTTGCAAGTCGAGACATTAACCACTATTGGTCATACTGCGGTGGTTGTTAATACTCCATCGATTTCGTCGAATTCCTAGGCGATGAAAGAGGTGGTGTAAAGCGCTAACAGAAATCCATATCAATGCAAGAAAAGGTAGAACGCAGAGAACTAGACCGCGATATTTCGGTACAGGAGTTATGTAGAAACGCATGTATTTAGAAAAAGCAAATAACCATCAGAAAAAAACAAACAAACTACGTAACCTTGTAAGAGTATTGAGCTTGAACTAATACTTGTTGCATGGTTCTGAGAATGTCGAAGTGATGGAGTAAACTTGTTTGGCAGGATTTTAATGGAACTTGCCGAGTTTTGTCATAAAGAACTCGAATTAGATTGAGTGTAACTACAGTCAAGGATAGTTTCAAAGGTTTAAGAAACTTCATGGAATCACCATGAGAAAAACTGCCTGCAAACACACACGCACACACAACCACACACACACACACACACACACACACACACGCATATATAATTAAATATACTATACATTTATTAGATATATATATTATATATATTACATACATAAATCAATATATGTATCTGTATATCATATATATATATATATATATATATATCATATACACGTATATCTATATTGAACACGTATAGAGATTATGTGTATATATAGAGATTATATGTATATATATATAGTTAGATTGAATATATATGTATATACACATAGTTTGATTATATATATATATATATATAGTTAAGTTAAATACATATATAGTTACATTTTATATATATATATATATATATACATACATATAATTTGATTGAATGTATATACATAGATTACTATGTATATATATATATATATATATATATATATATATATATATATATAGAGAGAGAGAGAGAGAGAGAGAGAAAGAGAGAGGGCTTTAAAATATATGCAGTAAATAATATACATTTTTTTCTTAATTTCTTTATTCCAAACCTGCTCTCTACTTTATGTCGAGCCAATGTATCAGTTATGTGGGAAACTGGTCTATTACGAAGGGTAACCGCTGTTCCACTATACAAGATTATCAAATAGCCGATGTGTTTCGAGTTATATTCCTTTTATACATCTAAGCCAGACTAGTTTCACTTAATATTTAAAATTGCGCAGTTAATATAATTCAGAGTTCCCCACCTTGCATGTTCATTTGTCGAAATCAAATTACTCGTTGATCTGCGGTATCATATTTCTGTTTATTCGAAGTTCTAGCACTTCCTTTGTGTTGAGACATTTTCTATCCTCTTTGTTTTATGGAAACGTATTATCTGGTTGAGCTATTTTCCCGTTTAGTTAATAATAGCAGCAAGACTTTCGTTTGTTTCTTCTTTAGTTTTGGTGTTGTCTTTTGCCCATTATTGGTAGAAATTATCTGTATTTGTATCTCACTATGTATCTAATATCCTATCTATTTTTATCTAACATAATTAACCGGGCTAATTCATTGTTTCGTTGTTTTGAAGTTGGTAATTTGCAAATGAGAGTCGTTTACGTGAGAATTATATGTTGTTTATATTGTGTATTTTAGATCTGTTGTTTACGGTAAGTTTTTACGTCTGGGTAATTTTTTTATTTATTATTTCATAGTGCTTCAGTCTTCCTTGAATTGCTTTAGCGTATATTGTACCCTATGCCTACATTCGGCACTCATTTCTGACTTGGAGTTGAGTAATATATTTCTCTCTCTGAGTATTAATATGTTCAGTTTCTCCTACAGACATAAATAACACGCATTTACCTCCATCTCTATATCTTCACTCAATAGTTGGACACATAGTGTGGGTTGAACTCACTAACGATAGAATGGTCTGCATCACCACAGATCTCCGGCAAGCGCCTATAGTAATTCACTAAGCTTAGCTTAATCTGGCACTAGACACCTCTACTGAGGGACTACGCAAGGAGCGAACCCAATTCGCAAACAACGATTTTGATCATTGCTCTACCACAGGCGTTCAAAGTCGTTTGTTTCAGTATCGACGGTATCTTGAACAGCACCATAATAGTGAGACATCCTGTGAGGATTGAACTCAGTCTCGCAAATCATTGCGAGTGCAATAACTTGCTAAACGTCATTTCGCGGCAGGTGCCCAGACAATTTTTGCACGTACTTACAGTGTCAGGGGAAAAGTATTTACACACTTTTGTTAATTTGATATACTTCCTCAGCACGAATTTGCTTGAAATCAACACAAGTAATGTAATTTGAGAGGAAATTTGAGAATAGGAGGGAAATTAGAGGAAAACAAAAGTAACAATAGAAAAAAAGTGATCGAAAACATGATTCTTCGTTGGGTTACTGCAACTACCACTCCTTATTCTGGTTGTGCCAAGTTTATAAATGGATGAGTGCAGTCAAGTAGTCGATGAGCAGTGAGTCTCACCCTGAGAGCCTCGTTGTGGAAGGAAACTTTGAGGCCAATAGGGAACAGGAGTAACTGGGTAGATGCAAATCGTTCGCGAGCAACATAGTGAACTGGAGTTACGGTTCAAATAACCAGAAGTTCTTTGTTAGTTGGTGCAAATTGAAACAATAAGGGTACAAGAACATACAACTATAGGCCATCTATGATTTCACGGATATGATATAGTCAGCAAGGAAAGCAGCTGATGAAACATTCACACAACGTTAATATTCAGTTAAAATTGCTTCTTCGAGACGCTTGTGAGGCTTAACCGAACCTTCGTGGCTTATTTGCAAAGTATAAGCCCAGTCTTATTGTCAAATTATCTTCACGACTTCAAGATTTTTATGATCCGCCTGGCGAGTATATTTTGTCAAAGTTTGCCGGAAATCTTTGACATGATTCGAACCAGGGGATTGACTAGGCAATTGGAATACCTTTACAATGTTACAGACAAACAATTCCCAAATTGCTTTAACCGTATGCTTTAAATCCTTGTCTTAGTGAAAGATCCGACCGTGCTCCATCTTTATTTGTTGGATTGGAGATAAATATGTAATCTTCCTTTATATGCTGATATATTGCTATTACAGAAGCTCCTTCAACTATAAGAAGTGCTCCATAGTACGTACACACGTGTATCAGCAAACACACACACTCTCTCTCTCTCTCTCTCTCACACACACACACGCACATTGATAAAAGCTTCAACAACGCCTTTATTATTGATATTTGAATTATTTGATAAAACTTTTGCCGCTTTAAAAAAATTATACAAACGTCAAATTGAAAAACATAAAAATCTTTGAAAAAATTAGTTATCTATGAATGTATGTATGTCTATCTATTTGAGTTTGTTCTTGTTAATGTTTAAAGATCGTCCCACGCAAATCTTCCACGTGAGGTGAGCCTGCAAGCAGATAAAACCAGTATTCGAAATTCTGGCTTTCATCTGCGCACGAACACCGACCTCCGGTACCGATCTTACTCCTGCTTGTCTTTAATATACTGAGCTGGTCACATGTTTAGACCATAATAGTGCTCAGTTTATTTGAGGAAAAAAATACGAAAATTTATTAGAAAACTCAAATGACAATGGGCAGGACATGTTGTGAGAATGTCAGACAACTGCTGGACATTGCAGCTCACGGTGTGGATCTCCAGAGAATCTAGGAGAAATTGTGACCGACAACAGAATAAAATAGCATGATGATTTAGGAAATATTGGCGCCTCATTGTCTACGACCAAGAGGTCATGTGGATCTTGGGAAAAGTCCAAGTCCAACGATGTACGCTATAAGAATACTGCTGCTGCTGCTGATGTGTCTCAGCAACGTGGTAGGATATATCATTATGTAATTTGTCACGAAACCACTTTTTTCCCACACTTCATGTACATACTATTTACTCATCGCCTGGCATTTTGAATCAAGAGGTTCATTAAAAGCAACCTGAACTACAGACAACGACCTTCTCTTCAATTTCCACCAATAACATGCCGATGCACGTATACACACTAATTTTGTCGGAAATATTAAAAAAAACAAATACATCCAAGTAAGATTGCATTGAGCACCGCTGTGAGTGTAATTGGAGTTGAAATTGCTAGAGTAAATATAATAAAAAACATCTGAAGTGTAGCATCTCGAATAAATCAGAAAAAAAAGATTTTGGTTTGCTTAATTGACTAACGAAACGTTCACTTATTTCTTGAGTGCCTCTTAATAAATGACAAGTCTTTATATAATACGGCTACTAGTAATTTAATCATTTACATGTTTAGGAAGAACTGAAATATTTCTTTAAAATGAAGCAAGGAATGCATCTTAGTAAAACGTTGAATGAAATTAACAAGTGACGAAAAATCAATATTAATAATTTGGTAAGAAAAGCTAGATATGCCTTGAATGGCGTCTTCTAACTCAAATAACTTAGGATTACTAGTAATTTAATACAATTTCAAAACTTTCGATGGTCTATTATTACCATGCAGAACAGAAACTTAAATTGTTTGATGTATTTCATTCGTTAGTTTAACTTATCTTGACGTGTTTGTGGTTTTGGGCAGGGATTTTTCAAGCATAGAATGAATTAATGGTTGTAGGGGCCAGAATTAAAAAAAAGACGGTTTGGATAGAAAATGATGCAAATTCAAGTGAAACATATCACAGACATCCCTACGCTAAATATATACATGACGTCTGTCGCGAAAGAATCCAGCCATTTAAAATATATAGAGAATTAGTAGCACGGCTTTGATGTAACTAGAATCAGAAGGGACCTAAATTCACGGTGAGACGTCACTGGGTGAGATTGTGTACTGTGTGACTATCACATTTACATAGATCAATAGAGTAGATATTCAATATTAACGAAAAATATTCTACATAGAACAATGGCGACTTTGTCCCCGCCAAAGGACTACTCTTAAGGTCTATTTCACCAGTCCCATCTTCTCCTCCCTAAACAGTCTGCAGAGTCCTCTGTCATGATCAAGTTCTCCTTAATCTCGTTCATGGTTTAAAATCCGTTTGGGTGAAGCCAGCAGTCACAGCGAGCCAAATCTTGGCCCCAAAGTGACTTACAAACCTGGATAAAGCGATATTTTCTAAAAGAAAAAAAAACAAACTCTGGCAAGACGTAAAGATTGACTCGTCCGTTCACTGTGAATGAGAAAGGTTCACTAAATGACACCCCACCGCCGACTGAATTAGCCCATGGAAGAGTGCTTGTTTATGCATACGCATTAAGGATCCCTCCCATGGGGTGCAAAGTTATATCAAGGTCACGCAACTGGTTCTAGAGATATTCAAAATGGCGTGAGATTTTTCCCATTTTTAAACGATGCTATTTCATCTAAAAAGGAATGTAACACATTTTTGATGAATTTCAAATTTCGTTTAGCTGGATTTATCCTTTTGTGGATTGAACTTCCCTGATAAGATGATTCCCATGAAAGCAAAAAAAAAACCTTCTAAAAACTTATCATCAAAGAAACCTGGGCAAAGCAACGTTCATAATGCTGAAAAATCCCGCTGTCTGGAAAACAGCACATGGGTGCAATTTCACAAACATCTACACATACGTAATCAATTTTCAGTCAAAAAGAATTTACCTGATAATATTGCATGCATCGACGTTGTACCACATGGAACGTGGATTTTAACAAAGAAAATCAAACACTACATTTCAAATCAGCCTCCCTCAACATTCTTATATTGGAGAGACTCCTGAAATAATTTCTTAAGGAACACTCACATCTGTATAAAATATCATATAACAATAGATGTGAGTTCAAAAATGTACACGTATTATGATCTAAAAGTAGTTACCGGTATCCTACAGTGCAAAAGAAGTTTTTTTTTAAATATATTTGTTCATTTTGGTAAAAAATGATACATTCGATGGTTAGTTTAGTTTAATTGAGATAAATTGCAGCTTTTTTCGTTGGAAAAGATTTAGGTACCTCCTATGTCAAATGTCAAGACAGGAACCTGAACTCGTTATATGAAAAAGAAACCCTAAATAAAAATAACGATAAAGAAAAGGGAAAAGAATAATTGGAACTATTTAGACATAGTAACTGTTCAAACAAGCAAGTATACTGAAGAGGGTTTCGAGGAGAGTTGCTATCACTCATTACCAAGTATTGATCGCTGGATAGCTGCTTTGTAAGACCAGAAGTACAGAAAAGCTCAATGAATCCTTTCGATACGAACTAATACATCTATGTGTGCATATGCGGGCACGTACCCATTTCCCTTTGTTTGAGATGCTTCCAGTTTCTATTGTTTATCATTGAGGAATTACTTTATTTTAAGGAATCTCAAAAGTTATAAATTACACATTTTTTTCTTGAATTGATGAATAAACTCCTTAATAAATAACTTTATAATGATGGATAAAAATGCTTAAAATCGACTACAGAGTTTGAAAATGATAATATTTTTTCGATTGTGAAAAATGAAACTCGGTTCAGAAGAAAAAAAAACTTGAACATTGACGACTTATGAAATGGTGATACAATTTATTAATCCTAGAGTGAGGTGTTTTCTAAAAATGCAATGACAGTTAAACAGTTGATAAATAGTGAGCTAAATACTTGAAAAAGAAAAAGGTTTTTTTGTTTATTAAAATGCATTTATCACCGAAATTTCATTTTTTAAGACGGCGTTATGAATTTGATTTAAAAAATAAGTGTATTACAGTTTTGTTTGAGCTGATAATTATGTAATTTTTATTTGAATTGGTATTGTGTACTCTGAGAACACACAAAAACTGTGATACAGCCAGGGGGTGCCAGTAGCAGTTTGGGACAACGTACTTTTCTATTGTGAGGTTGCAAAGTTATGACAAAAGAACAGGAGGTAATCCTCAGTCTAGGTGCCAAAGACCCCTGATGGCCTACAAGGGTATTACAAACGTTTAAAATTGAAATTATTGCTGTTTCGTTGACTTTGGAAGAACTGATACTAAACTTTGATCTTCAACGAAAGGCCTCAAGAGACTGGACCACAAAACTAGGGTATCGCCCGAAAACTGAATTTTCGAAGAAGGTATTCAATTATCTTCAACGGGTGCTAAAATAGTGCTTAGTATAGAGATGGATGAAATGAAGAAGCGTGTCTTACCTTTTCTAGTTTTCGTTTATTTGAAGAACTCTTTCTATCAACTCAAAAAGCAGTTTCTTAAAAAATAAGGCGGCGAACAGCAGCCTAGATTTTCTTATGTAGTAATAACTAGTGCGAACCTTAGCAGTAGGGCTCAAGAAAGTTCCAAATTTCTAAAAATTCCTGATCAAGCGCAAAACGTGTGGAGAAAAACGCATAGCTTTGAAAAACGCTAAAATCGACCATAGTCATTGATTTCCGGCTAATTTCATCTCTAAAAATATTTTATATACCCATTTGAAGTCCATTTTTCAGATGTAATAACGAAAACTCCAGAACAAATTATTAATGAGAATAAAACGTCTACTTTTGTTAAGCTCACTAATTATTTTTTCAAAGACTTGCTGCTATTGTACATTTTAATTGGGTAAATTGGAATAAGAAATCGGCTAGATTAAGCCGAAAAAAATGGTTAAATTGGCAACACTGGTCTTCAATAGAACAGGCAACTTTTCGATCAGGTTTATGCAGAAACATTTTGTCGCAGCATACGGTTCAACAACACCTTGCCCAGTTTGTGGATTTCCATTGAAGATAAAAAGACGAAATTAATAACACATTGTTTGAATCATAACGAAAGAGGAAATGAATTTGACGAGGCAGAGATGTTTGCTACTCTTCAGGTTTGAGTAATAGATAAAAAAAAAAACAGTTTTTGTACCCATAATGTATAGAGAACTATTATTGCTATGAATAACAAACCATACTTGGCAACACTGAAACGACCACTAAAACTTCTTATACTCTAAGCAAAACTTGTTTTTCTGTTTAAACCAATGAATTAAAAGACTGCTCATGCTGGAGAAATCAAAGATGCTTTTGCAAGATAAGCAATGCATTTGTCACTTGAATGAAGAGATTTTATTTCATAGTGAAAATGTTCTTGCAATTATAAGGATTTTTAATTTAGTTGGTGATCATAAATAGATATTTGATTATTTCCCTTTTTCCGATAGAGGGCACACAGCTGTCCCGCTGGCCCATGTCAAGAAAGCATGGGGGACGCAACTACCACCGCTGCCAAAGTAGTTCTGGCACCCCTAAATAATAATAATGATCATCATCATCATCATCATCATCATCATCATCATCATCATCATCAGTCTTTTAACGTCTGTCGTAGGACATAGATCTTCCCCAGGATTCGCCACAATTCTCTATTATGGGTGTTGTGGAGCCAGTATTTTCTGAGTTTGTCTAGTTCATCTCTCTATCTTGTATTCTGTCGGCCTCGGTTTCGCATGTGATCTCTGGAGATCCATGTTGCGAATCGTGATGTCCATCAGTTGTCTGTCATTCTTGCAACATGGCCTGCCCATTGCCATTTACGTTTTTTTAATAGTTTCTATGATGTCTTAGACTCCTGTTTTCTTCCTTATATACTGTGATGTCTTGTGGTCTCTCCATGATTCTCTCATGTGCGCGTTGCATGCTTCTCAGTTTGTGCTGTTCGTTGATGACACGGCTCTTGTAGCTCACACTGTAGCAACCCCCCAACAATAGCACCATGTTTCTCTCTTTTCTCTCTCTCTCTGTCTGTCTGTCCGTCTGTCTGTCTGCCTGTCTGTCTGTCTGTCTGTTTCTCTCTCTCTCACTCTCTCTCTTTCTCTCTCTCTCTCTCTCTCTATATATATATATATATATAATTATACATGTGTGTGCCATCGACGTGCTGGGGAGAACTTTTAAATCATCACTACAGCGTAGCAAGATCGATCTTCTGTAGCTGCTCCATATCATTAGTATCAATATGACACACCCACACATCCAGTTCGAAAACTTCGAAGAGTAATGAACATTTTTAGAACTGTTCAGTTTTTTTTAATTAAAAAAATCGCCGTCATTTGATTCTCTTGAATTATTCTTATTTGCGGTGTCTACATTATATCAAACTATTTGTCGATTGCATAAGATTTCAAATGTCTACTATTTGGGCGTTGCTGAAGAAGTAATCAAATTTTGACAGATATGTATATAAAAAATAATCCGGAGATGTTGTTATTTCCTAAAGCAGCTTCAGAGATTATCACTTTTAAAATGATTTTGTTCAGAACTTATTTTTTTAATGGAGGATTTTAATCTCGGTAGGAAATTTTGACAGAGGCACATTAGAAAGAACGTCTCTCACAGCGTGCAATATGACCATTTTAACTAACTCTTAAATATATCTCGAATTCTTCATACTTACCAGTTTACCCCTGGACTTCAAAAAACGTTGGAGATAATTGAGTCATTTTGCAATTGCATTGTATTTATAAAATATATAAAAAAACATCACGTTGCTTTGCATTTTAAAGTTTTTACGTTCGATACCTTCTGGATACCAAACTAAACTAAAGGTGAAATGAAGTCATCATCATCATCATCATCATCATCATCATCATCATCATCATCATCATCATCATCATCATCATCATCAGTCTTTTCACGTCCTTGACCAGGATTTGCCACATTTCTTTATCGTGGGAGTCGCGGTGCGAGTGTATATGTATATATATATATATATATATATATATATATATATATATATATATATATATATATATATATATATATATATATATATACAGTAAAGATACAATTTACCAAGCTTAATTACCAAATACATCATTGGATGTCACAGATGACGAACGCGTAATAGGAAACAATCACGTATCGGTAATCACTGTATGCGTGGTTGAAATACGTGAGGATGTTTTCCCACTTAGTAAAAAAGACTCCCTTTTTTATCAGTTGTATCTTTAACTAATTCTTGGATATATTCAAATGATTATCTGTCGTTTTCCCCTAACACCTCAAACCATACATATTAATGAGGACAAATCGAATATGAAAACGGAGGTCGCGCTATGTCGTGGAGTATTGCCGCAAACAGGTCATGAGTGACACTAAATGGAATGAGAATGCAATGGGCCGTAGCTGTAATGGTATACGTAAACACTTGCGATGCAAGTCGTGCAGGTCAGATCGAAAACAATAGCTCACAGCCTGACGACGATGTAAAAAGTCAGTCGAAATATCACGTGCAACGAGATGTTGAACCATAATGTGAAACCGAAAATCGTATACACGGACGAGCAAATTTGGTGAGAGAGAGAGAGAGAGAGAGAGAGAGAGAGAGAGTAAACGTGACTGGTATGAAGTGAGGAGAGTTATCCCTGGACTGTGCGGTCCAGAAGCGACAGCCAAGACCCGCTTCGTCATCTACCGTTCATACCCCGAAAAACCACGCCACCAATTCGTCCGGATCGCTTTGGCAAATTATACTCGTTCCATACCTCCCACTCTCCTCCTCCTCCTCTTCTGCGCATTGAGAATACGCCTACATTAGAGTCATTAAAGAAGAACGTCCCGTCATTGGATGCCCGCTATTTACGTTGGAAAGGTTGTCTGTAATTATTTCCATTTACCCGACGACCCAGCCAGTACGTACTTTGAGTACAGCGTCCCACGGTCGGCCTCAACGCTCACGATTACGACGTGGAACCAACTGAAACGAACTAGTAATCACCCTCTTAAATCTGTGGTAGGAAACGCAACAGTAAGAAATTTGTTTCACATCGATCTTCAAAGAGAATTGGACCTGCTTGCCGTGTAAATCAGCATTCTAAATCCTGTTTTTTAAATTTTTTTCCTTTTAAGTGTTTACTAGTCTTAGCTTAGTATGACACAAGGCTTAACGTGAGAAACTTGACGATGGGAAAGTCATTTTAACAAATTTCTGGAAAGACCGACCAACTTTTCGTATAAATTATGGTGCTGCACTGTCTTCCAGTATCTCATGTTCGAATCTTGATAAAAATAACATGAAAATGACTGTTGAGATTCAAGACAAGTAGTACCAATACGCAGGGTATTGATGGAACAATCGTTATACAATCAAGGTATTATTGCATTTGGTATATTAAAAAAACTCATTCAATTTTATTAGTAGCCTTTCTTTGAAATCATCCCCACACACATGTAAAATAAGCTTAGTCAAGTCAGGCGTAGGGTTAAATAGGGGATTAAAAAGATTGTATCGCACTAAACCTTCAAGCGGAAAAGACCTACTGCATATGATAATCTGTATTTTAAACCTTAACTTCTACCAGGTCTCGAACTATGATGTCCGGTACCGGCAGGAATTACATAGCTACCAGAGAAATAAAATATATATTCAGTAAACTCAGCTTAGTACGCACATGGCCAGTGCAGTGAGAGAGAGGAAATGTGTACCAAAGTCATTTTTACTCACTGAACGTCTCTCTCTAGCTTGTCCAATTATTTTCATTTGTCAACTCAAAAATTCTGAGGTGATCCTATTACAGCGTCAGGACCAACGATTCCTGGAAGAAAAATAAAATAGCAGCTCATTGGGAAAGGTAACCTCTGTTGATGTAACATTCACTAAGCTACCACCATGCAAAGGCTATCATAGAATAGGTCCCACAAATATAGACGATTGCAAAAATCATTACTAGACTTTGCTACCTCAAGTGGAACCAATAAGTGGTATTTTGATTGTGGCCCATAAACTATTTATCAAGCTGAAGTCGTATCCAGTGATCTTCAATAAGTTTTGAACAGAAACTCTCATCTTGTTTGATATTTTTGCAAATTTACTGTCCGTAAATCGTTTAATTATGGAATAGTGTCGGAAGTTAGATACTTAAAACTAATAATTAAATCCTGTCAAGGTTGTATATGGGTGTTAAAACGTTTTGCTGCTAATTCTTAGGTATATGCGGTGAATATGGGAATCGGTTTGCCTAAGAGCTCACTTACTCTGATCTCCGTCAATCGTCTTTGTACATCAGTAAGGAGGAATTCGTCAAGATATCTAGCAATTGGACGGAGCAAAGAGAAAAGTGTATTAAGCTGTTATGAAGAATGAGCATAAGCAGTCTCAACTGAAATATCTATTGCAATAAAGATAGCAAATGTTTGTTGGCTTGCACCTATAAGTTTTATAGACTCCCAAACAGCTGCGCCCTTGCGGCTGCCAATTTGTTAAGAAGATAATTCTAGGTATTTTCGTTCTATGAGAGCTTCAAACCTCCCAGATCTTGTTTTTCAAAAGATTTCAGATTCATGAAATCACTATAAATATCATTTATTTCCCTGCATTGTACTTTTTCAATTTTTTTCAAATTTTTTGATACCAACTTGACCTTTGAACTGACTTGACCCATAATAAATATTTCACTATACTGTCAGTAAAAAGTGAGTTGTATTTTTAAAAAAAAATCCAGTAGGGTAATCATTGAATCAACTCATTTTCGTTGAATTCTATTCTTATGTTTGCTAAAATTCAAATTGATAATAAGAAAGAACACAGAAAAATAGTCTACACAAAACTGCAGCCATTTACCCTACAAAAAAAGCTCGATCGATCCTTCAAGGTAGAAGCAAAGACCAGGTATCAACTTCAAACTGGACCAGAAGAGGACATCAACGAGCTCAACAACAAAATAATGACCCTTGATAGAAGCCTCCAAAATGTTCAATCCAAACAGCGAGTAAACCATCACTAAACTCTCGGGAGAAACGAAGAATCTGATGGAAAAACGCCAAGATCTCAAGCCACCAACGACAACAAGAGAAAATATTGAAGCATCCGACAGGAACAAAAACATTTAAAACCGAAGAGAATAATCTTCTTTAAGATTCACAACAGCAATCATAGAGAACATTATCGAAAAAATAGGGACTTTTAAACTATTAAAAAGGCTCTCAGTACAAAAAAGAAAAAACACACAAAAAATGCAAATAACTAGCGTGTTCAAAGAAAATGGAGTCCTAGCAACAGATAGAGACCAAATTATCGAACATGATCGAGAATTCTATAAAAATCTTTATTCATCCAAACGAGGCACACAAGACAACACGTAGGACAGTTACGAGAAACCAGTTTGAAGGATTCTCGAGAGTTACTCTGTGGGAGGGGACACAAGCCACCGAACAAACGAAAAAAGGAATCGTCATGGACCAAATAACAATATCATTGACCTTCTTAAAAAAGCTGTTGAAGTCGTCAGTTGGAAACTAGCCATCCTACTCAACTTTTGCCT
>OY735212.1:40632164-40704664 GCA_963457665.1 Thysanoteuthis rhombus | reverse complement strand
AACAGATATGGTTCCAGGAAATAGTGGAGAAAAGAATGATGGATCAAATGGTTGAATTTGATCTTCTGCCAACCCCAGGGTTTTCGTAGCTCAATCGGTAAGATTAGCAGGTGCGGATAACCAGGCTTCCTGGGGCACGAAGGATATTATTTCAAGTCTCTCCGAATGCTTATCCCATATTTTTGATCTGCAATGTTTACTAACGGCCGTAGACTGACAAACCGAGTCGTTTCGGCATAAAAAAAAAAAAGATGAATAAAGATGGAAGAAATATCCATACTTTGCATATATAAATCAGAATAGTCTTTGTGTGCACCAGATTTAGTTATCTACAAAATTATCGAAAATTATCTAAATGATTAGATCTTTTCGTCTAAAATTGTCAAAAAAATGAAGTATCCTTTATTTGAAATTATCCAAAAAATACCAGCAGAAGATTGGGGCATTGTTGTTCCAAAATCACCACAGAGATCCCCTACGGTGATTCGATATGTCAAACATTGATAATGGTTTACAAAGTTATTCGTTGATAAATTATTCACTTATTTTTGTGCTTTCGCTTCAGTCAAAGAGAAACATTGTACAGTAACGGGAGATACAGTCATTATCGTCATCGTCATCAGCCTTTCATAGTCCGTCGTTGGACCTTCCCTAGAATTCGCCAGACCTCTCTATCATGGGCGTCGTGGAGCCAATACTTTTTGAACTTGTCTAGCTCGTCACGCCTTCTTAAATTTTGTCGGCCGTAATTTGGCATATGATCTCTGGGGATCCACGTTATGTGTCGTGATATCCAGCTGTTGTCAGACATTCTTGCAACATGACCAGCCCGTTGCCATTTGAGTTTTTTTTTCTGTTATCCCTGACTCTTGCATTTCGCCTGATTCTCTCATGTGCCCATTGCATGGTCCTCTGTTTAAGGGTAGTTGAATTTATTAGAGTTTTTGTTACCAATGTTTTGAATGAATTTTCAGGTAATAACATTTATTATCAATAATAGTGTGTGTAAGTATTTTTTTGAAAACACCCGATGAATACACGATGTTATCATCATCATCATCTGTCTCTTAGCAGTCGACGTTGGATATAAACCTTTCGAAATGTCACCAAAACTCTTTATCATTGGCATCGCGGAGCCAGCATTTAAAAAAAATATCGAGCTCGTCAGGCCATCTAACTTTCTGTCAGCCACTGCCTCGCACCTGATCCCTGGGGTCCATGTTGTGGGTTGTGATGTCCTGCAGCTGTCTGCTATTCTTGTAACATGTCCCGCCCATTGCCATTTGAGTTCCCTAACAGTTTCTATGATGTCTCAGATTACTGTCATTTCTCTAATATATTGTGCTGTCATGACCTCTCAATGTGATGTTAGGCATAATTCTCTCATGTAAACGTTGTCTGGTTCTCAGTTTGAGGGTCAATCTTTTGGCTAGGTTTTATGTTTCAGCTCCGTATATGACTATCGAAAGGATACATTGGTTATATACTCTTCTTTTTAGGACTTGTGGGATTTTCTTGCTCTTAAAAGTCGAGTTTGCTCTACCGAAAGCTTATCATCCCTGAGTGATTCTTTGCTTGATCTCTTCTCTCTTTGAAGATTCCATGGAGATTCGTTGTCCTTGATAGACGTAGTGGTATACTTTTTCCAGCCCTGCATTTTCGATTTCAATCGTTTTGTCCTTGTCCTCAACATGTTTGTTTTGCTGTAGTTCATGTGGACACCAACTTTCTTGCTCGCTTCATTATTTCGTCTTACATTATTTGAGGATCGTGTAGGTTCTCAACAAACAGGATGAGGTCGTCAGTAAATCTGAGGTTACTTAAGTTTTCCCCGTCTATTCTGACTCCTTTTTGTCCCCATTGTAGGATCATCTCAAGGTAGGCTTTAAAGAGTTTTGGTGAGCTGGTATCACCTTGACTCACTCCCTTTACTAGTTGAGAGGGCCCAGAGTCCTTATGTAGCCTGACGAAGGAACTGCTATGTCAGTAGATATGTTGTAGTACTCCTACATATACTGGGTTTACACCTTGTTGTATTATTGTGTCAGTGACTTTAGGGATTATCACTGAATTGGAAGCTTTTTTCAAGTCAATAATTACTACAGCTAGTGGCATTCTATACTCTGCAGCTTTCTCTTTTAGTTGGTTTACTGAACGGAGATGGTTGATGGTTGAGTAGCTTTTTCTGGAGCCAGCTTGGTCCCGTGGTTGGTTTTCATCTAGTGAGTTGCTGATACAGTTGGTGATCACTTCGTTGAAAAGTCTGTAGATACAGTTGAGTAGGCTTATCGGCCTGTCATCGTTGAGGCCTTTTGTTTTTTCTTTGTATAACAGCATTATGATTGCCGTGTTCCACCCTTTTTGGACTTTACTTTGTTTGAGGCATAAGTTGAATAGGATGACTAATTTCTTTGAGAAGTCTCTTCCAACCTTTTTTGATAGGTCGATAGTGTTGTCATCGAGTCAATGGGCCTTGCCTTTCTTTGTTTGTTTGATAGATTGCTTCACTTCCTGCTGAGTAACTTTTAGGGAATCTTCGAATCGATTACTCTCGGCTTGTGTTCCCTGTTTATCTTTCTGCGTCCTTTTTCTGGTGGAATAGAGGTTTTTGTAAAATTCCTGGGCACGTTCGATAATTAGGTCCCTATCCATTGTCACTTGTCAATTTGCTTCGAGCACAATAGATATTAGCTATCTTCCTGTATTGAGAGATTTTCCATTAGTTTTGATTCCCTTACCTTTTTCGAGGACGCTAGGAGAACCGACCATAAATCAAAAATAAACAATTACCCTATCATTTAGTTACCTCTGTCACCCTCGGAATAGTCTTTCTGTGGATGTACATCGCAATTTTGGAAAGGGTACAGCGGGTGTAAGCGTTTTTTGATGACACACTCTCTCTCTCTCTCTCTCTCTCTCTATATATATATATATATATATAGAGAGAGAGAGATAATGTACTAATCATAAATTCAAGGAATTTGACCATAAAACTATAAAACAATTACCCTATCACATAGTAACCGCCGTCTCCCTCGAAGTAGTTTCCCTGTGAATGTACGCAGCAGTCTCGGGAAGGGCACAATGATTACCAGCAAAAATACATACTTCATTTTGTTCATGCTCGCTGTTCAAATTCTTTAAACTTTTGAGTAGTACCTTGAATGTACGTGAGTGTATTTGTAATTAGAAAAAACAAAAAACAAAAAACAAAGTTCAAGAATGAGAAAATCCCATTTATCCAAAAAAGAAAGGTATGCAACCAATGCAAACCTCCTGTCAGTCCCCTATGGAGATGAAGCATGGAACTTAATCAAAAGATCGGCCCTCAAACCGAAAACCGTGCAACGTTCACTAGAGAGAATTATGCTCAACATCACATGAAGAGACCATAAAACAGCAATGTTGAGAGAAAAAAAGAAAGAGATATCATAGAATCCATTAGAAAACTCAAATGGCAAAGGGCTGGTCAAGTAGCAAGAATGTGAAACAACCGCAAGACATCACGAATCACAACCTAGATTTCCAGAGATCATATGCAAAACTGTGGCCAGCAAAAAATAGGATGGTAAGTACAAGTACTGATTCTGCGATGCTCATGATAGACAGGTCGGGCGAATCTTGGTTAATATATGTGTCCAACGACCTTTTCGTTTGAAAATGATATTTCACAGCGTCGAATGTTGAACAGAGTGGCGCCACGCCTTCAAGTCTATTTCATAAATGGCGAGCATCGAAGAACTGGCCAGGACAAAGAGACATATGTGAATGGGCAGGGACGGCTGGTGCCGTGGCCGGCGTAAGCACACACCTTTACTTTTTACTTTCACAAGGGAAAGGCTCTCGAAGCGGAGTGATGATATCCGAGTACTTTCTTTCTGAATCGTTATTTTACTGTGGAAACCCGAAGACTATATTACGCCATAAATGTTATAATGACCAGTGGGCATTTTCTGGGAGTCTGTGTGTATGTACGTGCATGCACGCAGGGCGTATCAACTGACCTGTCACAGCCGGCAATGGCCGCTTACGCTATCCGATTGTGACGGCAGCCAGTGCATAACTCCTACCGCCAGAACACATCCGCTTGAGGTCGCTAACCCGACCCTTATGCTTGGGGGTGAGGACCCCATCTGCTCAGTCCTCTGCGATGCCGTCAGATAAAATGATGTTAGTTGACCTCTTGTACATAGCAACTCCATCACTGACAAAGGGGCGTTCGTGAGAGAAACCGACAATGCAACTTGGGTACAGTGGCCGTCGGGCTGGCTAGTCTCTTACGAAAAAGATCGATAGAAAGCTGCAAAATAGTCAGACAGCAATGCAAATTGGGAGCTGGGCACGAATGAAATTCAACACAATATATTCCCTTCATCATCAAACAGCGCACAAAAGGGGGTAAATATTCGCGGTACATCCTATCTGCGTCTACGCGATGCAAGATAATTCTCATTTCTCAAATAGCCGTCGTTTTAGTTGATTGTGACCATGAGATCCGTTGTCCGTCCAGAATGAATTTGAAAGAACTCTTCCGCCGCATTCAAATACAGTGAGTGCAAATTGTATCCGACGCATTTAATAATAGTTATATTTAACATACTTATACATCTTTACAATCTGGACTAAAGATTTTTTTTTTAATTCTTCTCTACTTGCTTTTTCAATGTTCGATCTTGTTTCAATATCATTTTCTTTTTCTTTTTTCCCCCAATCTTTGTTCTAAATTCTGCCAGTTTTGATGGTGTATAAGGATGTTAAAATGAAGTTTTTGAAATGCATTGGATACTTTTTGCATTCATTGTATTACAATGTTTATTTAGCGAACTATTATCATTTCTTCGTTACAAATTTGTGGCAAATGTACTAAAAAAGGTAAAATTGCTATAGGATTCACTTTTTTTCATGAAAACATGTACCGTATATGTCTTTAAAAGGGGAACTGAGACCAGTCAGGTGGGAAAGTAGGTTGTATCCCTTGCTGTTTCCATCACCAGATGGCGCCACTGTTAGCCTCATTTTGAGCCAAAAAAATCGCCCTTTTTGCCACTAAGCAAAAGAGTCATATCCTTAGCATAAAAAACATTTTTTCACTCTGGCAAATAACTTTTCATTTTGACAAACAAATACCTAGCTCATGCTGTATTGTGGGTTTGATGATAGCGTAGTCTACTTTTATGAGAAGTGGCAATAAACAGAATATATATATATATATATATATATATATATATATATATATATATATATATATATATATATATATATATATATATTACATTGCAAGTACGTTATGTCAACATATCCTTGGAATAGAATATAAAGGAAACCATATGTTTAGCGGTACATTGTAAGTCAACTACTTGGTCCCTGGTAATCATATGCACCTTTGCGATTTAATGTATTAATTTTACTGGAAGTTACAGCAATCCAAGTGGAAAATCTAGGCCTGGCATCACCGATATAAGACAGTCATTTGCTTGAAAAAAACTATGTAAATATCACAGTGTCCAATGCAGTGTGGTGGCAGGAGACAAATTTACAAAACTGATCCTTATCACCCACTAAAGATTTGATCGAATATTCAATAGCTTAGAGAATGATATTGATTAGAATTTAACTTTGACCTTAAGCATTTGCATACACCTCGTTAAAGTCGAATTCAACAAGTTGGAACTGGCTGACGAGAAATCTCGTGATAAATTCTTTTATCTTGCCAAAAGATTTAAATCATCCTGGTACCAAGTGGTTAACATCTACCATCGAAATCATTTCCGTAAGTTTCCAATGAAACACAAAATGTATATGAATGTGAATAAAGAAAGACATTTTAGGAACTTATTATTTAAGGTAGTAAGCGAAACAAAGAAAATAAAGAAATGAGCCCCAGGTTGGATTGGGACCTTTTTCGATCGGAAAACCCATGTAGCTCTGCGCTAACTGTTTGAGCCACTGGGAACATCACAGCAGGCAGACATCTTATTATCACCCTCAAGTCATTCCTCTGTTATGAGATCGCCGGCCATTTTTTTTTTGTTGGTTTTTCGTCACTGTCAGGTTTACTTATATTTATATACTTCTGCGTATATTATGGTTCCTATGTCGACAGTATGGTAAGTAATGAACATAAGCATCTGACCATGTGCATAAATAACGATAGTTTTGGCACTGAGCTTTATGCTTGGATCGAATTATTCACGGTAGTGAGTAAAACAACGGCGATGATCGGAAAGTAAAGAATTCTGGATGGGATTCGAAGCAACACTCTTTTCCATGGGAGCACCTATGTAACCTTCGTCTATGCAAACTGATTGAGCCACTGGGACCCTCACGGTAGATGTAGGTCATTCTTCTCTTCTCAGAGGGTTGGCCGGTTCTTTCTGTCCTGTTAGTCCCAGAAGTGCCTGTATTTGCGTATTTTTGCGTATATTACCACACAGATACAAACACACACATACACATATATACATATATAAATATAAAATAAATGAAAAAAAATTCTCCGTACAAAATGCTACCCAATAGTTCGGGGAATTTTAACAAATTGATCAATCATTTCATCTGTCAAGTTACATAGCGTTTTCGAGTTTCCCAGGAAATTCCATACATAAGTATTTGAACTGGCACAAAATCTGTTTTTATTACCTTAGATAACGGGGGTCATTGTGGATTGTGTAAGGGGTTGGGGTCCAAATTAACTTACGAGTTTGCCCATTCTTTCAAATAGCAACATGAGTTCGCATTTTCTATCTCTTTGATCGACTCTGAACAAGATTTTAGGAGGATGCAAAAAAAAAAGAAAAGAAAAATGAACTATTTCAATTATCTATTAAACAATTTAATTCTGTTAAAGAATTATTTTTCCAAGAAATGTAGTATTCTGAACCACAAAACATGACCAAATGTTTGCCTTGTTATGCTGATTGTAATAAAATTTGTTTTTTTCTAGCTTGTGTTCCTGTCAGTAATTCTCTTAATCAAGCAATTAGCCACAAACTGTCCTTTCGTTCAAGTACTTAAGATAAGTACAGCACACACACACACACACACACACACACAAACACATATATATGTAATACATATGGTAAAGATCAGGCTAGCACTATAGCATAATATAATAATATATTAATAACATGAAGCAACTTCTGATATGTGATGGATATATTTCATAATGTGCTCCATACATTCAACTTTATACAATGAAAGTCAAGTTGTTTTCGAGTAGAGCTGGAAATGAATAATAGAATGTGGATATATATATATATATATATATATATATATATATATATATATATATATATATATATATATATATATATATATATATATATATATATATACATATATATACATATATATATGTATATATATATATACATATATAAACATATATATATACATATATATATACATATAATTTTGTTCGGTCAAAAAAAATCAACAATGGACATGTTAATCACACCTCCACTCTTAGAGAAAATGTCTACTAAGCTGTTCGAGAGACTGATAAAAGACATATTCAATGTGCGTCTGTTGAACAAATCAGTTAGGTTGGTAGCGTACGAATATATATATATGTATACATACACACATTTATACACAAATATATGCGCATGCATAAAAACCTAGTTTCATTCAAATACGAAAATATATATCAAACCATGTGAGGTCGAGAAGAAGAATGCCGCTTTTAAGTTATCAGATCTTATCAACTCTTCTACAAAGAATCACTTGATGCATTCTGGGAACTTTTTTTGACAACTTCATAAACTGCAATTCCCATCCACTTAAATTTACTCGGATGAAAAAAAAAGGCTGAAATTTCTTTTTATTATTAACGTAGAATAAAAGTTTATCTTATTTTTTAGAAAGAGAAAGATGCAAGTAATTTTCTTTCAATATCCTCGGCGCTCATGTTTTATAGTCGACCTTGATTTAATAACGGATGGAACTAACTTAACAGCATCATACTTTCGACTTAATCTTTTTTCTTTCGAATTCATAAAGTTAGAATGACTCACAGAGAGAATGAGAGAGTGAATGAATAAGAAAGAGAGAAGGAGAAGGAAAAAGTGAAGTGGAATTATTTGCTTCATGGTCTTGTTGGGTAAGGATCGAATAAATTCTAAATAAAGTTAGGAAATTTTTTTACGACTTCAGCTGTAAGGAGAAAATTGAGTCTAATAAAACCAGGGAACTTAATATAAGACTCTGAACGTCTAGTGTATAATATAAGGGCATTTTCACTACAAGGACGTATATTTATTTTATTCGTTCACAATGAAGACTTTCTTAGAGGTCAGGATTTTGCTTAGTATTGACAAGAAACATACCAGATTGCATAGCAAAGAGTGGGTGCTTACTATTTGGTTACTCTTTTTAATCTTTCATTTGTTTACGAACATTTCACGTTTCCCTTTTTCTATCGCCGGAAGATTATTTCGTTTTTCAAATTCTTCTCTGGGCAAAACATGAAAAGAAAAATTTTGCACTCTCTGACAAAATTGTATAGCTTATAGATATACACTTCGACCTTTGGAGCGCCTTTTTCCTTTTATTTGTTTTCTCTACGGAATGATAAATACAATCGTACCCCTTTAATCCGGGAACCATATACTCGTTCCAACTGACCGGTGGAGATAACAAGCGGACGTCAACTGTAACTTGTATGCAAGAACTATGCACCCTTACATACAGACAAAAACCACACTCACATATCGATACAGAAAAAGGTGGAAGTTATACATTTTCCATCTTTATCTTGAAATATATATATATATATGCACACATATACATATATATGTATATATATATATATATATATATTCATATATATACATATATATACGTATATATATATCATATTACATATATATATATCATATCTATTTATATATCATATATACATATATATATATATATACGTATATACATATATATCATATTACATATACATTATATGTATATCATATCTATTTATATAGCATATATACATATATCTATATCTATATTACATATATATTATATATATTATATCTATATGTATCATATATGTTGCATATATCTTACATATATATTGTATGCATTATCGATATATATTATCTATTATATACATATAGAATGAGAGAGACAGAGAGGGGAAGATAGTTTGAGAGAGAGACAATAAAGATAGTAAATTGTGTTACCACCAACTTAAAAAAACAGAACAAAATAAAAACAAACCCACTTTTTCTTGTACAAGAAGAAGTCTGCAATCTTATTTTAATCTGAAGCGTCATCATCTACGGGGTGAAATACTGAAGAAGAAGAAACCATCGAACAATGAAAATTAATGCAACTGCAGCGTCAGGAAACGTTTGAGTAAAGGGTGTTGGGCGCGGGAAACTTAATAGACAGAAATATGGTGGCAAATGTTACATGTCGAGCAAATTTAGCATGCACAATGGAGCCTCATTAAATCTTCAAAACTCACTCAGGAAGGCCACCTACTCCGCTGCCTACTGGCCCACAGGAAGACGAACTTATGCCGTTTTTAAAGAAGCAAAAAAAAAAAAAAAAAAAACTTGACTACCTCAAAGGAATTTTACATTTGTTCGCACAAGATTCGATTTAGTAATTATCGGCACGATTTACCAGAAAATACAGGGGAAAAAGACGGAAACAAATTAAAGTTATTTCTTTGTTTTTCTTTGTTTTCTTCTTTTCGCTATGAAAGAAGAAAAGAAGATATAAAAACGGAGGAAGAGTGTTCTGCTCAGGAGAAAATGTCTCCCATAATTTTTTTTTCGCTTGGAGTCGTCCTTCAACCGATATTCAAAAAATCGTATTTGGAACAATCTGATCTGAGCATTATGATTGTGTTGAAGAAAATAGAGACGGTGGTGTGGGGAAAAAATAAGTGGAATAGAAATGAAAAACATTAAAATAAAAAACTGGGTGTGAGAAAGAATAGAATTAGGTGACGAAAGAGAAGTGGAGAGACCTGAACAAAAAAATACCGTGAAAGGACATAGAGAGGGAAGTAAAATAGAACAAAGCAAATCTACTCGATACTTGCAGATATAACTCAAAGGTGATGAATACGATTACGGATCACGAGGCTTTGTGTTCTATCCTCGGTGTCAAGTGACTACAGCTTCAACTCGGGAAACAAAAATTGATCTCGAAGTGTTACTCCCCCCCCCCCAGCTTGTAGTATCCTATTTAACTTCACTGTCTTATCAACTAGCATGCGAGAAAAAAAACCTCAATGGTCGAGAAATAACTAAAGTTTTTAAAGCGACAGGTTAGTGAGGCTTATTCTTATCAAAGTTTTCGCAAATGCTGTAATAACAGGAAACAATTTTTATGAGTCAAACTTATATTTGAGACCTACTATACGCAAATCATTCTCTCTGTTACTTCGTATATTATCGATACGACAGTATAAATCATTTTAACTCTTGGCCGATAAAAACTATGAAATACTTTGTTACATTCGTAATACAGACTATCGTTCTGAAAGCGTTTATACACGAAGGCATAATGTGTAGGCAAACACATAGGCCGTATCGGGTGCATAAATAAAATGTATAGTTTATTAAATCAAACCAAACTGGTTTCTAGCATCAACTTCTGATTATTATTTTCCCATTCCAACTTAAGTTGCTTTTCTTCGCAAAGGCTTAGACCGTCAGTTTACGGCGGTCAGTAAACAGCGCAGACTTGAAACAAAGAATAAACTATAGATGGCACTGTAACTTGTATCCCCTTTACTTCATGAAGCTTGCCTATGTACTGCAACTACTCAACTGAGTGGCAGGAGATCGAACCCCAACCTTTAAACCTATCCTTACCCCCCAATCGCCCAGTGCCATATTTGTTATTGTTTTTATGTACTCTAGTTGTACCATAATCAGCTGTATTATCTTTATTCATTTTTCATTACATAAAATATTGTCAGCCGTTATTAATTCCTGACTAGTTTTATTTCATCCTAATTTGAGTTGCTTTTCATCGTAACCAATCAGACCGTCAGTCTACGGTTGTGAAAAACGAATAGTTGCATTATATTTTTTGTTCAGGGACGTGGGTTCGATTCTGGTATTCATTTTCTGTTCCCGATCCGCACTGTTTCCTCCCCGCCATAGAATGAATTTATTGACTGTCGTGACGGAGAGCAACTAAAATCAAGATGAAAGAAATACTAATATAAAAGTAATAAATGTCGACAATACTTCATCTGATAAGAATAAAAGAAAACAGGTCTGGTTTGTCACTCAACAGAAACCGTCACATGACTAACGTTTTTTGACAGCATACGATGATGGGGTGATCAGTTAAAAGAATTGGAAAACAGGGTGGTGGACAATGAATTATCTGTTTCTCCTGCCTTTTACTGGATCATTAGAAAATTCCGATTTTTCTAAAAAAAAATTAAGCGTGAAAGCAGCCGAGCACTAACTAAGAACCAATTTATGGTAAACCTCCATTGTGTGTTGGACCCTCTACTTAATTATTTCAGGAGGATTTTTAAAAAAAGAAAACCCCCAAAACAAAACGTTTTTGTAAACATAGCAAGGTATAAATGTTTAAACTTTCAGCCCTCTACCTCCATTGGCGCAGTCTGTACAAGTGACACATACATTCATTCATACATACGTACATACATACATACATAGCTAGCCAAAACAACTTGAAAAATGGAGAAACGCAGTTGGCATTTTTGGTGACTATTTTGGTATATGACTACGAATAGGCTTTTGTGTAAGTAACAAAAGTTGCTACTATAATACGTCTTACAGATTTTTCAGAAGTGACTGTCAGCTCGACGTAATTCCTTTTGTCAATGATCATGATCGAAGTCTTGAGGTAATGGACTTGCAGAAACTAATCTTCCCAACCCGCTGAATGCTATTAGATTTCAGACCTTTCCAAACTATGGCCCGTTTTTTTATCACTGGGCTGCACTCCGAAAGATCTGGCAGGTATTGTTAAATATAGCATCCTTGCTAAGAGCAATACTCTATTTATTTGAAACGATTCCATTTGATGTTTCCAACAGAGAAAAATAAAAGACTTATTTTTTGAGACTTTAATAGAGATTATGTTCTTGCTGAATTCCTGATGTTGTGTTCGTGATAAGCGTCAGTTTAGTATCGGCAAAAAATCCTCATCTGTGACTGCAAACGAGATTCTTATTTAATTTTCTTTTTTTTTTTGTCCTTTTTAAAACTCAGACAAAAGTCAATGAAAACATTTCCGGTCGTCTATGACCAGGAGGCTGCTTTCTTTCTCGACATTATCTACATTTATTATGAAATTTCATCAGTATTTATTTTATCCATCATAGAAAAAATAAAATACGAAAGGAACAAAAATGAATGAAAGGAATGCGTAGACATTACTGATCCGATAAACAGTGTGAAATTATATTTTTGCGCACTTATTTAGTTTTGAAAAAAGAAAAAAAAGCCTTAAGTCGTCTGCTGATTCAATTCCGAGAAATGTCTGGCTGAGGTTGATAGTTATTCTGTATTTCTTTTTTTCAAAACTTCATTGCTTTGTTGCTGTAAAGGAAACTTCAGTAGAGAAACAATTAATGATAATTAAATTCATAAAAGAAAATTAAGAAATATTAAGTTAGAAAAGTCAGTTTGAAACTTTTGTGCATTTAGTTTCTTGGTGTGATGTCTAGAATACTGTGCTCAGTCGCCATAAATGAAAGCACAACATGATGTCTGCTGCGACAAAATGTCGATATTTCTTGATCCCGGTAGAAAGGTTATCATTCAAAGAGCGAAAACTTTTCACCAGAGATTTCCACCTTTCCCTCTATTGCCTTTTCTATCATGTAACGAAAAGTGAGTGGTTATTTCTATATGTTTAACATCCAGGAGCTGCTTAGTGGTTGAAGTAGTAGCATATTTCCAACCTGAGCCCAACCGTCGTCGTTAGAACCTAGCTAAAGGCCAGAATTAATAATACTTATTGAGTTATTCCCCACGACGCTAACTAGCTATATTTGACACAGTCCAACGTTATATTTGTTTGCTAAATAAATGTAAATATTAAAAAAAACCCAAAACAAACCTAGAACATTTCGGCAACTTGGTTATCATTAACTTAATGAGATTATAACCTAGGGATGAGGGGTCAGGGTTAGTCAGTTAGGGCAAAGATTAGCTTTCAATTTTTTTTCGTTCAATTTTATTTAGCAGACGAAAATACAGTGAGTTTTAATAACTATGATTAATAAATGCTATGGGAGATAAGGAAAAAAATCCCGCTGATTTTCAAAGCAGGAAAGTTCCCTGAATTTGGAAGATTGGCAAAACGTAATTTTCACTCTACCAGTTTCTCATTTGATCCTTGACGGACTGGGCCGAGAGTAGTCGATATCTATGTTTACTTTTATCACTAATCATTACTTGCCCCCTCTTTCTTCATTCGGTTTGTTCTTTATATGTTTGACTGAGCATTCAGTCAGCTTTTCTTTTTTTCCCCAATCAGATGATGATTTTTGCTATGACTGTATGAAGTATATCTCCTTTAGTACAGGCATACCCCGTTATAATGTAGTCCGTTACAGCGTAGTTCGCATGATAACATAGGTGGATGGTGGATGGTGGATCCAAAAATAATGATTCATCTCCAAAATAGCCAAATTTATCGGGTCTTGGTTGGTTTTATTGGACCCCAACAACAGCGTTTTAATGGAGGGACGCCTGTAATACTATATCTGTGATATTACAGAATGGGAAATAAACGTCGTCTGAGGTCGCTTCTCAGTTTCTTTCCCAATTCGAATTCCAGTCGCCAAATCAGCGTCTATAATGTTTCGTAGTTGGTTGTGCCCGTTAATTTTATCCAGACTCAGCATCGTGTTTAGAAACCTTTGAATCTTGAATTTCTCATCCTAACCATTAAGCTATACTTAGGTCATTGCAAAGATGCAAGATTTTTATAACAGACAGAATAATTCTGCCTAGATGCTATTATTGTTATGAAAGATGAAGGTTCTCATTGATTTCTATACTTTATAAGCCAATTCTAAGAATTCATAGTTTATTGCGTACTTGACGGAAGATGGACGTGAAAATCTCCTTATAGATATTTATAGCTTGGTGAATCTTATTGGCACATACCAAAAAATATTATTTGATTCAAAGTCAAATCTCAGTTCGAAGGCCTAAACTGAAGCTAAGGATGGTAATATAGAGTATAAAGTAATAAGGGGAGACACTTGGTCCCAAGAGGAGGAATTTTCTTAATGGGATGAATTTTAGCCAGGGGAAGAACTTGGTAGGAATTTCAGTCAGGGAGGAATGTATAATGGATCATCATCATCATCATCATCGTCTTTTTAGCGTCCGTCGTTAGACATAACCCCTCCCCAAGATTCGCCAAACCTCTCCATCATGGGACTCGCTGAGTAAATACTTTCGGAACTTGTCTAGCTCGTCACGTAATCTTATATTTTGCCGAGTTTCGCATATGATCTCTTAGGATCGACATTGGGAGCAGTGATATCTTACGGTTGTCTGACTTTCTGGCAGCCCATTGCCGTTTGAGTTTTCCAGTGATTCCAATGTACCCTCATCACTGCAACCTACGATGAGTCAGCTTAACATAACACCATCACCATTTTTTCGGTCTGGGAATGTGCAGAAATTTTATCTAGCTTAAGAAAGTTTTTTTTTTATAAGAAAGCGCTTCTCGATAGCAAAGGAAACCTATCTTTTGGGCAAAGTTCAGACATCAATTCCTTCGTTGTGATAGAACATTTGTTTGGTTTATTCCAGTCATTAAGCCAAGAAACATTTGGCATAGGTTTCCCGTCATTCTTTTGGGTAGATATTTACTAAGTTTAGCACAAGTTTGGCACAAGGAATCAGTGATAGGGCGTGCAACTATTGTGCCAGACAAAACTGAGCTTAAATAATTTGCTGTTCACTATTGTAAACAATCATCAATATCAATATTTTTTTCTTTCCTTCGGGAAGCTATTTCACGCCTCAAGTTCCTCAAACATTTTGGAAGTACCTCGTATAGATATAAAATTATTATCATACATTGATCTATTCAGAGTGTTGTATGATTGCATCTTGGGGATTTCAACTGAGTCGAAGGCCTTCCTGAAGTCATCAAATGCTATAGTGGGTGGCATTTTATATTCTGGTGCAGTATAGCACATAAGAAAAAGACAGGAATCCGAGATATCATAGTATCCATTGGAAAACTTATATTTCAATGGGCTGGCTATGTTGCAAGGATGTCAGACAACTGCTGAACATGTCGACTCTCAACGGTAATCTTATGCGAATGTTCGATCCGCCAAATATGAGATGGCGCGACGAACTAGACAAGTTCAGAAAGTATTGGCTCCACGACGCCCATGTTAGAGAAGTCTGACGAATCTTTTGGAAGGTTTATGTCCAACGACAGGCTAAAAAGGCTGTTGCTACAGCTGCTGCTGCTGCTGCTGATCTGTTTGGACTAGTATCTTCATCTTTTTGTACTATAGCTATTTTTCCTAGTCATGGGCCTGTGTGGTAGCGTGTGGTCCAACACTTCCCATGGTTCGCACAAATGAAAATTATACCAGCTGTTCTTGTTGGGTCATCGGTCCCCAAAAACCTTGCCACATCGCTCAATTGGGGTGGGGTGATATACTCCAAGGGCGATTATCAAAAACATTACACCAAGAAAACAAACGTTCCTGCTGGGTCATAAGTCCCCCAAAAGCCCAGCCACATAACCTGCCTTGTGTGGGAGGGATGAGTTCTAACAGCAACAACCCAAACAAACCTGCCCCCAAAGCCTTACCAAGAGAACAAAATTATACGTAAGCACCGACAACGTCAGAACGCTCTCAACTGACATGCACCTATCCGATCTAGAAAATAAAATCAAATTATTATCGATATCAGTGAAATAAGGAGACCCAGAGAAAAAACCTAATAAAACTAAAGAGCAAACATATCCTTTACAACTATGGAAAAAAGAAACAAAAGGAAATGGGCTTTCTCATCAATACGGAAGTCAGAGATGACTATGAATTCCTTACTCTGAGATACCTGAAAATACGTCAGTGTCATCATGATTGACTCTAACGCACAACGTTGCGTTGGCGAGTTCGGATGTCAAATACGGAGCGAGAGTGGTAAAGATCTTGTGAACTTCGCAACTGCAAACAGGTTCAAAATCATGAAAACCTTCTTCAAGAAGAAACCCAACAGAAAATGGACTTGCTTTGAACCATGAAACCAAGAATGAAATAGACTATATCTTAGCAGACAAAAGCCAAAGATATCCAGGTTCTGAATCAATGTAGTAAGCGACTACAGAAAGGTGAGATGAAAAATTCAAATTAACTCCAGCAAAAAACGCAAAGAAATGTTCAACGCCAAACAGCAACGACTTAACATACCAAAAGAACTAACTCTATCCGTTAAGCTTGAATTAAAAAACCGAAATGAACTTCTTGCCAAAATGAGAGAGAAATATTGAAGCAACTGAACTGAATAGAACAATCTAAAAGAATAGGAGAAGAGACAAAAAAGATATGCAATAGCAATCATCGAAAAAATTCTCTGAAAAGTTAGGGGCTTCAAAACTATAAACAGAGCTCTCAGTACAGGACGGAAACAAATAACTAGTAATCTGGAGGAAAATGGAGACCTAACAATAGACATAGACAGGATTATCAAACAGCAAAACAAAGGTCATGTACAACAAACTTGTCGAAAACAAACACAGCGATCGAAATTGAAAACACAGAAGTGGAGAAAGTAGACACTACAACAACCAAAACAAAGAATCTCCATGGAAGCTTAAAAAAAAAAAGAAATCAAGAGAAGAATCACAATAGGATGGCAAACCTTTGGCAGAACAATCTCAATTTTTAAGAACAAGAAAATCCCATTAGTCTTAAAAAGACAAGTACGCAGCCAAAACATCCTCTCGATCGACTCCTATGGAGCTAAAACGTGGAACTGTACCAAGAGACTGACTTTCAAACTGAGAAGCATACTGCATGCACGTGAAAAAATCATGCTCAACCTCATATGAAGGGATCACAAGACAGCGCAATATATCAAGGGAAAACGGAAAAAGTCTGCAACATCATAGAGATACTTAAAAAACCCAAATCGCAATGGGTTGGTCATGTTGTATGAATGACAGACAACCGATGGACATCACGACTCACATCATTGATCGTCATGCGTAACTGAGACCGGTAGAATACAAGATTGAGAGACAAACTTGACCAATTCAGAAAGTATCGGCTCTCCAACTCCCACGATTGAGGGGGTGTTGCGAATCCACGGACGTTAAAAGACTGATGACGATGATTCTCATCTTGCTTGATATAGACACAAAATTTAATGACCTACTGAATTGAAGTGTCGATTAAGTTTACGTAGTTATCTGGTGTTGGGGAGATCATTCCATGCAGTGTGATTGTGATTCAGTGGAAAATCTAGAGGCATCATCACGAGAACGAATCAACTAGGAAGAATTAACTGATTGGAGATATCCCCTTGTGGTATAAGAACACCGGAAGTACAATGGTGACATGATTTCAACTGGGTCGAACCAAGATGGAGGCACGAGTTTAAATATATCAATGCATAATATAATGTACTACCAAAACTGTAAAACAAATATTATTCTTGCTAAGCAAGGGTTTACGAAAATCCGATATATTGACAGTTATGGTAGCCCTCCGGCTAAAATTGAATATAAGTGGCTATTGCGATCGATATGATTTCTTTAGATCAGTCGGCTGCCCAAACGAGTCGTGTGGATATACTGCTTGTTTTAATTAAATGATATTCTGATCCATCGTCCCAACCGCCTTCATCACTAAAGGAGTTTTCTGACAACCTCCCTGTAACAAGATCAAGAGGAAAGTATCACAAAAATAGGATATAACTGGTCTATTTCTCCGTATTTTTTCGTTTTCCTTTTCTTGACACTTGAGTTCAACCGTTCTCCTTCAGCGAGTTCTTTCATATTTGTCCCCAACCCTATTCCCTACCCCTACCTTTCATCTTTCTTTGCTGCCCTCCGCCAGCTCTCTTCACGTTTTTGTGTACTCATTCAACTCTCAGAACCTCTCCCCTAAGCCTACCCAAAGCTTTTTACATTTATTTTAAAGCGATATAGACTGACACATTACCAATCATAATGCAGAGATGCTCCTGCCAAACCATTCCGCCGCCCCTTTTTTTTCAAGAAAAGAGATCTCTCTATATCCACAGGGATAATAAACCCGAAGATGGCTGTAGAATTAATCGGCATAAACGTTGCGGTAACGCCATCAGCAACACAAAGGGTGGTTTCCATAGTCTGAATAAATCTTGGAATGTTGATAACTCTTTTCAAAGTTATAGACAATGAGAAAATAAAATATCAATAAAAAAAAAAGAGAAAAATGTAGCTGATACAGCAGTCATTTGAAATCTGCCTTTTCCATTTTGAAAATGATGAGGATATTCTGGTCAATAATTGGTTAAACCACAAAATGAAAAGAAAAAAAAAAGAAAAGAAAAAAAGACGACTGAGGAAAAAGCCAATAAATACGTAGAACGGATTAAATATTGAGAAATCATGAGAGAAAAATTCAAAGTCGGATTTGCGGAGTTACTTTGTAGCAAGAATCAATAAATAGCGCCAATGGAAATGAAGTAAAAATAGAATTTGGGACGGCATTTACACACATACACATGGTTCCATCAACGACAGAAATACTGACTCGGAAGTATTCTCGGTGGTTTGATGAAAAATAAAAGATTATCAAAAATAAAGTGAGGGGATAATAAAGGAAAAGGAACTTAAATAACTATAAAGTTATTTGTTATGTTCTTTTCGCTTTTAAAGACTAAAGTAGGAAATTGCAAACGATTTCTTGAAATCTTTATTGATCTTTGGAAAGTCTGAATAATCTTGAATCTGAAAAATAAAATAAAAAAACCAGGTGTCAGCTCTTAAATATTTCTTTTGTTATATCTATTTTCTGTCGTAGAATGAATATTGATTGCACCAACAAATTATTGTGTTATTTTAGGATAGGTAAGTCGATTACTTATATTATTAGCTCGGCTATTGTTTTGTTATTACTATTGATGCTTTTCAACAATCAAATATAGTTAAGACGGTAAGTAAACTTTTTTTTTCTCTGTTGGATTTCAATTCAGTGGTATTTTAAGTTGAGATTCCTACTCTCTGATGTCTAAATACCAACGTGAAATGAACTATTCTTTTACCATAAACCGTTTGGAAAAATAGAGCAAAACTGAACTTTAAACAAAGTAGCAAAAGTTGTTCCGCTCATCTGAGAGTCTTGCATTTGTAGTCCTCCACGATAACTGAGTAATATAAGTAAGTATTAATCTAGCTTAGCTTATTCCGATACGGGATTACCAATTTAGATCAGATTTTTCAATTTTTCGATTCTGGAAGTAACTTTCAGATTTGAAAAATTAAAAAAAGACTTACCTCAATCGGCAACAATAGACTTTAAAACATATAAAGAGGGAGAAAAGTTTCTGTTGAGTCTGTCCGAAAAGAAGAGTCATTTAATATTAACGAAAAAAAAAACCCAAACCGCGGCCAATTTGGGAAATGGCCGTTTGGTTCCTTTAAAAATACTGCCCTTAGGATCACATTCACATCCCAGTTTCCCACACACTTTCAAAAACAGTCTGCGAAGTCCTCTTTCGGGATCACTATCAGCTAACTCGTCACCTTTTCCTTGATTTTGTTCACGGTCTGAAATACCCCCCCTTCCACCACCAAAAACTCAGACACCACAGGGAGTTAAATCAGGACTGTAGAGGAGACGGACATAAGTGATGCACTGTTTAACCTACCCCCCAAAAACCAAACAAACAAACAAACAAACAAACCCTGCATAAAACGTGAGGAATGGACCGGCTCGATCATTATCAATGCGACAGTCACTAAGTACACAAGCTCAGCTCAACGGTATCTCACAGCCGATTGAGTCATCCCACGCAGTAAGGTCCCCTATCATTGGTTGTCAAGTTACATCAAGGCTGCGTAACCGGTTTTCGTGGTATCCAAAAAGGGTGGATACTTTCCAAATATATTGTATCTCGACTAAAATCGATGAGAGATGCTTTTAAAGTACGGCTTTGATGGGCAACCATCTACATCAATTAATGAAAGTAACTGTATCTGTTAAACTCAGTGACAAATGTTTTCCGTAAACGTATCATAAAATTTACGAGTACTAAAGTGACTGCAACAGGAAAGAAAATTTGAAATCTAGAGTGGAATCAGAATCATTATTTCATGTTCCTTTGAGGTGACTTCTGTCAAGCTGTCAAACATTCACCGTCGAACAACTGAAGACAAGAATGTTGGTATCATACTGCAATATTTTACCTGAGTCAAACTTGCTTAGTACTGCCCAGAACAGAGTATTAGAACGGTGTTCCAGACTCCCAAGGCTCTTCGAAAAAAAAAAGAGAGAAAAAAAAAGAAAGAAAACGGAGGTAAAATAACCAATAATTTTTGACGAGTATCATTTTTCATTTTACTTTTTTCGATTAATTTTGATCAATTCTTAATTGCAAACAGAAAAAATGATAAAAAAGAAATATAAAAAATAGATAATACATTTGGAGAAAAATAGATGGTATATTCAGAGGCTAGATTTAATCTACGACCAACAGTGGAGTTCTCGTAACCGAGTCAGTAAGAGCAGTTGGTTTGGCTAAACAGACTTCCTTGAGGCAAAAAAAGATTGGATTTAAGTTTCAGTCTCATGGATAGCTTATCCTTTATTCTTAATCTGCATTCTTTACTCAATGCAGTAGACAGAGTAAACTTGCGATAAAAAGCAACTAGAAAGTCAAGATGAAAGAAAATACCAGTCAAAAATTAATAACAATAGTATACAATGCTTCGTTTAAAAATGAATGAAGAAAATATAATAAAGGCAAAATAACATTCCTCTTATAGGACACACCATTATGTACTACAAATAGTAACGGTAGCTGTGGTTTGTTCAATCCAAGAGACGGAAAAAGCAACCAATCTTGTTTTTTAATCTAACTTGCATTCGTTTTGGGTACAACAGAATGTCGGCTGCATTTTGCTTAGGAAAAAAGAACGCCGAGTTTGAGCAGCATTGAACAATATCAATAAAGCAAATCATAGCGTCAAATCCAATAAATAAAATGTGCTCCAAAAATAAGGCTTTTTATCCATAAATAAGTAAAGACTATGTAGGTAAGCGACGGCAGTAGTGACTTACGATGTGCAGACCAAACCTTTCCATTGTATTATGCAGAGCCCCAAACAGAAAAAAAAATATGCGCTACTAAGCATTCCATATATAATAAAAAGAATTTTAATCAAGTTAGAGCCAGGTTATAGGTGTTTTCAATTAGCCTTTATGTTATTTTGGACTGCAATTCTTATGTATTATCTAAAAGAAACATCGATAGAATTAAAACTGATGTAGTACAGGGCGCCTATTTATAAGCAAGCTTACACGACAGACCATTCGGTAGTGCGGTGAGTTCGATCTTCAAGGATCCGATAGTATTGTGGCCTGGTTCCAAACGAAATTTAGTAAATATCTATCTTATAGCACAGTTTGCTTGTTGTTCAGCGATAGTTAGCAAATATGAGTTCAACTATGGTGGTTTCGTGCCAGTCTGATCTAAACCTAATAAATAAGATTAAATTGTCTAGAAATATCGATTGAATTATAACTGTTTTAGAGCAAGCTCAAATGGTTGACTATTAGCCAGTGTAGCAAGTTTGATCTCCACACGTGTCCCACTGTCGCTGCCTTGTACCAGACCAAACGAAGCTTTATAAAGATCTATAACTAGTGTAGTAAGGGCTCCTTTTGCTGAACGATGCTTAATATACTCGTCTTGCAGACCATTAAGCAAGTATGGTGAATCCGATCCTCATTTGGTACCCAAACACCGTTAGTCTAAGTTGTTTTATAATGGTACATAGCACATACATTTAATGATACTCAGGCAGCACTCATTATATTTCCCTCGTTACTTGTTATATTATTTAGTACTGAGAACGAACAATGTTTTACATTCATATGTTGAGGGGAAAATGGTTAGGAGTGCTCCTGCAAGAATTTCAAGAGGACTAACATTTTTGACGAAGTAATTCCACACTCTCAGAAGTTCACAGTCTAAATGTATATTCACAATTCCTTGTACACGTTCAATTTCTTCTAAATCGGTTCAAAGTGTAATGAATTTTTGTTTCCCAAATAAGATTAGATTGGTAGTTGACTAATTACATTTCTAGAGTTCTTGAATGCAACCACTCAAAACGCATCTAATTTCAGATCTGTGACATCTGCTCCATCAGAATAATTTATAAATTGTATTGTTTCCTCTAACTCTCTGAATTGCACCAATCTAGAAAGAAACTTTCCATTCATGGCCATTAGAATCTCAACAAACTGTATTGTACGCTGTTCAAGATTCTCACGGATATTTTGTTCAATAGAATAATTTTCTAAATCACCTTGAAATGTATCGAGTTAACTCCCTAAAACTCTTGATCAAGCCAACGTGATGTTAATAGATTTTCCCAGAACTGCAGTTTAATATCAAGTTCATTCAGATGCAATGAAAGATTAGCGAAATATGTGAATATACTGAGCCAAGCAAAATCATTTAGCAGGGGAAACCATGCTCTATACTTTTCATACCTTATAGTTTGACTGCACTTAAAGATTCAACAAACCAAATTCAAGTACTTGACCATCGCTCAAACATCGTTCATTATGGAACATTAATCAAACATTGTACACTGATTCGATTTCATTTAGAAGTAAATCAAATTTCTGTTTATGCAAAGCCCTAGAGGCTATCAAGTTGACTATCTTCGTCACAACTATCATCATCAAAATTTTTGAAGCTTTCTTCAACGCATATACAATATATGATATACAATAGAGTGAAAAGAAAGCAGGAGGTGACCACGTAAATTGCTTTACGAAAACAATATTTTGGCCTACTATATTTACGGCGTCATCAGTCATAACCGAAACAATTTGAAACAAATCTATTCGTCTTTTATGGAACATTTTAACCACACATTCCCTTACGTATTTCCCTGACGTGTTTTGATGCAAATTCTCTAAATCAATCAACTCTGCATGAATAGAATCTCCATGAGAATATCGTGCAATAATAACTAATTTAGTTGATGACGTAATATCAGTGGCCTCATCATGATAACTAGAAAAAAGCCGTGGGCATTTAAGTGTTCTTCAATTTGATTTTCTATTAGATTAGATTGAATTTCTTCTTCAGCTCTTAGGTCTTGTTCTTTCCGCTAGAGTGGGTCACTCCTTTGCTTAAGACGCCGATGATCTTGGCCTTGTGGTTATAATAAATGGTCCATTTTTTTCCATAGCTATGTTAACATCCATTTTCATGGCACGCTTTATAATAGCATTCTTATGAAAGTCATGAAATGAAAATGTAGCTCATCTGACAGAGGTCCATTTGATAAACTCACCATCATTTAGTGATTTCCATGATCAACAATAGTATGTTGCTTGCTACTAGTAAATCGGAATAATTGCAAAGAATTTAAAATGAGTTCTCTGATTGGTGGCGTTTCTGCTTTAGCTGTTGAGATATATATTGTTTGCGATATTCAATAACTGTCTTTTTTCCCTGATAGCGACTGGTGCTTAGCATTAGAGATAGGCAAAACAAGAAATGTGAATGATGAATACGTAAATCATGGTAAAAACAACGAATTTCGGTGAAGAACTTATTATGACAAAATCAACATACAACGTGATGTATTTTCATTTGTATAGATATGCGATATGGACTAAGTATTTCATTAGTATAGATATCCAATATAAACTAGGTATTTTGTTTGTATAGATATGCAATGTGGACTAAGTATTTCATTAGTATTGATATGCAATATGGACTAAATATTTTTTTAGTATAGATATGTTATATGGACTCAGTATCATGAGACTAAAAGTAAATTCGTTTATTGAAAAGTGACTTTTAATTAATGGGTCGTAATAAGAACTACCGTATTTTCAAATATCACTGGAAAATACAACTTTTTAGGCTAATATATTAAACTGTTTAAATTCTCCATCAAATTTCACAGGCTTTTAATAACATGATATTGTATTTTTTTCCAAAGTCTATCACACGTCACCCCGCTGCACGTCGTTGCTTACACACGTGTCACAGGTTCGGTATCACGGGTTTGAGCCAAGTTAAGTAGACATTTATAACTTGTCAGTAAAATATTGATCAACTTATAACTAATAAACTAACTGCTGCAGAGCATCCAATGTACTTTTCTCATTAGTCCACACTCTGCTGAATAATTATAGTTATTACACCTCTTCATATTTTGTTTGCTGATTAATTGTAAATAAAAGGAGATTAAGTGCATCTCGGCTACTTGGCTGTTATTTACATATCGAGGTAATAACCTTGGGTTACAGTTAAAGTTATTAGTCAGTCAGGGAACAGGCTTGTTTTTGCAGGGTTTTTTAAATTTTTTTTCCGAAATTTAGATTCATTAAACAAACAAAAATACGATGAGCTGTAATAGTCATAATTATATAGTGCGCTAAGGATTGATGAAAAACCTCAATGAAAAAAAACTCATTTCATTAAAATGAAAATAACCATTAAACCTGAAGGACCTCAGCAGTAATTAGCAAACTAGTTTTACAGATCATTGCATTCAAAGTGAGTTTGATTCTTACTGGATGCCCTTGCAGTCCTTAATGAGACCTTTAGCCAGGCGAAGCAACACTAACTAAGTATTTATTAAGAATCTAGTGCAAAGCTAATATAATTGAAATGATGTGGTTCGTTCTTGCGCAATAATACCCTTCCCTTGAGTAGCCTCTTTTGTGACGCCTGTATAAACCACGTTACCCCTTTCCCCGTCCGCCTTTTCATCCTCCTTATGCAACGCTGACTAATTTTCTTGTTCATCTGCCAAACTTCTGATTATATATGTACACTTTTGTGATGATTGTGAAGACGTACGATACAGAAACATTCTCATATACACAAGTTTGACAAAATAAATCAAACAAACATACGGCAAACATTGCCCCTAGCCAACATATGATGGAGAGTAAAATGGCGAAAATTCACCGTGTTCAGTCTTTTATTATCTGTCACTGGACATGGACCTTCACTCACCCTGATTCGCCACACCTCTCTATCGTGGGCGTCGCAGGGCTGATATTCTAAAACCCCTTCCTGTCCGTCTCACCATCTCATATTCTGCTGGCTTCAGTTCTGCGATTGATATCTGGGGATCCATTTTGTGAGTCCTAATGAAATTACTAACTTTAAAATAAGGGGTGTGACGAAGACTGGGGTTGCAAAGGGATGTATATGAGATGGGACTTTGATAACCGCTCTTCTAATCTAATGAAAATAATGCATACGTGCTCACTTGGGGACAATTCAAAATGGGAGAGGAATCGAGCAAATCTAGGATTGCAAGGCGAGGAATCTAACTTGGGACTCTGAGGACCACTGTTCCAACCAAGTGAAAACATTGCATACGCGTAACATGACATGTTGTTCATTTGCTGTACAGCACTGGTTAACAAGCTTGTCTTGCAATCTATTGCAAGTGAGTTTGGTCATTACGCAATGCTCGAATTAAACGGTCACATGCTTAACTAGTTGATGTTCAGTGAATACATCCATGCAATCACGCACATAAAATTTTATTGTCGCCCACCATTTTGTTTCTACACGTTTTAGGTAAAAAGCAACAGAAATAAGATTTCAGAAATACTCGTCAAAATGAGAGTATTTTTTCTAAGAAATTCAAACATTATCACAAACATTAGTGTTGAGTAGGCGAAACACGTGATTATCATTCACCTTCAAATGACAAACGTTCACATAGGAATACAAAAAGATTGAATAAAAATGAAGAGATTAAATTCGAGATACATGTTCTTGTATTGGTTCGCCTAATCGCTTAATTGGTATTCAACGATACCAGTAGGCTAAAGAGCTTGATTCTTGAGTTATAAATGATTTACAGAATTCACCGACGTATTTAGTGAAAGTGGCAGATTGGCTCCAAGGCGTATCAATCCTCTGGCTGACCTTTATTTATAGCACTCAGTAATTTCAAATCGTCCCATATTCGATACTGACCGGGGAAAACCTTGATTATTTCGAGATTAAGCTGAAATTAATGTTACGAAGATATCTCTCCGATCGATAATTTGTTTAACTGTGGAAGTATGAGTCAGGGGTAATGGGATATTAAAAGCTGTGAATTCCCTCAAATCCTTCTTTCATTTAACTTACAAGTAGCTCTGCCATTCGCGGTGGCTCAAACTTGTAGCTATATTTATTTGGGGCAATATAAACCACATAAATAAAGTTTGCCACGATCCGAGAATAGTATGAGAATAAAAGATAGCTCAATTCACATTTCTCTTCTGCGCATGCTCCTTTGACTCCATCATTCCTCCGCGTCCAGCATCTTCCATTTTTGGTTTTATGTCTCTCATTTCCGTTTCTGACCGTTTTGGATACGAGAAAGAAATCATTTTGTCTGTTCCATTCCTAGTGGTTCTAGCTTTGATTGATTAAAAACAGGAGGAGTTCTAGCCTTCAAGAGAGTTTCTTTCTCTTTTATTTCTTTTGATTATATCATTTGCTGCACTCAGAAAGTATAGATACCTATAAGCACATGATGGTATTGCTATGGAGTAGTGGTTAGCAAGCTAGTCTGGCAGACCATTACCGGGTTCGGTCCTCATTGTCTCGTTTGTGTCAGGCTAATCTCAACTTTATCATCATCATCATCATCAGTCTGATAACGTCCATCGTTGGACATAGACTCCCCCCCCAGGATTCATCAAAATTCTCTATCATGGGTGTTGCAGAGCCAGTATTTTCTAAATCTGTCCAGTTCATTTCTCCATCTTGTATTTTGTCGGCCTCAGTTTCGCATATGATCTCTAGGGATCCATGTTGTGAGTCGTGATGTCCATGGGTTGTCTTTCATTCTTGCAACATCGCCTGCCCATTGCCATTCAAGTTTTCTAATAGATTCTATGATGTGTCAGACTCCCGTTTTCTTCCTTATCTAGTATCTATAATGAAGATCTAATGTGTGACACGAATGGCTAGCTGTTGAACAATTATTCATTTTGGCCTTATTCAACCTTTTTTAATGATTCAAGTTTCGTAAGTATTTTTTATTACTGTGTCACTTCATCATTATGTTTGCCCTACATGGTCAAAGAGTACCATAGCATCCGTTCCGTGTGTTGCAGTTGCAGTGCACTGAAGGGTCTGAAGTCATGACGCACTTGGATTTTAGCGAGGAAGAATCGGGGAACAGTCCGCCTAGGTCCAGTGACAAGTCGTAGTCGGGACGGCCAGGACGCAGAGAATAGATCACCAAGGCACTGTGCGTATAAGGCCGTGCTCTTCACGCACTACAAAGTGTCGCTGGCCTTGAAGGGACACTCTCTATTGTTTGGGATCAGAGTTGTCCGTCTACTGGACCCAGTCTGACCTGCTATTTACCAATAGCTAGGGACGGGGCGAAAGAAGAAAGATTTCATGCCTTTGAACCGTTAGACTATTCACAACTCCATTTACGTGTGATTTATAAAAGAAGGTACTTAAAACTTCTACTGAATCTACTGGTAAATACTTGTCCAAGTCAGAATTTTCAAAGCAACGTTCAAATGCCTGGTATCAGCAGACATTTTATATTACATAAAAATAAATGGACGGCATTTGTCACCATACTTCTGTTCTCGATCAATGTTGGTTTTAAAGCAAATAGGAAAGTAAATATTAAGTCATGTCGTAAAATTTTCAAATGACATTAGACTGGTATATTTTCCTCAATAGGTATATACATTATCAGACGCTGATGGTCAATTCTAAAAAGCCGCTAATATAGTTCGAAAAGAAATTTATTGAATTTCTATTCACTCACTTGAACAGTTTTCTCTGTTACTATTGTAAACTAACTGAAAATCCTGCCAGTAGCAATGGTTTTCAACTAGTAATAGTAAATTTCTAAAGACAGCATGAGTGCAGCTAGACACAAAATAATGGATCGATTTAGCATATATTTTCATTGTAAATTGAACCCACCATTAAAAAAAAATATTTGGAGGGGATTTTCAAGAAAACTTACTTGCTAAAAAATCTACTCGTCCCATTAGCAACCACAAAAAATCTGGGAACCACTGCTGTGGTCGTTCGTGAGTTTTGGACTCACGGAAGGACAGACATACATTTCGTGAATTTAAGCAATAGTCATCATCATCAGTCATATGTCCTTGGACATAGACCTTCCCCAGGATTCGCCACACTTCTCTACCATGGGCGTCGCAGAGTCTGCATATCCTGAATTTGTCTAGTTTACCTCTCCATCTTGTGTTCTGTCGGCCCTGGTTCCTCATGTGATACCTGGGGATCCATGTTGTGAGTCGTGATATCCATCGGTTGTCTTTCATTCTTGCAACATGGCCAGCCCATTGCAATTTGAGTTTTTTCAATAGTTTCTATGATGTCTTAGACCCCCATTTTCTTCCTTATGTACAGTGTTGTCTTGTGATTTCTCCATGTACGTCGCATGCCTCTCAGTTTGTGGGTCTGTCTCTTGGTTAGGTTCCATGTTTCAGCTCCATAAGTGACTATAGGGAGAATGCATTAGTTGTATACTCTTCTTTTTGGGGATTATTGGGATCATCTGGTATTTGAAAGTTGAGCTTGCTCTGCCGAAGGTTTGCCACCTCAGAGTGATTTTTGCTTGATTTCCTCCTCTTTTGAAGGTTTCGTGGAGATTCGTTTCGCAAGACGTCAGACAGGATTAGATAACTAGTTTTTGCAAGTCTTAAGTCCAGCTCCACGGATGAGATAACTCATCAAATGATACTATTATTATTTCTTTTTTCTTACATAGATTTATGAATATACAATTGTATTTATTAGATATTCTGTTGTCCATATAAGATTTGTATGAAAATAAAACTGTTTTTGAGTAAGTCAATGATGAAGTTATCTAGCACAGGGACCTTTCCCTTTTCTTGTTTGTTTGATGGCTTTTTTCACCTCCCACAGAGTACCTTCTTGGGAATCTTAGGACTGATTGCTTTTATCTTGCATATCCTGTTCATTGTTTCATGTTCCTGATTTGGGGTGATGGAATTTTTTTGTAGAATTTTGGGGCTCATTCGACGGAACGGTCTCTCCGTTGTCAGGTCTGCATTTGCGTCGAGTACACTATCAATTTGTGTCCACCACGTATTGAGAGTTTTGTTATCAGCTCTAAAACCCCGACTTTTTTTTCGAGAGCGTGGATCCCCAGAGACCACATGCGAAACCGTGGACGGTAAAACTAAACATGTTCAAAAAGTATTGGCTCTGCGACGCCTAATATTGAAGAGATCCGGTGAATCTCGGAAAGGTCTATGTCCAACGACGGACACTGAAAGGTTGATGATGGAAACCGTTTTAAACATGCAAAGAAAACATTCTATTTCCATCCATTTTCTACGAGAGAACCCAGCACAGGGGTTACAATGTTAAAGAACTATCAGCAGCAGACAGGATAAAAAGTTACATACAAAAAAAATAGTGAATGATTTCACCTGGACAGCGCATATATTGGAAATCATTCTTTTTTTACCTGAATGATATTCTTTATTTCAATGTATTTTGATAAATGTCCATCTTTGGTGCATCGCCGTGGAATAGTGGTTAACCAACAAGTCTTATAGATCCTTACCACTGACTGACACTCATTGACTTGTACCACACCAAGCTACAACCCAGTTGAATATCGATAAGAATTCAAACTTTTCTTAGGCTTGAAGTGTTTTAATCTGCTGCTCCATTATAAAGCGATGGCATTGCCTGAGGATACAGATTTTAAAGAAAATCACTGAAAAAAAAAATCGTATATGAATATTTTATTATATATGTGCAGTAAATATATATTAACTTTTCCTGCACAATTCGTTCAACAATCCGCTGGACAATTATCAACGATCATGTCTTGGAATATTTTAGACATCGTTAATCTTATTGCTGAACCCGGGGTGGGGGTGGGGGTGGGGAAAAGTTAAACGCAAGTAAAAACTAAAGAAAAACAAAAAAAAAAACAAAACAAAACGAAAAACAAAACAAAAAACAAACAATTTCCATACGTTGAAACTAGTCTGTCCTGTCGTCTAACTGAGAATATAATTTTAATTAGGAAGTTTATATTAATCGACATTTGAAATATTTCATTAATTTATTTATATACCAATTAATTTCATCATTTGAAAAATATTCAGCCTGAATTATGTTATTTGCAATAGAATCTGAATAGAGAATACAGATACCAGCAATTGAGTCGTAAAGGCGATTCATCATCATCATCATCATCATCATTATCATCATCATCATCAGCAGCAGCAGCACCAGCACCAGCACCACCAGCATTTTAGCGTCCGTTATTATGCATCTTCCCTAAGATTCGCAAGACCTCTCCATCGTGGGCGTGACGGGGCCAGTACTTTTTGTACTTACTTTGTTTGTCATGCCATCTTATATTTTGTCGGCCTTGGTTTCCCTGGTGATCTTTGGGGATTCATGTTGTGAGTCGTGATGTCCAACTGTGGTGTGCCATTCTCGCAACATGACTAGCCCATTGCCATTAGGGTTTTCTCATAGATTCTATGATATCTATGACTCTTGCTTTCCCTCTGATATATTGTGCTGTCTCCATGTGATGCTGAGCATGACTCTCTCTTGTGCACAATGTATGGTTCTCAGTTCAAGGGTCATACCTCTGTCAGCACTACTGATTAAAACTGTAAAGCTTTCTAGAATATATATATATATATATATATATATATATATATATATATATATATATATATCAGTATTACCAAATTGGTTTGTATGTTTGTTTGTCTGCTCACCTTAAAGGGCTACAGTGGAAACAAATTTACTCTCTTTAAAGCTAATTGAACTGAAGAAAACTCGCAGAGTGCTTTGTGTCTGTGTGTGCGCACGTTGTTCACTGCCAGGGTTCTTCAAAGTACAGGACCGAAAACATAACGATTATAATTTCTAAAAAAAAAAAATACAAGGAAGGGAAAAAAAACGAGAAGGAAAGAACGACAGCGAACAATATGTCCGCCGTCTGACATTCCCCAGGCAATAACCAACTGTTCGTTCATTTATCACTCACCATGGATTTAGTTCCCCCTATCCTGACAGTCACAAGCAAAATGTTCGGTGGACAGTTATAGCAAATCGAATCAATAAGTAAAAAGAAAATAAAAAGCACAAATCCATTTGTCTCCATGATCAAAATACATCGATTTCCTGTTTCAAGTTTATTAGATATTTTTCTAATTTTGATTTATATCATATTTTGTCTGTGATAAGTATATCTATACCAAAATATGTACCTCTATAATTCATCCATACTTATCCAAAAAGTGAATCTTTCTGTATTGTAAATTGCCAGTTTACAGGATCTTATTTATGAATTTACAACCGTGATTGCGCTATCCTCAGTCACATCTAACAAGCAAACCTTTCTATCTCATTCTCCAATCTTGTTTCTCGTCTTTTTCTACTGCATTTACTGTCCTATTGACACTCATCAGTTTGCATTTCGCTCCAGCTGTTTTCATTCCTTTTTGCTAAGTAGCCAGCCCATCTCTCTTTCTGCCACTAATTAGTTATAAGATATGCTTCACGCTAGTCCACTCTAGGATCCATGTTGATATTTTTCCAACCAAAAGAGTTATTCCAAGCATTACATTTTCTATTGCACTGATATTATGCATTGATAGTGTACTTTTCGATCTGAGATGATTGGCAATTTACTTTTTAGTGTACCTCTATTCATACCAAATGCTTCACCAAATGCTTTCCAACTAATCTTTAAGCGTCGTGTCATTTCCGTGATTGTCCTCTGGCTTCATCTCCTGGACTAGATAAATGTATTCTTTAGCCTCTTTGAAGTCTTTACCCTCAATTCTTAGTTTTTTTTTCGTATCAATTATATTAAAAGATTTTTGCTTGTAATAGATTTATCTATACTGAAATATATACGTCTATAATTCATATAAATGTATATATATATATATATATATATATATATATATATATATATATATATATATATATATATATATATATATATATATCAGGAAATGGATATATCAAGTCTGACAGAATGGATTAAAAATTGTGTTATATGACATATGACATAGAAACTTATTTTAGATATTCTCCGGTCATTACACAGTTAATGTATCGCTCGCCCTAGACACTGAGCCAAATATGTCCATTTCTGGATACATAAATGTCGCGTTGAAAGAGACGTATCGACCGAGAATAAACGAGATGAGAATTTAGTGTGAAATCAGTCATTTAGGCCTTTGCAACATCGGCAACTGTTTAGCGCAATGGTAAGAGGATCACTACTTTGAAGTGACTACCTGATCAGTGGCAGTTTCGATTCCTGCAGCAGATTCATTTTCTCCAATTGTTTATTCTATCAAAGTTGTCTAGTGCAAGTGATACATTAGGCATGTAGGAGAACATCTCAGATAAGTTTGTCTTTCTCTCTCTCTCTCTCTATATATATATATACATATATGTAGGTCGCTGAAAATTTCTAGACCCGACCAATAAAAGAATGACATCGGTTCGACCCTTTCCCTAAATTTAAGCCCCTTTAGTCACAGTAGCTGAAAGATGTTTTCTTTTATATCGTAAAGTGCAAATTTGCAAGATACCCGCGCTTATTCATGAATTTATTTCAGATAATTAAATGAACCATGTCGGATGGAGAACTTTTTAACTCCCCACCATATATATATATATATATATATATATATATATATATATATATATATATATGTGTGTGTATGTGTGTGTGTGAGAGAGAGAGAGTGTGTTTTGCATGAGTGCTTTTGTGAGTGTATATACAAATTTGCATATATATGTGTATATGTGTGTGTTTGTATATGTACATGTATGCATATGTGTACACACACGTGTATATATATATATATATATATGTATACATATATAAATACATATATATATATATACATATATATATATATATATATATATATATATATATACATATATATATATATATATATATATATATATAAATATTCGTGATACTATGGGATATACATATCTACTATTTAATCATCACGGTCTTCGAAACAAGAAAGTGATTCTTATAGTTTTCGTTACTTTATCGATTTAAATCGATTATTGGTAATATTCGTTTGGTTGTCAGGTTCTTAATTGCTGTTGGGCTTTGAAAGAAAAAAAACACAAAGTAGAAAAAAAAACGTATGGAAAAAGTTGTAAAAGAACGAACTGTGGGAGAGCCAGGAAGCAGACGTACCTTATAGAAGGCAATAAAACAATGTGCAAGAGACAATTTTCATCAGAAAGAGGGGAAATAGGAAGAGAAGTGATGAGAGGTACAGGAGAAGATAAATACAGGAGGAAGAAGGGGAGGAGTGACGGAGGACAGAAAATGAAATAAGGGGTGCAAAAGAAGGCAGAAGGCGGAGAAAACGAAGAAAATAAGGGAGGGAAACTAAGAGAATACGATGAAGAAAATAGAGGGTTAGTATTAAGAGAAGAACAAAATAGGAAACGGAGGAAGAGTGAGAGAAGGCAGACAAGCAAGATGAAATAAGATGAGTTTGGTGAGGAGGAGGAAGGGGAGAAGAACGAAATGAAAAAATAGGAGGCGGAGTTAGCTGTTATGAAGCCATTTAATGTCTTTTCTGACTTCCGCACCGAAGTGGCGTAGTCTTGACGGGTCCCCATAAAACACAGCTACGATTCGTACCGGTTGACAGAAATAGTTAATTGAACGGCTGCTTCGATTAAACAACAACAACAACAACAACAAAAACAACAACAACAAAAGCGTAAGAGAAAGTAAAGAGAGGCTTGCCATTTGACAGGAAGATTTCAAAACCATTGTAATTGCTGAGTCGTTCATTCCAACAATGTTAGTATTAATTTTAAAAATTTATGCGTGAAGTAATAACCCAAGTCGATCAGCGTAACTAATCGAATTTACTCCAACATTTCGAGGAAAATATCCAGAGAAGATGGTTAGTGCGTTTCCATTTAGTTGAACAACCATAGCCATCAAAAGTGGCAAAGGGTTCTATCCTTTTTTAAAATTGTTTCTGTGTTCCAGCGCTCCTGGCCACAACGTTTTGCCTTCGGAGTTGAAAATTGGCAGTCATACTCCATTAGACCCCTTTATATATATATATATATATATATATATATATATATATATATATACATATATATATATATATAGATATATAATTAACGCTCCCCTATTCAGGGTTGAGCACTCTTTAAGTGATGTAACTGGTTCATTGTAAGCTTATGCAATGCTCTTCCAATATAGAAATAGAGCATCCAGGTGGATGGAGAATATATGCGTGAATAAATATATCGCTTAAATTCAACCTTATTGACCGTCCAGTCCCGTGGAGCAGAGATAGGATACCCAGTCTCTGGATCTGACGCGAAGGTTTCGATCCTGCCTCGTTGTACTCGATTGGATAATGGTTAGCCCTATATCCACACTGAAGAGTTGTAATACAACGAAACAGCTGTCTGTGGAGGACACAATAATTTTATAAAAACATATCCTTTTATTTAGAAAAAAAGGAAGCTTTTTTGGACTTTTTTTTTCGAGGAGTTTGTGACAGCATCTAAATTCTCCAGAATCTAGATGTTCTCGCAGTATTTTTCCGGTGGGATAACATCTAAATTCTCAAGAATCTTGACGTGTCCAGATGTTTTTGTTTATTCTATTTAAGTTGTTTTCCAGTGAGAATAACCTCTAGATTCTGGAGAATCTAGATGTTTCTAGATGCTCTTTCACTCTAATTCAGATGTTTTCCATTGGGAAACGTTAGCGATGTCATAAACAGAATTTGTTCTGAACATATTTATTCTTCGGTGAAATTTTTTTTCTTTTTACGCATTTTAAGATTTTGTCACTTCGGCTGTCCAATCATTGGCTATGATGATGAGTTGAATCTCTTTTTGTCCGTTATGAAATAACACTCAATGATATTACTACTACTGTACAGAAAGTATCCAGACATTTAATAATAACAGAAAAGGTCCTTTCAAAGTAATTCCCTCGTGTGGTGCGATTTTTTCAGATAAATCTGCACTAGACATGAAGAACACGCTGCTTGGTCAGTTGTGAATGCGATGGCCACACAGAATGAAAACAAACTCAATAGCGTCTCAATGTCGACTGAGTCATCCATAAGAAACAGTCCTTTTCAAAAATACGCAGTAGGTTCTGCTTTGATTTGTTGACAAGACACAAGAAAGGCCGTGCAATCAGTTCTTGAACTGTTCAAAATGGCTGGATACATTTCGGGCATATCTCATGTAATCATAGTCACCTTGCCATGGGGTAATGGCTAGCAAGTCAGTTGAGCAGACCATATAAAAAGAGTAACAAATACTCGAGATGAGAGCAAGCCGCATGCATAGGCAAGTTTAATAACTGGCTATTCGATAATAAACAACCTACACGCATTAAACAAGCTAATCGAAAATACAACAGAATACAATGAACATCTATGTTTGGTTTATATGGACCATTAAAAAGCCTTTGACTCAGTAGAACATGTAGCAATCTCAAATTCAGTGTGGGAATAGGGTAAAAATGAAATGATATAAAAGTAACTGAAAATGGCACTTCAATAATTAGACACCCTCAAGATGCAAACAAGATATAGATTGGAAAAGGAGTGAGACTAGGGTGGTGGTATTGCAATAATACTAGAAAGAACATGATTTACAGATGGGAGATATTTGAACTATTTAGGGTTTCGTGATGATATTTCTGTTGCATTTATCGACTTCATATAGGCCCTCAAATCAGTGGAAAAGGTCATGGAGGCCATCACTTTGCAAGGCGTAGATCCAGTACACGTCGAAGTGCTGCAACATATATACAGTCACAGTAGCTCCTTTATCAGGCTATATAAAGACTGGGAGCCCTTTCAACTCCAGAAAGGAGTAAGGCAAGGTGATACAAGCTCACCTAAACTCTTCACAGCCAGCCTTAAGATGATATTCAGAAGACTAGACTGGGAGAATAAAGGATTTGAAATAGACAGCAGATATCTGAATAACCTCAGATTTGCAGACCAAATTTACCTTTTCGCAAAGAACCCACACGACTTCCAAGTATTGCTAGATGAACTAAATGAAGACAGCAAGAAAATCGACCTACACATGAACTTCAGCAAGCCGAAGATCATGTGCAACAACCACATCGGAGATAAAAACACTAAGATCAAAATCAAGGACACTGAACTAGAGAAAGTAGATCACTAGATCTACCTAGGACAATGAATCTCCGTGAGACACTCAAAAGAAGAAGAAATCAAGCGAAGAATCACTCCAGGATGGCAAGTCTTTGGCAGAGCTAGCTCAGCCTTCAAAAACGAGAAGATCCCATTAATCCTAAAAAGAAGGGTATACAAGCAATGCATCCTCCCAATAGTCATTTATGGAACTAAAACATGGAACCTAACTAAGAGACAGGCTCGCAAATTGAGAACCATGCAACGAGCAGAGGAAACAATTATGCTCAACCTCATATGGAGAGACTGCAAGACAGCACAATACATCCGGGAGAAGTCAGTAGTCAGGGACATCATAGAAACTATAAGGAAACTCAAATGGCAATGGACTGGTTATATTGCAAGAATGGCAGACAACTGACGGACATCACGACTCACGATATGGATCCCCAGAGATCACATGCGTAACTGAGGCCGGTAGAGTACTTTAGGAAAACATCTCATGTGATCTGAATAAAGAAAGCCAAAGCATAGGGTCAAGGGTGAACAGAGCAAAAACCAAAGTTATGTTCAATAAAAAAAAAATCCCCCAAAAGATCCTAAGAATAGAGGACAAGTCTTAAAGAGGTTAGGGGATACTTTTATTTAGTCCAAGTGCGGAAGCTAGAGAATAATCACGGAAATGTCGCAACGCTTAACGATTGATGGGACAGTAAACGCAGTAAGAAGAAAAATATTAACAGAAATAAGATTGTACGATGAGATAAAAAAATACCGCCTAGACATGACAGTGGATTGTGCAATCACGGCCGTAAATTCATAAATAAGCGCTAATAGCCAGCACTAAACAGTATAGAATGATAAACTTTTCGGTAATGTATGATTGAATTATAGATGTACATATTTCTGTATATATAAACTTATTACAGACAAAACGAGGATTGTGTTTCTTTTAATATCAATTAAGACTAAAAGAAAAAAAACGGCAGGAAATTGCTGGATTTTGCTCATCGCAAGAAATGGATTTGTGCCTTTTATTTTAATTTTACTTATTGATTTTATTTGTTATAACTGTCCACCGAACATTTTGTTTGTGGCAGTCGGAAGTGGGATTGCTAAATCCAAAGTGAGTGATAAATGAACGAACAGTTGGTTATTGCCTGGGGAATGTCGGACGGTGGACGCATTGTTCGCCTCCCTTCTTTCTTTCTTTTTTCCCCCCCGTTTCTTGTAGTTTTCAAGAGATTTAATCGTAATGTGTTCGGTCCTGTACTTTGAAAAACCCTGGCTGTGAACATGCGCACACACAGACACAAAGCATCAGCACTCTGTCAGTTTTTTCTCTTCAACTAGCTTTAAAGGGAGTAAAATTTGTTCCCAGTGTGGCTCTTTAACGTGAGCAGATATACATACATACAAACAAATTTGGTGACACGGGTATATACACACACACACACATATATATAGTCTACTTCTTGTGTGTCACTTCAGTCACTTATTTCCCAATATCTGCCGATGTAATTTATGTAATTTCCTTTGGTGTTTTCTATGTTTCACACATATTTTGTAATCATGGAACTCTGCTTAAACATCCTTTTGTTGGAGTCATTAGTTGTTTACCGTGTAACCGTTTCAGGGATTATCAAACAAAACAGTTATATTAACGTGGTACCCTAGCAGGGTTGATCAAATGCCACCTCCTTTTCAGCTACGATTTATCTTATGTCATTCTAAATGTAATTTGTTATTTCACATTGGGCATCATCATAATGTATTGTACATGAATGTTCTCTTATACTACACATTATTTAATTCTTTTGGAATACAGAGCTTACATACGTAGGTTATCCCAGAATGTATTTCATGATGAAGGACCAATAACTATAACAACAGACGTGACTCGCTTTCTCTCTCTCTCTCTCTCTCTCTCTCTCTCTCTCTCTCTCTATATATATATATATATATATATATATATATATATATATATATTGTATTACTGCAATGAAAACATTTTAAGTCATCATGATCACCGTTTTATATCCATAAGCATGATGCTACCATATGTTGAGCTATCTGGAGTTTCGCCTCAGACATACTAATTAACGGGAATCGTGAGTAGTAGATTATAGATAATTTTAATGGAGAAAAAAACAATCTAATTTACGTATGTTTCGGCAGACGGGCTTTTGAGCATCATTTACAGCAATGAGAGAAGTGTATTCCTTTTGAGAGACATTTCTGGAGCGCAGTTGATTTTGCTTCTACAGAAATGCTGCCGTAAGCAAGATTCCATCATCCCTGAAAATCCATAGAAAAGAGATTGCTGCTTGAGAATTTGCCAAAACAAAATGGATGAATTTAACAATGAATATGAAGAAAGCCACAGATGAACAGACATAAAAAGAGAACAGCTAAATCGGTTAAAAAAAGAAAGACAAAACAAAAAACAAAACGATCATTCATCATTAAAAATAAAGTGAAGCCAAGGGTTTTAAGAATACTTTACAAAATTTCAGAAAATTCTTTTGGCATTTTCAAGCTCCGGGGCACACTAAACCAATCTTGCTTGGTATGGTTTTGCCGAGCAGCGATTCCCCGTCAATTTGTTTCCCGCGCAATTGTTTGGTTTCAAAGATTCACACTTTCCCCTTCAGGGTGAAACTCACAAATAACCGTTGTCATGATTGATGATGCGGTTGCTTCAAGCTCAATCTTTCATGCTACCAGGCTCAAGGATTTTGCTTGACTCTGACAACGTTGTCAAACGCTGATCAACGAGAAGCACATAATGAACATCAATGGAGAAAACTCGACAATTCTATTCAATTCTTACTTTGCGAATCTTTATTTTTGTATTTTCGATCGAGCGACATCATTATGTATATAAGATTATTTTATACTAACCTGATTTTACGCCACCACCATCATCGGTTTGTCAATGCAAAAATTTTCAAAATAATCGATAATAATTTTCGTTTCTTCTTTTATTCCGCTGTATGTAGTTTGATGATATCTTCAAAAATCCAATCTTCTATCATATATCATATACTTTAAAAAAATTCTCCGTTAGAAGCGTATTGCAAAAATTAGATATCTTCCTTGAGAGCATAATTTTAGTTATGATAGCAAAAAAAAAAAAAGAAATAGCATAAAGCTAGTCTTAAAAAAAGGAAAAAAATACTTTTACATGCTCACAGTTGATCTCAGAGCGATTATGGAGAAAGTTTATGTTTGACAAAAAATATATCAATTATGCCATAATTTATGGATTAGTGATTAAAAAAATGAAGTTGAGCTTTAGGATTCTTTCAAAAATAAGAAAAAAAATCAGTTAACAGAAAATTTAGTAAATTTGATGATCGATCGATTAGATTTTTGGAAAATTCTGTTTTCTTTCCGCAGCAAAAATAATTTAATTTACAAGGAGGCCATTTTCATAGTTTAAAGGTCAAACTACAACTTACCAAATATTTCTTCCAACACTGCTGATTGATCCACGGGGATGTAATCCACATTTCTGAATTGTGCACATCCACTTTTGATGAAATGTATCGTATGTAATTAAACGAATGATCAACGTTCTTCGAAAAAATGGTCTCCTCCAAATCTGTAAAACTTTATCTTCACCGATAAGTGAAACACCCTTCTTTCAAACTAAAAACGTTTCCAAACATGCAAGGAGCATAGGCACAAATTATTTCATGATAGAATTTTAAAAAAGCCCTTGAAAAATTCCAGGATATATTTTGTTTCGAAAAATCAAAAAGTGTACATTGTATTTTGATAAAATAGCAGCATAAAACTTTCAAGAAAGAAAATATTTCAGTTTGATTGCATTTATTTTTTCTGATTCGGGACCAATTGAAAAAATAGTCTGCAGTATCGATTAAAATTTCAACTGATCTAATTTCTCTAGAGAATTATTTTGAATTGTCAATATTTTTGGCGCACAAGGAAATTTCCTTTGCGATTTCCTCAAGTTGAAAGTTTAGCTGACAAAAAATATTCCGATACGCTCTTCTTACATAATACCCTTTCCATAAAAAATCATTCGAAAATAAAAACACACTGATAATCTTATTGAAATCGGATAATTAGAATATTTTGGAAAAATACAAAAATGAATGAGCAAATTGAACTAAATTTTTCTAATGCAAATTCTCATGTCTAACCAGTCTGCAAGTACAAACATGTTTTCAACCAATCCCGATTCATATTGAGTAACAATTTTTAGTTGATAATTTTCTATAACCCTTATTATTTTCAACGCAAACATTATTACAATAAAAATAATAACTAAGACATTTCAGACGTTTTTATCGACATTTGTCACCTTTTGTCAAAAGTCTGATGTAGATGCTACTATCTTCTAATTATTAGACAGAGTAAGGATGATATTAATAGCATTATACATATATCCCGTTACTAAGGCTTGCATTAATTCTTGACCATCGAAAATACTTTTTATCATTAACAATACATTTCTCAAGGGTAATTATTTGAAATGAATTCCTCTAGTAAAATCATTGCCAGCACATTTTACGTATAACAACCCTATTTGGTCAGTAACGTTTGTCTTAATTATTTCTCCCCGACAATCTTTTTCTTCCGGATTTTTCAATGCCTTTCTTCAGTAGAACTATTAGCAGTGAATTAGCACTATGTATATCAATGTTTTTTTTTTAATGATTTAGGAACAGATCTGAATACTCCCAGATCTGAGATCTTTCCTAAAACAATGGACTTTTTTGACAAAACCGGATACTTCGAGGATCCATTGAGAATCGAACTCAATAGCGATGGCATCAAAACCATCACTCCACAGAAAGTAAATTTCATTCTATATACGTGTCTACAGCTTTATGATTTTAGGCTATGAACAGCTTTCAATTGTGAATGAGAAAAAAAAAGAAGAAAAGTTAATTTGGTTAGCGAACTTATGACTTTTCCAAATGAGACGGAATTAAACTTCTTACTCAATTTTTTGAGGTTGTTTTTCTTCATAAATTTCTCGAAAGAATGGTACATGCAGCAGAAATCCAAGTCTTCAATGTTGAAATGAACACACTTGTGTCAAACAAAGACATACAAATGATTAACAGGAAGGGAAGTGATATAAAGTAGTAAAGCAACAATAGCGTGAGATAATCAATAATTACTGAATATTACGAAACGCCTGTTATAGGGTATCTTTAGTATACAAGTTGTGCAAGCGATCAGTTCTGATTTCGATCCTTGTCCCGGGTTCTAGGAAATCTGGTCATGTGCAGGTGTTGGTTTAGTCCAGCAAATATTTACTTCTTTAGAAAGGTGTTCCCATTCAGAATTGTTACAATTATTTCGTTTTCTCCATAGAGGCGTCTCTAATAGAATGATACTCTGCAAGGTAGCCTCCAAGACTGAAAAAAAAATGAAAGAGTAGCTTTTGCCAATTTCAGCACTGCGTTTATTAAATTCTGTTAAAAGTGTACAAGCACTTATTTTATGGCCTTGGTTTTCATAAAGTAATTCTTTTAGGTAAATGTCCCCATCTTTGTTATTTATTTAAGCCACTGTACAAAAATTCAGAAGCAAATTCGACCACCTATGTAACGAGAAATAGATCAGATTCTGCTCAAAACTCACGAGGCTGTATGCACAGTTTTTGATGGCATTTGGCAACATTTGTTCCTGAGTAGAAAATATCAATAATTTAAGATGTTTGTTTCCAATTAATTTTTAAAATCAATCTCCAATAAAACGTCCGAAACAAAAATGAATAATCATAAAAAATAAAACAAAAAAATATCGTCCGAAATGCAATATAATTAATCGGGGAAATGGAAGAATTATAAGTATATGTATGAAGTGTATACGTCAGTTAGAAACACAGAATAGTCTGCTTTTTCTTTTTCTATCTTCCTTGCTCTTACAATTTTTACCTCGAGAATTGATCTAAAAAATGAAATAATATGACGCAGAGACGTCAAAAAGAAAAGAAAAAAACAAAAAAAAAAAACAACCAAAAACGAAAACACTATACTCTTCTTTTTTTTTGGTCACTCTCTTCATCTTTCCTTTCTTGCGAACGCTATGAATCGATTAAAAAAGTCTGAATGAAAAACCTTTTGGCATTCATAGAACTTTCGACTTTCGTTGCAGCAAAAAAGGCTCACGAACATGGGATTGCTATTATCCACAGAGAAACTACAAAATAAGGTGTGGCTGTACGTATGGGTGTTGGGGGAAGGAGAGTAACCTCTATGATAGAAATATTAGACATAGAACAAATTAGGGAATAGAACAGATGAAGAATACGCACAAATAGTAGGTTCAAATAATCTAATTAGTAGGCCCAGCATGAATATGAACATATTAAAACCTTCAATTAGAAAAGAAAAACATTAAGTTTTAAAGTTTTTAAATTTCAATACTTGAAATTTCTATGACATAGAAAATAAAAATTCTGGTCAAGTCAAGAGTTAAATACCTGGGTCAACGTATGCAGGAATATACACTGCTTTAGTGGAGAGAGACAGTGGTGTCACAAGAGGAAATTTACGGTCTCTAGTTCTGAAATTCTCTAAGAAGGACGTGACAGGTGTGAGATAAAGACAAAATATTTTATGGAGTCGAATGAAAGATTTATTGTGGAATATCTGGTAGGTAAGCAAATGCAACAGACATCTGCGTAAGTTCAGAGGGCGAATCAGTCAAAACGTTTTGATAAAAACACAAAAGATGTGGAAACTGGTTCGAATAAATCAATGTATAATAGTGACAAGATAACAACAGTCTCGTAAATAGAAAATAAGGCGTTTGTCACAACTTTGAACTCATGGAGCCAACACGTGTAGAAGAAACTTAGTATCAGCAGCTGGCGAGATAGACTGAACTGTGTCAAGCTATCTTAAGTATTTACTTCAAGACTCATCTTTAGAGTAAATACAGTTGAACGATTGTGGCCATCAAAGATGGCGGAGGTTTTTATCCTTTTTGTATTTTATATATATTTATTTCGGCGTTTCTTTGTAGTTTCCAGCGCTCTTGGCCATACCGTTTTACCCACATACACCCAAATTGGAATCAGAACTCCACTAAACTCCTACTTGGAATATTTTTTTTTATTTTCAAAAAGACAATTAAAAAAAACTTTTTTGGGGCCTTATTCTGACGGGTTTGTAATAACATCAAGATAATCAAGAAACTTGATGTTTCTAGGTGATTTTTCACTCAAACTCAGATGTATGCCAGTGCAAAACGCCAGTGATGTCATAAGTAGAATTTATTGACCGCATTTATTCTACGATGCATTTTTTTTTACATAACACCAAAATTTGATGCCACGGTTTTTCAATTATTGACTCCAAACACGAAAGTAGGGCGTCGCTTTAAAAACCTTCTGTGCGCCGAAATGGTTCCAAGTACAGAAACTATCACCATCAAATCACAAGGCACTTTTGAATACTTCCTAGACCAAAATAACGATGATGATTTAGTGTCATACTGGGTGGTCAGGGTAATTGGAGATACAGGAGACTGGGTGCTGGGAAAAGAGCGAAATAGTGCGCGCTGCCTCTGCATCTTGCTGCAAGAGAACAAAAACAAAACACAGAACACTATTCACGGTTTTTGATTTTTTTTTTGTATAAGCTAAAATGTGGCGTAGAGCGTGGGATACCTGTATTGAGAAGTGAATCATGTCACAAAGACCAGCAGTTCTATGTTATATCCCTGAGCTATACCTGTATAGTAAATGTAGTTTTCTCTATTTTTTTTTTTTACTCGCTAGAGTAAATTTCTATCAACCTCATTGTCTGGCTTCTCGGATAAGCATACAATTGGCTAATTATGCGTATTGAATTGGGAGATTTTTTTGGCCAACCTTCAAACTGGGTTATCGTTAGTTAGCCGAGCTAAAGCGGGTTGGTTGCAAGAGAGCACTGGTCAAAGACCTACCATGCGACTGACTGTTGCAAGAGTAATATTAATGCATCTTAGGATTGAAGATTTTAACAGCATAGGATTGACTACTAAAGATTTAGAAAAAAGTCTATTTCAATATAAAATTAGTTTCTCTTCCGCTGACGGGCGAGCCTCAATCAACTCGGCTATTAGGGTTAAAATTCAGACATAAAGAGTTGGAAGCTACACAGATTGGACACAAAAGCCCTAGGCAAAATAATTCTATATGCCTGTCAGTTGCACCCTGTTCTTAGCAGAGAATTTTGTTATTTTCCACTAAGTCCTTTGGAACGTTTTCTTCTACTTTTATAGTTGAAATTGGACGAAGAATCTTTTATGGTTAAATTTCCGTTTCTCAACCGATCTCCGGCGACGCTGGGACATTTTCTTTCATCATAACCAAGTTGTCAAGTCTGGACTTTGAGGAAGGCCAGACCGTTTCTACTTCATGTCCATTAATTTTTTTTTTCATTTATAAAACCTTTTACACTGAGAGAAAAATGCGCCAGTGTGCCAACCTTTTTTCAAGATCTACTGATGCTCAGAGCTCCCTACTGCGTAACTTCAGTAAGAACCATTCCTGAAAAAATTGTCAAATAAGCGCGGGCGAACACAGACACAGACAATCGTATGGAAAGAGAGATACTGTGTGTGTGTGTGTGAGAGAGAGAGAGAGAGAGAGAGAGAGAGGAAGAGAGAGTGAGATGGAGGGAGGGACAGATTTGCAGTTTTGTCCTTACGGATCAGTTTCACACCATTGATAAGGTACATCTATTCTGAGCCTGACACATAGTTATTGATCTGAAATCTTCCCTATAAAATGTTAGAGCTATGTGATTCATATTCATCACTGAATTTAATGCATTGACAAAAAGTGTGTTCAGGTTGAAAAATAGATATTTGTTGCGTCAAATAAATGTTAAGCTCATTGTATCAATATTCACTGTAAGAAGGATATTAATAGGTGTCTGTTGCAGAGAGGCAGGTCAGACTCGATACAGGATACAAGAAATACTCTGCGCAGACTGAACTTATTAATTGCTAATGAGTTCTATACTCACAGAGCATTTCATATATCTTGTACTGAGTCCAACTCGCCTCTGACTTGCGAAACTCGGTTGCTAACCATTGCAGAGCAGACCTCGATCTCGAGTTTTGATCCATCACAGGCTCTTTTTTTTTAAATTCATTATTGTACATTTTTATCAATTTCTTCTGAATCTTTTTAAAAACGAAATTTTTCAGACTTTATTTCCGGCGTAAATTTTCCGATTTGCTATCATTTATGCAATTTCACAGACAAAAACAAGAAAAAGGAGATAACGGCAGGTTCCTTTGTTGATTAGATTTTCACATTAAATTCCAAATCACCCGAAAGGCAAAAACATTTCAAAAGCGTGTCCAGGAAGAGTTATCTCGCTTTAATGGCCGAATGCAGATAACTATCGAGCAAAAATATAAACACATACACACACACATGCACACACACACACGCACACACACACGCGCACACACGGCTACCTCGGCTCGATAATTAGCCTGCTCGTCTAAGAGATCAATTCGCTAATGGCGAGAGTTCGACTCTCAAAGATTCTTCACTATTGTTGCCTTGCGCCACACTAAGCACATTTATTCATACATTTAGAGAAATTTTTAACATTTGCAAAACCAGTATATATATATATATATATATATATATATATATATATATATATATATATATATATATATATATTGTCTCAATTTGTAACAAATAAACAGAAATGAAATCAGATTTTACTCGTTGTAGATGTTTAATCACAATGCTCAGTATTCGACACAGTAAATAGATCTATAGATGATTAGAAAAATAAAATTTATACGAATGCGTACCCGGTGAATGTGAACATTTCATGCCTCTCACACTCGACATACCAGATGCACGAAATTATCACCAGCTACATGTCCTAGTAAATATTATGGATGTAGTTTAGAAATCTTCACAGCTTTGAACACCAAACACAATGAAATCTTTTCCAAAAATCTTTTTGTGTCTCTTCAGTCATATATTTCCTATTATCTATTAATGCAATTTTCTTCAGTATTTTTTTCTCTCCATGTCTCGCGTATTTTTTATAATGGTACTAAGTGTAAGCAATCTCTTGTTGGGATCATCAGTTGTTTATCATGTAACAGTTTCGGAGATTTAGAGAACAAAAGAGTGATATCAACATAGCACCCCAGCAGTGTTGATCAAACACCTACTACCTATCAGCAATGATTTTAATGTGTACCTTATGTCATACATGTAGTTTTAAAAAAAAAATTTATAAAGGGTGCTATCATAATACATTGTATATGGACGTTAATTCATACTATACATCATTTAATTATTTTGAAACAGGGTTTTCTTAAGTAGGATACCCCAAAAACGTATTTAACAATGAGGAATAATTAAGTATAACGACATAAGTGACTCATTGTTTGTGTCACTTCTATTGAGTGTTTACCCATGTACTGTCGGTTTTAATCTCAGACTGCATGCAAACAAACCTACGATATCATCTTTGAGAATACTTATTACACAGAAAAACTTCGAGTTGATTTTCGAAATTTTTCTATACACATCTTGAATCAAACCTGCGTCTTAAAGCGTCGTTGCTCTTAGCCAAGTAACCAGTTGGTAAGTTGAAGGTCAAAATAACTGCTTTATAAACAAATCTGGTCTTGTCCACTTCTGCTCTATATGCTTTCTAACGCGGACAATTATAACATAAAGATATTGATACATGAAATAAACGTCATTATTATGAGCTTCGAATCCATCAACAACGGCCAGCAGGATTAGTTTGCTGATCACGACTATACAACATGCATCTTGATCCGTTATTTTTTTTCTTTTGATTTATTAACATAACTGTTAGGTATCAGACAATAATACGAGATCGAAAGAGGATCGAACCCGCTAACAACGGCCAACAAGATTAGCTTGATTTTCATACAAATTCGTGTAACAAGTAATTCTATTTTAGAAAAATCCATTATTTGAAAAATGCATCACTGGGTAATACCCGGAAAAAAGCCACGGTTATATTTCAATCTTTATGAGAAGTTTAAAAAAAATAGTGAATTCTTTTCACTGAAAGAATCCATAGTTTCAAATAGTTGGTAGTTTTTCATCAGCAGAATTCTTAACTTCAAGTGGGAAAGTCTATTGTTACAGACAGAGAAACCAAGAAAATTGCACACGTAAGTAGATAATTAAAGATCAAGATTGAAGATTGATTCCAAAACAATGTAATTCAACTTTATCCCCTTTTAGAAAGCGTATATGATATACTCTCTTTCATAAAGCACATATGGATTATTCTAGTTTTGTGAAGATTACATGAAATAACCCACTCCCATAAAGCGCATATGAAATACTCCCAATTCATAAAACGCACATGAAATATTCCCCGTTCATGAATCATTTTTTTTCTATCAAAATTATTGCTTCTGGTGTTGAGGCGTTTTAAATCTTAAAGATTTTCTCACTGCAATTAACACCAGTACTCACAAGCTGTTCCAATTTTGGCCACGAGTAACGTAATATACTTTGCTTTTATTAACCTCTCCTCATTACTTATTATTTTAACACCTTCAATAACATCTAATCAGCATATGATAATCAAATTCTTTTGGTGACAATTTCTTTTAGCACGTGATGGAGCTATTTGATTAAGAAGAGGAAACGTCGCCTGATGTCCTGGTTACGCTTTCGGGGTGTCGTTGTTGACGAGATAGCATCATGTTGTGAGGATTAGTAGACGGGAATAGAGAATCATCAGAGCAGGATTCGATACAAAAGCAATTAAGGTGAGAGATTATTAGATTTACCTGTGTTTCTAATTTAGATGCTTTCCTGATCGTTTTGACGTTTGTCTGTGAAGTGACAAGCAGCTCTTAATCCAATGATAGAACACTCGAACAGCAATTATATTGATCATCATCAAAAATTATTATCTCCTCTCCGTTCTTTATTTTCTCTTATATTTCTTCGTTTGGTGTCAAAAAAAAGCAAACGTCTACAAATGAACGATAAAAAATAATACTGGGTGGAAATGTGCGGGTGAACTGCTTTACTCACATACACACCCTCTTATAAAAGTGTACATAGAAGTAAATAGATCTATCTATCTATCTATCTGTCTAAATTTATAATTGAATAAATGAGCCATCCACAGTTTCGTTGTATTACAATTCTTCAGTGTGGCTTTAGCTTATCCATTAATCCATCCAATAACACGACGTAGGAACGAAACTTCCGCTTCAGACCCAGAGGCTGGCATTTTACCTCTGTCCTACGCAGAACTGATCTGTCAGAAAGGCTGAATTTAAACAATATATTCACTTAGGCACGATTCTGCATCCTCCAGAGTGCTTCATTCCAAAGTTGGAAGAGCATATATATATATATATATATATATATATATATATATATATATATATATATATATATATATATATATATATATATATATATATATATATATATATATATATATATATATATATATATGCTCTATATGAGAGTGGAGATAGATATATTGATAGATAGATAAAAAATCAGACCGAATATGTTTTCGGGCCGGGGATGTAGATAGATAGATAGATAGATAGATAAATAGAAAATCACACCAAATATGTTTTCAGACAGGGGGTGGAGATAGATTGATAGATAGATATAGAAAATCATACCAAATATGTTTTTGAGTAGGGGATGGAGATAGATAGATAGATAGATTGATAGATAGATGGAAAATCACACAAAATATGTTTCAGGTAGGGGGTGAACATAGATAAATAGATAGGTAGATAGATAGATGGATAGAAAATCACCAAATGTAAGTTAGGGGGATGACTATCTGCTGTTGACTGGAGTTGGGACTCCGAGTCGTTCATAGAAAGTACATGGAGAAGAATAGAGGACCATTGTTTATCAGCAGATGATAAAAATGTCTGATAGTAATTAGAATGATTATTTTAAGCGGTGTGTATGTACATTTGATATTTCACATTCTAACAAAAGATCGTAAAAATACTCCAAAATATACAAATATCACTTTAAAAAAAAAAAGAAAAAGAAATTAAATTAAGCACTCCCTGCCTTTCTATCTATTGGTCTATTTCATCAATTCCTTCTTGACAGCAATTTGTCCAACCTGTTAGGCCAGGTACTTGGTCTAAATATAGAAATAGCCACAAATAAAATCCACGTTTATGAAATGCGATGTAATTCCATAACGGCCGTTACTACTTCCAACAAAAGATTCAACCAAACCACCACAGATTCCTCCGCAGACATAAAATAGTTCGGACTCACCGCTATGGCCTCTCAAGAATTGTCATTTTTGATTTCCATTCTTGCTTTCAAAGCAAAACATCTAATGCTAAAATTTGTTTTCTACGGAAACCTAACCTTTTAATCGGTAAAAGTCTACTGAAGATGGGGACCCTCCCCAATACATGAATATCATACTAGTTTATCTATTTATGAATTGATTAATTAAGTAATAAACAAAGTCTCCATATAATTTTATTCTTGAGATTGTCTCATTCCTGATTTTTCACTTATATATATATATATATATATATATATATATATATATGTGTGTGTGTATATATATATATATGTATATATATATGTGTGTGTATATATATATATGTGTGTATATATATATATATATATGTATATATATATATGTATATATATATGTATATATATATATATGTATATATATATATGTATATATATATATATGTATATATGTGTGTGTGTATATATATATATATATATATATATATATATATATATATATATTGATCTGCCTATAACACTTTTTAATGAGCGCACAGATACTACACAGTGAACCTAGTCAGAAGAATCAAGGAGCAAATCTAGGCAGACTGCACATATACTCTGATCTTAAACAGAAATGCAGATCCATAACTGAATGTCCATTATTTTTGACGGGTATTTTCAAAAGCAAGTAAAATAATGTTTAATTTCAATATAAATAATCTTGGATTATTCAGATCATTGAATTGGAATTGTTTTTTCTTTAAAACAACTACTATTTTTATCGTGTCTCTGCTGCTGTTTAATCTATATATTTGATCTTTAAATGTAAAAAAATATTGTCACTTTTTTGATAGTTAGTTTTTATCACGCTAAAGCAAAAGGAAAGAGAGGAAGGGGGCAAAGCATCGGTATCTGCACCTTCACGTCAACACCATTACTACTACTACAACTGATGTCTCAGTAGTGACACTAAAAATAATTCCATTTTTTTCATTGGAAGGGAGTTTAAGGTACTATTTAATGGAATAGATTACCGAAATATGTACTGCTATCAACAGATGAATAATTAAAAACTATGATGTTATAACGTCACTATCATTACCATCATCAGTCTTTTTACGTCCGACCTTTCTGAAATCGTTTCGTTCGTTTCGCCATCTTATATTCTGCTGACCTTGATTATGCATGTGATCTCTGGGGATCCATGTTGTGAGTCGTGATGTCCATCGATTGTCTGCTGTTCTTGCAACATGACCAGCCTATTGCCATTTGAGTTTTCTAATAGTTTCTATGATGTCTCGGACTCCAGTTTTCTCCCTGATATATTGTGCTGTCTCGTAATCTATCCATTTGAGGTTGAGCACGATTTCTTCATGTGCATACTGCATGATTCTCAGTTTGCAGGTCAGTCTCTTGGTTAGGTTCCATGTTTCAGCTCCATAAATGACTATCGGGAGGATGCATTGGTTGTATGCCCTTCTTTTTAGGATTAATGGAATCTTTTTTTTTCTTTTTAAATTTGAGCTTGCTCTGTCAAAGGCTTGCCATCTTAGGGTGATTTTTTGCTTGATTTCTTCATCTTTTGGGAATTTCATGGAGATTCGTTGTCCTAGGTAGATGTAATGATCTACTTTCTCCAGTTCTGCGTCTTCGGTTTTGATCATTGTGTATTTATTTCTGACATGATTGTTGCACAAGACCTTTCTTCTGCTAAAGTTCATGTGTAGGCCATCCACACTGAATATTCAAAAGATTATGTAAATATGATTGTTATGATGCGTGCACGAATAAAACTATTTTTTCTCGTATTAGGAAAATCATCTTTCACCCGGTTCTGTTACTTCATGGTTTTGAAATGATTTAAAAACAAAACGAAACAGAAAATATGAAGAGTTGTAGAAAATCACAGATAAATAAATTTTGTTCGAGGCATACGTTTTATGATCGCAACAAATACATTTATTCTAAAACACATATTCATATGATACATTCATACACGGATAATCCTGTCATAGTTTGACAGGTACTACCCTCCCGATAATCACTTATGGAACTGAAAAACGGAACATAGCCAAATGATTGACCCTCAAACTGAGAACCAAGCAACGTGCACAGAGGATAATTATGTTCAACAAAGCATGGAGAAGTCACAAGACGGCACAATATATTAGAAGATAAACAAGAGTCCTGAATATCAAAGAATCCATAAGAAAACTAAAATGACAATGGGCTGGTAATGTTTCGAAATTGTAGAAATCACGACATCACGACTCAGAACGTGGTTCTCCGGAGATCACATGCGAAATCGGGGACGACAAAATATAAGATGGCGAGACGAACTAGACAAGTTCATAAAGTACTGGCTCCGTGACGCCCATGATAGAGATTGGAGATCAATGCACTCCTGCTGTTGCTACTGTTGATGATGATAGAAAATATTAACCTGTTTCGTTAAGATTCTCATCGATTTGGCTCTCATGATGGTACAAAGATGACTAGCTAAAGAACCATTGTCCTAACCAGATTGACTCCACCAATCACTGCAAGTCTTGTTTATTATTTTCAATACTTTGATGATTTAAAAAAAGGAAACTATGGTAAACATGGTTCTTGAAGTATGATAAACGTACGTAGAAATTGGCAATTAAATTTTATTGATTTCGCGTCTGTTATTTATAAGAGATGTAGGAGGAAACCCGATACTCTGGAGAATATAGCCAAGATTCTCATTATTTCAATTGATTTTTCTCCCCAGTCGAGCAACCCACCCTGCTAGTCACGTACATGGGCATATCTCAGTTAATTAAAGCAAATTGAGAAGTCAAAGTTTCTGGGGGAGAAGTTGCTAAGACTGGTTGCGCTGGGGAAGGGAAATTTTTAATTTCTTGTTGCTTGTTTACACCTGGTAGAAGTAACATGTGTAATAGTCTTAAGTTGTCCGAATTCCTCAGAAAAGCATTGTCACTATTAGTAATTTTGTCTAGTTTTTCCTTCATCTTATTTTTGTCGCTTGTTTACAACTAGTACAAATAGTCTGAGGGTGTCCGGATTTCTTAGATAAAGAGTCATTATTATCTAAAAATTTTCAACTAGTTTTTCTTCCATCGTATTTTTGCCATGTTTTTACACCTGGTCGTAGTAATAAACGTAATGTTCTAGAGCAACCCGCATTTTCTCTTAAACATGGTCATTATTATTATTATTATTATTATTATTATTTGGAATCCCACACCAGTTATGATAACCGCTGGAGTTCGAGTGACAGCAAGTCTCCTCAAGTCTCCAGCCCTCCTCTCCTAGTACTCATAGGTCGCAGTAATTCTGCAATTTACAGTTTCACACCGGTTGCCCAGTGGTTATCGCTGAAGGCTGAGTGACAATAAGTCTCCTCGGGTCTTCAGCTAACGTCTCCTCTCTCTTTCGCATATCATGACAGAGCTACTATTCGTTGCAGTACTTATATCTCTAGCACCTTCCTCAGTATCCGTGCAGTTCCCAGTAGTGCTGTGGTCTGTACGGTCTCAATCCTTCCCTTAATCCCGATCTCCTCAGGTCTCACCCTCAGCGTTTTGGGGACAGTTCCTAGTGCGCCCACTATGACCGGTACTACCCTGGTTTTCATGTTCCACATCTTCCTTAACTCCCTTGCTAGGTCCAGGTATTTTTCCCTTTTTTTCACCCTCCTTCTTTTTTACTCTATGGTCTGCAGGCACAGCAACGTCTACTATTTGGCAGGCCTTCCTTTTTTTGTCTACTATTACCAAGTCCGGCCTTCTTGCCTGGATGAGGTGGTCAGTTTGGATGTCAGAGTCCCAGAGTAGTTTGTGTTTGTCATTCTCCAAAACTGCCTCTGGCTTGTGCTGATACCACTTTTCCACATGGTTGAATCCCATTTTTTTATTATTATTATGAATCTCACACCAGTTGCCTGGTGGTAACCGCTGGAGTTTGAGTGACAGCAAGTCTCCTCAAGTCTCCAGCCCTCCTCTCCTAGTACTAGCAGGTCGCAGTAATTCTGCGATTTACAGTTTCACACCGGTTGCCCAGTGGTTATCGCTGAGGGCTGAGTGACAATAAGTCTCCTCAGGTCTTCAGCTAACGTCTCCTCCCTCTTTCGCATATCATGACAGGGCTACAATTCGTTGCAGTACTTATATCTCTAGCACCTTCCTCAGTACCCGTGCAGTTCCCAGTAGTGCTGTGGTCTGTACGGTCTCTATCCTCCCCCTAATCCCGATCTCCTCCAGTCTCTCCCTCAGCGTTTTGGGGACAGTTCCTAGTGCTCCCACTATGACCGGTACTACCCTGGTTTTCATGTTCCACATTTTCTTTAACTCCCTTGCTAGGTCCTGGTATTTTTCCCTTTTTTCAGCCTCCTTCTTTTTTACTCTATGGTCTGCAGGCACAGCCACGTCTACTATTTGGCAGGCCTTCCTTTTTTTGTCTACTATTACCAAGTCCGGCCTTCTTGCCTGGATGAGGTGGTCAGTTTGGATGTCAAAGTCCCACAGTAGTTTGTGGTTGTCATTCTCCAAAACTGCCTCTGGCTTGTGCTGATACCACTTTTCCCCATGGTTGAATCCCATTTGTTTACTTAGTTCCCAGTGTATCATCGTTGCTACTCTATCGTGTCTATGCTTATACTCCTTCTGGGCGAGTTGACTACATTCACTAGTTATGTGGTTTACTGTCTCATCTCTTTCACCGCACATGCGGCATTTGCTGTTTGCCTGTGTTCTGTCGATTTTAGCTTTTATGTAGTTTGTCCTTATGCTTTTGTTTTGGGCTGCCATGATGAGCGATTCTGTTTCTCTCTTAAGGTTTCCCTTTCGTAACCACGTCCATGATTTCTCGTCTGCTATATCTTTTATCTGTCTTTTAAACTCGCCGTACAATTTTTTCCCTTCCCACTTTTCTTTTCTAGTTTGCTGTACCGTTCCATTGCTTTCTACTTTGTTTGTTGCACTATCCCTCGCGCTCTTTATGATTTCTTCACTATTTGTTTGCACATATTTATCTAGGACTACTTTAGCTCTCTGGACACAATCTTCTATGCTGATGAGCCCCCTACCACCTTCTTTTCTCTTAACGTATAGTCTATCTGTATCATCCCTAGGGTGTAATGCTTTATGCATCGTCATAAGTTTCCTTGTTCGCCTATCCATTGATTGGAGCTCTTCCTTTGTCCATCCTAGGAATGGTCCTGTATACCTAACTACTGACACAGCCCAGGTGTTCATTCCTTTTATTAGATTTCTGCTATTTAATTTGGTTTCTAATATTTTCCTTATCCTTCTAAGGTATTCCCTCTTAATTTTCTCCTTCATCTCTTCCCGTTTTATCGTGTCACATTCAAGGACACCTAGGTACTTGTATCGGTCTTGTGCAGTCAATGCCCTAATCTTGTTGTTGTCCGGAAGTTCAATTCCCTCAGTCATTGAAAGCCTTCCTTTGTGCATTACCATGATTGCGCATTTTTCTATCCCAAACTCCATTCCTATGTCCTCACTATATTCCCTTACTTCGTTGAACAGAGTCTCGAGCTCTCCCCTGTTTTTCGCAAACAATTTAATATCGTCCATGTACATTAAGTGATTGACCTTTCCTTTTGTTTTAGAGAAGTGGTATCCTTTGCTGTTTTTCAGGATTCTGTTAAGCGGTATCATTGTTAGAACAAATAATAGTGGGGACAACGAGTCCCCTTGGAAGATCCCCCTTTTTATCCCTACCTCGGCTAGTTTGTCCCCTGCGGCTGTCAAATCTACTTTCCAGTCTTCCATTGAATTACCAATGAATTTAACCACCGGTTCGCTAATTTTGAACATTCTAAGGCATTCGAGTATCCAGCTATGTGGAATCATATCGTATGCCTTTTTGTAATCTATCCATCCCATTGCGATATTCTTTCTCCTTTTCCTTACTTCTTTTAAGATCATCTGGTCTATGTAGAGTAAATCGTTTGCCCCTTTGGTTCCTATCCTACACCCTTTCTGTTCTTCTGGTAGTAGCCCCCTTCTATCCATTGACATGTATATTCTCTCTGCTATTTGCCCGGTCAGGATTTTCCACATAAGTGGTAGGCAAGTGATTGGTCTATAGTTGCTTGCTATGTTCCCCTTTCCCGGGTCTTCTTGGATGAGGGTGGTTCTGCCTTTAGTCATCCATTCTGGTGCTTTGCCTTCATTCAGACAATTTTGGAGTAGGTGAGTGAGTCTGCCGTGTAACGTGGTAAATTTTTTGAACCAATACCCATGGATCCCGTCGGGACCCGGTGCTTTCCAGTTGGCTACTTTCCTAAGAGTATGTTTCAATGTGGTTTCATTCAGTACTATTGGTTCTCCCTTGTCTATATCTCCTAGTTCTTTTCTCATGTTTCCTAACCATTGCGGTGTTACGTTATGTCTTTTTGGGTGCCCCCATATGCTATTCCAATAGTTCTTGGCCTCTGTGGCATCTGGTTTCATGTCCTGCCTTCTTTCCCCATTTAAATCTCGGTAAAACTTTTTCTCATTGTTTTGGAATGTGCGGTTTTGTGTGTATTGGGCCGTTCTTAGTCTGTATCTTTTTAGTCTTGCCTCTTTAGCTAGTCTTTTCTGGTGTAACTCTTCGACTACAGTTGCGATGCCTTTTTGCGTTACCTTGTATTTGTTTTTATTATTATTATGAATCTCACACCAGTTGCCTGGTGGTAACCGCTGGAGTTTGAGTGACAGCAAGTCTCCTCAAGTCTCCAGCCCTCCTCTCCTAGTACTAGCAGGTCGCAGTAATTCTGCGATTTACAGTTTCACACCGGTTGCCCAGTGGTTATCGCTGAGGGCTGAGTGACAATAAGTCTCCTCAGGTCTTCAGCTAACGATTATTATTATTATTATTATTATTATTATTATTATTATTATTATCATTATTATTATTATTTGGAATCTCACACCAGTTGCCTGGTGGTAACTGCTGGAGTTTGAGTGACAGCAAGTCTCCTCAAGTCTCCTCAAGTCTCCAGCCCTTCTCTCCTAATTTCTCATAGGCCACAGTAATACTGCGGTTTACAGTTTCACACCAGTTGCCTAGTGGTCATTACTGAAGGCTGAGTGACAATAAGTCTCCTCAGGTCTTATCATTATTATTATCATTATTATTATTATTATTATTATTATTATTAGGAATCTCACACCAGTTGCCTGGTGGTAACCGCTGGAGTTTGAGTGACAGCAAGTCTCCTCAAGTCTCCAGCCCTCCTCTCCTCGTACTCATAGATCGCAGTAATTTTGCGATTTACAGTTTCACACCGGTTGCCCAGTGGTTATCGCTGAAGGCTGAGTGACAATAAGTCTCCTCAGGTCTTCAGCTAACGTCTCCTCTCTCTTTCGCATATCATGACAGAGCTACGATTCGTTGCAGTCCTTATATCTCTAGCACCTTCCTCAGTATCCGTCCAGTGCCCAGCAGTGCTGTGGTCTGTACGGTCTCTATCCTCCCCCTAATCCCGATCTCCTCCAGTCTCTCCCTCAGCGTTTTGGGGACAGTTCCTAGTGCTCCCACTATGACCGGTACTACCCTGGTTTTCATGTTCCACATTTTCTTTAACTCCCTTGCTAGGTCCTGGTATTTTTCCTATTATTATTATTATTATTATTATTTCGAGATTTTGACTTGTTTTTGTCGTTTGTTTACACCTTGTAGTTGTGATAGTTGAATGTCTAAGTAAAGCATTGTCAGTATTATTAATTTTAACTAGTATTCTTTCCTTCCGTCTCTCCTTCAAATTGAGTCGTAATAATAGACGTAATAGTCTTGAGTTGTCTAAATATCTTAGATGAAGCATTATTACTATTGTTTATTAATTCTTAGTTGTTCTTTCGTGCTATTTTTGTTGCTTGTATGCTCTAAGTAATTTCAGACCAACTAGTCTCATTGTGTTCAAATTTCTTACATGAAAAATTGTCATTTTTTTTCGACTAGATTGTTACGCTCAAGTGCTAGTTGTATGACAAAATTTGAATGACGCCTAATAGTTGGATTTCCTTGCAAAATCGGCAGGGTGCTGTATCCGCCAGACAAGACCAAATGAATGAGGGATGCGAGTTCGAATCTTATAAGAAGTTAATTTTTCATTTCTGATCCATACTGTTTATCTTCCTCGTGTAGGTAAGCCTGGTAAGATCTGCCGTACCCCAGTAGTATCCCCACCCTTTGAGCGGCCGGCGCTGCGTCTGACGCATTGATTCAATCCCATGATACTATTCCACTTGAAAAATTCTGTTTTTGATGTCGGCTTCTATAGTGAACATTATGTGTCACTATAAATGATAGAGTACGTCGTTTGGTGTTTTGACATCAGCAGAATCATTAGCTTATTATTGAATCCTGTCGTAGCGAAGAAAATGACCATCGGTGAACCTCGATGTTTTACGAAAGCAAGATACAAAACAGACGCTGTTATTTTGGTAAGTAAATTGGCTCTTTGGATGATGAAAACATCCGACTGAAACAACAACAATGAAGCCGTCTATTTCTGAGATGAAAACCTGCTCGTTAGAACCGTACAGTGAAGTCAGGAAGTCTAAAGCTCAAACCATAGGCCTAGGCTGATACAGCTAGTTGACCACAGCTATTAGAAAGAAGACGATAACCCATTCCTGATCAAAGTATTATATCAAAAAAGGGCAGACATTTATGATTAAGCATGAAATTTTGCAATTTTTGTCCGAAAGTTTGCTATAGTAAGATTTCGTAATCAGTTTGTATACTTAACATTGAAAATAAGGAAAAGGAATCTTTAGTTTTTAGAAATTCTCATAACCACCTTACCGCCCAAGCAGTAAAGTTATCGTAAAAAACTGATTCACCCTAAACTCTACAGTGGCTAGGCATATGTAATAATGATGATAATAATGATATCAATAATGATAATGATAATATATATATAAATGCATATTAGTTGCCACTCTTGATAAGTGACCAACAAACCAATTTTAAAAAAAAGTTCTTTTCGTTTTTCAAACAATGTTGTTTAAGCCTCGGAATGAAAAAAAAAACTGAGCATTGTAGCTCTAAAAATGATGAAAACATCAACTTTCCAAAAATGGTTGGTTGGACACTTATCATGTTAGGCCACTTCCATATATATAAATATAAACACGCACACACACACACACACACACACACATACACACATATATATACATATGTATATAACATGGATCTTTTTACGCCTATTGCTGCCATGTGATTGAAGGATATCCTGCTCTTATCTATTCATTGCCCACCTTGGCCTCAAAAATAAATTGTATTTCAATCAGAATAATTGGAAGACTTCAAAGTAAAACATCAAAACGAGGCTGATCCGAAAGAAAAAAAGAATCGTTTCTATTCATTTATGCAAGAATATTGAATAAGAAAGTGAATTCGCTGGTTGCTAAAAATAGGTTCATTAGTGGGAGCCATCTGAAAATTAACTGAATCCGAATCTCCGAGAGACAGAAGTTGGGATTCTGCAACAAAGCAAATGTCAAATCATTCACTATTAAGACAGTCGTCTTGAGCACACTTTATCATATGTATGCACTGGTGAATATTAAGCAAATGCAAAATAGCATTTGATAGTTTTCTTTCGTGCTTAGCCATTTATTGGCCGCCAGGTTTGAACCAATAGTCAACGGTTCAAAGTTTTATCAAACTAAAATACACATACATACTCATTTCTTTGTTTTCGCTCATTCTCGGTAATCAGGATAGCCCACATAATATGTGTACACATCTTATGAAGGTTGGCGTATATACACGCTGTGATATTCGGAAACGTGGCGTGATCGAAGAGGGCCATGGTCGGTGTGATCAAAGGCCGCGTGTTTCATATTCAGTAACATGGCAAAATTAAGAAAAGACACGGCACATCGGACACTCACATGACCAAATTGTGTGTTGATGTGGATTTGGCTACAAAACATATTTGAATACTACCAGTGATACATTCGCCGAGCATCTGTTCAAAGGCTATTCTCAGCTTTTTGAGTGCATAGTGTTTCGGCAAGAATACTGTTAGAAATTATCTAAAATAAGGAAAGCTTGTTCCTTGTTTGAGCTAAAAGATTCTAGAATGGGGATAACTTTGTCCCTTGTTGGACCTCTCTTTCTTTATCCACTCTATATTCGTGTAGAGGAGACCGGTGAAACAGTTTATCCAAAATCCCCCCAGTACTCTCTCTTCCTCATTTCTCGATCTCTATTCCTTTCTAAGGAAACTTTGTCACCTGCTTGACCAAAAATTATTTGAAATAAGAAAACATTGTTCTTCGATCTCTCCTTCTCGCCCCATTCAGCGTTCAACGTCCTGAGTAAAAAAAAAACGCAAAAGTACTTTATAACACATACATAATTCTATCTCCACGCCTCCTCTGTTTCTTGATCACTTTTCCTTTATGTATGTTCATAAATACAGCTGTGAAAAAAGTCCCTCCCACAGAGTCCTCATCAGATGGTGACCTGGGGTCTGGCATGGTTTCGGGGGTAATCCATCATTACTGCTAACCAAGGGTACCCCTGCAGTACCTTACAATATCACCAGTCTTTGATAGTTCCCTGTCACATTGTGGGAGTACAAGATCTAAACAACTGCGATCCGATCTTGGGGCCTATTTTCGTTTAGTCAGGTATGACGAGACCAAAATAACACCGAAACCTCATTATCCAACGTCAGCAGATTGTGAGTAAGTTGTACCGCCAAATTTCCCCGCCCAGTCCGACATATAAAAAAACCCTGATCAGTTCAACGTTAAATATGAAAGATACAATTATCAAACAACAAACAAATAGTCAAATAGGGTAATAGAAACGAAGGAATGAATCGTTCAAGTAAATAAACCCCCCAAATTAATAAATGTTTCCACATCCGTGGCAACATTCACGTAGGTCAATGACTCAGTGGTCATGTTTTTACTAAAAAATATACCCTTACTTATCAAGAACAATTTAAACACCAACACTTCATAAGTTAAAAGGAACCCATGGAATCAATAATATATATTCAAGCGACAATATTATTTATATATATATATATATATATATATATATATATATATATATATATATATATATATATATATATATATATATACGAAAATGGGTAAATAAATTCAGCAAGGATTGGATACATTCGAGTGAGAAAAAGGAAAGCCAAACTTTTTAGTTACTTCAAACCTTAATCGGTTTTGTACATGTCTTCAGAATGCTGGTTATGATTCTGTTTCTGCACTTCACTTCCAGAAGAGTGTGTGAGTACTGGGAGGTATGAATGGATGTACTAGGAAGAAGAGGTCCATGGGATTTTTAGGGGAGGGGTCAACTTTAGGATTTTAAAAAGAAAAGAGAAGGGAGCTATGTTTTCCAAGAAAATCAGAGTCGAGGCTCCAACTCCAGAATAAACAAGTAGTTGGAATATAATGCTGGTTTCAAAGTATTGTTAAAATTTGTTTCCCTTCTTTTCCTTTGTGCAGCATCATCGGTGGTTATTTCGTAAAAAGGAAAAACTGAAAAATTTTGGTTCTCGAGGAGAACATTTATCAATATGCGAACTGACTTTGAGTATCCTCGTAGAGTAATCTCTTATTTGGATTTTCAAAAAACAAAACAAAAAACAAACAAATACAGTTGACTCATTTGGGGGAGTGTCTGTGCAACATTTCAAGTTTTATACAATGAGCGGTCAAGGTTGTACTCGTGACTCAGACATATATAGAAAATGCAACGATTCTAGTCACTATGCCAGATTTTGCGAAAAATTAGAAAAGGTTACTCCTATTCATGTGCGAAAAATTTGGCGGGGTAAAAGTTATACATGCGTCATATGCAGTAAAAAACTACAACTATTTCTGTCACCCGACCAGATTTAAAAAACAAAAACAAAAGAATATTTCCTGTACTCATTGTACGGGAGGGGGGGTGCGAAGTTTCTGTACAGGAGACATATCAACATCATCAGCCGCCCATCGTTGGACATACACAATCGCCAAAATTCACCAGACCTTTCTATCGTGGGCGTCACGGAGCCAGTACTTTCTAGGGGTTTGGCAAAATAAAGATCACGAATGGTCTCATCAAGGGTTTCAAAGATTTTTTCAAAAATATTACGGATCAAATTGAAGAGCATTCATATCATTTATTGGATTGGTCTTATTAAGCTCTTTCATGATTAATGATAGCAATGGCCGCAGGTTTGAACTCCTTGTGAAGAGTTGATCACCACAACCGAGAAAGTTTCTGATTCAGCATTTTTGTAAGAATGGCAATTCGATTTCTCGGTTTATTTGCTGTAAATATTTTCAGTTGAATCAAATTGGTTAACCTTATGAGTTCGACTTGATTAGAACAGATTGTAGTATGGCGATCCTAAAAAAACGTCTTTCGATTCCATCTTCAGTAAATTGGAGTATTTTTTTACGTCGTCTTGGACACTAAAATACGATGTTCTTTCCCTGCACCTTTTTACTTAATTGACTATTTCGATTGGAGAAACTAACAGTGGAGTCTCAGGATTATAACCAAGCCAACAAATAACACATCCAATATGTTTTTCAATTTGATGACATATAAAAGACAATGAAGGCATGAGTTGAAATATATTGTGCAGCATCTTGTTGTTGTACTAGTTTTTGTAAGGGTTGTAATCCCCATGGTCTTTAACATTAGATACTTCAAGGGTATTTCCAGTATTTTCACCAGCTGTTGTATTTCTAATCATCAATCCTACGTTGTGTCTTCCAGGTTTAGAAAAACCGCCTGATGGAGTCCAAGAGAATATTTCCATGGAGGCAATGCTCAGAGCAAAAAGAAATATTAACGATCATATTCACGGCTTCTCCTCGAGTATTTGATGCATAGATGATGAGTTGGAATGTAATTAAACCAGCAATTAGTGCAAAAATTTCAAAAGCTTACATACATTAATACTGTATCTGATCTACGTTGTTCATCTGTCCCGTAGATAAGGACTCACCTAAAATAGAAGTTTCCTTGTAAAGGTGATTAAGATTATTTTCTTCAAATACACCTGATGTTGATGCTTCCTTCCGAGCTCTATGCTTTGCAGCAAATATTCGGAAGTTGAACAATCGCCAGGTAGTTGCCAATCTTATCCATGAAAGTCAATGCGCACAGAAAGTGTCAATTTTCGTTTTCTACTTCTCAGATAATCTAAACTTACTCGTCTACTGATTTTCACGTACGATTTTGGGAAGAATTTACAGTAGTTTTTGCCTGTTGCTTTTTTTTGTATCGTTTCATACGCCTCTGATATTCTGGTAAGTCGACAAAAGCAATTTTAAAAGATCAAAAACTCTTGTCTGGATACTGTAATTTGTTTTGGGCTCTTCTTTTGTAGATTATCGAACATCCACACTAATTCAAATGTTCAAGCCTTGAACACAGTTTCCTGTCTGCAGAACTAAGATAAAGTAGAATTTTGGTTCTCTGTCTTCTATCATTTTGTGATATTATTGAATTGGTATCCTATCTCTCTTGTTGTTATCGTTAAAAAGTGATGGGCCATCAAAGACAGCAAAGGCCATCGAAAACACAATCAGGAAGTGAGTCATTGCTGTTCTGTGTGTCAAATACTGTATCTTTAAAAACTTCCTGTGCACCATCTACAACTCTGGCTTCAACCCATTTGTTACTAGTTAACATTAATAGTTAACAATAGATGAATTGCTGACTTTGGCCCAGAAGAGTTTTCAGATGTTGTCATAGTCTTTCCTTTGTTTCCTGTCTCATGGGAATTATCTTATTCCCAAATTTTCTTGCAGTAGCAATTAATTTTTTAACATTCCGATTCCCTGTCTGTTTGTGTGTAGTCCGGGTTTTTCTTTATCCGACATACTGTTTTTTCTAGCAAAGGCAATTTATCATAATTCTGGCTTTGCAACAAAGTATGATCTTGTGGAAAGAGATTACCAACCCGAAATTGGTATATTCCCATCGAATCTACCGATGTTCTTCCCTCGAAACGATGCTTATCATGAACAGCTGAATTATCATTTTACCTTTATTTGTAAATCCGTTTTCTTGCCAAGAAGCATCATGTATTGGCAAAAGTGTCTTGCTCATCGAAGGATATTGCATGATAGGGGTCAATTGACCGAACTCACCACATACAGTCAAAGGCATACCCCTAAATGTAGGCCAGAGCAGCGATTGGCCCTTCTGTGCCTTTGAAATTATGTGACATTAAATATAACTTGAATCAGGCGTTCTTTGATTTTCGCAGAAACATCACAACCTGTCACACTGATTTCGTCAGTAGCAGCCAACCAAATATAACCAAAGTCTATGTCTTGCCGCTCTTGTTCTTCTGTAATGTCGTTCAAATCACTTTTAAATCACTTCTCACTGGAATATAACATGTCTAATGAACTAAGGCAGCATCAAAACCAATATTGAAGGCGGCGACTCAGATTGGAGCACATTTGATTTGATTTTATTTTCCCATGCTTTTTTTTTTGACGGAGATGTGACTTCTTAAATCCTTGTTAACTTAGTTGAATTCTTGAAGTAAAGTCTCAGTAGTGGTACTTTTACGAGTTCCTGTTACTCCAAAGAGTTTTACTTTCAATGGTGTTTTTTTTGCATTTAATGCATTGTGATTCCCAACCCAAAAACCGTAGCCACAAACAATTCGTGTATAGAACCTAAATAATATAGATCTAAAGTTTATAAAGATTTGTGAACAACTTTGTTGTTGTGAAGATTCCTCTGATTTCTTGGCTAAAGGAATACAATCAAGATGATATGGATGTCAATCAACCATTTTTGCTGATAACTGGGAATCCTTATCATTTCTTTTGATACTTCATTACCATCATCACCATCATCACCAAAAAGAGTAAAAGGCTGTTCCTTCACACTCAAGTCCTTGAGGAGCCATGTGGCCGTATCATTGATAAGCTTCTATGAATATTCCAATTTGTGTTACTTGAAGGTTGATTTGGTTCTTGATTATCTTCTTGCTTTCTGCTATTTACAGGCAAGTTTTTTCTTGCAGGATTCATCAAACTCGGAATCGCTTTCTTCATCTGGAGAATTCGCTAATTGAACTTTTTGAATTCTATCCTGGCTTCGAGGTTTGTCGAATATTTTTTCTTTTATTTTTTGAAACTTTCTTTTCTTTGCTCTCTGAGTTTTCCTCTAACAAAATGATGGCACATATCACTCAAGAAAAAACTGCTCGAAAATTTTTTACACTATTTTGTTTGCCAGGTGAAATGAATTGATTAGCACAAGATACTACAATATTTGGGATTGTCTTTCTTCTTTAGGGGTATATATATATATATATATATATATATATATATATATATATATATATATATATATATATATATATATATATATACACATATATATATATATATATATATATATATATATATATATATATATATATATATATATATATATGATTCAAAATGTATTTTTTGGGTTAAATCTTCTTACAAAGTCCCCGACTTATTGGGAAAAAGGTTTTATGAAACAAAAACAAGCTCATATTTTATGGTTTCCTCTATAATACAATTGTTTCTTAAAATTCTTGGTATTTCTTACATCGTTTTTCATGAATGTCGACTATTTTTTCACACAAAATCTTGTTGTTTAATATATTCATTTGCCTTAGTAACCTCTGTTGGTGTCAAATCCTGTCTACATCTGATTGGTGACTTATCGTAGCAAAGATAATTGATGCAAAATGTGTTAAAAAGGTTTCAAAGATGATGATGCAGCTCTAGAAGTGAAGCCACAGAATATTTGATTTGGTGATTAAACAGTTTTGAGACTTACTTAGGAATCTTCATCCTTGATTATTTAGTTTGTACGTTAGCATAATAGACCCTCATAAGTAAGAAAATTGAAAATCCAAATTGGAAAGAAGGGCAAGAGAGAAAATAGAATTGTAATCATCGATGGTTCTGTCATTTCTCTTATGGTACGATTTGTAAAGTTTAGCTTATGTTTTTATTGCTGGATGTATTCCTCCTGGAATTGACGAAGTGGTTTTAAGTACTCTTTGGTTCAAAGAGTTTTGGTTTCCCATAGTTTTCATTAAAATTTTGCTGAATTCTGTTTAGAGCACTTTTGATGATGTGAGGATCAATTAATAAGAATTCGTTTTGGAATTCCATCTGTTGTAACGCTAATTGTTCGTTAGATGACCGGAACTAATATTATATATATATATATATATATATATATATATATATATATATATATATATATATATATATATATATATAACTGATTTAATATTCACATTGGTGAATAACCAATTGAAGTGACATGAAATTGAGTCACGTCCGTAGTAATGCTTATTGATCTTTAATCGTTGAATACGTTTCCGGTGACTTACGTAAGCCCTTCGTTTAAAAAAAATGAATGAAATTCAGTATGAAAAAACATCTTTACATAATTTATCATGATGATATCCTACATAAAATAATTATCTACATGTAATATGTCATAAGCTATACACGAAAGTCTTAGCTAAAGAGGAGGTGGTGTTTGATCCAAACTGTTGGGGAACCACGTTAAGATAACTGTTTTGTTTTCTAATCCTCAAAACATTTATATGGTAAACTACTGAAAATCCCAAACAAGGAAAATTCACATAATGTACTATAATATCAAATTATCTGTAAAAACTGAAAAAAAACCCTGAAAAACATTCATCGATTACATTGACAGATATTGGGAAATAATTGATAGAAATGGCATAAATCTTTATGAAAATATTTTTAATTCATTTAGTGTTTTAAGCTATAAAGCGTTCTAGAATATATATATATATATATATATATATATATATATATATATATATATATATATATATATATATATATATATATATATATATTGACAGAGTATTAGGTGAGCAAAGAGTGAAAACCTTCAAAAAGAGCTTTCCAAATTGTGTCGTGACACTTTTATGTATTGCCTATAATCCATAGGTGTGTCGACAAATTAGGTATAATTAGAAACTGTCAACCAGAATGACAAAACAGGGCTCTCCAGTTTTTTAGTTGGTGTGGCTTGCCCCGAATAAACTGCACCAATGGAGCTATAGGGCTGGAAAATTCAACATTTACTCAAAACTTTTTTTTTCTTTTTAAATTTATCGCTTAAATAGGTTTTGAGTGGGAAAGGGGGCCAATTTTCAGTGTAAGTTCATACCAAATCTATCGCTTAGTTCATGTCTAGCAGCATTCAAGTTTGTTTTATTGTTGAAAATTATGATTATTTCAATCCAACAAAAGGTGAGAAAAGTGATTCATTGATCACACTTTTCTCAATTCTGTAATTGATCACCCCCAACACAGTATGCCACCGAAAGATGTTAGTCAAGTGACGATTTCTATTAAGTAACTGACCAGACCCGTTTTTTTGTAATTTTCAAAAGATACTTGTCCTGAGTCAGTTGAATTGATGGGATGACACAATACACATTGCTTGGCGAGTGAAACATCAAGTGATGTGTTGCAAAATTTCCATTTTTAAAAAGTGTATGACCAATGCAAAAAGTTCAGAAAGCTCTGATTTGAAAAGAAAAAGGCAAATTGCCGGACAGGTAGAAATGTCTGAGACAGAGATCAATATTCGAGTCCAGACTCTCTTCACTCATGAGATACATTTTGTTCATTCTCGAGTGTCGGACATCAGGGAGAACTCTTAAAATGAGACGTCTGGGTCATTCACTCTGGTTGATCGTTTTCTCATGTTTTCTTGACGATTGACATTTCTCGAAACTGAAGTCGCCGCTCCTTTTACTGAAAGGTATGTGAATTGGCGCCAGTGTGAACATTTTAGTACTCGGTGTTCTCAAATATCATCAATGAGATACTAAACTTTGAATTTACGCAAGAACGAGCCCCTAATATGTACAGATATAACCAGCTTCACAAAAGTTAGCCTTTCAACAACGGACCAATTGGGAAACTGAAAGAACTTATTTGGACAGTTTTACCTTAAGATTTCTATGTAACTTCTCAAACCAACTATAGATTATCAGCAATATATCAAAGTGTCACGTGACACAGTTTTGAATTCTTTGACTCAAGGTTTTCTCTCTTGCTTCCTTTTTGCTTTTACGAAAAAAAGCGAAAAGCGGAAATGACGTTCAGCGTTTGTCTTGCCACGAGCCGGTACAGAGATAGCGTCCATCTTATTATTTATCTCCTATACCAAGTCTTTTGTACCTTAAACCACCAAAACCTCAGACAACTCAGTCTAAAATACCTTCATCATCCTTTTGGGATCTGGGAACGCTCAAAAAATTTCCCCCATAAAATTATGTTAATTCGTTCTCGCTTTACACTTTTCGGGAATCCTGCATTTGGCCGGGGAACTAATATCTCGCTCCCATATGGACTACACAACCACTTCACCCACGAGGCAGGCTCAAAATTTGCATCAAGTCTGCAGCCTGACACACAGTTGTTAGCGGAGGATTTATCCAAAATATTCATGTTCAATCTATGTGTACTGACAAGGAAAGATGTTAAAAATGAACATTTGTTGAATAAAACAAACTCATTTTTTCTCATCTTTTGGCTGTGGACTTATTGATGTGCATATGTACTATTCTTAGCTTAGTCTGGAAACCCGAAATACGTTTTAGTATTTGGAAATTTATGAATAAGAACAGTTTTGGCCGATGAGCCTCACCAACCTTGTCTCATAAAGCAGCCAAATACTTCAGATCTTAGAAAGTGAAATTGATTCAGATCTCATATTTGCTTAAATGACACACATTTCCATTTTATTTATTACAAAGAAAAAAAAGAAATAAAGAAAGGTCCAAATATTAAATAATGTGCAGCAGGGTTTTTCAAACTTGGTTGCAGTAAGGGTCTGCTGATTAAGTCACAGGTTTACAATTGATAAATAAATTTGGTCTGCAGAAGTCGAGGTAGGGAGAAGTATAGGAGACTGGCATGTAGAAGAGAGAAGGAGAGGGTGTGAGTTGCGTCTATAACGTCTCATTGTAAAACAAAAGCATAACGCTATTTTCGTTTTCTGCCTTTTTTCGAAAAAGCGGAAAGGTGATGTGAAGCGAAATTTCGGAAAGCGGGGAATACCTGTATTTGAATTCCATTTGACTCCTTTCAATGGAAGAGCCCATTGTTCAAAATTGTGGTTAGGAGATATATTTTTAACAGCACACGTAACAAGAAGATTAAAATTCTTCGAGTATTTCTGGTCGAAATATTTCTTGTTTATGCGGAATATAAATTTTCGGCACGACTTCGTGTTTACTAAAGTGGGTTCCGTCTGGGAAATGGTGTGTTGTACGGGAAGCCAGACTAGATAGTTAGAAAAAAAATCTTGCGATGTAACGTGATTTTAATCATATAAGCACAGCGCCGGTGGTGTCTTTCCGAAGCAAGTCAGAAAGATGCTCGAAAACGCAGACGAGGAATGAACACATAGAGTAATCGAATTATTCAACAAGCAAGATTATGTATATTTTCTGTTCGTAATATTTGTCAATGTAGATAACTATCAAATACCCATTAGATATCGCTTACATATTCATTCATTTTTGAAAATGCGTGAAAAATCCGGGATCATTCCGGATTACTGATATTTTTTTTAAAGATACAGTGCAATAGCAAACTTATTTGAGTACTGCAGTGATTTCTTGGCAGCAAGGGCCAGGTCAGCTAATTCCATGATGAAAATTTGAAATTTATTGCCGCAAAAATTACCTGAGACAATTATGTATCAATTAAGTTTGAAAAAGAAAGATGGTTTTGAATCTAGCAAAAAGCGCTTGGACACAAAAAAAATCGTCCTCTTAATCCAATATATAAACAGATTTACCGTAAATATTGTTGATCATGGCCAAAAACAATTTTTGTAAATTATACTGTAATGAAAGAGTAATACATACATAAGCACAATGAGCAACAAAAGCTCATGCGAAAATTTCGAATTAATTTTTTCTAAATTTTTCATATGAATCATACGCGCATTTGGCCTGCTCATAGACTTTACAAATAGTTACTCAACCTGTGTGATATCACCCGAAGGTGGGCGCTTTCAACTCATAGATAGGCGATGAGGAACTTTATAGATAGATGAATTTTGAAATTTTGGTGGATGGTATAAAACTTTGGGTATCAAAGTCTGTAACTGACAATTAAAAAATCTGAATACTGATTTCTTATTAGTTCGTCTGATGGCCTCTTTGAAAACTTGAAACCTTGTTTCAACCTTCAGACAAACAAAATCCTAATTGGGGATTTGCTACAACAGTCTGAAAACTCATCACAATCAGGTATCATCTCGGGTCAAATACCCCTCTCCTTGGCTCGATAGCTGTCTGGATCACGCAAAATATTCGTTTAATCCACCAAGCTACTAGACATTGTGATAGACCCTGATATCGAAGTTTCACAATCCTTCAACGTTTAAAATCGGTCAGCTTTGGTCGCCTTCCCATTAGTGTTGACCTGCCACCATTTTTAAAAATAACAAAAATATCAACGGAAAGAAACCGATAAATTGAACATTACATCCTTTATATCACTTCAATTGGCATCGAGTATAACGTAGATGACAATAAACATTCTCAATGATTAAAATTCCACTCATCATCATCATAATCATCATCAGCATCATCATCAGAATCAGCATCAACTTTTTAGCGTCCGTCGTTGAACATGAACATTCCCTAAGATTCGCAAAATCTCTCTATCATGGGTGTCACGGAGCCAGTAGTTTCTGGATTTGTCTAGTTCGTCAGACCATCTTATATGTTGACTGCCCTGGGGATCTTAAGATCTGCGTTCAGAGTTTTGAAGGCCATCGGTTATCTTACTTTCTGACAACATGACCAGCCCATTGCAATTTTAGTTTCCAAATGGTTCCCACAATACCTCTGATTCTTGTTTTTCTCTAATATATTGTGCAGTCTTATTGTCTCTCCATGTGATATAGAACATGATTCTCTTTAGTGCACGTTACATGTTTCCCAGTTTGAGGGCCAATCATCTTGTCAGGTTTCATGTTTCAGAGGGGCTCCATTGATTGTATCCTCCTCATTTCAGGACTAACAGCTTGTTCTTGTTCTTGAAGGCTACATTGAAACTCGTTGTCTTCGGTATATGTAGTAATTTACTCTTTCAGCGGTGCATTTTCGATTTCGATGGTTGTGTCTTTGTCCCCAACATGTTTGTTGTACACGACATTCGTTTTGCTGAAGTTCATGTGGAGACCTACTGTCTTGCTTTCTTCACTCGTTTAGCAGAGATTATGAAGCAAAAGGGACGATGTTGTGAGCAAATCTGAAATTGCTTAGATATTCACCATATATCCTCATTCCTTTATGTCCATTTCTCAACTCTTTGGACAGTGATACATTTCAAGCTTACTTTAATCCGGCACTGAGCTAAATGGTGTAATATGAGGAATGGGACGATTGTGTTGTAACGATCTTCCATTTTGGGAGAAACCCTTTTCCCTAGAACCCGTGTATGACTATCATAATTCAGTTAAGACAGCTGAGATTTTGTAATTCTAATTCAAAATATAGTATCACCCATATATGAGTACACCCTTAACTACAGAAAAATAAAGCTGGATTTCATTATTTCTAATTGAAAATTGCACAAAAAATGAACACTATCAGGAATCTTCTAGGACCAAACTCTGCAGTAATCGAACTCTATTGCCAAAAAAAAAAAAAAAAAAAAAAGAACTTGTTGCTGCCTAAAAATGAGTGCACACCCACGAAATAACTTTTTGGTAATAGAGTTTCAACGATGTTAGATTTGGGTCATAAACAATATTTGAAAACATCCGTTTTGAGTGTGCAGATTTCCACTACAAGTAATGAAATTCTATGTTCGGTATAAAAGAAAACTAACATCCAATAAAACAAGTGGTGGTGTTGTTTTTGTTTATAGGCGACAAATTAACACTCCTCTAAATATATGTGTGAGAGGAATTGTCTCTGCGCGCGCATGATTTTTACAAGATTTATATTCGCTGGACAGGCCTGATTGGGTCAGATGATGGAAATAACAAATATCAAGGAAATGATGTGTACTGCACTTTGATCTGCTAAACCATGTCATGAAAATACCTGGCACTTAGATTAAGAGACACTGTAAAATATAACTTGAAAAAAATAATCGTTCATTTTTTTTCTTTATTTTCTCGTAAAATGGACAATATTCGTCAGTATGATACACAAACAAAATCGATAATAATGCTTTGTTTTATGACCCATTTTTTTTTCAAGTTTATGTATATATATGATTATAAATCGCGTTATATCATATATAAGCTTATTTGAAATGATATCCCGTCATTACACAGTTAATGTATCACTCACTCGAGACAACCTAAGTAGAATAAACAAATGAAGAAGATTGGGCTGTGGCAGGAATCGAACCTACCACTGATAGGGTAGCCGCTTCAAGACTGTGATGCTCTTACCATTGAGTTAAAAAGCTGCTGGCAATGCAAAGGCCCAAATAACAATTACACCAAAGTCTCATCTCATTTGATCTCGGTCTATTCGCGTCTTTCAAGGCGACAGCTATGAATGAAGAAATAGATATATGTGATGATCATAAATTGCGTTATATCATAAAAAAAATTATTTGGAAATGATCAATATAATACAACGCAATTCATAATAATTCAGTAGAGTCATGTATATCCGTTTCTCAATACACACACACACACACACACACACATATATATATATATATATGTATATATATATATATATATATATATATATATATATATATATGTGTGTGTGTGTAT
>OY735212.1:40604664-40627164 GCA_963457665.1 Thysanoteuthis rhombus | reverse complement strand
TACAAGGCAACGAATGTGCAGCATCCCAAAAGGTTTAGACTGACGGTCCGAGTAGTTGAAATGAAATGCAACACGAATTAACATTGAAGAAGTATTAGTTAACAATGAATAATGGTTGACAGTTAATCATCTAATAAGAATTTAAGATGACATTACCACTAATAATATAATTAGCGTATGTAAAAACAATAACATCTAATACGGTTATTAGCGATCGGCAAAATAAAGAGTAAGTCTAAATGTTAGTTTTGATTTTCTGCCAACCATAAATCTCTGGTAGTTCAATATATAGACATGCTTCCTGAGGCAAAAAGTGTGGGAGTTGAATTCTCGCCAAGAGATATTCTTTGTTTGATCCACGCTGTATACTGGCGGCCTGAGTGGCTGTGATTAAATGCAGCTGAAATTAAGATGAAAAAAAATATTAGTCACAAATCAATATGGGCTCTATGCAATGAGTTTATCAATGCATTAGTAACGAGTCGGGAATTGTTGATAATATAATGCCTCCGGCATAATTTAGGGCCTCATGTTACTGGCTTCTCCGTTCTGTTCTCTTGAAAGCTTTCATAAACCAGTGGCACCTTTTTGATTTATGGTGGTAGCAGAACATTCCCCTATTGTTACAAAGCGGTTTTGTTCGAGACTCAGAAAAAGAGGAAGGGTGACGAAGAAATTATGATTTATTATTTCATCTGAAGCAAAACATTGACCAGAAATACTGGTTTGGCTGATGTATAAGACGCATGTTCTAGAAGGTTTTTCTGGCAACTACTCATCACACTGAATCTTAATCTACTTGATATACAGCTCGGGGCTTCAGTATTCGGTATTTGTGTCATGATACCGGACCATGATACTTTGTGTAATTTTTAGATAGTTCTTTTAATGTGGGAACGTAAATTAAAAAGAAAATAATAGTGTGTCATCAATCGGCAAATACTATTTTTCTAACTGAATGCAAAGCAAAGCACACACACACACATTTATACATGCATATAACCGCTGACGATGGAGCTGAACTCCGAAACATGTCAAGATATTACAAATTTATGATAAAAATTCCATACACCCTACATACTCCTGTTCTTTCTTGACTTGAATAGTACACACCCACACGTCTATGTATATATATATATATATATATATATATATATATATATATATATATATATATATATACATATATATATATAGCACTTTACAGATATTTCTGCTTTAAACTTTCTTCAACAACTTGAACTGTTATAGTTGCTTTCTGTGCTGAAAAGTAAGTTTATGTTGGTGGACATATTTTGGGATCAGTAAGTATTTATGTATCTATAAAGAAATGAATATATTATATCCAATATATATCCATCCATCCATCTATCTATCTAATTTTTAACAAAAGACCCTAGACAAAAACCGTCTATTAACAAATGATTCGATTTTTCCATTATAAGAAAACCAAAGTCTCTAAAGTCAAAAGAGAAGAAAAAAAGACCTGAAACGAAAGAAACTCACTGCAAATCACATTAGGGACAAGCAAGTAAAACAATTGCACGTCTATAATTTTATTTTCTAAGTATAAATTCAGTGGATAAATAGATAAGAAAATTCAAAAAATGCCAAAAAAAAATGGATGAAACTTAATATCGTAAGTAAGAGATAAAACAATCAAATAAATTAGTGAAAAACATTCTGGAGAAAATAAGAAGAGGCAGAGAGAGAGAGAGAGAGAGAGAGAGAGAGAGAGAGAGAGAGAGAGAGAGAGGAGAAAAAAAGAGGAAAAAAAGACCTGAGAGTAATTGTGAACCTTTTGGACGTCCTCCAAGACAACAAGATCAATTTGAACGGAGACGATAGCCGCTTTTTATTATTTGATTTCTCTCTCTAAAATAACGTCTAATTTGTGTCCAGACATCGTCATGACGATAAATGCAATTCAAATTCTTTATTTGCTCTTAGCAACACGATAAACAGCAAATGATAATGATCACGACTAAGGTAAAGAAAAACAAAAACCAAGTCAAGAAAAACAAAGAAGGAAAAGTGAAAAATAAAGAAAGAAAGATACATTGGCAAAACCTAAATTGGTTTAAAAAAAAGTTATTGAACTACGGAAAGAACGTTGAAAATAGAATAGAGAAATACGGGTGTCGATTGTATTCCTTACATAAAGATAAAAAGATATGCAAATCGAATAGATTTCCTTCGAGATGGCAAGAAATTGCTGAGGGCGGACCCGGGCGAAGCAAGAGGTTATCTCGAATGAGTAACGCATCCCACTGGTCGGATCAGATTTCTGTTAGTTAACAACGCCGAAGTTTCCATCAGTCAAATTGTATTAGAGACAGTTCTGAATCCATTTTGTTTCTCTATCTGGCCGATCGCCACATCAACCCCCGCAAACTGAGAGCGCCTGAAATGTTTGGTGTGATGACCTTTTCCGATCAACAAGATTTTGACGTGCTCTTCACGCATTTTTCATTGTTGTCGGCAACGTAGCTCGGCTTACTGCTATTGTTATATTCTGATTTTCTTTCTTTACCCTTTTTTTGAGGGCTTTGTAAACACTGTTTTCGTTTTAACTGCTGAGCCATTATCTTCATGATAGAAACACTCGCTGTGTTATCGGATTTCAGTTTTTAACTGTCCAACCTTTGTGCTTGTCCGTCCTCCCTTCATTCCTCACCTCCTCCCCAGGAACCACTCTCTCTCTCTCTCTCTCTCTCTCTCTCTCTCTCTCTCTCTTCAACTTTTAATGAGAGACTGCGTTGCAGAGCATCTTCGAGAATGTGTGCGTGTACGTCTTTTGAGGTTTGTTATGCCGTATAAATAATACAAACGTTGTGCATTCACTTGACGACCAAATCGAGTCGAACACACAGGTTCTCGCACGATCACCAAAGATAAGCAATGTCGAGCCTGGACAGTACTCAGATGGGTGACCACTTGAAAATACGAGGCGCCGTATGCAAGAATGGTGAAGTGATCGATACCAGATGTTTGTCACCTGTAAGTCTATCTTAAAGATCGTAAGCCAAGATAAGAGAAACTTGTAATAAAGGAAGACCGGGAAGGATTGGACCATAGCCAGCGTAAGGACACTAGTTAGCTATACACACGCACAAATGATATATATATATATATATATATATATATATATATATATGTAGAGAGAGAGAGAGAGAGAGAGAGAGAGAGAGAGAGAGAGAGAGAGAGACGGTATGAACCAGCCACAACGTTCAACGAAAAAGTTTGTCCAACGAACTATACTTGTTCGAAAAGTTGGTTCCTACAATTGTTCGTAGAAGAGATATTCCTGATTTATCTCAGATAAATACCGAAGTTGAGCAACATATCGTCCTTTATTCACAAGTACATTTTTCTTCTTTTTTTGAACAAAAGATTTGGAAGTATTTCCGTCGTATTTAGTTCTGTATGCTGGTATGATTCTCATTAAAGTTTATAAAATAAAGTAAAGAAAAATGTAATTCTAATCCCAAGACAGTCCGTAACTCTAGAATCCTTTTTTTACTCACCCTGCCCTAACGTAGACAAGATGGCAATATATATATATATATATATATATATATATATATATAAACTAATAACATAATAACACTAACACCAACAACGGACACTGACGCACGCATAAGAACAAAAAGAACAAAAATAATTGCAGATACTGATAATAGGAACACTAGACACCACAAAGACAATGTATACACTACCCCTGAAATAAAAAAAAAACAAAGGCCTCAACAAATCCTACATACGAGACACTACATACCTTTTAAAAAAAATCAAGCACATCACAACAATCCCAGACAAAGCACTTCTAGTCACTATGGACGTCAAATCTCTATACTCCAACATTAAACACGACGAAGGCATTCTAGCCCTTAAAGAAGCCCTTAACAATGGAACGAACAAAGAACCCAGTACTGAAACAATAACCACCCCTATGCAACATATCTTAACACTTAATAACATTAATTTTGATTATAGACACTTCCTTAAAGTGACACAGTTGTGGCCCCATCTTATGCTGAAATTTTCATGGGCAAATTTGAGGAAACCCATATATACCAAGAGATATACAATGATTGCATTTCCTATGTTAGATACATAGATGACATTTTTCATAAATACAGGAGATTAAGCCAAACGTGAGAATTTCTTTGCACATATAAACTTTGTACATGATTCAATTAAATTTTATTTTGTGACATCCACTGACTCCATAGCCTTCCTAGACACCTGCATATACATAAATAGTCATAGAAACCTCCAAACTACCCTCTACACTATACCCACAGACACTCACAATCATCTCCACTCTAAATCAGCCCAACCCAACACCTAAAAAAGCCTACCGTTTTCACAAGCTCCTAGAATTAGAATAATTTGCTCTATAGATAGGGAATTCAACAGACAAAACCATAACTTAATACAGCATTTCACGAAACGAGGATACTCACTAGATGATACGAATAACCAAGTAAAAAAAGGCAGATACAATATCCAGAGATGAAACCCTTACGCTCTCTAACAATTATAAACCTGACTGCGTACCACTTCAACAACACACTCCCACCCTTAACACATATTATCAATAGGAGATGGAACATCCTCACCCTTAAAATAGATCTCAAAGAAATATTCATAGATCCGTGTGTCATCGTCTGCGGCAGATCCCAAAACATCAAATACATAATTAGCAGCTACAATAAGATAAACATAGGCATAAATAAACATTAGATGATACACACACACACACACAGTACACGCTACTGAAGATGGGAATATCTCCCGAAACATGTTTAGCTCAACAATGAAAACTTTTATAGATTGATAAACTTAGTTTCCATACAGCTTCACTCTTGAGTCTGTCTCACTTCCTATAGTTTACATCATATATATATATATATATATATATATATATATATATATATATATGAAGTAAGGATTCGCTACAAAACATGTTTATATTTCTGCCCAAACATAGCTGAAAAATAAACTTGTTTGTGTAGTGAATCCTTACTTCATTATATTTTAAGCTTTACTCTTAATCAACTTAATGTTCATGGAATGTATCGAGCACTTTATGAAATAAACCTATCACACATAAGGTATTGTATTATTTCATATTGTATCATATTGTATTCCTGATTTGTATTGAGTTATATGTATGCATATACATATAAATATAATCACGTCTTAGTGACAGTATGCTTATGTTTTAAAGTGAATGTTTTCTTTCTTGGTTAGATAGTTTCACAATCAGAATGGCATCCGCATAAGTCAAAAGAAAGCGTGTGGACTTGGATGTGGTGGATATGACGTAGAAACTCGAGCTAATTGAAAAATCAGAACATGACGTGTCAATAATACGCATTTGCGAAATTCATGTGGTAAAAAAAAGTCCAAAGCAATGAAAAGCCCAAACAAATCTACATATTTATAATTTATCTGCGTATTTATAATCCGTATGACGTTCACCCATTACTGTTTATCAACAAATCATTTAGAATAAGTGTTTTGTCGATTTCTCTTCCTCTTAGCAATTCATTTAAACACCTGGACATGGTTTTAATTTTTGGTTTTATTCATTTTTGATAAAATGTCAAAGTAATTTTAATTTGTATTAAAACTAATGAACTTTTTCTCTAAAAAACAAACAAATTTCCGGTGATAAATAAACCTTGAAAATTGAAAGCATAGAAGATTACTTGCAAAAAGATTTTTTTATTTTTTGTCTATCGAATATTCGACATTTTTTTGCAAAAAATTATGTTCTGACGTAAATATCCTTGTTTTGATTGAATAATATAAAATTGTGATTAAATTCAAACTTCCTTTTTATCTACTTTTGATTAAAATTTTTTTCATGTATATATATTTATCATGTATATATATATATATACACACACACACACACACATATATATATATATATATATATATACATATATCATTATACATACACACACACACGCACACATATATATATGTAGAGCGAGAGAGAGAGAGAGAGAAAGAGAGAGAGAGAGAGAGAGAGATTAAGGGCTCAATATTAGCCAGTTTAAGACAGTTCATTTTTCCTTTTCAACTATCATCATCACCAGTCATTCATCGTCCGTCATTGGACATAGGCCTTCCCCACAATTCGCCACACCTCTCTATTGTAGGCTTCCAGGAGCCAATATTTTCTGAACCTGTCCAGTTAGTCTCTCCTTCTCATATTCTTCCAACCTCGGATCTGCATTTGATCGATGTTGTGAGTCATGTTGTCCATCGGCTGTCTGCCATTCTTGCAACATAACCAGCCCATTGCCATTTGAGTTTCCTTGTAGTTTCTATGATGTCCCCGACTCCTGTTTCCCCCTGATATACTGTGCTATCCTATGATCTCTCCATGCGATATTGAGCATGATTCTCTCATGTGCACGTTGCATGATTTTCAGTTTGTTTCAGCTCCATAGGTGACTATCAGAAGTATGTATCGGTTGTATACCCTTCTTCGTAGGACGAATGGGTTCTCCTTGTTTTTGAAGGTTGAGTTTGCTCTACCGAAGGCTTGTCATCTCTAGAGTGATTCTTCGTTCTCTTTCTGAGGATGTCATGGAGACTCGTTGTCCTACATAGATATAGTGATCTACTCTCTACAGTTTTGAGTTTTCGATTTTCGATACCTTATCTATTTGTGTATAATACGATTCTCGTATTATAAGAGTGTTGGATTTGCAGGCAAAATACGGGTATAACACATAGCATCTTGCATAACAAGAGAACTCGATTTTGCACCACTGTTCGTCTGTCCTACTTGCCTCTCTGTTTCGATGTTTCAAATTTATGCGCTGCAATACTGCAGTCATGCTATAAGTGCCCGCTATTCCATGTCCAGCGCTGTTTCAATGATAATTATTTTCGTCTAAAAAAACAGGAAAAAAAAAAACCAAATAAATAAAGGTACCTATCTTTGTTTAACTTGTGCATTCAATCTGGAGCCATTGTCTTCAATTTAAGCTTCTTTTTCAATTTAATATGGTTATTTCAATTTATCTTAGTTATTTTAAGGTATCTGTGTTGAACATGTTTTATTGGAAGGAAATATACGATTAATCCTGTCAACCCTTAGCCCCGTAGTTTGTTTACCCCAAATATCTGTATTTACTGTATGAATATTCCCAAAGCGCACCAACACTCTGTTCAAATACCACAGAGGACAAGGTTATATATCTGAAAAAAAGTTGGAATATGCTGTCTATAATTTTGAGATGAGTTATCACCCCTGAAGTTGTTTTGACTACTGAAATCATTCTTTGTGTTGCTTTTATTGTTACTGCGGAGAATCAGTCCACCCATTTTACAGCTGTCTCAATGTTAACAGTCAGCAAAAAAAAGAGTCATTTTGTGACTATTCTTAGAAAAAAAGGTCCATTCCCTTTCTATACAAATTGTACACTTAATACAAGCTGTAGAGGAGATCAACTGAAACAATGTAGTAATAACATAAGCAACACATGGAAAATTGGTATTCTACTCAGCATTCGTGAATTTGGACAATATCAGCTGCAAACACGTTCCTTTATCACGTTATTCTGTTTGTCAGATCGAATAGTGTCAAGTCTTCCGAAGGCAACTTCTGGTGGTAAACGTCCAGCTGAGAAAAAAAGGTTATAGACTAACATAGACGCTATGGAACCACAGAAACAACAATTATTCTACCACTGGAACAAACGACAAATACATTGCATTGCAATATCTCTGGTCTACTCTGTACGCCGACCGAGAGAGACCCTTTTTTTTAACATAAGGAACGGTGCTGAGGCGAATGAATATTAAGAAGGCGCAAGGAGTTACAAGCTTCGCCCCAGGCGAATGTGACCGTGTCACTCTCCGTATCTTTTCTCTCGTTCCTGGGCTGGCCTGTCCAAATTAATAGCACCTCCCTTTTTCTTTGTCCTGTCAGTATTAATTCAGTCTTCCCATTCATCACAGAACGCAACGATAGGGTTTAATTTTGCATCCCACTGATTTGTGGCCATGACAGCCTCAAACATGATCTTTTTTTAAACAGCATTTAGTCATAGTTATAAACAGCATTCAGCCAGTGTTTTTTTCTACAGAATTTTGCCGTTAAAAATAAAGTCGAACAAAGAAGAAAGACAATGAATAATTTAAAGAAAAATATCGTTTTTTTCCTCCAAAATGGTATTTTTCATTGATAATATAAAACGATAAGCTGATATATGTAAGTGTAAATAACGGTTTCTCGACGGGCGCGTAATTTATATAAATAACTTTGATGGTATTACTTGATGGTAATATTTGTTAATATTACTTGGTGGTAAAATTTTGTTCAAGGAGGCCTACCTATTTATAGACGTGAATTTCAGTAGGCTCATACCGACACACATACCATTACTGCACGCAATATCACCCCTTACCTCCACAGTTTCTTCGAATCCCAGTTCGATATTCCTGTTGCCTTTTCTACCGAAATCTCCGGCCATAAAATTAATCTCGTTTCATCGACCCCGATTGAGAATCCAATAGGACCTTCCAAGCTTTTGTGTGTCAACTTCTGGCGTTTTAATCCTGACAACTCCGCTCCTTTTTATGAGAGTTTCGCGAATTATTTGAGCCGAGCAGAATTGCTTCTTACTGACCCCTTGGCAAGCGCTCACGAAGGAAATGGTCTGGGAAGGGGATATGCACTCAGAACAATAAATCCCCATTGCAATGTTCCTCAATTAATCAACCCCCTTTTCGTAAATGGCCCGCCCATAAAACACGTCGTCCGTAAGAAGCAGTTCGGTTTATTTTGAAATGATTTTATGCCTTTCGCTTGCTGGTGAATGGACATAAAGATGCTTCTTAACGATCTTATACAAAACCAAATTCTGTCTGATAATCATCTAATAAAAATATCGCAATGGTTAAATAAATTATTCGTATGTTTTGTAGATGGCCACATTATCTTGGCAATTCATTATTGAGTGAGTGATCTGATTTCACTTCGCACGAATGCATCTCTCATAGCGATCGAATCTTGCCATGGTTAACAATAGGGGTAACAGCCTTGTTTTGGCTGCCACTTCCTGGGAGAGTAGATTGAGGAGTGATACAGATTAGTGTGCATCCAGTAACTCACTTCTCCGTAAACCATGCCAGACACTTCCCAGACAGATCTCGTACTTAAGTAAAGTTCCCCCTCTTTTACCACTACTCATTGTCTTTGCTGATGACCTACAACTCTGCCGCTTAGTTTTGGGTATCTTCAGCATCAACAAACGGAATGTTTCTGTCGGTTAGGAAAAATTGGTAATTATCGAATTTTGCAGCTTTATATTTGAAATTTGTCTCAATAAGTTATCAGGGCTATTATATGGAGAGTGTAAACGCGTTGCTAATGAATTCACAAGAGAAAAATTGTAAAAGATTTTCAACAATAATGCCTTGCAGATGATTTTACTGTAAAAGTGCATTGCCAATCAGGGAAAAGATTGTCAGGGATCAGGAATTATGACAAGCATTCCTGATAAAATAAGACAATTTTATCACAATCTATCGTGTGTTCATATATATATATATATATATATATATATATATATATATATATACATATATATATATATATATATATGTGTGTGTGTGTGTGTGTGTGTGTGTATATATGTATATATATATATATGTATATATATGTGTATATATATATGCATATATATATATGTATATATATATGTGTATATATATATGTATATATATATATATGTATATATATATGTATATATATATGTATGTATATATATATATATATGTATATATATATATAAAGACACGGAAATGTACAGACGTGTTAAAATCTGTTTATTTTAAGAAGTGGATTATTTTAGGTAGATATTTCAACTGGATGGAATGTTAAAGAAAATGAAAAAAAATTGGCATCTGATTACTTTTTACAAAGTATGCATCATGTTAATAATGAAATTCGAAACAGTTTCCAAAGCTGATAATATGATGATTCGTAAGAATAGATTCGTCGCCCAATAATACACCCTTTTTAAATGCCATTATTTGTAATTCTGAGTTTTCCGAATTATTGATCAGAATACCTGGTAGCATTACTTTTCTATTTGCTTCACAAAGAACAGGAGAGTCCTATTCTATCTGCTCTGAGAAAAGGCCATAGGATGAATCAGTTGGAACAAAAGCAACAAAAAGTACTCAAAGATGATATGAAATCCTCTCAAAAAACAGAAACTATCTTCCATCAGGATTTTACTCTTGAAGAAGGTTAGAGAATGGATTCATCGGGACGTTGAGGTTACAACAAAAGCATTAAAATTTTTTCATTAGTCTCAACAACTCAGAAAGTTAGAATATATTTTTCAATAATCTTAACAGGTTTAAAGAATGTTTTAAAAGCTTCTCAATCTCTTTAATGTTCCATGAAATGTTTTTTAACTACGCAAACGAGCCGTGAACCCATGTTTTCACTGAATTGATTAATTACTTTGATAATGTGCGATAAAAGTGATAGGCCAATTTTTTAGACTATGTTTTCATTCTGATGGTTTTACTACAATTAAGATATTCTCACCTTTCATTGAAATGTCCCACTGTTTTAAACTTTCTTTTTTATAACGAGAGTTCTCCCCTATTGAATTCACTTACAAATTTCCAATCAAATCTTATAAAAATTTCCATAGAAAATTACGTCTGTTTTGAACGCTTGAAATAAAATTCATAAAAAAAATGACTCAGCTATTATGCTGCGTTTTAAGAATTTTATTGCAAGCCTCTTTTAAATCAATTTTTTAATGAGCCCTTCAGGTAAAATTCCAGCCATCGACATTTAATTTTTGTTAAGCAAAAACATTCGAAAAACAATTGAAACAAATACTTTTCGTCGTAAATCATTTTCTTTATTGAGATTCAGATTATTAATCTCCTGATGCAATCCACTAAGAAATTACTTCAGTGGCATTTCTCGATAGGTTTTTGAATAATTACTTGACATGCAAGAGCCAAATAAAGTCATTGAAGAATTCCGTGAGGTTAATATTCACTGAGAGTTGCAGTCATCAACGGAGAAAGGAAACTTTTGTTGAATGTACAATCTAGTAAAACAAAAAATGTCAATTTTTATCTTTTGCTTAACTTGTGAGGTCCTTTTTGTTAGTCCCTAATAAAAACTAACGTCTACAATTCTTAAGTAAAGAAGCGTAAAAAGAGAGAAAAAAAGATGAAGTTGTATTTTCTCTTTTCATTTGTCCTTACCACGAAAACAAAAACCGTAACCTATATCCCTAACCCTTACCCTGGGAAGTCTAATGAAATAAACGTAAAATATCAATTCTGACAGGTTACGAGAATTTTGGTCTGGTGGGAACTAACGAAAAACAACAACAAAATAGATGCCCTGCCCTGTATTGCTCGTTTTCTCCTCATTTTAAGCTTTTGACAGCAATTGTTTGGACAAAATAAAATCTGACAACTTGACTGACCAGGAACCAAACTAAAAAGATATACATGATTGATCTTTCGGGAAAAAGTTTGATGTTTTGATTCTCCAGTATCAAATTGCTGTTAAAATTTGACTTCAAGCTTTTGCCCTAAATTGAGATTTTACTCGGTCAGGAAAAGAAAATGCAACTTGATCTTTTTTTTACTTTTTGCCTCTGTCCTTTAGAATTATGGACTTTAGCTTTCGGTGGCGACAAACTTGTCTTAGAGAATGTCTTTCAGTTATTCAAAAGTTGGCTTACATGATCAGAATAAGGAGTGAATCCATTAAAGATCGCATTCATTACACACATCACTGAAATATTTTGAAGACTGGCTTGTTTACCATCACCCTGTGGCAGATGTCTTACTGAGTATATATTGTAGGTATTTAGAAAAGTCACGATAGTGTGATATTCAGTTAAGATCGGATTAATTATGCGAATAATGCTTTACGAGACTAGCTTGTTGATAATCGTGCAACAGCTAGTGCTTTGTTGCGTGTATATTGTAGGTAATCAGTAGACTGAACCAAGGAATACAATAGTGGTAACCCCCAAGTGGATAGAATCTCCTTCAATTATTTATCAAACTTAGCTTGGTCTGCAAATATATATATATATATATATATATATATATATATATATATATATATATATATATATATATATATATATATATATATATATATATATATATATATAAAAGCATTATTCACATAATGAATCCGATCTTAACTCAATATCACTCTATCGTGACCTTTTCTAAATCTCCTTTATTTATTTACTTACTTTTGCTTGGTCAGCATATATATACATACATATATATATATATATATATATATATATATATATATATATATATATATATATATATATATATATAAAGGGAAGGGGACTTTGCAGGGCCTTCACGTTATTCCTCATGGCAAAAGGAATTACTTACCAGTGTTCACCTCCTCTTCAAGTAACATGTGACAGGTTGTATCAAATTGTCCTGACATATTGGGAGAGGTGGGTTCATGCATTTCCATACAGGCATTAGAGCGAAGTGAACACAACTTACCTCAGCCGATTCCATTTTCTGCACAGTCAACCATTAGGCCAACTCCCAACCTTCTTTAGCTTCCTCAGTGCTATTTCAATCCTGAATTATGATATGAAGACATTTTTTGAAAACTACATTTTTTTTATTGAAGCAGTTAAGTGATCAGTCCCCTATCCATACTACCAGCATGTGTAATATTTGATTACGTATCTTGGAGAGGAGAAATGCTTTTTATTGGCTAATAGGGACTATAATCGCGTTTCTTTTACAAAACTCTTGGAGTTCAAACCAATGAACAGGTTAAAAGCCTTGAGTAATTCTTTCAAGACCAAATGAGAAAGTCGTCATTTATCAAATGCATGATACTTCAATGTTTAGTAGTTCTCTTTATGTACCATAACCCAATGCAGGGGTCGTTAGGACAAGACAGATATTTTTTTCATCATGGGTGAGTCAAAGATGAGATTGCAAAACAGAGTACATCACTCGTCAGGTTAGTTTGAAATTAGTGTCAACCGATAGCTAGAATGATTGCAAATTATAGCTAGAGAGCCCAGTCTGTCAAACAATTCACCGTTATCTGAGTGGAGAAGAGATGATTTCGTAGCTTTCCCAAGAGCATCAGTACACACAAACTTTCTATGTCGGAATCTGAACTCGGTTCGCCGTTTCCGTTCAGTTAACCGTTAAGCCACTCCGTACCCCTTAGTTGTCTGTCTGGCGCTATGAGAACGAATTAGGTTAGTTTGATCTTACACTTCATTTCCAATCTTTCTTATTTGTAAAACTTGAAAATACTTTTGTAATTGAAACCCAAGAAGAACCACCGCCTTAGAACTTCCTTTGGGATAGACGATTCCAATTATTTCTCTTCCTGGCTTCCATTTCTCATAAAACTTAATATTTTCCTTTCCGTTTCAAGAAAGACAGAAAAAAAAGAAAGACATGTCTGAAGCTGAACGGATGATACGATGCCTTTTTAATGATTAGATTCTTGTTGCCAAATTAAACAAAACATAAAAACGAAAGGAAAAACTTTGAACCTCGTGTCTATTTTGAGAAAAGATCAACAACTTCTTGAATCCAAGGTCAGTGATTATTATCAGCCATGTGCTGCTAATTACTCAAAAGTCAGCATATGTAACGCGCCCAGTATGAAATCTATGTTGGGAATCCGTTGTAAGTGAAAACTATTGTTGCTTTGAAAATGTTGAATAACCGAAGGAGACGAAAATGGAGCAGGCGTTAGAAGGAGATGTAATATTTTTTTCTCAGGGATACTTTACTCATTCAGGGCACTTAACGTTTTTTTAAAAAAATATATAACACCGAGAACAGTCCTTTGGTATAAAAGAGACTTGCAATTACTTGTTCCACACTGAAAGCCACCTGTCAATGCAGGCGTGAAAAGTCAACAGGTAAAATTGAAAAAAATAAACGAAAAAAGAATTAAGTAAAATGAGTGTCCACACAAAAAGTAAAGTTTTGAAACTTCTCTCTAATTATTGCGAAACGATTATAACGATAATCAAACGATTATAATCAGTTGATACATTATTATCAAATATGAGATTCTCATGACAACAAATGCCCATGTCTCCTCTGACTTTTACAGAAGTAAATTGAACTAGCAGAAAAAATGCTCTAGAGGTGGTATTTCAGCTAGTTCCAGGCCCAAGTGAGATCGTTAGTCCCAATGAAAGATCATAGATTTGAACTATGTATTTATTGAATCATACCCTATTTGAAAATCATCACACTCATGAATGATTCGATCAGATTCAATTTAAACATCTGGGATGATTTCACAAAAGATTTCAAGTAACCACATTATTTTGAAATCTAGATTTTTTACTAAATTTCTGGAAATTTGAAATTTGGAAATCTTAAAAGGGATTTGAAAGCTTTTGTATGTATTGACAGACAAATAGAAAAGCAAACATTTGAGATATTATTGTAAGATAGATTGAACCAGATCTTTCTTATCGGAGTGAGTGCGAGCGCAGACCCAACACTACTATGATTTGAGGATTTTCAAAAGCTAATATACTACAAACATACAACTGATACCATTCGTTAGCATAGAAAATATGGGGGACATATCTCCAGGAGCCCTTGAATTATGCGATGAAAAGTCAACAAGTGGCAGAAACACCTTCAATGGATTATATTAAGATAATCGAAAGAAAACGATTAGATTAAAAAACAGGCTAGTCTCAGTGATAAATTCATGCTACTCCAAGCCGGGTTCGAAAGTAAAACTCTTTAGCAAGGTGAAAAAAATCAAATTTTTCAACTGTGAAGAGAAACCCTAAAGCTACCTGTAGTAAGAAGAAATCAAAATTAGATGTGTGAAAAAACCTAAATTTTTTTTTCATTTATTTCACTCTTTTGTCCATTCATCAAGCTTTGATTCAAACGTGTTGTTTGATTGTTAAAATATTTACCCTTCCACACCGTAATGTTTAACTTCTAACTTCTACCAAAAGTGTATACAAGAGTAGGACTCCAAAATTTTTTAAATGCGCATCAAATCCAACTATAATATTCCACTAAACCCCCGAAACAAAGATAGATCCGAAAATATTCTTGCAGACTGGTTTATAAACTTGGAATAAACAGTTGGAATTTATACTTTACAACAAAATTGTTTCACGTAATTTAATTAAACGATTAATATAAAGATCAAAGCATAGTATATACTGTGACTGGGATAATCTCTACTCTTTTTGCCTTCAGACGTTTTTTTCTCATTTGAAATTTTAATGAACAACCAGCTCATCTTCTTGATAGTCATCTATGAAGCTGAAACATGCAACTTGATCAGAAGATTTGCTCTCAAGCTTGGAATCATGCAACGTGTCCAAGAGTGGATTTTACTCAACATCACATAGAGAGATCACGAGACAGCTCAGTACATAAGAGAAAAAGAGAATTCAGAGATATCATTGAGTCCTTCAGAAAACTCAAATGTCATAGGGCTGAACTTGTTCCAAGAATGTCAAACAACCTGTAGATATCACGACTCACAACATGGACCCTAAGAAACCTGCTAGAGAATGAATTGACGAGTCTTTCAAATGTCTTATGTCAAACAAAAGAAGTTGAAAGGCTGACGAGAATGATGATATCTTCTCAACACTGAAGATCTTATTTACTATCAATCTGTTTGTGTAATGTCTTAGCGGTGATATCACAAAATCAGATTGACAGTACATGAAACCTAGAGAAAGTATTTTTTGGGACAAAATTGAAAAAGTTACTATGTTAAAAAATATGTTACCATTAAATGTTTCTTAGAAGTAAGTCTACGTAGCTCTTTTTCCTGTGTGCCTCTTCAACTATCGCAGGAATCTTTGGTTTCACTGCCGTTATCCCCATCGATAGGTTGTCTTGCATCACTATTCAATACACTTCCAGAGAACGACAACATAACCAAAACAAAAAACGAAACGAAAACCCCCCAACTTTTGACCAGATATCTCATCACCCCTTTAGAACAATCATTATTTTCTCTGCTTCCATCACCAACTCATTCAGGGCTAGCGTAAGAAGACCCAGAAGTATCGCAAATTTCCTCGCTAATATATCCATGACATTCGTGCATAGGCGTTGTCATTTTTGAACGCCAGAACTTTGTTTACTAGATGCAGTCTGAATCATGTTTACCAGTGGTTGTCAGAAACATCGCCACCTTGTGAATAAATATAGAGCTGGGGTTTGTTGCGAAGGCAGGAAAATTAAATTGCATTATCTAAGTATAGCATAAATAGTGACAGGAAATATCAATGTGCAACATCATAGTTATCTTGTCAGTCACCCTAGAACAAAGAAATATCTCATCAACCAGTTCAAAGTTGTTAGGTTATAAGTTATAGCTAGATAGGGTAAACAGTAAGATTGGATTTTTTTCTATTAGGCGTCAAGTATCAAGAAAGGCAACGCCAATACATTGGGCGACGTTGACTACAGATATTAAATACATGGCAGTTAACAAAACAAACTGAGAGCTAAATTAGATTCTCACAGAGAGCCATGGAAAGAACAATGCTAGGGACAAATAAAAGAGGTAGAAAAAGATCAACATGGATCGAAGGAAAGACGAGTGAAAGATATATAAATAAATGAGAAAAGAAAAAAAATATATGCTGGACATTTAGAAAGAGGGAATGGCAAGAGATAAAGCATAGAGTCAACTGATTGGTGTCCATAGCGACAGTAAACGCAGTAGTAAAGGACCAGAGACGAGATAGAATGATGAGATAGAAAACATTTTATTCGGTGAGACATGTTAGAGGTCAGCGTAGTCGCAATCGTCATAGATAGAGAAATGTGAAATGTCTTTGTCCAGAAATGGACTTCGGAAAACTTCGTTGCTTCAGTAGAGTTAGGGTTGGTCAATTATTATAGAAATTCATTGATTTCAAAGCGGTACGAAACAATGTCTTCCTCTTATTTATGTTAGATGACGCGGGAATAGCTTACCATTTTCCAATGCAGAGGGTGTTGCCAGAAGTGAAAAGTAATCGCGAACAGTTATTAGATGAATGAAATTGCTACTATTTGCTAAGGCTGATACATAGGCTAGTCTAATTACCTACTATGCTGAGAAAATGTATTGAATAAGCAAACGTCTGTTTCCTCTTCGTAATTACGATCACATAAAGGGTAAGTACTTTCATATATTACATTAGGATTCGATAACTCGAGTTCTTCATTGCTACATATAATATTATTAGTATGCTACAGAAGTAATATTTCTGCATTACTGTTTAGGAATGGTGTTTACCTTATAACAATCGATGGTTTAATCTATGTAGCCACGGCATTTCGCGACTATAACAGAAATTCCTTACGAAATAACCTTCGTATATAGCAAATTTGCGAATACAAAGCTGTCCTAATATATTTGTCAACCCTTGTAGTTTTACTGTTGATTGCATATCCATCTATGTGTTTGGTAATATACTTGCATATCCATTGCTCTCTCCCCTCTCTCCCTTTCTTTCTTTCACCCCCCTCTCTCTCTCTCTCTCTATATATATATATATATATATATATATAGTTCCTCAATAACTGTCAATGCAATTTATGTAATTTTCTTCAGTTTTCTTTCTCCTTCCACATACATTTTGTTATTATGCCACATCATCATCAGGCTTTTAACGTCTGTCGTTGGACATAAATCTTCCCCAGGATCCGCCACATTTCTCTATCATGGGCGTCGCAGAGCCAGTACTTTCTGAATTTGCCCCTGTTCATCTCTTCATCGTGTTTTTTGTCGGCCTTGGTTTTGCATGTGGTCTTGGGGGATCCATGTTGTGAGTTATGATGTCCATCGGTTGTCTTTTATTCTCGCAGTATGACTAGCCCATTACCATTTCAATTTTCTAATGGATTCTATGATGTTTCTGACCCAGTTTTCTTCCTGATATATTGTGCTGTCTTGTGATCTCACCATGTAAGGTTGAGCATGAGAGAATCATGCGCACGTTGCATGCTTCCCAGTTTGTGGGTCAGTCTCTTGATTAGGTTCCATGTTTCAGCTCCATTAATGACAATCGGGAGGATGCATTGGTTGCATACTCTTTTTTCAGGATTATTGGGATCGTCTTGTTTTTGAAGGTTGAACTTGCTTAGGCGAAAGCTTGCCATCTGCTTGATTTCTTCTTCGTTTGTGGATTCACAAAATTCGCTGTACAAAGTAGATGTAGTGGTCTACTTTCCCCAGTTCTGCATCTTCGATTTTGACTGTTATGTCCTTATTCTTGATGTGATTGTTGCACATGACTTTTGTTTTACTGAAGTTCATGTGTACGCCAACTCTTTTGCTTTCTACGTTGAGTTACTCTTGTTTGGATCATCAGTTATTTACCATGTAAACGTTTCGGGTATCTTAAAAATAGAGCAGTTATAATAACATGGCACCCAAACAGTATTGATCAAACACCATCCTTTCTAACTATATAACTTATGTCATACATGTAGAGTGTCATTTTATATCGGGTATTATGTGTATTGGATTTTGGTATTATCTTAAACTTCGCATCATTTATTATTTGAAACCAGGCTTACTTACGTAAGTTACCAAAAAGCGTATTTAACGAAGAGGGATCAGTAAGTATAACAATATGTATATATGTGAATTAATTGATTGGTCTCAGTTTCTATGAGGGCTACTGCCTTCGCTGCAACTGTTCATTCTCCGATTCTCTCCTACGTCAATCGTTCTGACATGCCTTTTATGATACGTTATGTAAACCTATCTGGCTATTGAAAAGACTCTGGATTTTGTGAGCTTTTTCTCCCCATCACTATGCGTTTGTCGTTACTTGCAAACAACAGGCGTATACTATATAACATTTACCGCAAAGAGAATTCAAATTCTAAAAGCCGTTATCAAGGAAAAAAAGATTGAATAGTACCTCCTCTAATATGGAAACTGGGATTCTTAATATATTTTATACCTTTGGTTACACGCTGCTGTGTGCGTGACGTCACTATGACGGACCAATGATAAATGCCCAATATGAAATTATAACGATTAAAAAAATAAGCGCTGAGTTGAAGGAATCCAGTCTTTTTCCTTTCCTGATAATGGCCAGGGTACAGTGGTCAAATTTCAAATGCCTAGCCGAAACCAAGAAAACCAAGAACACTGTCAGATTTCATGATGTTGATAATGACCAGAAGTATGGTTGAAAGCGCTCCATCACAAACGTCTGAAAAATATTAACACTCACTTGATCCGCATATTGGTATGTGTAGGAATAAAAGAAGCCCGTTGGATTTGAATCTAAAAGCCATTTATTATTCCTAAAGGTATGCTTAAACAGACGTTTTTCTTGAATCTTTTTAGCTACTGAAAAGGTAGAATTTTTGAGATAGTGTCCAAGATGTCTGACAAATCAGTCGGTTGTATTCATGAGGCAAAACAACCTTACCCACCAAGAATTATAACAGAAGGTTTCCGAACGTTTTGTACTATCAGGTGTGCTCGATCAAACACTACGAGCCAGCGCTTCTATTTCAACTAAAGATGATTGCTGCCACTTTTGTATAGTATGTTCAAGAAATGAAAAAAAACAAAAACAAAATTGTATCAATTTATTTGAATGAAATAAGTCCTTGTGTATATGAGAAAAATTACGGTAAGTTATGTAAGACATGTCAGTTTAGCTCAGTCGGTAAAAGAGCTGACCACCACTCACTACGTACATCAAAGTTATTTATGATCGGAAAAGGAAAAAATCAACGTTTTATCCACGTTGGGAAATGCTACAAAGCAGTTAGCGCTGCTGAGGCAAAAACTCTGCTTGGATTACAAGCGTTTACAGGTGAAGACTGGAGAGGGAAATTATCTGGAATATCGAAACGTAGATGGGTTACTTACTCTTGAGAGATGATCCAATTGTTACAACGCTTACTAGTTTTGATCTTCTCTTGGATTCTGGTTCTGTTAAGATATTGGGAATTTAGAGAGATTTCCATTTACAGTTTTCTGCAAAAAAATACAAAGTCACATTCTCCCTAAGGACATGGCTAGGTCTGAGCAAAAATGGTTATGTACCCGTGCTATGTTTGAAAATCCAGCCCCAGACAAAATCCTGGAATTGAATAAATGCAGTCGCAAGTCCTACTGTGCCGCAAAAAATTGTTCATGACGAAAAAAAAAGAAAAGAAAAAAAAAAAAAGAAGACGATTCAAAATGTCCGCCTGAATATATTGTGAACACTGCAGAAACAAGAATTTCAAAATTGCTTTGAGGGTAATGAAGTAGACTACGAAAGTGGAAGCATTACTGATTTAAAAAAATGTTGATCGTCCATTCCGTGAGAGCCCTATTATATTCTTACCAAAATAGATTCAGACTTACTCATTTTTTGCGTACCTCTTTGACTCAAGTGACATTTTGCATTCTTAACTTTTCTACGTACTTTTTTCCGTTACTGCATTTCGAAACCCATTGTTCCTCAATAATTATATTGGCTAACATTACAACTTTACATAAGAACTACACATACTTATATTACACTGTTCAACGTTTATTGTTAGTAGACATTCAATCAATTCTATTATGCATATAGGTAAACATAGCTGACCACGGCGCCACGATACATTGTTGAGCCTATATCAAACCACGTCAAAAATTATCATTTTCCCGCATGCGTAGTGCTAATTTAATAAAATAAGATCCCATTCATCCTGAAAAAAAGGGTGTATAACCAACGCATCCTCCCAATAGTCACTTACGGAGCTGAAACGTGGAACCTAACCAAGATACAGATCCGCAAACTGAGAAGCATGCAACATGCACATGAAAGAATTATGCTGGGCCTCATATTGAGAGACCACAAGACAGCACAGTACTTCCGGGAAAAGACAAGAGTCAGGGGCATCATAGATTACCATTAACAAATTCAAATGGCAGTGGGCTGGCAACGTTGCAAGAATGGTGGACAACCGATGGACATCGCAACTCGCGACATGGATCACATGCGGAAGTGAGGCCGGCAGAATATTAGATGGAGGGACGAGCTAGACAATTCCAGAAAGTACTGGCTCCGCGACGCCCATGATAGAGAAATGTGGCTCATCCTGGGAAGGTCTATGTCCAACGACGGACGTTAAAAGACCGATGATGATGATTAATGAAATTCTGTTAAGTAAACACTCTACATATATGCATACGTGAACACGTGCATATATACATACATCAGCACACACACACACACACACACACACACACACACACACGAACACATATATATGTGGAAAAGGGAAAGGATTTGAGGCTGCTTGGTACATCTTTTTAATTAAGAAGTGTAATTGCTTACGTACGTTTCACCCGCGGCTCTGAGTTTTCCTAGAGCTTTGAAAGCGGAGGTTTATCTGAGGAAATGAGACACCGTTGGTGGAACGTACCTAAGCGCAATTATATTTTTTGAATAAAAAAAATGTGCTGAGTAGTCTCAAATCATTTTCCTTTTCCATATTGTCAACTATCCACAAAATTCTGTCGGATCTACATCCTCTCTCCCCTCTCTCTCACCAACATATATATATATATATATATATGCTTACAATTAAATAGAAAAGTGCACATCCGTGCAATGTATGTATCAATTTTTTCAAACGCCTGAATGTTTGCAGAATTCCTAAATGTTATTTTGAATAATGAGCAACTTCTCTGGTGTAATATCCTAGATGATGTCCAAGATGGACCCGAAATCTTTAAAATACCCATTACTCGATCATTATTCATCCTAGACAGGTTTGTTTAATGGTTCTTCGTTGTATCAAATGTGTTTAATTAAATATCAAAAGTTCGGCAGAGTCTTTCGCTTGGGAAGATATGATTTCCAAGATGGCTGCCGAATCAATCTTTTGAATCAATGGAAAAAATACCCGATTCCTAAAATATTGCATTAAGGTTCAGAACGGTTTTTGTAGTATCAGTATGCTCAATAACATACTGCCAAGATTTCTGCTTACCAACAGCATCGAACAACTCAAGTAATCGCCACTTGTTTTCCATCATTTCAAATGTTGGCAACCAATCCTCAAGAAACGATAACGTTTGAGTAATAATCCATTGATATATATATGAAATCTAGTTTGAACACATCCAAATTGCATTAAAATGTTCAGCGCAACAAGCGCATCTTTGAAATTCAATTATTTAAGAGCGAGATTTGCGGATACTCTGCGCTTTTTGTCGAATATAAGATTTAAAAATTTATGCCTTTGTTGTTATGATTTCGTTGAAGTGATTTATTATCTTCCAAATGTAATATAATGTATTCAAGCGCATCGAATAATTAAACACAATTTTCCGTGCAGTAGAATTAAATCTAAAAGATCAGGTAATGATAAAAGTTGGTCGCCAACTTACATCAAGGCCACCGCGCAACCGGTTATCAAAGTATTCAAAATGGCTGGATAATACTT
>OY735212.1:40512164-40594664 GCA_963457665.1 Thysanoteuthis rhombus | reverse complement strand
GTGTGTATTAAAAAATGGATATATGTGATCTGACGGAGTGATTAGCCCCATTCTCGCTAATTGTTTATCATATTTATGTCGTCTAAGGTGAGTGATACATTAAACGTGTAATGACGGGAGATAATTTCAAATGAGTTTCTATGCAAAATAAAACAATTTATTATATATATATATATCAAAGTACAAATCAGTAATTCAATATCCGTTGTGTGATGTGTTCATTTCATGATGCGTTCAATACAGTCAACATTATGTTCAGTTAGAGAAGAGCTTAAATATGATGAAATGGAGGATTCACTGCACAAGCATGTTTATATTTCTGTCCTGTTTGGGCTTTTTTTCGGGTGAATGATTAAAATAATTTGGATCCCTATTTAGGTCGTCAATTGAGGGATGTCAATTTTTCTCGTTAGATAAACTTCCTCTTATTCTATTCATATATCTTTTTCTTCTTGTTTAGTAGCTAGTCACTGTTTATACCTTTGTCTGGTTGTTATAAATTACTGGGGATGTTACAGAAACTTTCTTTATCGGTGAGTTGTTAATCCATCAGCTCTTTGGGTTAGGTTTCCTGTCAGGAAGTATTATTTTCCAATTTTTTCTGCCCCCAGTTTTAGGGTTATTTGGACATCCCCTTGAAACTTTCTGATTATACAAATTTGGTAGATTTCTATCCATTCATCAGCGTTGAGGAACAATAGAGCAGATATGGATGGATATGAACAGTGAATGAACAAGATTAGATTGTGGCGATAAAAACGTTTTTATAAGCCGTCACTTTCCCGCTGGGCTATTTAGCTCAATGGAAATAGCGACGCCACGTTGAAGCAGTTACCTATTAGTCACAGCTTCGTTTTCTCTATTAATCTTATTTTCTTTAAATGCTTATTGAACTTACGCCGTCTAGGCCAGAAAATGATACATTCACCGTGAATCAACCGGAGGTCATTTCAAAATAATATAACATATATATACCCACATATGCTGATGCTTATAGAGTTTATCAGCTACTTTCACGCATTACCTTAATCCTCTTCGGGGTCAATACATGTAGGTAGAATTAGCTCACGGAGGAGATCATACAAAGAATAATTATACAGCACAAAATGTCCAATTTTAGGCACAAGCATTTGATCGCAATTTGTTTCATTGCATTCATTACAAAATCAGCTGTCACTTCTTCTATTAAAGATACAATAGGACTTGAATATTTGTTAAATAAGGAATGGCATTTGTGAAAGAAAAACTGAAACTTTATTGTTTTGATTTCTGAAAAGTAACAATAATAAAACTTCCAAGCTCAGGAACATCGAGATTTTCAAATTCAGGTTTGGTGAAATACTGATAGTTTTGGTTCAAGATATATATATATATATATATATATATATATATATATATATATATATATATATATATATATATAGAGAGAGAGAGAGAGAGAGAGAGAGAGAGAGAGCGGGAGAGAGAGAGAGAGCGGGAGAGAGAGAGAGAGAGAGAGACTACCAACATGTCCAACGCATACTTTGCTGAATAATACCAAAAAATCAGAATTTCAGTGACGGATTCAAACAGAGAAATGAAAATTTCACACAGGGAATAACCATTTGTAATGAATACAGCTTTTTAAATTACATGTAAATTAGCACATAAACCGATTCCAGATGGGCGATATGTAACTGCAAATAAAATGTTCTACATGAATACGAGAGTTCAGTAATAGTTTTGTTTTGCGTTTAGACTCTTTTATTACCCTTTTGAATAATAGAGACCATTATACAAGAAATGTGGACTTCTGTTGGGACTGCACGATATTTAAAAATAGATAAAAGTCTCTGTCCGTCTAATCTGTTTGCCCCCCCCCTCTCGAGATATATATATATATATATATATATCACCACATACACATAGAGATACAAATGCACTCACTCACGCACACATATACAAATTTATATACATATATATATATATATATACAAAATATATTTATTTCCACACACACATAGAGATACAAATGCACTCACACACACACATACAAATTTATATATACATATATATATATATATATATATATATGTGTGTGTGTGTGTGTGTGTGTGTGTGCGTGTGTGTGTGTATAATGAATGAGACCTTTTTCCTGTAAACTATGTTTTTATCTTTTCTACGTACAAGTATACAGCAAGTATCGATGGCTACTCGATATAACGAAATCGTCGAACCATCTAAACTAACTTGGGTTTTACGGAACGAACTTCAATAAATGCGATGATCACGCGAACCATAACAAACTTTTGGCACAATAACGTACACAAATTTGATTCATTCGAACTATTTTTGGGGGCTCTTCACCATTTGTAAGCGTAGGAGTGTCACGACAGAGTTTTGTGTCATTATTTCTTACTCATGAAGGCCCTTCTAACAGCATAAAAAGAATATTGCAAGAAATAGTATCAAGATATTTAAAAAAAAATCAGAACAAACATTTTGTTGTTAAATAAATCACGTGTCATTTTTGTCTTCTTCCAAGCTCTCTATCTTTATCTTAAGAGTAATTTTTCTTCTTGAGTCTTTACTTAGTGGCCATATTCTTCACCTGCTGTGTTGGTTGTGAGAAAAAGTGCTCTTTATTTACTTATTCCAAGCCATCTTACAACAATTGAATACTTGAACAAATCGATTGATTAAGAACTATTCAATAACCAACATGTATTTGTTTTTCAACGATAAGATCATAAAGTCTTTCATGGCCATAATAATTGACACTACTATAATAGAGAAGGTATACAAAGGGACGTAATTGACGCCGCTTATCTAAGTTTAGATCGTGACATCTACGTTTTGATAGAATCAAATTTTGACTGCATTGAAACAAAGTATCTATTTCTACCCAATTTGTTCTTCAACGCAGATAATTATATCATTTAGAAGTGGATATATAATCCGCCAGAAATCGTTATAAATGCGTTGGATTGGTTTGAAACTCTACTTGTGCACGCATGTGACGGTTAATGGACAAAGTGGAAATTTGGACATATAGCGGTTATTTGGCCCTTTGCCTTACCGGTGGGCTGGTTAGCTATGTGGTTAGAGCGACGCAACGTTAAAGCAGCTACCCATCAGTCGCAGGTTAGATTTCCATTTTCTTTCATTGCTTATTCTATTTATTTATTTAATCATTTCGAATTATATATCAATTTCCATTCGTCAATATATATATATATATATATATATATATATATATATATATATATATACATACATATAATTTCCGCTCATGACATTGCATTCAAATACGAACGAATAGTTTTTTATTTAATATGTTGACGTAATTATGTAATTATATTTATATGATTATAACAAAAATAAATCATAGCTTGAACTGTAATATTTCAACATCAATAAAAATACGGAATAATTGAATCATAAAGCATTTATTTGATGGAGCCGACTCCAGGAAATATTGTAATATGATTTTTCTCGCAATTATTCACTCGAAACAGAAAATTTCATATACTTATACTTGATAAAATGAACTAACTGACAGATATGTTTTTGCGAACTTACAGAGGTTTGTGATACAGCATTTTCTTTAGAGCGCCACATTCCAAAAACAAAAACAGAAAAAAAAAAAAAAAACTGAGAAAAAATTTGCTGAAAAAAGAAGTAAATAAATCTATTAACAGTCAATAATTGTGTACCCATAGATAAAGAAAATTAATTCCTTTGGGATAAAATCTAAATCACTCTAATTAACAACTAATTGGGCGGCTGAATCAAAATCAATCTTGTTCAATTGATGGCACATTCGAAATGAGCTAAGTGATTTTTGCCTAACCTTGAAATTCAAGGTCAGATATATAAAAAAGGTTACCTTTATTATAATACCAGTAGAATTATGCACGAAAAATTCCTGTCACAATTTTGTAACATTCTGAAGCCTCCGTTTGAAGCCCTGAAGAAAGACAAAAAAAAAAAACAAGAAAAAAAAAACAAGAAAAAAAGAAGAAAACAACAGAGAATAGTAAATCTGCGACTTTCACCTCGAGTAAAAATGCGTATGTTTTAAAAATCAAAAATGATTTCTTCATTAGGGCATATTTCTTTTGTAAAAAATGATCATTTAACGACTTGCGTATTTGAACATATTACTTAACAAAATTTTTCTGCTTATTCTGTAGAATTATATACATGACAGCTCTTTTCTGTCCGTCAGTAACGCTTGTACCATTCATGACCACTGATTATACATTCGTAGCATAAACATTGAGTATTGAAAACTGCTCAAACAAAATTTAGGTAAGAAATTCGGTACTAACTTATCAAATATTCCCCCAACTACCAGAAATATTTAGTTTGTTAATGCAGAGAGTTACTGAAGATGAACAAATGAGTAGAGGACTTAGAGTAAAGCCATTGGGCAGAAATGACACACTGTTTACATCATCAGAAGCAGCTTTTTAACGACCGTCAAGACAATAAACACAGGAAAGCACTTGAAATAGATGTACTCACCACCAGGCAACAATTTAGACTTTTGACCCATACGTATTATAAAGGATAAACATCAAAAACAGGAGAAAATGCATAGAAGCACTTTCATCTCCTAAAGTAATACAGTTATTCAGAGATCAGGTTGCTTTAACCAGAGTCCATATTTAGCAAGATTTTATCGAGCAAAACAAATAATATCAACTCCCAAACCGCTGGAGTGCACAGTCACTACTTACACGCACACGTACATGCGTATCTCTTCAACTGATCCCACAGACCCTATGTGCGTGAAGAAGCATGGTAAGAATACCATCTCGGATTCATACCGTACTCCTCACCTCAGGTCAATCACACCAAACCTGAACGAATTCCCTCCTTTCGACCTCTGTTCTCCCACTAACCAATTTATAAATCAAACTCACGCAGTCAAAAAAACATCTGACATCTAATAACATCGGGTGCATTGATGATTTCTCGAAGCCTAGCAGATATGATCATGACGCATATCCCCACCACAAAGCTCACTACACACAGGGTACATCAATACACTTCCACCTTTAAACTCCCAGAATACATAGGCCAAATATATATCACACCCTTCTTACGTATACATTTATATATAAAATGGTGGCGTGGCTCCACGGATGAAGATTCATTTGGAAGGAGTTACCACAACAGTAAGAACAAATAAGGAGGAGTTTACATGTGTTTTTTTTTCACAAAACCATACTCAGAGACACGCACACACACCCACACAGACACACAGACACACACACATCCATACGGACACACATACACAGTCATACACACATATCCACATAGACACACACACACACACACACATATATATATATATATATATATATATATATATATATATATATATATATTCTCCATTAAAAGAAGGACTTGAGCCAAAAATTTTAGTAATAGGAGCCAACGAATTTGTAATATCCAAATGAGAACAGAATAGTGACGCCGAAACGGGATTTAATCACGCGGTCCCCGTAATAATTTTAAACCTAACATATTTTTAAAGATTATTTAAATTCGATCTGACGATGCTTCTATTTGCGAAATGCATATTGGGAAATGAAAAATGTATGAGAAGTTTATAATTTAGTCGTTACTCGAAATTGCTAAATTTAATGACACACACATTGATATAAAAACATATTATACATATAATCGTTTATCTTCTCGCAGTAACATTTAGGAGTTTTTTTTAATGCTTGTTGGATACATATACCAATGGCCTGTGAGGCCTACACGGAACAGACAGGGTTTTTTCTCCCGTCGTGGCGGTAGAAGAAAGTCTGGAAATCGGAGTGAGCTCTTGTTTCACGCTCTTGCTTTTTTCTAATGTCTTATTTGCCGTGCATTTCGCTTTGGAAAAAAAGTGGGCGGTTGTCTGAAAAACCTTATGTCACCATGTCTCTTTGTCCACAGCATTAGTTGTCCATTGGTGGAAATTGGTTTCTCGAGATATGAAATCCTTTCCGAGAATTCCAAGTATAACTCTTAGCAATGGTTAACAATATTATCTAATGTAATGAATATGATCGTCACCAGTGCCCCACTATTGTAGCCTCCTGCGAGACTAAAATATGCTAGGTAATCATCTTTTGTTAGCATGCTAGTCGAAAATACCATTACTTATTAAGTTCGATCCCCATAAGTAGTCCACTATTGTGGCCTTGCGTCAGATTAAGACCAAACCTAGCCAATGTGTCGTGAAGGGCAAATTAGTTATTTTTCTGCCTTTGAGCCGCTATTATCAAGATATTCCTTGGAACCTGTTAAATATCGAGTCCCAACCGTCTAATCTAATTGTGACTTGTTTTAATAGCATGATGAACCGTTTAAAAATCTGGCTTTTTTTGATAGAATTGCTGCTGTGACACAAAGTGATAATATCATCGACGTCTCTGTCTCTGTTTTGCCCAGCTTAATTCATTTCATTTCAGCCTTATTACCCACTCAGGTTTTATCTTGTCCATTTTGTCTGAAGATAAAATCTGCAATCTACTTAACGATGTCGCTGAAAATTGTCAGTTCCTTTTTATTTCCTAAATTGCTACTTCCAGTTTCAACTCTGACCCTTATTTCTTTTCTCAAACCCACACACTTCCCATATTATGTGATGTGATAATAATAATAATAATAATAATAATAATAATAATAATAATAATAATACACCACTAGTATCAAATCAAGAATCAATACATGATTCTACTTGAGAGTTCTAAGAATATGCGACCCCTAGCATTTAAAAGACGAAGAAAACTACATTGAAAACTCTTAGGAATCTCCACTACCAACACCATTTCATACAAAAAAGCAAGGAAAGCATATAAGATACACATCACTTGCAAAAAAGCGAAACAAACAACAACAAACAAATAAAAACAAAGTATACTACTTGACTTATATATTTCACTACATCCCAATTTACAAAATTCAGGAAAATCGCCAACAACATGATAGAGCCAAATATACACATAACCACAACCACATCTGAAAAAAAAAATACGAAAAGAAAACAACTCTGAGGTTCGCATTCAAGCAAACCCTTGTCAGGATTGCCACGAAGTGTGCATCGGTGCAACTTCAAGACCAATAAAGAAAAGAATCTATGAACACAGGAAAGCACTTGAAGATATGACCATTGGAATGCACTCACTACACAGAGGAGCACATTAGGCTACAGTTCTGACTTACCACACTCGGGTATCATAACAAATGAACATCGAAAACACTGGAAAAAATGCATAGAAACAGCTTTCATCTCCCAAAATAATACAATTATTCAGAGACCAGGCTGCTTCAACATCATTCCACGTTTAGCAAGACACATCATCAAGCAAAACAAATCACCAGTGCATAATATTAAGCCACCTCCTACAGACCTCATCGACTCCACAGCAACTGAAGTGCATAGTCCTTTCAATCCCTACCCACATGCACAAACAAACAGATGCACATTTTATTCACCGAGATCACAGCTCCCTCCCCCATGTGCCAACAGACACACATGGACAGAATACCAATCACTGACTCTTACCCTTCACATAATACTTTCCCCAGCAAGCCAAACAGAACAAATTTACCTTTCTTGACCTCAATCATTCCACTGACGTAACTTCAAATCAACCACACACTCAACAACAAACACCTGACATCTAATAAAATCAGATGTATGGATGACGTCCCGGAGCCTGGCAGGTGATCTTCCTAGAGTCATGACATATTCCCACCACGACCCTCACGACCCACAGGGTCTATCGTTACCCTACCGCTCTTATTGTAACTCTTTATTTCTCTTGACAAAGCTCAGTAGGTGCTAAATGACTAAATGAAGCTAAATTGAAATTTGAATTAAAAATAATTACATCACCTAGATTCTTCTAAAATCTTGGATAACCCGGACACATGTTCATACAGCAAAATACTAATGTGGACAAATTTTCGTCTCCAACAGGTAAGTACAAAAATTAAGTAAAGAACCGACACATCTTAAAAATTTAAACAACAATGACAACAACAACAACAATAAGAAATACCCTGTCTACACTTTTCTAAAATCTTGGATCACCCTGCATTTATATTCACACAGCAAATACCAATATAGACACATATTGCCCACTTAACAAGGTACCCACAACAACACACACTTACATACGCCACATACACATGTACAATATTTCTCAATAAAATAATCACTAGATTCAACCATATATATACACAGACAAAACCCCTCTCATTTTCACTTTCCTTCTACAAATGTTTTCATCTTTGACACTAACACATTTCCCCCTTTTCCGCCAGTAGAAGGTAATAAATCTAAAGTAAATATAATAACCACGCGTCATTTTCCTCCCTCCTCTCCACACCTAGTTATTTGCAATTTTATCATTTTCCCCATTTGACGTTTGACAACAAGAAACGAGAAAGCAGTCTCTCGAAACATGTTAAGGAAATAAATACGATCTATTTTCCCAACTTCCGTGTTTCCATATTGTTTATTAAATTCCACAAATGTATTTGTATATACAGTTATGAATGCTTCATATTATTTGAAACTATATTTCGAAATGACCTCCTGTTTTTACTCGGAAAACAAGTCACTCGGCCTAGACAGCGTAAATAGAGATAAACGATCGAAGGAAAAGGGTCAGCAACAAGATACGAACCTCCGATAACATGGAAGTAGTAGATATGAAGGGCATTTGCCTTTCTGTCGTGCTGTATAGATCAATAGTTAAAGCAACGTTCGTTTAAAGCCGCTACCTTATCGGTCATAGGTTTGATCCCTGTAGCAGGTGTATTTTCCATCAATCGTTTATTTCTATTTACGCTTAGGATGAGTGACTCCATGTATCAAAGCGAGGTCGTTTTAAATAATACAGTGCGTTCATAAATATTTGTCAGATTATATTCCCATTTAATGATAATGATAATATATATATATATATATATATATATATATATATATATATATATATATATATATATATATATATATTTATATATATTATCAGCTGCAGCATTTTCATTTCGATTGCCTTGTGGTTCGCTAGAGACTGAGGGACAACAAGTCTCCGCTCCTCCCCTCAACACCTTCTGCAACAGTGCCATGGTTTGCGATTCCACACCTATTGTGTGGTAGCTGTTGCCGAAGATTGAGTGATAGTAAGTCTCCTACGGTCTCCAGCTCTCCCCACATCGTTCTTACATATCACAGCATCGCTGTGGTTTGTACTGTCTCAACCATCCCCATATTTACCTACACACATGACTTTTTCATCATCGCTGTTAGGCCATTACTGACGACTCATATTTCTAATACCCCCCTCAGTATTCGTGCAGACACAAGTAGTGTTGTGGCCTGCATAGTCTCAACCTCTCCCTTCTCGTGCTCCTCCAATCTTTTTTTCAAGATTGGCGAGGTTTCAGTTGCACCTATTACTACTGGTGCAACCCCAACCCTCATATTCCACACTTTTCTCAGCTCCCTTGCCAAGCCCTGATACTTCCCAGGTTCTCACTCTTTCATCTTCGCTCTGAGATCTGCAGGCACATTTGTTTGGCAAGTTCTCTTTCCCACACCCTAGACTACCGGGCCTGGTCTTCTCGCTCGGATAGGGTGGTCGGTTTAGATGTCAAAGTCCCAGAGTAATTTGTTGTTTTTATTTTCCAGAATTGTCTTCAATTTGTGTTGATACCATTTGTCTACTTGGCTGAATCTCAGGAGTTTTGCATAGTTCCCAGTGTATAACGATCGCTACCGTGACGTGCCTATTTTTGTGAAGCTCATGGGTCAGTTCACTATATTCATTGGCAATGTCGTTCAGATGGTCACCTTTTCTACACATAGTCGGCATTTGCTGTTTATTTGGGTTCCATCGAACTTCCCTTGTGATATTTGGCCTGATGCATTTGTTTTGGGCTGTCATGATGAGGGATTCCGTTTCTGTTTCCAGGTTTCCTTTGCGTTATAATAATAATAATAATAATAATAATAATAATAATAATAATAATAATAATAATAATAATAATAATAATAATAATTGTTAACAGTGACCTAACAGAGGAAGGGAAATGAGAAACGTAAACCTAAGCACTGGCATAATAGGCGAAAGAGAGAAGAGACGTTGGCTGAAGACGTGAGGAGACTTATTGTCACTCAGCCTTCAGCAATGACCACCGGGCAACCGGTGTGAAACTGTAAACCACAGTATTACTGTGGCCTATGAGAACTAGGAGAGAAGGGCGAGAGACTTGAGGAGACTTGCTGTCACTCAAACTCCAGCAGTAACCACCAGGCAACTGGTGTGAGATTGCTACTACTACTACTACTACTACAAGTTGACATCCAAACAGAACACCTCATCCAGGCAAGAAGACCGGAGCTGGTAATCGTGGACAAGAAGAGGGAAACCTGCCAAATAATAGACGTGGCTGTGCCTGCAGACCATAGAGTGAAGAGGAAGGTGAAAAACTGGAAAAATAACAAGATCTGGAAAGAGAACTGAAGAAGATGTGGAGTAGTACCAGTAAAAATAGGCGCACTAGGAACTGTCCCAAAGACTCTGAGGGTGAGACTGGAGGAGCTCGGGATAGAAGGGAGGATTGAAACTGCACAGAACACAGCACTATTACAAATATAAGGTTTACGACACTGAATGTTAGCAGTGGTCTTACGGAGGAGGAAGGAAAATGATGTGAACCACAGCACTGATGTGATAGGCGAGGGAGAGATAAGATGTGGGCTGAAGACCTGGGGAGACTTACTGTCACTCAGCCTTCAGCAATGGCTACCGGGCAACTGATGTGAAACTGCGAACCGAATCGCTGTGGTCAATGAGAATGTGGAGAAGAGGGCTGGAGACTTCATGAGACTTGCTGTCACTCAACCTCCGCCGGTAAACACCAGTCTACTAGTGTGAAATTCAACTGGTGTGAGATTCCAAATAATAATAATAATAATAATAATAATAATAATAATAATAATAATTATTATTATTATTATTATTATTATTACAAATGATCGATAACGCATTGCTTGTTAATGTTTTGAAAGAAAAAAACCCAGACTGTTCTGAATTTTTAAAAAATATGATGTGATAAAACGAAAAGGAAATTTTCGATTTGTTGTATATCTTCATCAGTCAAAATTCAATTTTTTCCGTAGAATGTTCCATTATCATTTCCAAATTTGTTTTACTTTTGAATTTTGACTGAAAAAAATGTACAATACATCGAAAATTTTCAGTAGTTTTTTGTCAATTATTATTATTATTATTATTATTATTATTATTATTATTATTATTATTATTATTATTATTATTATTATTATTATCAACACCCGTTGCCTGGTGGACACAGCTTGTGAATGAGTAACAGCAAATCTCCTCAGGTCTCCAGCCCTCCTCTCACTCTCACACAACCCACAGCAGTGCTGGGGTTTACAGTTTTGTGATGTCTTTTTTTTTGGGTGTTAGAACAGAGCAGACAAATATGAGATGGTCTATTGTTTCTACATGCTAATAAGAGAAGCAGCATTTGGGGCCAGCACCATTTTCTATGATATTTGCTTGTTTCGGGTGCACAAGTTTTGGTCTTGAGCAGTCATAATAAATCCTTCGGGTTCTGCTTTCAATCCACTGCTCCGGAGCCACTGATGGATGTTTTTGACTGGTCTACTTTAGCGTCTTTGCTCTAGAGGGCGCATTGTCCGTGCAGAGGTGTCTGTAGCTATTTTGTTCCTGTCTATGGCCCTTTGCATGTTGTCTCATCTTTTTCACGTCTATATTCTCTGAATAGTCTTCACCGTCCAAGTTTATATCCAGTTCTCTTGCAAACCTCTGACTTTCTTTTACTATTAAGTGTATTTTTGCATTCTCATGTCCCTTAACCTATTTTAACATTCAGTTCTGTGTGATTTCAATGTACTGGTGTAATCCTATTGTTGTTGTTTTGTACGTCAATTCGTGTTGTATCATTCCCTTACCATCGTTACTTCTTGGCAAATAGAGACGATCAATGTCAGCTTTAGGATAATGTATTTTGGCGAATGTTTCTTATCTCTTCTGCGTTTCAATTAATCGTATTAAAGCTATATGTTACAACAGGGATAGCAAGCGTATTGATGGCTTCTTACTGTGTTTTAAAATTCAACACAGTTTTCAGTACTGCACGTACTCTTCAGAAGAACTCTTTCCTTACCTTTTCTTCCACACAGGCATGTTGAATCCTACTTCTTTCACTTATTGCTAAATATTATTATTATTATTTGGGATCTCACACCAGTTGCCTGGTGGTAACCGCTGGAGTTTAAGTGACAGCAAGTCTCCTCAAGTCTCCAGCCCTCCTCCCCCAGTACTCATAGGTCGCAGTAATTCTACTATTTACAGTTTCACACCGGTTGCCCAGTGGTTATCGCTGAAGGCTGAGTGACAATAAGTCTACTCAGGTCTTCAGCTAACGTCTCCTCTCTCTTTCGCATATCATGACAGAGCTACAATTCGTAGCATATTATTAATTTCCCCCTTTGAATTGTTGCTCTTTTGATACAAAATCTACCATAGCTCTCACCTGTTTTGAAGGAATGCTGGCTTGACTTCCTTACACCCCCCAAGTGCACCTCACTCTTTTTCCATTCCTTTCGTCATAAGTGGATAGGTGGTCCATCGTTGGGAATCAGACATTGACGGTGTCCATTCTCAGTATTTTGGGGAACAGAGGGAACCTGCAACCTTCTGTGTGCAAGGCAGGCGTGATAACTATGGCCATGTCAAAAATGTATCATAATCACATATAATGTTATCAAACAGTTATTGTTATCAAAATCAGTCGGTCCCCCAAACTTCGTCTGAATAAATTTGAAATGTCATATGATTTTTTTTATTATTGAATAACTTTGTTTACATCAATGAATGTAAAAAAAAGCAATGAATTTAAAACAATGAATATAAATTCATAGCAATGAGTATAAATAGTTCCACTTATCATATCTTTGCTTAATGTTATCAGCCGCTTATTATTACTTGAAAGACTCTGATCCAAAGCAATCACAATAAGTGTCCCCCTCTGCATTCAATCTTTTATATGGATTTATAACTGAAATTTTCTCGATTTAGAAAAAAATGAATACATATATATATATATATATACCGAAATACTGAGCTCTTATGTAACAGTCCATCAAATAATTTCAAAATGTAAATGATAAATGTAATTCCAACAACTGTACTTGCAGGAAATCAATGTTTGGGCAACAAATGAAATTTTTTTGCGATTTTGTCAATATTATTTTTAATCATTGCCATTCATTTTTGCTATTCAATGAAATATTGAAATCCGATATTTTATCAGTTTTGACTACTTTCAACCTTCATTTTAATTTTCTGTTATTCTTATCATAGCTTTCGATTCGGAACCATAAAATGACGACCTGTGTCAAAACTTGCGAAAACCAAATTAAAAATCAAGATGAATGTAGATACTAGTCAAAATTGATAAAATATTTAAATATTTACTTCTATAATTCTCAGAACATTGGAATAAAAATTAATTTAAAAAATTACCATATACCTTATTGTTCATCCAATAGCAATTAAATACAAGCATTTTTTGGGGGGATTACTCTTATTGTCTATGTATTCTCTATGAAATACGTCCACATGAGATTTCAACTATAATTGAACTTAAAAATTTTATTCTTAAATGAAGGATTTAAATATTAATATCAAATTTGCCTAGTTTTTATCTTCATCTTAATTTTATGATAATGTTGCTATTCTTGATCCAGGAGCAAAATTTGAAAAATTAACAATTTGTTGTATTATAAAAGACTGTTAGGTTTCAATTGTTAACAGCATCAGCATGGAATATCAGTTTTAAGGAGTTGGGGTTAAGGTATGAAATCAGCTGCAGTTTACATAAAGTACCCGGGGCTGAATGGTGAATAGCGTGTGGCCGCTATTAACCATTCAGCCACAAATCGAACTCATACACTCCACCCTGGGTGGGGTGCAGTCCGCAGGATTGTTTTTAATTTTCACTTTAGCTGTTTAATCGTTGCGGTCGGATTACAGTCCGATTCAAAGTTGTGATAAAAACTGAAAATAAGGATGAAGGTAAAAAACAATCAAAATCAATGACAATATCATTGAACTGTTGCGAAATAAAAGTCAAAATAAGAAATCATCTTATGAAACAAATTGGTAATATCTAAATAACGTTTCTCACCGTTTTAGTGAACTTAATCAATTTTCAAAAATGAAGGAATAAACCTTCATTAAAACGTCCGAGTCATAGTTTGCTAGTTTTGCAAGCCATGTTCAACATATTTTAGGGCATATAACTCCTATCCCCACCCCAAAAAAAGACCCTAAAAAAATTAAAGAAATACTCAGAGGTGAACGTAACCTTTGTTATCTAGACCCACTGGTCCGGACTCGAAGAGGATTTGAACATTGGAGAGATGGATTGCGTTTTTTTTTCTAAATATTATTTGTTAAAATAATATGCAATCAAATACTGTTATCCACGGAAACTAATTGGGCTGAATTTTGCACGATCCATCATCTACATTTATCGTCTGCATTCAATACCAGATTACTCAGTTATATAGTCTTCACACGGCAAGCCAGATTCCAAAACCCAGTATTTATATTGCCGTTGCAATAAAAGCTTTAAGTAACTTTGTATTATTATGATCAAACGCTACGTGTCATATAATATAGGGAGAAAATAATGAAGATCTCGGCGAGGAGCAATAAGAATCGTGCCGCTAAAAACGTAACAAAAGAAGACAGGAAATAAATCGAAGAAAATAAAATGAGATTGAGTTGATGACAAGGTTTTGTATTCCCTGGAATTTATTTATCTTCTTATTACTCCAAATGATATTTGATGTCTCCGCTTTTCGGTGAAATCTCGCGAGAATTGCTCTGCCAAATGAGATATCGTCTTTCGTGAAAATGGTCACTTAATCCTGTCCGCATCAAACAAACACACGTAAAACCTTCGTAATAAAGTTAAGTTGAGCGATTTACTGAAGTCATCTGCCTTAAGAATATAAAATAACCGATCACGCTTTTGTATAAAACAAAATGGACTGATTAGTACGTGGAACGATGTTTAACTGCATACAATAGTAATTGTGATTGATCTTGTGACCTGTGTATGTGCGAAAGTTTCTACAAGTTCTGTCGACCTTGTGGTTGAAAAGAACCCTTCCACAATACAATCTATGTTCGTCTATGTATGCTTATGTGCTTATATGTGTTGTATGCTTAAGTAACTGATATACCTAGCTTAGTCTGGCACTGGAAAATGATAGCAGGGCACCCAGTGGGAATTGTGCAGACTATACCAGGAGTAATCTGTGAGATTAGGTAGATATTCGTCTAGTAATTCTTTTACTAACATTTCACTCTATGCTTATGAGTTCACTGTTTTTCTATGTTCAATAGTTCGAATGAAGCTTTTTGTTGGAAATTGACAGAAAAAAATATTTGGTGTCTGAAGAAGGTTTACCAAAATGAAAAAAAAGAAATTCATATCACTTGTTTTTTTTTCCTGATATTTCAGTCTCTCTCTCTCTCTCTCTCTCTCTCTCTCTCTCTCTCTATATATATATATATATATATATGTGTATATATATATGTATATACATTTGTATATGTATATATATATACGTGAATATATGCATATACACACACGCATAAAAACATACATATATGGATATACACGTACATTAAATATATGCAAATATACATATATATGTATATATACGTATATGTATATATATGTATATATTTACATAAATGTATGTATATAGATATATGTATATATTCACACACACACACACACACATATATATATATACTCACTCACACACATATACATATATAATGATTGGCTCCTCAGATTAGGATTTTGGGGGGTTTCGATGTCTCTTGCAGGTTTTCCGATGGTCAGTGTTTCCCACGTGGGACAAGCAGGTTTTTCCTCAGCGCTGCTCGAGAGTAAGGTCTGCCAACCTGTGCGTGCTACAGCTTTACGGTGCCGAGTCTTTCATTTTTTTTCTATGCATTTTGCTTTGGAAAGGGAGGATAGTTGCATGAAAGACTTTATGTCACTGTGTCCCTTTGTTCACAGCATATGTCGTCAACGAGTAGTAATTTTCCTCGAGATATGAAATTCTTTTAGAGAAATTTATGCATCAGATCTATAATTCGACAACAAATTAACTGTTTTACGAAGTCCTCAATCACTTCTATAACGCCTCGTACACCGTAGGACAAAGACCGGTTCACTGAACAGAAAGATCTTTGGAAGACAATTATCTTCCATCCTGGCGATATTACAGATCAGTGCAGTGTTTGTAGCACTGGCTATTTTGAGAACTTTGGTGCTCGTGATTGTCACTCAAGTGGAAACTGAGAACAATGGAGAGGCAGTGCTGATGGAAACGTTTGATTAGACGTAAATAGTGATGGTATATGACCCAGGATTCAGCACCATAAATAAGGATAGGAAACACAGTAGCTTTGGAGATTCTTGTTCCTTTGTTTACCCTTAGACTTTTTATACTGACACGTTTGTACGTTCTATCGAAAATTTTGTTTGCTTTTACCAGTCTGTTGTTAATCTCGGTCTGGCTCGGACACAATTTAGACACCAGGCCGAGGGAGATTGGTCAGTGATACCTTATTCAGGTGCAGGTTGATGGAGGTATATATACATCAGGAACCCAAGAGTTCAAAGATCACATTACCCTTTATGCCAAATAGGTGCCTACCATGGTACAATAGTTAGTAAACTCGTCTTGTGGACTGATCAATCAATTTAGTGAGTTCAACCCTCATTGTGTACCCAATACCGTGTCCTTGCGCCAGACAAATCTGAAATAATTAAATAACTCCAAGTCAATTGGGTGTCCAACTTGAAGCGATGGTTTGTAATATATCCTGCCAGATCATTTTCTTGTGTAGTAAATATGATCTTCACCGGCGCCCTACTACTGTAGACTGTACGAGACCAAAATATGTTTTAAATGTATAGTTTTGTGCTAAGCTATGATTTATGAACAACTATTCTTCTTCAGGGTACTCAAAGTAGAGCAGTTATTTGCATGGTAGTCAGGCAGACGATTGATTAACGAGTTCAATCCCTACAGGTGGTCCGGCCAAGTGACCCTGTGTCAGATGAGGATAAACTGTGTTGCAAGAGGTTGATTAGTTATTTTCCTGCCATCGAGCTGCTCTATTTCGAAAGTGAGTCAACGAACGTAACTGAGATGTTTGCCAGGAACCTGTGAAATCTCGTGCCTCGTCCGCCTGATTGTGACTTATTTCACTTACATGCTGAACCGTTTGAAAAATTTCCTTTCTCGATAGAGTTGCTGCTATGACAAGAAGTGATAATACCTTCGACGACATTTCAGGCATATTTTTCCCTCGGGTTTGATCTTGTCCATTTTGTCTGAAGATAAAATCCCCAATCTACTTAACGAAACCGCCGAAACTTGTCAATTTCTTTTATTTCCTAAATTGCTTCTTTCTATTCCAACACAGGCTCGTATTTCTTTTCTCGAATGCGCACATTTCCTATATAACGTGTGATGTAAGACTTCTTCTTCAAATTCTTCTTATTATCATCGTCGCAACCACCACCACCACCACCACCATCATCATCATCATCATCGAATCAAATCAGGAATCATTATAGGATTCTACCCAAGAGCTCGAAGAACATGTAGCCCCCAACATTTAAAAGACGAAGAAAATTACGTTGAACAGACTTTTAAGAATCTCCACCACCACACCATTTCGAATGTATTACTAAAAGGAAAGCGTACAAGATACACTACATCTGCAAAAACAACACCCCACACAACTTATTACATAAAACTCTCTACCTATTATTTCAAAGTCCATGACAATCACCAACAACATTAAAGGCCCAGATATACATATTACCTAAAGCACGTCCGAGATCATCAAAGATCTCATTGAAAGAAAACAAAGAAAACAACTCTGAGATATGCGTTTAAGAAATGCCTTGTCAGGATTGCACCAAAGTAAACATCGGTAAAACCTCAATACTTATTATCAAAAGAATCTATGAACAAGAAAGAGCAATCAAAGTAGATGACCACTGAAATGCACTCAATACACTGAGAAACGCATACAAACACCACAATTTCGATTTAATCAAAAAAAAAAAAAAAAAAAAATATGGCTGTTGCTGGAATCGAGCCTGCGACTGATAGGTAACCGCTTTAACGTGAAGCAATCAAAGAATTCAATTAACCACAGCAGCCCCATTTTCTTTAATTGTTTATTCCATTTACGCTGTCCGGGTCAAATGATGTATCTGTAGTGTTATAATGGTAGATAATTTCAAATATAGTTTCGAAGTGATATAACGCATTTAAAATTATATATACATGTACATATATGCATATATATATATATATATATATATATATATATATATATATATATATATAGATATAGATATATATAGACAGGGTAGGTAATTCTGAATGTAACGGCCTCTCTGCACATACATACACTTAATTGTGTTTCAGTTTTGTTTAGTATCCAAATGACGTGGAATAGTCATCGGAGAGGCTACAAATTTTGCAGTAAAGAATTCGAATTATTATCTTACAGTTATCATTTTTGATATTTCAACGTTTGCTCGTGGGCAGTTTCTTCTCTAAATGCCAGACCGAGGCAATGGTTATCAAGATAAAATATTCTAAACATATCGTAAGTCTGTTATACCCTACATACCTACTTAAATCCTTCGATGACTTATATAATAACAAACAATGAAACCCCCTACTTAAATTTTGATGGAACCCAATCACAAATAGTCATGAATCCTTGATGTTATTCGGTACAACCCAATATAATGTTGACATTTAAACCACTGAGAATCGAGATCTTCCTCTGCTGATTGCTAATTCACTTATATTAGTGAAATTGTATTTAGTGCCTATTCTCTAAGGTCATTGGTTATGACTTTTGATTTCATCTCTATCCTTCCTGCATCTACAAGCATTCCCAGCAGCTACTACAACTTATCACAATATATACATATACATATATATATATATATATACATATATATATATATATATATATATATATATATATATATATATATATATATATATATATATATATATATATATGTATAAATATGTCATGATTTGGCTATTCTCCAAGGCACATGAAGTCAATGTAAATCACCCTACTTAAATCTATCTTGATAAGAGGAAATTATGAATCGATATGAATCCGAATCTTCATATGGTAAAACCCAATACAATGATAGTGTTGCCAGGTAAATCGCCCTACTTAACATGGGCGTCCGTTGCCATTTTTCTAGATGGTTGGGCGAAATTATATATTTTAGGAGAAGAGCAAAAGGAATATATCTTAGCAGCAAACCTGTCACCAGCTAATAATGCCATTTTTTTACACAAAATCTATTGTACTGTACCATTATTCGTTATTGACTATAATGTTCCAACTTTCTTATCCTTGGTGAGAAAGACCAATCCAGGTTGAGAGGGATGTCCTCTTTGCTGTCCAATCACCCAGAGGACGTCCATGCTACTCAAATCTATCTTGATATGGCGGAGATCACGAATCGTCATGAATCCGACGTTCTAAACGGTACTACCAAAAATAACGTTTACATTTCCAGCGAAGAGAACAGAGATCTTCTGGTGCTTATTACTCATTCATTCACATAAGTCAATTCGTATTTAGTACCTATTCTTTTATTTAAACGTCCTGATAGTACAGCAACGCGTGATTCTCTATCAGAACCGTACCTCACCTTCAAATCTTTACCTTTACTAGTATTATACCTGTACCATCAAACCATTCCGTGTTTTCAGTATTCACATTATCAAGAAATAAACACTACAGATCCTTTATGAGGATTTTGATTAACATTGCGTATCTGTAATCTATTCGTTCTGCCTTTTTTATCATTGGTACAAAAGTCAGTAGTTTTAGATGACCTTTAGGACCAAAAAGGAGCTTTCTTACAACCTTGAACAGAATTTTACTAATACATGTAAGATTGTTGCTTGTGACTTCCACCTCTGGTCTTCTTCCGTTTCCCAGCATTCCCAGCAGCTTCTGTCAGCTCCAGTCTGTTCTCTCAACCCATTGGCGATACACAATGCATGCATACGTCATGTGTTGGTTATTCTCCTGGGCATATAACGTCATCAAAATTTGTATAGTCTTCAAAGTTTACTCGATTCTTTGAGGATAAGTTCTATCTTTGGTATCTGAAACTTTGAATATTACATTCAAGCTGCAACATTTTGAATTTCATATTCTGGAATCGAATAAAACCAAACAGTCATTTCAAAAAGTAATCCCCCTCGCTTTCTATTGAACTAAAAATAATATTTCTGGTACATTAGATGTAGTTTTTATTGAGTAGTTAAGGATTTGTTATGATAAAGAGAATATGATAATGAAAAAAAAATGAATGACAGCAGTTGAATAATATCATTTTGTGTGTGCAGTAAGAAGTTTAAAAGAGTTGAAGTAAAAACAATGATCGTCAGAGTTCAATGAATTATTCAGACTAGCATTCTCTCCTTTGTCATTTCGATCACCACGATTCGTTCAGAGGGATCTCTTGCCTTCTCAAAGACACACAGAAACAAAAACTAGCTTTACAATGGAGATTCTGAATCACCATTACCCGTATAAGCTGTGTTGTTACTCCTCTAGCCTTTTGTGGGGCCAAGGTCACTGAAAAAGGTTTGAATTTTCAGAAAACAAGCTTGCACAAACTAGTGACGATTTCAGCATAAACTTACATTGCATATTGAACCCTTCAACTAAAAACCTATTTTTTAGTGAAATTTTCAAAAAGCAAAAAGAAAACTGAAATATTGAGGGAAGCGTGTGTACAAAATTTTAAGTTTCTCCTATGAACGATCAGGGCTGGATGAAGTCTGATGAGATACATTGATACACATAAATGTCAGAACACTTGAATAGCCTAAACGTAGCAACAGTGATCAAACCGATCTGATGTGGTTAGCGGTAATTGAAACCCGAGTGAACTGCAAGCTACATACGCCTGAGGTTGGCCAGAAAACAGTCCGATTGTCGAAACGTAATGTTTTCGACGTCAAAGGTAATGAAGCTCGTTTAATTAATTAATTGATTGATGATGAAACCTCAAATCAAAACTAAAGGTAACACACAGATAAGTGAGTTATATCCTAACACTATTTTCAAATTTTCTATGGTTATTTCTTCAAATTGAAATGGTTGTCGCCAGCTGTATTGACAAGGTCTTCCCGGAAAGGATCCGGCCATTCAAAATTAACAAAACAAAAATGAATAGTCAACCTAGGGCAATGACGCCCTAGTAGGCCGTCAATATACTCCAATTGAGGCTCCAGCCAATGATCCAAACGGCTTTTCTACTCTTCATAACAGTCTGTCGAGTCCTCATCCGGGAAAATCATTGACTACCTTGTTGCTACCCTCCTTATCATCTTACCGTCTGGAATCTATTTGCAGAAAACAAGTCACAAGGAGCCAAATTTGGAGTGCAGAGAGGGAAGCTGGTTAGACCCTGCCTGTGAGTGCGATGAGCCCACAGTACACAAGCTCATTCAATGGCATCCTACTGCCAACTGAGTAACCCAACGCCGGAGTATATATTCATGCATGTGCATAAAGGCCCCCTTCTGACTGGTTGCCAAATTTAATCAAAGCGGCGTAACCGATTTTCGAGATGTTCTAAATGCTTCAATAGTTTTCTGCAAACATTTCGTATATCGCCATAAGTTTACTTCTCTCTATACCAATAAAATCATGATACTGTAAATAACATGGTAACTATTTTGTAGGGTTTTGGAAGCATTGTAAAGAAACGAACAGTTACTCGATCTATGATAGAGTTAAATAGCGAAAGTTAAAATCAACGTGTTCTGCATGTATCTAGGGAGTGTTACACGCATCGTAAATACGTAGGCAGGTCCGAATTAGTGCTTTAGTAAATAATTTTTCTTCCAACTTGAATGACTAATTTATCTGTTACAGCTTTTTTATGAACACGTCTAATGCACATCTGCATTATTTCTCCAAAGCAAATATTATCACATCTACTAAAGGAACCATACTACTGTTTTTAAGATTATGTATTAAAAAACAGAGAAGAAAAGTCGCCATTTTCCTTTGTTCATTGTTTGGCAGTTCTGAACACCTGCGAAGAAATTTCATACAACTGCCCTCAGCTAATGAAAAGATCAACTTTCTCCGCTGACAATAGAACTTTTGAAAAGTCAGTTTCACATTCTCTCTCAGAAAAAAAAAAATTTTGGCATACAAGCATGTATCAAGTAATGAAGTTGAGAACTTATATATATATGTATAAATATAATTTGGCAGCATATCATCTTTAATACATCTTTCATTAAAAATGACGGGCAAGGAGAAGCGGCCTTTAGAAGATGTTTATTTACACCATAAACAGAGATCGTTTCACTCGTACGAGAACAAGAAAAAAACCTAATTGAGAATTAAAGAGATGCTTCTTGTCCGTCATTTTAATGAAACGCATACACACACACACACACACACACGCACACACACACACACACACACACACACACATATATATATATATATATATATATATATATATATATATATATGCATATGCGTGATAATTGTAGAGACAATTTATTTGGAAACATATTTCATCTGGCAGCAGAATTGATCGAGTAACAAATGGTCCTACTGCTATGAAAAACCCTCCCCGAAATCTTTGTTTGCGAAGCCAAGCCATTCATCTATATTCATCTAATATATATATATATATATATATATATATATATATATATATATATATATATATTGATATGTTCATGGAATTTATATTGTTTTCAAGGCATTTTAGGATGTTGACACCGATTTCACATGAGATTTTGCTCGTTTGAGGTCATTTTGTTTCAATCAGAATTACTTCTAATAGCTGAAGTCTTTTTTATGTTGTAAGAGTTCTGTAGGATTTTTTGTGTTTTCAGAGAGTTTTTTTTCTACGGTTATTGGGAAGGGTCATATGAAGATAGTTCACTTCCTAACTCCGCACAAGAACCAAACTACAGTAATTAAAACACTAGACGAAGGATTATACTTTCCCGGTTTTAACCCAGAATTGTCCTATTCCTAGACTGATCGCTAACCAAGGCTAAAGAGCCCATTCTCAGCAGTATTTTATCCATGGGTAGGGACAAAGTTATTGTCTCTCTCAAGGACATTCGTGTGAACTGAACGCGAATTCTCTCAAAATTGGTCCGCCTATTTCCCGTGCAGTCAGGTCTGAATATTCAACATTGAACATTTATTTTTATTATTGTTCGGATCAAGAATGTAGTGAGAGTCTATGATAATTTCCATCAGTTGTATTTGTTCTCATGATAAACATAAAGATCAGGTGTTGTATGAAATTGTCTTGAAGCTGTTCCAAGCCACCAAGGAATGTATGGCAAATAAGCGACGAAATTTCTTTCCACTTCAAAGTGTACGAAAAACAAGATTTTACTCCAGTCGGTATTAGGATTATAGAGCTAAACTGTTACTGATATATACAAAAGATGCTCCGAGATGATAGAATGTGCGAGGGAGCGGAGTTGTTAACTGCATTTGTCAAAGTTCAACTACGAAGTATTAAATGCAGTATACAGTACCGGAAATTGTTGTGTATCAACCATTCATAATCTAATGGTATTGTAGATTTGTTGAAAGTGGACGAATAACAAGATCATCTGGTTTGGAAAGCATTCACCGGGATATGCATGAAGATGCTTGTCGTTGACTACACGGTTTTTCAATTATTAAGCCCATCATCAACGATTCACGTTGTCGAGATAAAGTTCAGAATGTTTTCTTTGATGGCTTCTAAATCCGATCCTTGACAATGCATGGAGAAGGTGACGTAATGTTCAAGTCGCTGTTTGCATGTTTCTCGTTCGGCTTCTGCGTCTGATCGACGTTTTGTCTCAAATATCTTCATTCCATGAGAGCGTATTTCTTTTCTTTTCATGCACGCACACCTTTCCCCTCCACACACTTGTATATATATGCACACACTCACACACAAATGTAAACACATAGACATATACTCATACACACACACACACACACACACACACACACACACACACACATATATATATATATATATATATATATATATATATAAAGAATTACAAGGATATATACTTCGTGAATGTCAACATGTCGTGCCTAATGCACTCATCAGCAACTTGCCATATTTTTGCTTCTTGTAATTATGGAAACAAAAAGCCTATTTACATTTGAATAGCGTATTTTCCTATTATGCTCTCAGGTTTAATTGTTTTTCTGTACGTAAGGACTCTGATCAATAATTACAATGTGTGTACGAGGACGACCCTTTCTACACATTTTTAAATATCATGCCATCTCTGATTAATTAAATAAAAGTATCCCTAAAAAGAATTTTTAAAGCTAAGTAGGAATCGGCTCGCAGAAATCCTAAATCAATGTTTTATAAACTCATATCATAGAAGTAAATTATCAACTTAAATTAAAACTACTAATCTCTTGAGTAAAAGAACGTTCTAAAAATGTATTTCAATTTGATTGTGAATATAGAATATATATTAAACAAATAAGGAAAAAAATCAAATAAATTTCTAAATCTAAATTCCCCCCAAAATTATTAGTATCATTCATATATTCCTATTTCATTTACTCATTATTTTCATTTTAATTTTCAATAAAGAAAATTCCAAAATTGATTAATAATTTCACCGTATACCAAACATATATGTGGGTACCATTTGTTGGGCATTAAGTTTGTATTGTACCTCCTGCTCAAAGCTGTATTCAACAAAGTTTAACGATTAAATGAAAAATGTTTCCTTCTATTCTATCATTTACCGTCTCATTTCCATTTTTGAACATATCATTTATTCTAATTGAAAGTTTTCACCTATGTTGAGTTGTAAATTGATTTTATTCTACTGTTCATATTAGAATAATTTTGTTATATATATATATATATATATATATATATATATATATATATATATATATAAACTGGGATTTGTTCTGTTGAATTGTATTAGTTGAGGAGTTTAAATTGAAGATTTGTGGTCTTGAATTATGTCATGATTTCAAACTAAATAGTTTCATTTCACAGTCTAGTTTTTTGTGGTAAATCATTATGGTATGAACTATACGATGTTCTAAAGAAAATTACCAATTACGTCTCATTATTTTCTGACTTAGCCAAGAAACGTTTAGAGTGTTATTCTACTCTTTCACTTGGATTATCACACTCTCTCTCAGTGACAGTTTATCTAAAATAATCGATATATGATATTTGAGATTCGTATTTTTTGCAGTTATTCTGAAACTTCAGCACCAGCTCTTCTACATTCCGTTTGATGATATAAAACTCTCAAATATTGTTAAATATTGTAAATTTAATTTCAACTTTTTAATGTTATTGTCTTCAAATAGGGTGATGATGGTTATAAATAAAAATAATCAATTTAAATACCTTTATCATTACACTATTCTTAGCATTATGGAATGGAGTCTTTATAATTATTACAAGTATCATCTCAACGAATGTGGAGTTTTATATTTATATCTATAGTGAATTATTTCTATTTTCTCGTGTAGTATAAGAGTTCTACAACATTAGTTTTCATTATATATTACTCCAATAGTTTTTTTTACACATAGTGTTTTATTCAATTATTCCCTTGAGGGGTCATTTATAAATAATGAAAATTTCTGTGATTAAATATCATCAACGGATAAAATCTGTTTTCTTTTTTCTTATATTCTTACAAATTGGAAATGTATTATGATGTACACACACACACATATATAAGTTTCGTGTAAAGATTATCTATTTCTTCGTTTGAATAGAATAGGTAGAAAATCAACTTGACGAAGTTTTTCTATGTCATTAGTATTCTTAAAGATTATATCATGCTAGTTTGCATGCTGTCTGAGATTAAAACTGACACAGCGGATATTTCACATCGGTGAACATTCAATAGAGGAGACATGAACTTTGAGTTACGTCTGTTATACGTACTGATCCCTCTGCGTTAAATACGTTTTTTGGATATGCTCCGTAAGTAATCCCTGTTTCAGAAAAAATGATGTATGGTATAAAATAACATCCATGTACAATATATCACGATGGTGCCCTACGTAAAATAGCAAATTACATGTATGACATTAAAATCATAGCTGAAATGGAGGTGTTATTGATATTACTGATTTTTGTTTTCAAATCCCCTAAACAGTTAGATGGTAAACAACTGATGATCCTAACAAGAGAGAATTTTTACATGGTCCATAGTGACAAAGTACATGTAAAATACTGAAAAAAAATGCATAAATAGCATTAAGAGATATTGGAAAATAAGTGACCGAAGTTTCTCCTTATGTGTTTAGTGTTCAAAGCTGTAAATCTCTCTACACTATATATACATAGCAAGAGGCGTTACACTTGGGAGCTACTTTAGAATAAAAGTTTAAATCAACGTTGTTCGATGGTTGCAAAGATTGGAGCGTTGACGTAGACTTTCTGCTGAGATCACCTTATCCACATAATGCCATGATCTCGTGATTACGTCGGTTATTTCAAAAAGAGTTCACGTCGTTGAATCAAAGTTTCCTTTTGAGGAAAATATAGACCGGGCACATCAAAGTGAGCTGGAAAAGTTTGGAGATCGGCCTGATCAATAGTTAGACAACAAAGATATTTCCTATTGAAATTGGACTCTGAGGTTTTGTTGCCAACTTCCCTTCGATCAGAAAGGGAAATACATCAAACGACTCTAATATCAGACAGAAGCTACTTCTGCATGGATTTGACACCCCCGCACTGTGACTGGAAGCCAACCAAACCTGGTGGTATTGGGGGTATTAATATTTGATGTCAATGATAACTTGGCCCCAAAAGCATGCCTGGTGACATCATCATCATCATCATCATCATCATCATCATCATCATTTCAATGTCAGTCGTTGGACATAGACCTTCCCCAGGATTTGCCACACTTCTCTATCGTGGATGTTGCAGAGCCAATACTTTCTGAATATGACTAGCTCGTTTCTTCATCAAATGCTCTGCCGACCTCGGTTGCGCATGTGATCTCTGGAGATCCATGTCGTGGGCTGCAAAATTCATCGGTTCATTATCATTTGCAACATGGCCAGCTCATTGCCATTTAAGATTTTTAATGGATTCTATGATGTCTCTGATTTCTGTCTTCTCCTGGATGTACTGAGCTGTCTTGTGGTCTCTTCATGTGAGGCCCAGCATAATTCTTTCATGTTGCATGGTCCTCAATTTGCAGGTCCTTCTCCTCCAGTTTCTTCAGTTCTACGTCCTTGATTTTGATCTTAATGGTCTTATTTCCGACGTGGTTGTCGCACATAGTTTTTGTCTGGTTGATCCTGTGTAGGTTGACTTTTTTTTTAACTTTTTACATCTAATTCATCCAGAATTAGTTGGAGGTCATGTAGGTTCTCTGCGAAAAGGGCAATGTTGTCAGCGAATCTGAGGTTTTTCAGATATTCACCGTCTATTTTTATTCTCTTATTCTCCCAGTGTAGTCTTCTGAAGATCATCTCGAGGCTGGCTGTGAAGAATTTAGGTGAACTGGTATTACTTTGTCTCATCCCTTTTTGGAGATAAAGGGTCTGAATCTTTATGTAGCCTGATAAAGGAGCTGATGTGACTGTATACATGTTACAGCACTTCGACATATACTGGATCTACACTTTGTAGAGTGATGGCCTCCATGACCCTAGGGATTTCCACTGAGTTGAAGGCCTTTTTGAAGTCGATAAATGCTACAGCGATTGGTAGTTTATATTCTGTTGCTTTTTTTTTTCAGCTGATTTATCGAATGTTTGGGGTCCATGGTCGAATGGCTTCTCCTAAAGCCAGCTCACTCTCGTGGTTGGTTTTCATCTAGCGTTTCTGTGATTCGGTTGGTGATGATTTTTGTGAAAAGTTTGTATATGCTTGAGTAGGCTTATACATCCGTAGTTGTTGAGATCTTTTGGGTTTCCCTTTTTTATATAAAAGCATTATGACTGCAGTATTCCAATCGTCTGGGACTTCACTTTGTTTTGAGCACAAGTTGAAAAAGACAGCCAGTTCCCTTGTGATGATCTTACCCTCTTTTCTGAGTAGGTCGATGGTGATGTTGTCAGGTCCAGGGGCCTTTCTTTTTGTCGTCTGTTTGATGGCTTGTTTCACCTCCCTCAGGGTTACTTCTGGCAAGCCGTCTAGTTGATTGCTCGCGTCTTGCATATCCTGTTTATTGTTTTGTAGTCCTTGTTTGGATGAATACTTTTTTTGTAAAATTCTTTGGCACGTTCGACAATCCTGTCTCAGGCTGTGGTTAGGTCTCCAATTTCCTCGAGTATGCTGGTTATTTGCTTCCCTCCTAAATTGAGGCCTTTGTGAGATTTTGAGAGTCGATTCGATGACTGCTGTCGTGTATCTTCTTCTGCCTTCCCATCGTTTTTTCCTGATTATTGTATCAAGTTCGGTCTCTTCAGTTTCCTCTCTTGTTGTTATCGGTGGCTTGAAGTTTCTGCATTTTCCCATAAGATTCCTGGTTTCATCTGACATTTTATTATTGGTTCAAATATAGTGGCGACTTCCTCAATAGATGTTGTCATTTTGTTGTTTGGTTCGTTAATATTGGCCTTGTCTTGTTCCGTAAGAATTTAAAATCTGTTTCTCAGCTCAAGCTTGAAGGATCAAATGTTTTCTCTTGGTATATTTAGCTGTTGAAATTTCGTGCAGAACATCTTTCTGCGTTCTTTGTTGGTATTTACTTGCATTTTACATCTTACCATTCTGTGGTCGCTCCCTACGTTGATGATTTAAGACTTGGATATCCTTGATGGTGACGCTTGTGTCCGTTAGGATGTAGTCTATTCCGTTCTTTGTTTAGTGGTTGGGGCTCTTCTAAGTCCATTTCCTTTTGGGCCGCTTCTTAGAGAAGGTGTTCATGATTTTGAACCCGTTAGCCGTTGCGAAGTTTACAAAATTTACTTTCTCATTCCATAATTCATATCCGATCTTGCCGACGTAATTTTCATTTCCTTGTCCTACTTCTGCGTTGAAGTCTCCGATGATAGCATTGAAATATTTTCTGGTGTCTAGGATTTGGGAGTTCAAGTCATCATAGAAGTTGTCAATTTCCTCTTTGGCTGATTGCGAAGTGGGAGCGTAGACTTAAATGATATTCACTTTGTACCTGTTTGAAAGTTATATGGTGACACTGGCTATTCGGTCAAAGACGGCTTTGAAGCCGACTACACCCTCTTTGAGGTCCTTATTGATGAGAAAGCCCACTCTACTTTGTTTTACTTTCTCTTTTCCGTAGCTGTAAGGAAGATGTTGGCTCTTCAGTTCGATTAGTTTTTTTCCAGGTCTTCTCATCTTCTGAAAGCCTAGAATGTCCCATTTGATGTTTTTGATTTCAATTTCTATTGTTGACAGTCTTCTGACGTTGCAGGTGCCAATGTATAATGCTGTCCTTTTGATGATCGTTTTCAGACGATGTTTCAGCTGGTATAATTTTCAATGAGCGAACCATGGAGAGTGTTGGACCATGCCCTGCCCTGCCGCGCTGGCCCATGACGTGTTGAGAGGGGGTCGGGTGGATTGGTCACTACTAATGTGGTTCAGAAGATAGGTATGGGTGTTTGCAATTTCAGTTTAGCCTTGCCTATCTCTTCAGATGGGTGAAGAGAGAGAGAGAGAGAGAGAGAGAGAGAGAGAGAGAGAGAGAGAGAGAGAGAGAGAGAGAGAGAGACGAAGACAGAAAGACGGGGACGGATCTTTACCCATGAAATTTGGAGTTGAATTTTAGCAAAATATAGTTGAATAGAATTTGAAAATAAAATCGAGATCAAGTAGCACTTATTTGAGTCAGACTAGGGTTTCGGATTGAAGAAAGAGTGATTTTCCATACAACAGTCATAGTTCAAAGTTTTTAGAATTCAAACATTCGTTACCTTGTCAAGGATTCTCGCCGTGCCTTCCCCCGGGTGACATACGCTACAATAAAGTGAAAAAGAGACATACGCCACAACGAAGTAATAAACAGGCATACTCTACAATAGAGTAATAAAGAGACATATGCTACAATAAAGTAACAAAGAGACATACACTATAAGAAAGTAAAAAAGTGGCATACGCTACAATGAAGTAAAAAAGACATACGCTGCAATAAAGTAATAAAGAGACATACGCTACAGTGAAGTAACAAAGAGACATACGCAACAATGAAGTAATGAAGAGAGATACACAACAATAAAGTAATAAAGAGACATACACTATGATAAAGTAAAAAAGAGACATACATTACGATAAAGTAAAAAAGAGACAAACACTATGATAGAGTTATAAAGAGATAAACTCGACAATGAAGTAATAAAGAGACATTCGTTACAATAAAGTAAAAAAGAGACACATGCTACGATAAAGTAAAAATGTGGCATACGCTACAATGAAGTAATAAACAGGCATAAACGACAATAAAGTAATAAAGAGTCATACGCTATAATAAAGTATGAAGAGATACGCGTGATGATGCTTTTATAAAGATTTGTGATCAGCATTGCTCTCGTAAGGAAAAACACACCGTGTACATGCACATATATGTGTACGGAGATCCTGCTTGTACGATAAATGTTTATTTGCATTAGACGAATTCACTTCAGCAAACAATAAATCCAATGGAAATAATCGGAATGAATCCTTGTACTTTTAGATCGCTCTAACTGAATAGATATACGAGTAATACAGAAAGAAGAGGCAGTTTTCCAAACCATAAACTGACATTCGTGTAGATCGAAGTAGCATATAACGCAGTTTGTTTGTATATCTTACATACCGTGCGACATTGATAATTAAGAAAAGCCATTCTTTGTGGGGTGTATCCTTAGGTGGACTTGTCGTCACGAAAGCCTCCATTTCAACTATGGAAGTAGAACATGAGATCTGGCGCCTTTATCACAGCATGGCTTTTGCGAATGCTTCTCAGCAAACAACTACAACAGTTCTTAGAGAAGTTACTTTGTAGTTCTGATAGTAACATTAGTAAAATACTTAGCGATAATGAAGGTCGCCGACGGTTGAAAAAGTGGGAAGTAATCAAGCGCCAAGTTTCCCGAAAAGTGTTTGTGCTAAAATCGAAACCCAATCACAAGTCAAAATCGGAAGTATTTTTTTTTTGTTCGTTTGTTTGTTTGTTTAAAATCCGAAAGAAGATTTCAAAAAGAAAAAAAAAAAAGACTGATTGTAAGGGGTGGGAGTGAAAAACAATTCTTCTCCAGAAAAGTGAGAGAGGTGGGTATTCAGAAGAAAACATCGCATTAAAAGTTGGTGTTGAAATTTTAGAGTGAGAAACACAGGAAATGGAGACTAAAAGCTTTTCCATGTCATTGCATTTATTTTATTTTGCGTGTGAATTGCTCTGTCTGAGTGAGTAGAGCCTGCGGCAAGCAACGTACACCTTTTCCTCCTACTCTCTTTGTCCCACAAGCTTTTTCTTTGTTTCACCTTAATGAGGAAGAGGAGGAGGTGGAGGGAGAGGAAGAGGAACGTAGTGGTACTAGTAGCAGTCACAAATGCATGAAGCAACGTGACTTATTTTTCGTTAGTTACCCATGTGAGCGTGTGCTTGTCTATCTTTTTTTGCGTTCGTATACTTGTGCGAGTGATTCTTGGTTTGATTTTTTTCCTCCTGAAATCCTCAAAAGAAGAAGAAATCAAGCAAAGAATCACTCTAGGATGGCAAGCCTTCGACGGAGCAAGCTCAACCTTCAAGAACAAGAAAATCCCATTAGTTCTAGACAGAAGAATGTACAACCAATGGTGCCCCCCGAAAGTCACCCATGGAGTCAAAAAACAGAACCTAATCGAGAGACTGACCTTCAAACTGAGAAGCATGCAGTGTGCACACAAAAGAGTCATGCTCAACCTCACACGGAGACATCACAAGACAGCAAAGTATATTAGGGGAAAAAAAGGAGTCCGAGACCGCACAGAATCCATTAGAAAGCTGATCAGGTTGCAAGAATGGCAGACAACTGATGACTCGCAACATGTATCCCCAGAGATTACATACGTAAACGAGGCCGGCAAAATACAAGATGGAGAGACGAACTCGACAAATTTAGAAAATATTGGCTCCACGACGCTCACTATAAAGAGGCGTGGCAAATCCTGGGGAAGGTATATGTCCAACGACTGACGTTAAAAGAATGATTATGATGATAACCGTACGTGTTTATGTGCGTGTCTGTTGGTGCATATAATAATTTACAAATGTATATGTACAGTTTACTATTTGCATGCTCGTATCTATCAGCTAGATCGACAGGTATACAGATAGATAGATATGAGTAGAAATGATAAATAGACTTGAACTTGAAGGATAGATGGATAAAAACAAAACTAATTGTTTACATAAATTAATCAAATTTATCAACAGATTTATTGATAAATATCAACAGAACAGATAAATAAATATATACAGTTCGGATCGACGGACAGACAGATGTGAAGAATAAATGGATAAATATAAACAAAACTGATGGAAAATAACCAAATTCTTTGTGTTTGTGCGTGAGCTTTTATGGAAACAAGTAAATTTTATTTTCTGTTTTGAAATAAGATGAACAGTTACCATAATAAGTAACTGCATGGGGTGTTCATGTGTCACCGTACATCGAATCTTCGGCACTTGTTTATTCCCCAAGTCTTGGTACGTCTAAAAAAAATCTGTATTTACGTACACGTATAGTTGAGTATGAGTATGTCCCCGTATGTATGTGGGCAACTCCTGCAAAACAAGTAAAACAGTTATACACACACACACACACACACACACACATATATATATATATATATATATATATATATATATATATATATATATACAGAGAGAGAGAGAGAGAGGGAGCGTCGTAGAAGATGGAAGGACCGAAGAAAATGAAGTGGGAAAAAAACTGACAATAAGTGTATATGTGCACTAAATGAGTTCAATAGCCAGTTGATATTTTTTTAGTCGCTGTTAAGTCTTCTTAGTAGATAGTGTGCGCATGCGCGTATGTACGTATATATGTATGTATGTGTGTATACATCTATGTGTACGCATGCATGCGTATTTATCTTGACTTGAATGTGCTTTTCAGTTGGTTGGTGTTTATAGGTTTTCATGCCGCGTTTCTCACATAATCACTTGTGTACATGTATGTGAGAAAATAGGATGATAAATAGTTCCGTGTTTGAACTATACTATATATATATATATATACTATATTATTGTAATAATACTCTAATATGTATTCAATATTGCAGAAATGCACGATAGAGACGAAAAACTAGGTTCAAGGGAACATCCTGGATTTTTTTCCGCCGTCTGTTTCTCTTAACCCTTGTATTTCATGATTTTTTTTGTTACTAAGCTGAAATAATGTCCAATGGTGTTCATTTGTAACCATACATGACATCTAGTGCGGTTCTGAAACCGGGTATTGGAAAGATAGAAAGTCGTATGACTTGTGAAGTATACAACCTACAGAGAAAAACCAACTGATCTTCCATACAATTCTGATATGAGGAATACAGTTATTGAAATTCAAATGCAGATTGTTTCTATTTCAGGACAAAAACAGCAAAAAAGCGAAAGTATGTTGAGAAAACAGATTAAAAGTTTTTTTTCATATATATATATATATATATATATATATATATATATATATATATATATAAACTAGATAATAACCGTTTGTACTATAATCTTCCCTTAATCAAAGAAGTGTGTATCTTATGACTTTACTTCGTGATAGGTTGTGATAATATCTGTCGAGGTCCATTTTAACCCACTATTACATTAGTGCTAAAGCAAACCCGGACACCTAAATATAGACAATTGTATAAATTTCAAGTAGACAATGTACAAATCTTAAGAACGCATTTCAATTCAGAAAAAATATTACTATAGAGATACAAAAACTTCTTGATTCTATTTTAGGACAAAAAAGCGAAAAAAAAAAAAAAGGGGTTTAAAATTCTGATCGTCCAGTTCCGATTTTGGATATATTGTGAAGGCATTTTGGAGTAGAATTCGTCAAGTAGTTGGAATAAGATAATTCAAGGATGCTGATTCCAAATCTCCCAGATTACATTTTAGTTGTTATTACAAGAGAGCTCATTCAAAATAAGAGACACAATTGAATTTTCGTGCTAAATTGTACGCCTGTGAATCTGAATGTAACAGTGTAACTCAGGAAGTGCACGACATACTCCATGAAACTTTCTTTATGTACTTATAGGACCTCAGGCATAGTTTTTAAAAATAAGTATTTGAAAATTCTTAAAAAATGTCTGAAATAATAGTATTGGGTTGCACTTACACCATTATAGGCCTGTAGAATTTAGAAGAATAGGTTCAATTTGGGAAGATATCAATATTCTGGCATGATGTATCACAGGAAAGGAAAATTCTATCAGATACTCAATAGTGTAGTTTGCCAATCTGTATCTGCAGAGCGTAGGATTTTAAAACTAAAGATATGAAGCAACGTATTAAGAATTTTGAAAAGACATTATATATATATATATATGTGTGTGTGGTGTGTGTGTGTGTGTGTGTGTGTGTGTGTGTGTGTGTGTGTGTGTGTGTGTGTGTTTAACCAGTCCACAGTCTATAAATTGTGGATTATTCTCTTGATATATATATAGATGTCAGCTGATCCAACAGAATGTTGATGAAATTGACAATTGGAAGAAGAGAATAAATCTAAGAGAAGAGCAGGTGTTACATAAAAAAAAAATCATCCGTAGGACATATTTTGATGCATTTCGAGAAAATTGTACGCTGTTTGCATGATTAAGATTGAGGAGAAAATGGGGATATTCCTGTGTTGTTGGTTGTTTATTAGGAGTGTGAGAATATGCGTTTGTATCTGTTTAGGTGAGGGTCAAGTTTAATCTAGAATAAGAAGAATCTGTGAGAAGAGGGGTCAGAAGATGTTTGTATCTGTGTCTGTGAGTATAAAGATTCACTTGGATAAAAAGGGGGCAGTGAGAAGAGGGGTCAGGATAAGAATAGCCTGTTCTCTGGAGAGGCTTATTTGGCTCTGGGCTTTCAGAATAGGGAGGTGGTTTCGAGAATTTAATGGAAAGGTGTTGACATATATGAGGCGGTTGGAAGTAGGATGTGTTGTTTTTTGATCTTTTCGGTTTATAGTTGGTGAGACTTCTTATTCTTTTTTTAAAGGGGTGGTATCTGTGTGCTTATACTATTTCTTTAATGGTCTGTTAGGTGTTAGCCAATCTCTTGTATGTTAATGCTGTAATGTGTTGATGTGATTCCGTTTCAAAATCAATGCATTTGGAGGGTTTGCAATCTGGAAATATGCTTACCTTTGTGTTATTGAATCACTTAAGGATATAATGGCTGCTTCGGTACATCTGCATGTTGAGGAGTCATGTATATTTTTGATTACATAGACTTCGTGAGAGTTGAAATTGTACTTTTGTGTGTTTTCATGTTCAACCAGGGCGTTTGTCTTTTTTTTGATACAATTTTAGGGCTATCGTGTTCCTAAATTCTTTTCGTGAGAGGTCTCGACGTCTCTCCGTTGAAGATCTCGTCGCAATCCTTGCAAACCTCCACCACCTGAAGCTATGTATTTATATACATATATATCGTTGGAAAAAGAATTCCACCAGCTTTAGAACAATGTATATTGTCAATTTGCAGCTGCTGAACATAAGAGGTTACAGTAAAAGGAACGTAAAAGGTAAGTATTGTAGCATTTTTTTTCAAGGGATTTCAAGTATATATGTACTTTATAGTCCATATTCTACTGTAGATTTATTTCTCGAATGTAATATATTCATATGTATATCGCTGGAAGGATATTTATATCAGCTTTCTAACAGTGTATGATGTCAATCCGTATCTATAGAGTTTGAAAAGTTGCATCCAAAAACGTGAAGCCAGGTGCATTCAGTCGTTTTGTCGAATGACTTAATGCTTACACACAGTCAACCGACTGCACTTTTGCTGTGCAGACAGTTAGTTGACAATTTTTTGACGGAGTGGTGGTTTGTTGACTAAGCTCTTCGCCGACTGCCATTTCGCCGACGCCATTTTGTCAAATATTTTTTTATCATTTAGGTATTGAAAAAATGTTGAAAATAACTTAATTTTACATCTTAAATAACAACATTGGAAAAAACATAATAACGCGAAAAACGAACTTTCCAAGAGCGCGTACCCCCTGTATTTGAATTTTACATGATGATTTTTAATAAAAGAAACTATTTACACTATTACATATACAAGATCCATATCATAAACATTTGCATCAATTCCTGACCCCTTACAATTCCCTTTTCCCCATTCTCAACTCACATCATACAGACTGAATGCAAAAAAATAACCAAAACAAATTTTAGTGCAATATGGTACAACTTTGCGTTTAAAATCCTTACCTGCCACAATAAATATGTATTTTGTAAGTGTAAAAATGACAAAAAGTAAGAGGTAAGATCATAGAGTAGCGGTAAGTCGGTTAGCAGTGATAAGATAAACCGAAATGCATCATACTCACCAAAGGAAGTTTGCTTTTATTCCAAATCCCATCCATGAAATATTCACGACGCAGAGAATTAATCCGTCTTGCGAAATCGACCTGGTTGGGCAATTGACCATAGAATTCCCCAAAATAACGAGCAAATATAATCAGAAAATTGGTCTCCGTTTTAGTGCTCAACCATGTCATTCTAGGTGAGTTTTTGATTAATAATAGTATCACAATATCTCCGAAAGATGGGCTCCGTATTCATCCTGTGATTTGTCTAGTCAGCTTATCCATGTCTTTGTGGGATACAGAAATTAATTCCGATTCACATTTTATTAGCATCAAAATGTATCTTTGTAATTCCTTGAACGATTGTAATCTCTAGCTTTTTTTGAAGTTTGATCATTGAATTATTGACGGACAATTCACACACTGTCGATATGTGGGAAATCAAATAAAAAAACCCATATCAAATAATGACCCATTTATAACCCAATGACTTCAATGGAAATGAATTAAAAAAATCCATCTTTTATGTAATATAATACAACCTTTTTCAAGTTTACTCATTCTCAGACTGATTTTAGATGTAACTTAGCTTGTCAGTTTTGATAGTTATAGCTTTTGCTATCGGAACTAAGTTATCCCATATTGGATGTATTAGACTGGATTTAAAGTTTCCTGAAATGTATAAAGCTAGATCAATTAATATCGAATTCGATTCAAGTATATATCTTTAATATCTTCAATATGCACTGAATGGATATGCAAGATAAACGGATCTTGAAAACTTACTAAATTACTTTTGATCGTGTTTCATCTAACAATTGTTTTGTGCGGTTAACATATTTGTGGACTTTTGTTAAGAAATGGATATTTTCTAAGCTTAGCCTAGTCCGAAACAAGGCCAATCAAGAAGAGGGATGAAAGACAGGAATATGACTTTAGTATGACACAAGGCCAAATCAGGAAAGAATTGTGGGATAAGAAGATAGATATAATTTCATTTATCGATATTTTTAAAGCAGAGCTCAGTCCGGCAAATATTGAAAAATGAGTGAATAGAAAGGTAGTATTGTTCCAGTCGTTCAAATGGGGAGGGTCTGGATATTCACCTTTGAAATCAGCATTCAAAGTCCTAACCCTTATCCGATTTCAACCTCCGACCGCTGACACCAATGGGAAACACGCTACTGCTTTAGCCATCGAGCACACCCTATGAAGAGATATGTCAATTTTTTTTGCCCCTTCCAGTGTGTATGAATTGTATTAATGGGTGTGTTTGCCTGTATAAAATCGGATTTGAATGTATATGAAAGTGGGAATGTGCGTAAAATTGAGAACAGGACAGTAAAAATAGGCTCAAGCTTCGTTGCCGACCGTTGATGTCATTTTGTGACAAAGGTCCAAAACCAAACCTCTGTTCTCTCCCCCCACCACTGAACAAGAGTCTTGACTAACCTTACTGGACGGAAATGAGTTAGCACGATCAAGAAAAAATGCCCCTTACGTTCAATCCAAACTTACTTGCCAAAAGTAATTCCGTAAGAGATAGTAATGGCACAGTATTGAAACAATGATTCCGTGAAACATTCAACTTTCATTTAGTAAATACATGATCGGTGTATTTTGTGCGTTCTGGACCAATGCCTTAACCACTGAACAGTATCTGCAACAAGATACTTCACTACATCAAAAATGTACATATGTTTGGTTGAAGTCACAGACGTCCAAAGAATTGTGTGCAAACTTTCATAAACATCCATCTTCAACTTTACCTCTGTGTCAGTGAATAGACAGTTGATCTAAACGCGAAGCATATGCCGAAACCCCAATGCCCGTCTGTCAGTCTGTTTGTCAGACCACTGTCCGTCCAGGATCGATGTTTTGGTTAAAGAGACACTTGAGATTCCACTGGTAGATGAATGCTGCCCTCTGCCCTCCGTTCTATTCGTCATCAGGGAAATGATCTTAAATAGGACTGGTCATATCTGAGAAACCGAATCTGTTTGCAGCCACGTGGAATCTTTCTTTGCGTTGGAGCGTTTCGACAAGTTTTGTAACTTTGGATCTCGGGCAAGTGATCGGAGGAAAGAGTGAGAGAGAAAAAAAAAGTCTTATCAATAGGCGAATTTCGATTGATTATGAATCTGAAAAACAGGCTGTCTCTTTGGCTACCGATATTATTTCGAATTGTCTTGTGTCTCTTCCGGCGGATGGAAGTAAGTGAACGGAACATGCATGCGCATGCACACACACACACACACACACACACACACACACACACACATATATATATATATATATATATATATATATATATTTGTGTGTGTGTGTGTGTAAGTGTGTTATGAAGTAAGGATTCTCTACACGAACACGTTTATGTTTCTGTCCCGTTTTGCCCTTTTCAGAATGATTAGATTTATTTGGATCCCTATTAAAGACATAATTAGGAGGTGTCTGTTTTCTGGCTGGAAAACTTTTGCCTCATTCTATTTATATCTTTTCTTTTTTCCTTTCCTTGTTTAGTGTTTGATGTCTGTTTTTATCTTATCTTCTGTAAGGGATGTAGATTTTCGGTTAGTTGTTGTAAATTACTTGGGATGTTTCAGGAACTTCCTTTATCAGTGTTTTGGTAATCCATGAGCTCTTCGTGGTATAGCGATATAGTCTGAGTGGCGAATTCATTAATTCATCATATTTAAAGCTCTACTTTCACCTGACATAATGTTGAATGTATCGAGCACTTCATGAATCACACTTCGCATAGTGAATCATTGATTAGTACTTTGATATATATATATATATATATATATATATATATATATATATATATATATATTTATATAGATAGATAGATAGTTAGATAGATATGAGTTTGTTTCTCTGTGTGTGTTTGTGTATGTATATGCATTCGGTGTGCGCAAAAGTTTCCGACAGAAAACCGGTTTTCAGTTACGTATTCAGACTAGTTTTCAAAAAAGAGAGCAGTGGAATCTAATGGTCACCTTTTGTTTAATTTCCCTCATCCATAACTTGAGAAACCTCATAATTACATTCTCATGGAACGTTTCCATCTTTCTGAGCATAGAACAACTCAAGGTGACTTCCATAGTCTTCCGGTGAAAGTGAAAACAGGAAAGTGGTAATCCATTTATTTCCGATGTTTGTTCGGGACATTTAAATAGGATCTGGTTGTTTTTTTTCGCCAAACTAATATGGAAATCACACATTAGGCTGACTAAGATAACTCATCATCGGCAGCCTTTTAGCATCTGTTGTTGGATATCAACCTCCTGCAAGATCCGCCATATCTCTCTATCAGGCGTCACAGAGCGAGTACTCTCTGGATTTTGTCTAGTTCATCCCGCCATTTTGTATTCTGCCTGCATTGGTTGCGCACCTGATACCTGGATATTCTTGTTGTAAGTCATCATGTCCATCAGTTCTCAGCTATTCTTGCAATATGACAAGCCCGTTGTTATATGAGTTTCTAGTGGATTCTATGATGTCTCAGACTCCTGTTTTCTCCCTGGTATACAGTGCAGTCTTGTGATATCTCCATGTGAGTTCAAATTTGATTACCCCCCTGTGCACGTTGTATGGTTTTCTGTTTGAGTGTCAGGTTCCACGTTTCGCTCTCATAGGTGACTATCAGGAGGATGCATTGGATGTAGGCCTTTCCTTTTAAAACTAATGGAATTCTCTTGTTATTGAAGATTCAGCTTGCTCTGCCGGAAACTTGCTATCCTAGAGTGATTATCAATCCTTTCGAGGGTTGTTTTTTTTTTAGAGACTCTTTGTCATAATAAAATGTGGTGGTCTACTTTTTTCAGATCTGCGTTCTCGATTTGGATTTTTATGTCTTTGTTCTCAACATATTTGTTGTACATGACATTTGTTTTACTGAAGTTCGTGAGATGTCTAGTTCATTTGCTCTATTCGTTCAGTTCTTCAAGCTTTCATCTAGATCGTGAAGGTTTTTTTTGCAAAAAGAACAGTGTCCTCAGAAAATCTAAGGTTACTTTGGTATTCGCCGTTTATTCAGATTCCTCTATTTTCCCAGTCTAGGTTTTTGAAGATCATCTTCGGTATTGCTTTGTTTTACGCCCTTCTCGAGCTGAAAGGACCCAGAGTTTTCTTAGTAGCCTAATAAATGAACTGCTGTGTCGCTGGTGTAAATGATGTTCCACACCTGATTAAATTTATTTTAAAGTGTTGGATATTTCGGGCATCATATAGCTTAGGTTATTCCCAAGTATCATCTTGATTTAATCGCTTATCAAACTCAACTAGTCTCTACTCGATTTAATTTCATCTTTCTTGAAATAACGAAAATGATGCTGATCATCTCCCAGCTTGAATTTTTGAATCGACCAACAAAAATATGTTAATTTTTACATTAAAAAAATGTGCTCTTATATGACAGCTGGGAAAATACATGCTAATGAAGTTGGGTAAAACTAAGCGCTACTAATGTCATCTAACGTTAAACGTAACGATTTCCGACCAGCACAGCATGTAACTCCTCCTTTCTATCTATCTATCTATCTATCTATCTCCTGTTTGTGTCGTTTTAATACATACATACATACATACATACACACACACACACACACACACACACACACACATATATATATATATATATATATATATATATATATATAGTAAACCCCTGCTTTAAGCGATAAATTCGTCCCAATCAGCCTGTATACTAAACAAGAACCGAAAGTTCAATGAGGCGTTCAGTATATCGTTAAAAAAATCAATATCACCAGAGCCTGTGTAGAAAATAATTTTCGATAAGAAATATCCCGACAAGAAACATGTTCCTATCTAGGTTTCATGTAAATATGGCTTAAAACAGCTGAGAAAATTCAAAGCATAAAGTTTAAACACTATTATTAACAGATCACGTAAACCTGAATGAAAGAAACAATTTTGGGCGGGAAGCATCTTATCAAGAAACACATTCCTAGCAGGCTTCAAGTAAAACCGACTCAAAACAGCAGAGAAAGTCGATTTTAAAACATATTTCAAGCGCTACTAGGTCAGATCATGTGACCCTAAGTGGAACAGTTTTATAAGTAAGAAGCATCCTATCACAAGACCCCTTTCTACTGAGTTTCAAATGAATTTGACTTGAAACAGTGAAGAAACAATATTGGGACAGACTTACTGATTGATTGACCGACGGACGGACATATCTTCTTATAGAAAGGCAAGGTGCCTTTAAAAAGTTTGACTGAAAAACATGAAGTTATAGCGAAACACAAAGAGAAAGAGAAATTGATTGGCAGGTGTATGAATAGAAACAGAAACAGGTTAATAAAACTCAAAAAAGAATGAAAGGAAGGAAGGAAGGAAAAAAAGAAAAAGGGAAAAAGGAGAAAGAAAGAAAGAAAGAAAAAAAAGAAAGAAAGAAAGAAAGAAAAAATACGAAATATTCTAGGGTAGAAAAGGAAAGACTAGAAAAAAAAATCAACCATTTAAACGAAAATGAAATAAAATGAACAAGGACTAGCAGAAAAAGACGGGAGAGTATCAGATTGCTACTGGTTGAAAAAAAAAGACTTGAAGGAAAGAATAGTTATCACTTGATTCTGTAGATTTTCCATATGGATAGAAAAATAAAAGTTGATTTGCACGCCGAGATGGCCGACGGTCTCTCTATATGAGAAAAAAACCATGACAAACTACATGATGCCATTGCTCTAAAAAAAACCCCAAACTGTCTCGATTTCAATCAGCCTGCTGTTCTAGTCTTTGATACATCTAATATCTATATATTTAACCCTAGAACAGCTAAAGGTTCTTCTTTGTATAACGAACTACGTTGAGGCATTACTGTGAAATAAGGTTGAAGGTGTCAATTTTGAACCCTTGGACATAGTCAAATATATCGGTATACTGTTGATATTTAATCCTGAAACAGACAATGTTTTTTTATATAACAGCTGACAGTTATTACATAACGAACATTACTCCGAAAATAGCATGTCAAAATGATGAAGGTGTTGATTTCGACATCTCAAGATGATCTTGTGTTCAAACTGGAAATTATATTGCCTATTTGAAATTTAGCCTTTGGGGACAGACCGTTATCTGGACTCGATTACTGATAGGTAGCGTGGAATGCAAACTAGTAGCTATTTCGTCTTTACGGATTTGACTCATAACTGACGTTGATAGTAATCAAGTATGCGTAGCTAAGTCTGGTATAGGGCAACAGTAGAGCAGCATCCGGTGAGAATCGAAATCATCAAGTAGGTGGAGGAGTCTACGAGGCAAGCTTGCTTACCTTAGCACTGATATATTAGTTGAGACAGATAGATAGATAGATAGATGTAAAGTAGAAACAGTGATGACACAGGGAGCTTAATATGGAAGAATTGCGTGACAAAAAAAAGGATAAGAAGAACACATTGAAGGGGGAAATGAAGAAATAGAAAAAAGACTTGATTGACTGAGAGAGAGAGAGAGAGAGAGAGAGAGTTAATGCATTAGTGCATCCCATACTCATCTGTATATATATATATATATATATATATATATATATGTGTGTGTGTGTGTCTATAGATGTCACTTTATTGTTAGTGTGTAAATGTCCGGATGAATGGAGACGTATTCGTCTTCACCTTGTTCGACTAGGCGTGCTTAAAAAAAATACTTAAGAGCCTCTGGACGATCCAGACACTGAAATTGTTACCAACGTATTTTCGCTTTTACTTCTAGCCCAGATGTCCGCCTTTCTGTTGTATTCTTGTTCGATAATGACGTCTTCATCTTTAAGGATTGCTTCTGTGCAATGTTTTACTTCAATTTCTGTCACGTCTTGACATAAAACTACATTAACGACTTGTTAGTCCGCCGTAAATTGTGACGTCGAAATTAAATCCACGTATGATTTTAATCGTACTCAGCCAATGGCTGCCACAGAAAAAAACTCATGGTTATTACAAAAAAAAAGAAAGAAAGAGTTCAGAGTATTTAAGAAGGGAAACAGATGTCTACAAAGTTGTAACCATTACAATTACTGCCGCGGAATCAATCAATATAATTAGGAGTGAGATATTATGTTTGCTTCTCTGTTCTCAACAATGAACTCTTGAAGGTGATAATTTTGCTAATAAGATATCTCCAACCCACTTTTTGAAACAGAGGATTCTTCCACTGAAACAAGTAAAGTATTTTTTTCTATAGTATCAATATCATAGAGCTGTATGAGGAAAAATAGGCTGTAATGAGTTCAAATACCCATGGGGAGGATCCGGACATGACACCAATCCAAAAGCGAAAACAACATACTAAGCTTATTGGACAAATTAAAGAATCTCCATTCAATACTTGCTGAAAATTACAGGGGGTTTATCAGTCGAAAACATTATGATATTTGAATAAATGCAGGTACTGTTGCAGAAAGAATCATTTGCAATATTTTGTTATTAGTCTGTAAATCCTAGAAATAAAGGAACGCTACCCTCACTTGGTGCACTGCAACAGGTTTCTCACAGTCTATCCATTATTATATAAATTCGAAAAAGAAGAGTATACAACCAATGCATTCATTCTCTCGATAGTCACTTACAGAGCTGAAAAATGGAACCTAACCAAGAGACAGACCTACAAACTGAGAAGCATGCAGCGTGCACATGAGAAAATCATACTCAACCTTACATGGAGAGATCACAAGACAACGCAGTACATCAGGAAGAAAACAGGGGGGTCCGAGACATCATAGATTCCACTAAAAAACTCAAATGGCAACGGGCTGGTCATGTTACGAGAATGATCGACAACCGATGGACATCACGAGATGAACTAGACAAATTTAGAAAATTCTGGCTCCACAACGCCCATGATAAAAAAATGTGGTGGATCCTGGGGAAGGTCTATGTCCCACGACAGACGATAAGTGACTGATGATGATGATGATGATGACATGCGTTTTAATGAAAAAAAAGTTATCAGATTAGTGCAATTCATTTATAAATATAATAAATTGTTTACAGTAAATCAAAGTCGTAAACAAACTGTCAACAAAAACTCGATGTCGACAGTGACACGTTGTATACATTACCAAAGATAATTATGCTGAGTATGCACAGTTACTGGTATTACATTACTAATGAAAATTAGAGCCCAAGGACGATCTCTGCGTGCTTATATAATGAAACACGATAACGGAAACGGAAATTAATAATTGAAACATATTTATCTCATCAAGCTGGGATAGCTAAACCCTTATCTGTTGAATTTAGCGGCATGAAGCGAAAGACCGCTGAATCATCCAATTTCAAATCTTCCCTCGGGCAAAATGGGGATCCTGTGATAGAGTGATGGTTGGCCACGTAGTATAGCTTCTCAGTGTTTGAATAACGAGTTTTACCTTCACAAATGCCCCAATATTATGTTCCTGAGCCAGATTGCGCTAAGGGAATTTCTACCTGGTGAGTTGCAGCCAGGAAAACGTCTACAAAACAAGCCCAAGAGGGAGTACGGGGACTGCATGAAGGATAATCTAAAGAATATGGGAATGAGCGTTGGGACACTGGGAAGAGCTGGCACTGGATCGAAGTGAATGGAAGTGCTCTATCAAGGAAGGGTGCAGTATGTTTGAGGAAAGGTTGAACTGACATCGGCTTTGCGCAAAAGAGCTTCTGTGGATCTGTCCGAGAATGTAGAGAATTGAGAGTGAGATGTCTGTTGCTGTATTCTTTTAAAGGCAGGCTATGTAAACGTCGGTGAAGCTCATTGAAATCTGCAGAAACAAACTGCGTAAATTAATCTTTTACCTTCCTTTAGCGTGCAGTATTGTGGCAAAGTGTGTGAGACGAGCCCTGGACGGACATGACGTATGAAAACATAAAAGACTGCCATTCCACCGACGGATTTAATAAATTCTGTCTAACTTTTGTCTATTGAGTGTGCTTTGGACCTTGCAGGTCAGCAACTGGTCTCTAGCGCTATCTTAGAACACACGGGCGTCGTGGGATGGAGTTAGATGCCCAGATAATGGGACGGCTATCACCTGACAAGATGAAGCAATCATGTATTTATGTACATGGCATGCATACAGGCCACTCCAAAAGGACTACAGAGCTGGAATTTTCAATATGTAATCTTTATCATGACTCAAAAAAACATCGTTTTTAGTTTTTTTGGAAACTCTTCTCAAAATAGATTTTTTTAAAAAATTGGTCTTGTAGCTGGGGTCCGGCAGCATTCACACTTATTTTTTCAATTTTTTTTCCCTAAGAATCAGACTTCTTAGTGATCACCCCTAACAAAAGACATTAAATAATCATCCCCAACACGGCATGCCATCAGAAGACGTGGACTAACCAGACCTATCCATCTATTAAAGGAAATATAGTGCACTTTAATCGAAGAGGTGAAATTTGCTCAATCAAAACAAGCAAAACAAAGTTATACCAACATCTTTCCCTTATCTCTTCCTTTTCAAAAAAAAATATTTCTCGGTTTTAGAAAACTTAATCTTTAACTTCTATGAGGCAAAATAAAATCTGTCTGGAAAGCTGAGTGATTTCCCTTGACATTTTATATCTGGTGAACTGTTTAGTAAGAATTTATTGTTATGCCGTTACAAATAGCAGCGTTTAAAGAAGATAAAATATAGTAAATTAAAACAAACAGAATCTGTTTACGGTCGCCAGAGATGGCCAGATAAAAAAAGAGATTAATTACAACCAAGGAGATTATGAACATTAAACCTCTTTTAAAATTTTATGACCGCGTCTGGAAAGTGCAGCTTCTTGGTCTTGGTTATCGTCATCCTTGCAGAATATTTGTCCAAAAAATATCATCATCTTCCAAACGCCCCACATCTTGGCTCATGTTAGAGGTAATCTGTTAATTATTTCCCAGTCAGAAATATCGTCTGGAATAAAGCTTGTTCCTGTTGAGATTCCCTTCTGACTTCTCGCCATTTCCTGCGTTGGTCTTGAACTCCAGATGACGCGAGTATCAACGGTGTATTCTCTCATACTTGCAGAATGTTTAAGTATGCAAAGAGTTATGTAGTATTATTACATTAGAGAAATCTTAAAATGATTAAAAGTCAAACAATTTCTCAGAACACGTATGTCTACTCAATACATGATTAAAAGCCTCTATATTTCAATTTTTCCTTTGCAGAATGAGTAATATGGGAATATTTACTAAGATCAACTTATTGCAGTATAAGATTACACTTCATTAATGATAGAACCCGCTTGGATATTAAAGAAAGTAAGCTTAGTGTCACACAGGGCCAGAGTTACAGTTTATCAAATGGGTATAGTATTCACTTTATCAGCAATAGAGCTCCTTTGAATATTTACGAAGCTAAATTCAGTACAAGGCAAGGCCCAATTCACTAGTAAGTGTATCGTTTTGGATATTAATGAAGCTAAGTTTACTTCGGCACGAGGCCATAAATATACAGAATGAGGATGATGCTCTCTTCATTAGTAATAGAGCCTTTTGGATTTTGGGCGTTTAGCTTAGAAAATATCAAGGGCTTCTCGCTGTGGAGCAATATTAAAGAAGCTAATTTCGCAGACCATCATTACTGAAGTGGGATAGATCCCCAGGGACTGCCCTAATTTTGTGACGTTGTAAACCAAACAGTGAATATCAATGGAGGCATCTAGTCATGGGGCAATGGTTAGCAAGACCGTCTTCCAAACCGATTCACCGGTTCACTCCCTATACATCCCACACTACTACCTTTTCGGCGTGTTAAGCTAGAATTAGTCAATACCAGAATCGCATTGTTTTGAAACAATATCATATCGCAGCCAGTTCACCTATTTTGTGAAATCGATCCTCATTGGGTGACCTCTGCCCTTGGCCTCTTGTCATATTATGCCACGCTTAGTTGATAGCTCGAGTAATCTATCATTTCTCATCCATGAAATAACTGATGTTTCCTTCGGTTCGAGATGGAAACAATTAACTTGGTATCCAAGACTGTTCAGAGATAATCGCCAGTTTACTTCATTTATAGAGATGATTGGTCCAGAGAAGTAAATAGTAGTACTTTAGGAGAGAGAGAGAGAGAGAGAGAGAGAGAGAGAGAGAGAGAGAGAGAGAGAGATAGAGAGAGAAAGAGTATATGAGACCTAAGACAGGGGTTCGCAAAGAATAAACTTGCAGCGAGGAACTCGTTCATTCATTTGATCCATCATTGCAGAAATGAATGACTTCTTCACTGGAAGATGACTGTTGACAGATTAACATTCCACTTAGAATATAAATGGACGTAAAACCAACAACAAACGTATAGGGCTGTAAAAATAGATACTGACTGTCATAAGTCGTACAAATATGCAGCTTTACTGATGGAATACTTACAAAAAACTTGATCTACAACATATGTAAAAGCTATTTATTTTAGATCAAGAGAGTTCTAATAATTATGTTTTTTCTGGATATACAATGGTCTATCTACATGTGCGTGCGTGTGCATGCACGTCTCTCTCTCTCTCTCTCTCTCACTATATATATATATATATATATATATATATGAACCTTTCACTTTATTCTCTCTTACTTTCGTAAAGGACTCGTCCAAAGAAGGAGTAGACGAAGGGCTTTTCACAGTTGGCTTAATGGTTAACAGTACAGAATAAGAAATTGTCAAACTGAAATCAGTACAATTTGCATTCACTTGGAGAAGGCATAAATCCACTCCTCCCTTCCAGTTCCGGCAGTTGGAGCCAATTATCTCTTGGGCGTTTGGGCAAGTACTCTGATCCTGTGAAAACCCCACAGCTACAAACAATGATTCGGTCTCCATGGAAGCAACTTTTTTACTATTTTGTTTATTTGGTGTCTGCTGACAATTAAAGAAAACGTCGGAAGTTTCAAACCTCTTAAGGAACAACGACCGTTGGAGGATGTAATTGAAATGTGACTATTTGTTTATTTATCGATTATTTATTTGGAATCTGGAGACGCATTCCAAGAATCAAAGGAACCGACGTCATTTTCGAAGCTCTATGAAAACAATGTTTTTCTTTTTAAACAGATGTAGCAAAAAAACACAGCCTTTTAAAGTCAATACAACAGATCCATTAGCTCCTATCGCCTCGGTTTCCTTGCCATGGGAATCAGTTTGTTGATTTGTGAAGTGTGGTGTGCTTCTTATAGTGCAGCAACCAGTACACATTTAACAGTACGTAGACACAAACACACAGACACATACACACTTAGGTGTTTTCATTTAAGTGTAACATAGACTACAATCTTCGAACTCGACAAATAGCAACAACAACAACAACAACAACGATAAGAAATAATCTCATGGACTCTCCCCCTTCTCTCTCTCTCTCTCTCTCTCTCTCTCTCTCTATATATATATATATATATATATATACGCACATATGCATAAGTACATATATATTTATGTTCAAAAAGAAACCGAACTTTTAAACTAGCGCGCCAATGAAACGTTTTAGCGTCCTCGTAACTGAAATATTTAGCAGCATTGACCTTAAGCATTTAGTATTAAAAGAAAAACAGAAAAAAAAAACCCAACGGCATCAAGCTACACAGGCCAGGGTGATCGTGTTTGCGAGGCACTTAAAATTTTTTGCCCCCAGTTGAAAAATGGAAGAGCTTGAAGAACAGCGTGTTTGCGTGAAGTTCCGTTTCAAAATAGACTTTTTGGAGGAAGCCCAAGAGGTGGATTGGCGAGACCTGCACAAGACATGGACAAGACCCTCAAAACGACTTACTGAACGAATTCGCGAACTGGAAAAAAGTCGAGAATGGTGTATCGACAGGGACTATTTTAATGGGGAGGAATGTCTCGTAAGATTATATATATATATATATATATATATATATATATATATATATATATATATATATATATATATATATATATATATATATATACATATATAAGTATATATGTGTGTGTGTGTGTGTGTAACTCGTTCATTATAAGCTTATGCAACGGTCTTCAAACTTAGGAATAGAGCACTTTGGTGGATGAGGTATTATGCATGAGTGAATATATCGCTTAAATTCAACCCTACTGACCATGCAGTTCTGCGTAGGGCAGAGGTAGGATGAAGCGAAGGTTTCCATCCTACCTCGTGGTAGGGGATGGGATAATGGATAATGTATAGCCACACTGAAGAGTTGTAATGCAACGAAACAGCTGTCCGTGGATGACACAATTATTTGATTATAATAATAATAATGATAATAATAATAATGATAATAATGATAATAATATATATATATATATATATGTAGAGAGAGAGAGAGAGAAAGAGAGAGGCAGATAGAAAGAGAAAAGGAGAGAGATTTCAATAATCTCTATGTAAAAACATTTTTTGATGTTTCTCTCTTATACCATGTTTATTGAAGTGATGTCCGTCACGAATAAAAAAAAGAAGCTTTATTCAATGCCGATATTTACCAAACTCACTTTGGCAACTAGGCTCCAAAAATGAAATAGACAGAATAGTCCACAAATATAACGAGATGACCCAAAGCTCCATTTGAATGATTTAAAAAGGTGTTTCGTAACCTTTTTTGCTCCATGCCCCCATTGGCCAGCTCAAAAATTTTATGTCCCTATCCCTAAGTATGAGAAAGTAATATATATATATATATATATATATATATATATATATATATATACATATATATATATATTAATATATATATATATATATATATATGGCAAAAAGAACCACATCTTATGTGTCTCTAAATACTGACGGACTTTTCTTCTGATAAAACTTCTCATTATAAGTGGACTATAAAGACAAAGATTCTTTAGAAAAATAATGATGAATAAATTTTGGAGTTCTAACTATATTTTTTGTAATATATTCATTGTGTAAAATTTGGTAACGGCCATGAGAATTACCTCATCGCTTCTATATTTCACCAAGATAATGAATTTAGGATTAATTACTATGATATATTCAGTAAAATTTAGAATTAAGAATACTGTACAATTAGGTATTAATCAGTTTCGATTCAGTTGCAAGCCACAGAATGCTTTCTACTTTACACCTGATTTCCTAATCCCCCCTCGTCCCCCGGGTATATTCAAAATACCCCCTTGTGGGGTGTGCATCACATGTTCAGAATTGCTGATTTAGCGTATGCAAGAAAAAAGATTGATGGTAAAATTATTTTCTAAGTTTATCATTCCCATTTTTCTTTCCTGTTAATTTGTTTTTTTTTTCATTCCAAAGTTTTCATTTATTTACTTTCTCATTACTTCGAGTCTTTTTTAGGTCGCAGTCTCTTTCATCACGCTTGCATTCGCTTTTTATTTCGATGCTCGTTTTTCTTCGTTTAAAATCTTTTTCCGACTTCCTTCTAGTTTCTCCTTTGCCTTTGACATTTGTAGCGACGAGAAACACAAAAAAGGTGGAAAAAAAAGGAAAGAAGAAAAAAGAAAAAAAGCAAAAAAGCATCAACGACCCCAGTAAAACTAAGAACAATTAAAAAAAGTAGGTCTGGTTGGTCATTCTATAGAAACACTCATGCAACCAACGTCTTCTAGCAACATGCTGAGTTGGGGGTGATCAGTTGGAAAATTGAAAAAAAAGGGTGATCAATGAATGAGTTACTTGTATGCCATTTGTTAGGATCTCTAAAATACTTTTTTTTCCAGAAAACAAGTGTGAATGCTAGGGAATCAATTTATCATAAATGTACATTGCAAACTGAAATCCCAACTAAATGCATAGTTAGGGAGGGGATTTTTCAAAAACATCACCCTGTTTTTCGTTGACATTATAAGGAGTGAATGTTCAGATTTTCTGCTCCATAAGTGCGGTGTGACCTAACCAGCCAGCCAGCCAACCAATCATCCAACCAGCCAGTCAGCCAGACCAAGTTGAAAACTGAAGAAACTCGTGATGATAATCTCTGAGACAGTTTTAGTTGACGGTTTCTATTAAATGATTACAGAGGATATTTCATCCGGTGTTTTTATTTTGCTTCGTTGAGAAACCAAAATTTTAAAAATATGCTTATTTTCTTTTCCTCTTCTGAAATCTGTTTTGTTTCTGAAAATGGTTTCAAAGTAAACTCTTTTTTTTAAAAAACTCGTGTGATTTATCTTCTTTTGTTTTTTATAAATAGGAAATGATCGAGAACGTTATCACTTCATGGGATGGCTAATCTGAATCTAAATATCTTGGGCATTATTTCATAGCTAAATGTTTCTGTAACGCAATATATCAGCATGACCAAAAGTGTCAAAATTTTCATACACTTTTATAATTACTTGTATAGCGACACAACAAATTCTTGTTTGGAGAATAGAAAAATGAGGTAATCACACTTGTGTTTCAATATGGACTACATCCATAACTTTCTTCATTAACTTATACTACAATTTCCTGTCTATAAAATGCATTGTTTACAATGGGAGTTAGGGGAATGCCACTCACAGCAAATTTTCTGGAACCCATAGCAATCTATTTCGAGCTTTAGTAAATGGCTTCCTTTTCATAATATCAGCGACTGGAATGCAGTATAATGTAGCATCATCATTTTTGATTATTCATTTAAAAGTGCGTCGTATACGCTTGCAAATCCAGTAAATACTTCTGGTGTTTGGGAAAAATTGATGATTGAACACCGAATTACGCACTTTTTTCGGCTGTGAATCTGTATGTTGTGTGTATTGAAAATCAGGAATTAAGACAAGCATTACTCATGTAGTAGAGTTATTATGCATTATTTTTTTTTTAATGTTGACTAGTTTTTACCTTCATCCTAACCCACAGTTGCTTTTTATCACAACTTGCTATGATCAACCAGAGTAATCGGAAAATGAAGAGCAAGTTGATTTAATACCTTAAACCTAACTCCTTATAACAAATACTCTTCACTATTGATGTTTACAATTGAGACTTAGCAGTCTTTTTTGATACAATGATATTTTGATTTGGATGAAGTATGGCAACATTATTATTGATTCTGATTAGTTTTTACCGTAATTCTAACTTCCAATCACTTTTTATCGTACTTTGATTTTTCGATTAGGCTGTTAGATCGTTGCCGTAAGATTACGACCCGAATCAAAGTTGTTATAAAAAGCAACTGAAAGTTAGGATGATGGTAAAAACTGACCAAAATCAATAATAATGTTGCAATATATCATTCAAGATTGAAATTTGAAAAAATTCAAAATATTTCTGTATAAATGCAATGGTAATAATTTTGTTGTAGGGGTCTACCAATATTTCGGTTAGGCACTGAACATGAGAAAAAAAGAGATAGCCATCAGTCAGAAGTGGAGACAAGAAAGAATACGGATATTTCTTTTGATTCCAGTGTTCTGAGATTTCGCTCTGTACATTCGAAAAAAATACCCTTTCGTCTTATATATCATTGACAAAAAAACAGTCCAATTCAAATGAAAACTTTTAATAGTCTTGGTGCAAGACGGTGAAGTTCCTTCACAGGGAAATGAGTGGACAAAAATCATAAAAGTAAAATTAGTGCTTAAAGGCGAGATTTGATGACTTAACCACTACATTTTGCAGTTTTTTGGACAACATTCGCTTAGGCAAAATTCAGCGCTATGCATGTTATGCATTCAAGACCAGGAGTAAAAGGATTGTCAGTGGTCACAAATTAATGCAATTGTTTCTGACAGAATTTTAGCTATTACATATATCATGTAAAGGCATTGCTAATGATTTTAGTTTAAATAGTCTAATTCATTTTGATAGTTTTATGGATCGAAATACTTGAAAAGTTAAGAAATGGTTTGTCTGGTTAAGAATTGAGTCAAGCATCAACTATAAAGAAAATAAGGCTATTATACACAGATTGTCAATGAATCACCTGTGATTTTGTAATAAAAACACCGAATCAATGGAAGCGCTACTCGTATTACAGGGCTATTATACGTATAATGTGATGATTTTGTATACTTTTTACTAAGGAATTGTTCCATAAAAAAGCACTACAAGTAAAATAAAAAGAGATTTTGAGTGATAAGGTATTAATGCAAATGTTATTTACGGATAGAATAAGACTAATATACCTATAAGTGTGCTTCTAAATTCTTCAGTGTCTCTCTTAAATACATATCATCATCATCATCATCATCATCATCATCATCATCATCATCACCACCACCACCACCACCACCATCATCATCATCATCATCATCATCATCATCATCATCATCATCAGTCTTTTAACGTCCTTCGTTGGACATAGACCTTCCCAAGGATTCGCCACAATTCTCTATCATAGGTGTTGCGGAGCCAGTATTTCCTGAATTTGTCTAGTTCATCTCTCTATCTTGTGCTATGTCGGCCTCGGTTTTGCATGTGATCTCTGGGGATCCATGTTGTGAGACGTGATGTCCATCGGTTGTCTTTCATTCTTGCAAACATGGCCTGCCCATTGCCATTTGAGTTTTTTGAATAGTTTCTATGATGTCACGGACACCCATTTTCTTTCTTATATAGGGCACTGTCTTGTGATCTCTCCATGAAAGGTTGAGCATGATTCTCACGTGTGCACATTTCATACTTCTCAGTTTGTAGGTCTGTCTCTTGGTTAGGTTCCATGTTTCAGCTCCATAAGTGATTATCGGGAGAATGCATTGGTTGTATACTCTTCTCTTTAGGATTATTGGGATCATCTGGTTCTTAAAAGTTCATCACCACTAATCACTTTATATGGAAATTTTCTTGAAGATTTTGGTAGCACTAGTCTTTTTTCTTAAAAAAATCTTTTAATCAAGGTATGGTACCTGAGTCATTGTTTTGTTTGTTTCTAAAACTCTTGAGAGTTTTCTAGCAGCGGCAGGACAGAATGGTCCTGGTTCTTGTCAAGATGCTAACAGACAGACACAGACTTTATACGACGAGTAAGAAGCATTCAATAGTACCATAGTAATTACATAATTATGACAATAATTATAACATCGCTGTCATACATAATTAAAGTAATCAAAAATTATTATGAAATAAAAAAAGGAAATAATAATACAAATATGCCAGTGAATAATTTGTGTTTTGACTTCTATCGTCCGACTCAAAATGGTTGCACTGGCATAATTAACACAAATTAATAACACCAAAAATTCTCAAGTGGAAAAAAAAGCAAAAAAAAAAAAACTTTAAGGAGGAAAAAATACACAAAAAGACGTAAAAAAAAGCAAAGAAGTGAACTAAATTAATTTCAAAAAAGAATCTCTGGTATTCTTGATATACTCGTAAAAATACAAAACACGTATACAGTATAAAATTGATTGTGAAAAAAGACAAACAAAGACTTTCAATCGTTGATTCTCATACTATCAAGCAACCCGAAAACTAATAGAATCTCCTCCAGTTTTTGAACTGGGATTTTAAATATATTTAACAATTGATAGATACACTTGGCCAAGCGAGGAATTTGGCCACGTGCGTTATGTCAAAATAATACAACGCTATAATGCTAAGTTCAAAAATATTTGGAAAATTAAAAGTGCAGCCAAAAACACAAGACCTTAAACGTCAGAGCAATATCTACATCCATTGGATCACGACTTTTCTTCTACATCGATAGAAAAAAAGTTAACGAGATAATAAAAAATGTATGCATTGAATCTACATATATATATACATACATACATACATATATATATATATATATATATATATATATATATATATATATATACACATATACATACATATATATATATTTGTGTACACATATACATATACATATATATATATATATAATCTGAACTAAAGAGAGTGAGACACTCGGGAGTAAAGTGTATTGAAGTAAGATTAAACTTTTTGTAAATGTTCTCATTAATTGTCTAGACATGTTTCGGGAGGTATTCATATCTTGAGTAGTTGGACTGTGCGTATTTTTAGAGGTTATAAGTCTGATGTGGAACATGAGTCCACCATCAGCAGCTTTGCCTTGTGAGCAAAAAATGGTAAGTTATCTGCTAGGGCCAACCTGTTGTGTGAGAGAAAGTTCAGCCAGTGATAAAGTCTGTCGCGTTAGCGGCAGCAGTGGGTCTTGGAAGGACATAAGGTGTCAGGGTGGAAGTGAAGTACTGTGGTGTTAGATTGTGTGGGTAGGTTAGGAATAGTGTGAATGGAGGGTGTTAAGGTTAAGGAATTACATAGGTTTTAGCCTTACAAGTCATCAAAAATATGTTGGCTCTGATCTGTACAAGTGAGATGACCTAGGTAGAAGTTGCTGTAGGTAATAGTGACTTTAGAGTTCCCAATATTAGATGTAACTGAGGTGGGTAGATGAATAGGAGGTTTATGATTTACAGATCTGTGTGACTAGGGTTGTTAAGTTTTGTGTCAAGTCCATTACATATATATATATACATATATATATATATATATATATATATATATGTATACATATATATATATATATACACACACACATATATATATATATATATATACACACATATATATCCATTCATTACATATATACATATATATATATACACATATATATATATATATATATATATATATATATATATATATATATATATATATATCCATTCATTACATATATATATATATGTATATATATAGTGGCATATCTGGCCCCGGTTAATATCATCAGAGGGCTGACACTATGAAGACTGCCTATTTAGAAAAATATGTATTAATTATATTATTTGTTTATTTGATAAATTAAAAATTGAATCGACGTCGTTGACTTTGGAGTGATGTGCAATAATTTTCTTTGTCCTCTCATAGGCTGTGGATTCATGGTTCTTCGAATTCTTCAAAACTACTACTTGGGGCCTTCCATTAGTGAAATTGGCAAATTTGTTGCCAACCAAAGACCTGGTGAGAAGAAAAAATTACACGTCTTGAGATGGAAGGCGTTCAGTAAATAAGAAGTTCAGTGATTTGCCACATTTAACGACCATCGTTCAGTGGATCCAACTGCATTTCGGTTGCAACGCTTTCTATTTTCGACTTTCTCTTACATCACTTAATAGTAGCAACAATAACAACAACAATAACAACAACAACAATAATAATAATAATAATGATAATGATAATGATGATGATGATAATAATGATAATAATAATGATAAGAAGAAGAAGAAGGAGAAGAAGAAGAGGAAGAAGAAGAAACTTCTATCATTGTTTTGTGGTACAAACTTATAGAACTATTGAAATAATACTGTATATTCGAAACATAATTTAATTACAAAAATACAAAACGAACAATGATTTGTACTGATACAAAATCTAAAATTAATTAATGAATCATAGATGTGTCAAAATAGAGTAATGAAGAGTTATAATAAGTAGAAATGATTTAGTGAAATCAGATTACTTGACTTTCCTCCCACATTGGTGAGGTAAACTTTGAAATTTAAAAGAAGAATGTTAAGGTAGATAGTGACGACAATAAATAAGAATCATAACAACTTCTGTTTTTGTCCATTTTGAAAATATTCAAATTGTATTGAGATTCACGTAGAGAACAATTGAAATACAACCATAATAAAGTTTAAAACGAGAAGTTGATACAACAATTTGATTTTGATCTGAAGGCTACGATTTACTGCACCACGGAACTAGCATAATGCCAAGATCTTTATGCTCCATATGTTCGCTGCATTCATCAAACTTCGATCAGTAAATAAGGAGAAAAATCGTTATGGGCCATGTGTTGGTTTAAGCCGAAATTCATTGTATGGAAGTTTGTTTTAGCGAGAGTTCGCTGTACCTGTGCATTAAAAAAAAACATGATACCTCTTCAGATACATGGACACATATTGCTTATAACTTTTCGAACGTAACAATAACTTGAGAAACCAATTGTCGTTTCTTATTCACAATGTTCATCTCCCGTGAAAACTGCTGACACTTGTATTTCTTAATATTCCATCGGAACTTTGGATGGAAATGATAATTTTTGGTGCGCAATACGTATACAATTTCTCACGTGACTGCTTCTAAAATTTGTGGACATGGGTTCAAGTTCGCAAGTTAAGTATTTTGTATGAGGTAAACATCGCATCCTTGCTACTTTAAATAGAAAATCTGCGAAGAATCCAGCGATTCTTCGTAATTTGAGTCGGAAATAAACACACAACGATCAAAATTGAAAAATCAGAACTGGTAAAAGTTGAACACTGCATTTACCGAAGACAACGAATATGTATGAAATCCCCGAAAGGAGAAAATCAAGTAATTATTCTCAAGCTCAACCTTACAGAACAAGAAAATCCTGTCAGTTTTAAAAAGAAGAATATACAACCAATGTATACTCCCGAATGTCACCTATAGAGTTGAACCTAACCAAGAGACTAACCCACAAACTGAGAACCATGCAGCACGCACATATTCAACCTCATATAGACGGACTGCAAGACTTCACTTTGTATCAAGGAGAAAACAGGAGTCCGAGACATCATTGAGCCAATTAGAAAACTCAGATTGCAATTGGCTGGTTATGTTGCAATAATGATAGACAGCCAATGGACATCACGGCTCACAACATGGATCCCTAGAGATCAAATACGAAACCGAGGCCAACAGAATACAAAATGGAGAGACAAACTAGACAAGTTCAGACATTGGCTCCTGGATGCCCATGATAGAGAGATTTAGTGAATCCCAGGGAAGTCAAACGATCGATTATAAAAGACTGATGATGATGACGATGGAATATCTCATACTTTAAAAAAGAAAATTTGTGCAGAGCCCAGTGATTTATAGTAATTCGATAGTAAACAGGTTCCAAAAAGAATGTGCCTTAATATACTTAGGGGTACAATGAAAACTTGTCTATATAAGATTATAACTTTCAATACTCTGTACCATCAAAAAACTATCTGGATTTTTAACATATTTAGTACTAGTGAGACAATTCATATAATTCAATGAAAAGCAAAAAAATAAAAATGGAGATAATTTCGAAATTTCGGGATGAATAGATCCGTATTTGTTTGATTAACGTATTGAAAAGATAAAAGAAAAGAAAGAAAAGAAAAACCAAAAGAATGATCTCTCACCTTATAACATTTGAACCCCACGGAGGAAAAAAAAAGTTTACTAGATAGGAGCATCCATGAAAGAAATAACCCTCAGATTTTATACAAAAAGGAAATGTGTGTGTTTTGGGGTATGTGAACATGTAGGACAAAAAAGATCATCGAGGTTCTTAATATCCTAGGAAGAGGGCAAATTTACCGAGGTGGGATATCGCCCTGACTTACCGTCAGGGGTTTCACTAACACTAGCAACGCCACTATGTATGTAGATAGATAGATAGATAGATAGATAGATAGATAGAAAGATAGATAGATAGATAGATAGATAGAGAGAGAGAGAGAGAGAGAGAGAGAGAGAGAGAGAGAGAGAGAGAGAGAGAGAGAGAGAGAGTTTATGCACGATCTCCACAATTGTTTTGTTTGTTTCTTCGAAGGAACAGACATTGAATACTTTAAACAACTTTCTCACTTTTGAGTTTGCCATCTTCAATGCCTTGAAACGTCTGAAATGAAAATATTACACAAAACACAACCAACCAGTTTTTCCCGGATATATTTGACAGCAACTAATCACTTAATCATCTCTTTTTCTTCCTTTTGACAGGAAATGGCTTCAAAACTGTTGTTGAAATGTCTATTCCGTACAGGGCCAGAGCATACATATATGTGACCCGTATATAGAGACTCGTGTAATGAGAGTGGCTGTTTTGCCGCACCAACGCTGAGATAGAATATGTTTTATGGTTCTTTCCTGTTTTCATGAGCGCACGATAGATTATAAGCTGGTAGCTCAACTATGCCAGCAGTTTTATGTTGTTTGTTAAATAAATTGTTCGTTAATGTTGTGACAGGTGTCTTATCTTATTCAACTCTCATTCTTGTCAAGTTGGCATTTACTTAAATTTTCTTCTTTCAATCGGTGACCCTGCCAATGTAAACTCAGAAACAACCCTTCATCCAAAAGAAAATATAATCTTCAACTGTTCACTTTTCTGAAAGTGATTTAATTTGCGTCTTTGATTTGAACAGAAATCATTAGTTCGATGATGCGTCCACCATCCTTATGTCCATATTTCAAAGAGGTTTTAAACGATGTAATTGTAGAATTTACTAGTTGTGGTAGTAAGGTGTGGAGGAAGAAGATGGTAGAGGAAGATACTGATCATTAATTCGAAGGTCTGGACCAAGTTTCATATCAATCCAACATACCACTACTAGTCGTGATAGCAGTAGACAGAGGAGGAGAAAAGGGGAATTTGAAAATGAGTAAGAATAGGGAGGTGATCTTAGTTTTCAGTGGAGATAAGCCTAGCAATATCTATCCATCTACTATAGAATTGATTGATTTTATATCAAATTAATTTTAATAAAGTATGAGAAAAAAATAACTTAACTATGTTCTGGGTTTTTCTCTCGAAAACGACAGCGTGGGTTTCTTCATGAACGAACGAAGTTGACCTTATTAATTTATATAAAATAAAAAGTACTTACAATGAATTAGCAGAGAGAGAGAGAGAGAGAGAGAGAGAGAGAGAGAGAGAGAGAGAGAGAGAGAGAGAGAGAGAGAGAGAGATGGAGATTTAACCGAAATAAATTCATATACATTGAAAACATAATTAATTAAGGGTTCTACCGCATGAGTCACGGTACAGCTCTGTGCGGTCAAGTCCAAAGGGCTCAGTATTCGTCTTAAAACCTGAAGACCAGCACTCTCATGTCCTAGCAACAAAAGTTGCAAAGATGAATTTGGGCGAATGCTTAACCACACATTCGCGTGGGTAGTTTTCCCACAGTAAACCGACCTAGTGTCACACCGCAGGCGTTCGGAAAAATAAGGTATACTTACCTGACACAGGATTCGTCCTGAACCTATATCCAAAAGCTTTAGCTTGCTTGTACCTCTGCTTTTAAGTGTGGGCCACTATACTGAACCGACTGTGTGTCACATCCTGCATTCGTGGAGCTGCCAGGTAAATTTCCATTCTTATCCACATATATGCGTGTGCACCCAAACCGGCTCTATATCACATCCTGCCCTTGTGGAGAGGAAAGGTAAAAACATACTGTGATTAACGGTGATCATCGAGACCGTTATTTCTTCAACAGTACTCTGGTCAGGTTTACCTTTGCGAGTGCTGCAAATATGGGTTAGTTGGGCCAGCTATTCCTAAGTATAGGGTCTGCGTTCGCACTCACTGCGATATTCTGTCCAAAAGTTGTCATGTATCACATACTTGGAATTTTGATTTTATCCAAGTAAAAAAAAATCAAGTTATTTGTTATTCTAGAAAACATCTTCAGATCGTTTAACAGCACAGCAATGAATCCACTCTGCACAGAATATTGTTCTTTTGCCTTCATCGTCTCTCTGCAGCTGCAGAAATAGATGCATTTTATGAATATACATTATGCATAGTATAAAATAATGGTTAGAAATACAAAAGCATTTTTATAACATCAAAGCGAACTGCGTAAGTGCTTAATGAAATGAAATGCTATTTATATTGCGAGTGATTCTATTGTTGAATAGTGCAAGCAAAGGTCAGGGGGTTGATATCATACCTGGTGCCCACTGATAACGATAAACAGGATGAGCAAATGCAGAAAAGCATCCTTGGGACACCTCGATAACAGATGTTGACGAAAAATATCCTGACGAGTGTGTTGACAAAAGGACTTGCTACTTCAACTTCCCCGAATAGAAAGCCGAAGAAAACAGGTGTTTTTACCGGAACAAGCCTCATCCGGTAAGACGGATACATCAAAAAGCGTAGGTGAATGTGGGCAGAGACACTAAAAAGCGTGGGTTGATATGCCAAACGTGTGGGTGTAGATCCACAATAAGACAGTGATAATTGCCGTCTTGGGAAAACAAGATTTCCGGTGATCGCAGAACACAAGGTACCTAGACGGCTCCCGTGTACCCATCTGTCGTCCTGAGCACTACTCTCTCTATATGTTCTCCAGACGCAATTTGGAACATGTATGCTAATATGTATATAAATCTGTACCTGTCTTCCTTTTTGAATACCTTGAAGTTTCAGGCTTATGTAACACAATTTGATGTACTCACTGTCTCTGTCGAAGTGGATACAGTAGCAATTGATACATAAGATTTGATTCGCTAAATTAGCAATGATCTGGGAGATAAGTTTGTTAGATATCGTTCTACAGTAAGGTTATGTGATCATTTACCTTGCTTAACTTACTGTGGCCCATGGTCCCAGTAGTAGTGAACTTGGGGTATCTACTCAGTTTACCACTCAGGGTTTCCGTGATGGAGAACCAGAGAAGGATCAAACACTGTACAATAGTAATGGCCCTGAATCTAAGCTTGCCAATCATTTCTCCACGACAGGGGCCTTTGGCAATCTACTCAGTCTAGCTTCTAGACCTTCAGTAGGGCAGTACCTAGTGAGGATTGATCACACGATAATTTTATGGCTTGGGGAATTAACATGTTAACTTTTGTTTGCTGACGTGTTTTCATATTATAGCTGCCTACATCGATTGTTAGAGACCCCTGCAACAATTTGGCACATCAAGTATAACTTATAGCTGACATCACGACTGAGTATTCAACTAAATGGGCAATAGATGTGTAGCAATACAGATTCTACTTGGGAGCAACAACCACACATTAGTTCAACAAAGAAGATAAGTTTGTCAAATTTCAAATGTTTGCTCACAAGATACTTACTTATCTGAGTAGCATTTTGTCACATTAGTATGGCATGCAGTAAGGATCGAACCCACTTGATGAGATTGGACCAAAGTATCGCGAACCATATATATCATCTACATATAGAAAAGCTTCGCAATGGACGATATACATATGCGTGGGGTTGCGTGCGCGCATGCGCGCGTGTGTGTACATATGACATGAAAATTCAGGTCTGTGGCATTGGTTACTCTACTGTGCAAAAAGTTGATGCGAGCGTGTTCTCATCAATTTGATAAAAATAGAAGCCTTCTGTTACACCCATTTAATTAAGTCTTCCAACTCGACTGGAGTGTAGGCAAAAATAATGCCGTCTGCATTCATCGTAGTTGCACGGCAACTAATAATGTAAATTGAACTACAATCGTCTGGAAAATGGACGAATGACCAGAAATAGATAGATAGATAGATAGATAGATAGATAGATAGCTGGATAGAAAAATGATGGTATAGATAGATAGGTGACACTGATGAGTGCACACGTGTACACATACACACATTATATATATGCACATACATATACATATACATACATATATATATATATATATATATATATATATATATATATATATATATATATATATATATGTATATATATATATATATATATATATATAATGTAATCGGGAGGAAGAGAAGGAGGCAACATTTAATTTGATGGAAAGAAGGGTATATAGACATAAAATGGGAAAGGGAAAAAGAAAGGACGAACTCAAATAGATGCCTGGGGGTGAACGAGAAAAGGAAATAAAAGAAAGAGGGAGAGAGAGAGAGAGAGAGAGAGAGAGAGAGAGAGAGAGAGAGAGAGAGAGTGGGGGAAGGAAAGGGGAAAAAACAAATACATCAGAAAAATAATTAGAATAAGATAAAAATTGATGAGAATTTCAGAAATTGACAATGAAAGCAGAAAAAATCGAGACACAAGAACACACACGCACAGATGTGCAGACACATGCACGTACACACACACACACACATACACTCATATATATATATATATATATCTATATATATATATATACAGATAAATTGAACATATATATGGACATATATATATAGAGAGAGATAAATAGATAGATGACTGATAGAGATCTAATAATACTAAGAGAAGTTTACCCATTGTACCCGTGAAAGAAAATAAGGATGGAGAAACAGCAAAAATTAACATATTCAGCCTGTACAAAAGTTCAAAGTATTTTTTTTTGAAAACTTGGGATTGAATACCCGGTTGAAAGCCGGTTTTTCTTCTGTAAACTTTGCTCACATACTTGATATCTATCTATCTATCTATCTATCTATCTATCTATCTATCTATCTATCTATCTATCTAGAGAGAGAGAGAGAGAGAGAGAGAGAGAGAGAGGCAGACAGACGGATAGAGGGGGAAATGGAGCTTGTTTCATCCAAATATGTGCATATGCATAGAAGAAATACAACCAAATATTCTATCGCCAAAATAAGACAAATATAGTGAGATGAACAAAATGATGACTTGATACGGGTATATTCGTCCGTAAATCAAATAATTTTACCAACAGTTCTTGGCTTCATTTCAAATCATTACAATTACTCTATTTCTGTTATGTCTGGCATTTGACTCTGACACTTTTAAGACACATTCACTTCCAAAATAAATCATATTCATCATTTATAGCTCACAACTGGTGATTTTTTCTTTATGTCCTTAATTTAGCGAGACCGTTTCTTAGTTTCGCGATCGGTGTCTTGGTTCAGACAATAATGGTGAAAATGCGTGCCTAATTTTCGCTACTGTCAACTTTTATAGCTCGCTCCTTGCTCCGTTGATAATGGTTGGCAGAGGGCCGGGCGATTTAATGAGTATTGAGACATTCAAATCGAACATGAAACATCACGAAAAAGGCGAGAAGTCCAACTACTAATTTTAGCGATATTAATATTAGCTTGCATTGCCCTATAACATGACTCGTACGTACATACATACAAACGTACGTACATACGGAGGGCTCATTTCACTGTTGGTATGCTTGTCTCAGAGGCCGTTTGCTTGTTTGGGCCTCATTGGTGGTCCCTGCTATTGACATTTACGAAAGTTTAGGGCCAATGTGCGGGAGAATTAAAGGTAGGAAGATTGAGCTGCGCCAATTTCCCATTTGAGGGAGACAATTTGCCTCGAAAAAGCAACATTCTTAATAATTAGATTATACATCAATCTCCGGTAGGAAGAAACAAAACCATTCAAATTATCTGAGAGGCACCTAGTTGGCCCATCATAGTGGCCTTTTACGAGAATTAAACGAAGTAAATACACGTGCGTGCACACACACACACACACACACATACACACACACACACATACACGGACACACACACACATATATATGTATATATACATAAGAGTGTGTGTGTATGTTGGTATGCACGTATATATTTATATATATGTGTGTGTGTGTGTGTGTATAGTTGCAAATTTTGGTACCAGTGATAAATAGGCAACTATTTCGACCACAAGTCTAATCAAATATTTCATAAGGTTGCTCAGTGGACTTTGTAATGTAATAGCTGTATATCTCTGAATTTTTGAGATGAGGTATTATTATCATTTCTATTGATATTCGGACCATCCTCATCTTGGTTCTTTTTCACACAACGTTTCGGCCGTTGTACTCTACGGCCTTCATCAGGTATCATCTGGTAGGTGTGGGGAAGTAACGAGCCGAACCCGTATTTATCCACATGCACACATAGCGTCGTGGTTACAGCATCAGACAAATTACTGCAAAGTAATCTGATGGTTCTAGGTTCAATCCTAGTGTGAGACAGTATAACAATACTACTAATGCTAAGAGGGGAGTACGCTCAATATACCCCCGTCGGATAAATAAAGGGTTCGGTTTGTTACTTCCCCCACACCTACCAGATGATACCTGATGAAGGCCGTAGAGTACAACGGCCGAAACGTTGTATGAAAAACAACCAAGATGAGGATGGTCTGGATATCAATAGTAATAGCTGTAGTCATTCATATTGTAAAAACATAATGCTAAAAAAAAAAAAAGACTGCTTCGGATCGAGTTGTGCCTTTTGTTTTTGTAAAAAAGTAGCGTATTTAATCAGTTACAAACCACAAAAACTGAATATTATGGCTTTATTGGCCTTGAATAACTAGGATGAGCAGCTTTTCAATTATGCCTTGTATCGGAAGCATTACCTTTTGTCTTAGAGCAAAACGATTGGAAATTGCATGCATTCATTTTTGCTTAGAATAGTATTCGTTGCTTTAAGCAAATCCTGATGAGAAAATTCAACTTGAGTGAAATTAGCGTTTGAAGATCTTAAATAATCGATATATATATATATATATATATATATATATATATATATATATATATATATATATATATATTTACTCAATCCGCGTAAGGTACTTGCTTTTAGAACCAGTAACTTAGAAAGCCACCAATGTATCTAAGCGTATCATTTGGGCACCTCCCCTCAGCTTTTGCACTGGCAAGTAAGGGGTGAAGAAGGCGAAGAAAGACGAAGAAAGAGGAATTCAGAGAAAAAGGCGGGGGGTTTGTTTACATGCAGAAGGTTGACCGCCGCGAGCTTTCTGCACGTGCAACACTAGATGCCCGCTCCTAGGCATCTATCGCAAGTTGATTAATCAGCTAACAACACCATCTCTAGATAGTGAACAACATCGAACCCTACTTATGGAAATATTAGTTGTATCTGAGACAACTAATAACGGTACGAAAATCGATAGCTTGAATGAATTATAAAGTACAGCGGGTCTGGTTAGTCACTGGATAGAAACCTCCATGTGACTACCGTCTTTTGGCAGCACGTTGTGTTGGGAATGATCAATTAAAAAGTTAGAAAATGTGTGATCAATAAACAGGCTACTCTTCTGACCTATTGTTCGGCAATGATCACCAAAAATCGAAAAATACATAAAAAATAAATAAGCGCAACACAAACTTGAGGGTTAGTTTAGCATGAGGTTACGTTTCAAATTGAATCCCCCCCCCCAATAAAACCCCCAAAATGTTTTTTCTACACAAAATTAGTAGTGAATGTTGAATTTTTCAGCCTTCTAGCTCCATTTGTGCGACCGTTGGTGTGGTACATACACACTTAGCCAGCCTGCAAAACCAACATAAAAACTGAAGAAACCTCTTTTGAGAGTTTAGCAGACAGTTTTGGTTGATGGTATCTAATAAAAGTGTATTTGGTGAGCCATAAGTTTAAGATAATAAGCCTACAGAAGCCGATATTCGCTTTCCAACCCATTTGCTCTAATGGGTTTGGAAAAAATCTAATAATATCAAATATCTTGGAATTTTTCTGTTGAATGCCTTGCTGTTATTTAGATATCGTCTGATCTTGAGAGCACAATTAAACTTGTAAGGTGATGGCTCCCGTTGCTCATATGGTAAACACTACTCGAATTCTTGTAAAATCAGCGGGTATTTTTCGTGAGTCCACGCCACACTTGATAATTTTTGCTACCATAGCTTTCCGTATATTTGTTTGCTATATAAATCTAATTAAAAAAAAAAGTAAAGACATTTAGGCAACTCTGTTGTTATTATCATATCGAAATATCAATCTGAGGTTAAGTTTTGGGCTACTCAGCCAGTCAGGGCGAAGTTTGTATTAGGGACTATAGCTATGGAAAGGGTAGTGTTTGCGCAGACATTTCATCAAGCAGTTTATGGACACTATCCTAAACCTTTGATAGTGAGCTTCAGACTGCCTTCAAATTTAAAAAGGGTGTCATGTCCTTTAAAACTATCCAAAGACGGAATATTAGACAGAACACACGGCAGACTGCAAAGAATGCAACAATTCCAGTTGATGACCACTTATAGTGCAATCAAAAACAGTGAAAGCCATACAAACCAATGCCGTTATTCACTTGACTGAACACACACACACATATGTATACACACACACACGCACACACACACACACAAACACACACACACACACATATATATATATATATATATATATATATATATATATATATATATATATATATATATCATAACGTAAAAAAATGCCAGGTCCCAGAGATTGGCCATACTTCTCGCCGGTTCAAGGTTCGCACCGTGGAGTACCCTGGCTCTGTTGGATTGAACAGAAAAATAACAGGAAGGCATTTTGCTTGGAAGAGGCCCAACACGTCTGAGATCAGTGTTCAGATATTAGAACCTGTGTGCCCGAACATTGAGATCATGAAACAGGGAATCGAAATGGATCAATGCATTTAATTCAGAACACAAGGGATTGAATAGGATTGTGTAATCATCAATAATTCTGTCTTTTTCTTTAGACGTTATTTCGCTTGACAACGTTTATAGCGAGAAATCGATGCGTCCGTTTCGAAAAGACGTTAGCTCAAAACATAATTACATTATTTCAAAACTTCCGAAGAGACCAACAATGACTGATGAAATATATCGGGTCAGAATCCAGTAACAGAGATCATCTATCAGTTGATTCACTTGATTTGTTCTTGGATTTATCTATAACTTCTTTACATGTACATTCATTAAGCAAACTACGATTGACTGTAATATTTATAATCATCTATTGTGGCGGAGACCAGTGAAAAAGGTCCAAATCTGTTTTGACTGAATTGTAAAAATACCAGTATCGTATAGTGCGAGTTGTTATCCAAAAGGTCGGAGAAATTAGAGCGCAAAATGGCTCCCTTGCGTGTAGACAAGATTGAAAGAAAATGATTTCATTTATTTTCTGGTTGAGTGATTTTGAGGAATAGATGGGTTAACGAGACATTGGAAACATTGAGAAATCTAACAGACGAACAGAGTGATAGATCAAAGTAGGATTCAGATGCGTTATGCTTATCGGGACTGAAAGACCGATTAGGCATAGCAAGTTCGAATCCTGGCTGAGGCATCAATTTCCTTGTGAAAGACTCGAAACTAGTTTTTACCGTGCTGTATCCTACTGTCAGATATCTTGAAAAAGAGGGTGTGTGATTTAGCACTTGGGTAAAATTAACCCCTTATCCATAACTACCTTACCTACTTAGGCAGGAACACCAATAGCTGTTACCTCCACGGAGAGTGTACAAGATAAGCTAGAATTTCCATCCCCAAAAGGTTGACAAAAACAAATCTATAGGTTTGGTTGAATGATAACCATTCTAAATTACCAGAATTCACGTTAGAAGATCAGCCAAGATATTACAATGAGAGATTGTAAAGGTAAAAATACGTGTTTTGACCTGCAGTTGTCTTTACAGAGTGTCACTTCAATGGAATGGTTGATAAAGAGAAACAGAAGTGAGTGAGTGCTCGACTTCCTAATTACTATCTCACCTACTGGGACAAATGCAACAAAAAGCAGTTGCCGGTACAATCAACCTTAACAGGAATTAATCATTCATTGACATTGAAAAAGGTTTTTCAATTTATACGTTAAAAAAAAAAATGAGAAGAAACTCTTTGAAAAAATCTTCTTTGGAAAACGTTTTGGCTTGAAGAGGAAATTCTATTTTGCATTCAATAAGACATTGAGGGTGTAAATAATTCCCGTTTTTCGAAAGTTCGTTTTACGCCACCTTTTTTTGCATTTAAGAAAAAAGCAAAAATAATGGTCGAATTTTGGGCTTTATAGAGGCAGCTTGCACTTTTTCCCCTTCTTTCCTGCGCCAAAGTCTCTTGTACCTCTCTCTAACTCAATCTCTAACAATTCCACTAAACATACAGTCATAATCCTTTCTGGGTCTAAGAAAACTATTTTCCTATATAAATCACTAGTAATTATTTCTTTGCTTTACGCTATTCCGGCTTATGATTGCCATTTCTTGGGTAGAGATAACCTACTTTCATATAACGGGGGAAACATTTATTTTGTAAAATTTTACATAAGAAGCAAAACTCAGAGAATGAAATCTACAGGAAAGATATTGGATTCCCGGTTCTCGAAAGTAGGATAAGGAGACAGCGAGTGGGGTAGAACTTACTATTGGGGATGTCAAAATCAATTAAATCTATATATTTGTCTGCGTGTATATCCCGGAGAACCGATCTCATTTTGTTAATAATCATTGCAGGCATATTAGGATCACAGTTAATTACATAAACTAAAATGTAAATACCCTCGATGTTGTACATTGTAGCCTTAAGCAGGTCTGCAAATGTATCGTGCAGGACCTTTATGTCTGGTTTTGAGTCAACCCTCAAGTTTATCGAAGCCATGACGATATAGTTAATCGATAGGCCAATAAAGGAGACCAGTAGATGCAACAACTGCTTGGGAGCTTTTGCTGTTATACTGGTGGAGAAAAGGCAATATTTGATGAAGAAATTGACTCTATTCGACCAAAAGAATGTTGCATTCTCTTCTGTTCATCAATTATCGTAAAAGTGTCAAACCGTCCATTTTCGTGTGGGAAATGCCCGAGCTGTTCGTTCTCCAGAATGTTTATCCTCTAGTTGTAGAGCAATCATCGTATAGAACTTTTACAGTTTTTTTTTTGTTTAATGTAAAGAATTGAACGGATTCCTTTTCTTCTCATTACATTTTGATTATCGCTATACTGTGTAGTGAGAAGGTGTGTTTTATTTCTTGAATCAAACTATAATTTCGTATAGATATATTTAATTTCATGAGGAGAAAAATTCACGTTTTATCAAAAAAAAAATGTCTAGTAAAAAAAAACGATTTTGGTGTTCCTGTGGATGACGCACGTGCTCCCTCTCTCTCTCTCACACACACACATACACACACATGCACACACATCCCCCTCTCTCTCGTGAATACACACAAACACCCATTATCATCATCATTATCATCATCCTGTTAGCGTCCGTCGTAGGACATAAAGCATCCAAGATTCGCCAGACCTCTCCGTTATGGGCATCGTGGCGCCAGAACTTTCTGAATTTATCAAGCTTGCAACACCATCTTACTCTCTGTTAATCACAGTTTCGCATATGATCTCTTGGGTCTACGTTTTGGGTTGTGATGTCCAGCAGTTGTCTGACATCCTTGCAACATACCAAGCCCATCACCATTAGAGTTTTTCAGACTGTTTCTATGATATCGCAGACTGCTGTCATTCCTATAATATACTATGCTGTCTCATGATCTCTCCATGTGAGCTTAAGCATGATTCTCTCATGAGCACGTTGCATGGTTCTCAGTTAAGGTCAGTCTCTTGGTTGGGTTCCATGTTTCAACTCCATAGGTGACTATCGGTAGGATGAATTGGTTGTATATCTTTTTGAGGACTGATGGGATTCGGGTGTTCTTGAACGTCAAGCTTGCTCCACTGAAAGCTTGCAAGAATCAAGTGATTCTTCGCTTTAAACCACACAGATGTACACATTTACGTATATACATGAACAAGAGTGATACATGCTGAGAGATACCCTTACAAACATATATACAGAAGTACACAGTCAAACACACGTGTACACTTATAGCAAATGCAAAAAGAAAAACTACTGCATATCTATCCATCTATCTATCTATCTATCTATCTATCTATCTATCTATCTATCTATCTATCTATCTATCTATCTATCTATCTATCTATCTCCAGCCCCTGCCCCAAAACATATTTGGTGTGATTTTCTATCTATCTATCTATCTATCTATCTATCTATCTATCTATCTATCTATCTATGTGTGAGTGCACACCGTCGAAATATACAATCTACATACCAGAAGCTGAATTAGAAATGTGAACTAATCCACCTATGAAACGAACAGTACGACTTTAGTTTCTCTATCCGTAACAATTGATTTTCTCATTTTTCTTCTCCCCCAAAATCTAACAGAAATTCAAATCTTTTCAAATAATTCCACAGGGATTAACTATTTGAAAGGCGAATATATGTTGCGAAGATTCTATAAAATGACGATCCTGTCAACCTTTATATGAAGAAACCGACTCTAAACTATGCACACTCAATAACGCGAACCAAATGACTCCCTGTGCCATGAGCCCTTTAACTGCCGTGGCTTTGTGCAAGAGGAAGTGAATAAATGAGGGGATGTAATACAAATGTATAACTTATCAAAGAACAATAAATCATACTCGACCTGGAAGCCAAAGTAACAATTGTTCATTCTTCAGAATCCGATGACAAGAATAAAAAGATCAATCACTTCCTTTATTGGTCGCACTAGACAAGGGGTGGAATAATTCCTCATCTCGTACTTAGCAGAGTTGATGATTCCTCCCTGAATGAAAATGCATCATCCTCAACAATTGTCTATTATGAAGACAGCAATATTTTTACGAGACGAAGAAGAAATGATTACAATTTATTGAGGTTTGGGGAACTTTTAATGTTGAAAATGTTTGTGGGCATTCCCAGAAGATATAAAGTTCTTTGAAGAATTATGAAGAGGTGATGGGTTATGCTTCTACTCTGCAAGCAAAGATAATTGAGTTATTTTGATAAGAAAAAAAAAGGAGTGCTTATGAAGCTGGAACTATCCTGCAGTTATTTTTAATAAAAATATATCAAATTTGATTCTTGAATTTATCATTCACTTATTCTAAAAGTTCTTGCAGGAATGTGTTGTGGAATGAAATGCTACCTAAGCGCCAAGTCCATATGCAAGTATTTTTAGAAGACAAAAGATGATATTTGTCCAGAAAAGAGGAAAAGGATTTGTTGTCATGATTGAATACCGATACAAGAACCAAATCGATGTCTTCTGCATTACTAAATGTCACTGTATGTAAATTTTCACTAAGTCACCTTCTTGTTGCCCTTACGCTGACGACGGTTTCAGCAGTCCCTATCTGGGCTCAGCACATCACGAATTTCTCTGTTTAGTCTCCATTTTTGCGATATATGAAATGGACTTGAAAGCAACAAGCACTCGAAGTAGCGCCAAAGAGCTATTGATATTCGAAAATATTTTTGATTATTGAACTTTCATCTCTGTGTGCTTGATGCGACCATGGACGATCTTTTCTTCGGCAATCGTTACAAGAATACTCCGCAGAAAAAAGAATAATTAAAAAATATTCGCCAATATACCAATCAGATCGGTTCATCCAATCAACGCTAGAGTCATAGACAAAACCATTACCGTTACCCCTATACTTGAGCAGTTCTAATCTATACACGGAAGAGTATAATCATACGAACCTGCTTCAGTCCTTTAAAATTTATTCAATAAGTGTTACAACGCAACTGAAAGAATTATCTTTGTAATGGCCGGGAGAGTTTTTTTTCCTGTGTCCTTCTTCGTTCAGTTATTATTGAGAAAATAGATCGATATCACCCCTTCATGATTCAATTTTATGGACCCCACATAAAGAATAGAGTTTAAAGCCTCAGGGAGAAATACTTTATTGCAAAATCCAAAGACATTTGTACCGAAAAAAGAATTTGAAATAACCAAACATCATAACTGATATCTTAAGCTCTATTTTTTTCTTCTTGTAACTTGCTGTGAAAATGATAAAAACCCAGGTAATTGAAAGCTAATTAATGGTATATATATATATATATATATATATATATATATATATATATATATATATATATATAAGTAATGTGTTGTTTTTATATAACCAGTGTCCGATATTTGTGAAAAGATAGAGCTAGTACAAGCTTTCATACTAATGGATACTCACTACTGATTTGTTTCACGAACCTTCTTCGATCCCGAGGCAAGTTCAGTATTAGAAAATTAGTCGCTATGATTTATTTCGACTTTAACTGTTATTTTCACTACGTTTGTGTATCTACTTTGAATTCGAGTTATTTTCCCTGTCTTGTTATTTGATTTAAAAGAAATATTTTACATTATATTTTTGCATTTCATATTTGATTTTGAATTTCTGTTTTCAACGTGTCCTTACTTATCTTTTGCATTCGAAAAAATAAATTATGATATTGATTAGTTATTGTTTTATTTTTTTTCTATATTTCCCGACATTCTTCATTTAAGTTGTTTTTATATTCTAGCCATTTTTTTTCGATTTTGTTAGTATTAATCTAGTCGTTAGACTTTTCCTTGTTTTTTGTCATTATAGACATTTTTCTTGGGTGTACGATTTCTGATCAGTTTGTTTTTATTCATTTAACAATGATTTTTTTCTTTATGAATTCTATTATGTGTTATCTTTCTTCAAAGCATAGTAGGACTTTTTGGGTATGTTTTTTCATTATGGTGCTGATTTTTAGATTTCCCATTTCATGTTTTTCCAAACTTCATACGTACTTGAATTGTTGAATGATTTAACCACGTCTCTCATTGAGTAAATGTGTATATTCCATCTATAATTCTGAGAATGGTCATTGCCATTTCAGGAGTTGTTTGCATTATCAAACTCAATTTCATTGGGAAAATACATCCATGCTTGCAGAGGATATTCCTATTGAATATAATCTTAGCTATAATAATGTTCTTACCTGATAATCCAAAAACACATTCTTTCGAATAAAAAAAGATATCATTAGTTTAAGACAAAAAGATATCGAAGTAATGAGAATAGAACAGCTGAAAAATGACATTAATCTTGACATAAAACTGTTTCTATTTCGACGCAAAGTTTATGATTTACTTCAAAAGAAAATATTCTTTATATATATATATATATATATATATATATATATATATATATATTTAGGACAGAAATAAGGTTTGGTGCCTATAAAAGTGCTGTTATCTGATATATTCTCAAAAATAATTTCCCCTAAAAATTCTTGCAGCGAATTTCATTTACACCTCGCGTAAGATATTGCCATTGTGCGATAAAATGTGTTTTTGTGCCGCAAAGTAGACTGAAAAGCTTTCAATCGCTGGAAGTGCTATATTGTATTTCTTTTTGATCCTGTGTTGGGGTTGTTGTATTGTTCTCGTTTTGTTGATTTTATTTATTATTCCTTTTACTCTTCCATTGAGGTAAAAGCCATTCATCTCAATCCGCGGAGAATATTAAACACATCGATGTAAAGCAAAACAAAATGGAAATGTATTGCATAAAATTGATTACGTCTGTGTCAGTGGAAAAAAAAAAGATGAAATAAAAAGGAGGAAAAAATAAAAAATAAAAAAATAGAATAGATCTACTGTCAAACATTGAAAAATTCGCTTTCGGAGCAATTTTCTAATAGCATGTTCCCTGTCTGCATCGACGAAATATTGTTTTGATCATTGTTTTTGTCGTTGTGTCATAAGCAAATTGATAAAGAGACAGAGGGACGCATCTACGAGGAGAGAGATGAAATGAAACAGAGAGTAAAATCAAATCACACACATCTGCGTATGTGCGCACACGCACACACATACACATACACACAAACATGCAATTTCCATCGACATCTCTTTCTCCGTCTCTGTCTCTATATATACTTAGTGAGAGAGATAGAGATAGGTGTAGATAAACAGAAAAAGGTATATAAGTTTCTCCCGCTACTGTTGCATGTTTTGCGAAATATTGTAACCTGGAAAAAAAAGCAGTAATATCCGTACCTCACAGAAATGAATCACGTAGAGTGTTCCTACAAAAAACTTCTGTAAACCAAAATGGCGTAAAACGAACAAGCAATTACCATTAATTTATATCGTATTTTTTTTTCAACGTATCTAGATCAAAAAATTCTGATGATGGTATTTTAGGCTAAGTTGTCAGATGATATCCGGTCTATGGAGGTACAGTGTCGGAGTGAATCATCATCATCATCATCATCATCATCATCATTAGTCTTTTAACGTCTGTCATTGGACGTAGAATATGCCACATTTCTCTATCATGGGCGTTGCGGGGCCAGTATTTTCTAAATTTGTCACCTTCATCCCTCCATCTTGTATTCTTTCGGCCTCAGTTTGCTTCTATAACAGCATAACAAACAATGGACTTTATTTTCGCTTTTCGCCCTTTTTCGTGACAGTGAAGAAAATCAATTTCTAAATCAAAACAAACAATTCCTGGAATTTGGTTCCTGCAATTGCTTTGAAAAAAAAAGGGAACAACAATTGTAAGTTGAAACATTTTTGTTACCAAGTCTCACCTTTTGTTGACTAGGTCAATTAATAAAAATCCTACTCGTGGACTTGTATCAAGTTAAAACTGGGAAAATTTCTTTTCAACAAATGTTGGTGATAATTCGCTTTGAAAGGTTGATAAGGAACAGGAGCAGAATCCATCTGCTGACCAACACATTCCCAGGCGGAGGATTGTGAAAAGCCTCATACATGGTGTGCTGCGTCACACAACGTGGATCGAAGAAATCCTCCAGAGATTTATGGGAACCCATCGAATATACCGAATAAAGGAGCACCAATCTGAATGCTCACAAGAAAATAGCCGCAACGGTGAGCTAAATAAGGCAACTTCCGAACTCTGATTTGGATAACCCATTCCTATAACAAATTCAGTAGTGTAGGATTTCTAATCAATGCAAGTTTTGACAACATATCAGACAGAATAGCTTGGATAGTAGTTAGACTGATCAAACGGCACACACTAATAGTGATTCAAGTTTACGCACCAACCTCGAAGAAATTCTCACTAGGAAATTGAAAAGTTTTAAGACGACGTCATGGATTGGGATGAGACAAATTACATAAAACTTGTGAGAAATTTCAATGCAAACGTAGGTAAATGAAAGATTGGGGAATCTAGTGTAGTAGAAAATGGAATTGGCCAGAAAAATGAGAAGGGGTGACATGAAAGTCAATTTCACAGAGAGATACGGATGAAGGATCGCTAATACTTCCTTTCAAAAACGAGAAGGTCGTCAGTGGACTTGGAAAAGCTCAAATGGTTTAACAAAAAACGAAATTTACTTGATAATAACTGAAAATATCAAAAACAATAAATGTGTTATTGTTATAAACAAAGTAGATAAAGGAAGCGTCCATAGAACGGTAGCGTGCAGAAATAAATCTGACTAAAAGGAGAAAAAAAATCCCAGCAGGAACAAAATGATTATTGAGGAGAAAAAGCTCAAATGAGGAAGAGGTGGAGAGCATTAGAGATTTGCGAGTAGTGATATTCCAGGCCTCACAACAAAAAAGTAAGGAGTAATAAAAAGAAATAAAAAAGTAAGAGTAATAAAAAGAAATTAAAATAGTAAAGAGTTATAAAAAATAAAGTAAAGAGTCATAAGAAAAAAGTAAAGAGTAATAAAAAATACATGAAGTAAAGAGTAATGAAAAAAAATAAAAAAGTATTGAGTAATAAGAAAAAAAAGTAAAGAAAAGTAAGAGAATAAATAAATAAAACGTAATAAAAATAAAAAAGTAAAGAATATTAAAAATCAAAATATAAGAGTAATAAAAAATAAATGTAATAAAAAAAGATGAAAAATTAAAAACAATAAAAAAATAAAGAAGTGCAGATAATAACCTGGCAAATATACCAAACGAAGCAGTGGGTAAAGTAGGCAATATAAACGTAAACAATGATTCGGGAAAATACCCCCAAAGCAATATCCAAACTAATAAAAAAAAAGAGAAGAAATATCGAGATGGAAAAACTAAAGAGGACGAAAACAAAAGAGCTGAACCTAAGAAAAAGAGAGAAAAAAAAAAGAAAAGACAGAAAAATATTGAGACAATAGAAGAGGCTATAAGAAGAGTGCAAAACGCTCGAGCTGCAGATCATACTGGCAAGCAACAGTTGCTTGCGCTAATGAATAGAAATAGCAAAATTATCAAATGAAGAGTCACGTTGTCAAGAATAATTGGAGAATATAAAAAATTTGAACCCTTCCAAATAGGTGTACAGCAAACTGATAGGCAAAATGACTCTAGTGATATTCCAGACATAATAGAAGTTGGAGTAGTTTTTAAATTACGAAATATGTTACGTAGAAAATCACCAGGTGAGGATGACATAGCAACTGGCCTTCTTGAAGATATAGGAGAAATATTTCACAAAGGAGTAGCACAATTATCCACACGGTGGATACGGTAAAAAAGTACCTAAAAACTTCTATCTGGCGATTATAATCCTATTGCACAAGAAAGGAGACCACCACGACCTCAGCAATAACTGCCTTATTAAATTACTACCTTATATATATATATATATATATATATATATATATATATATATATATATATATGAACTATTCACAAGAATACTCAGTCTAACGGGCATTGTAGATGGAAATCAACCATGCATATAGGCAGGCTTCAGAAGTGACTACTTAACAACAGACCGCCTGAATCAACTAATCGAAAATCATTACAATACAACAAGTGACTTTGTTTGGCCTTTGGAGATTATGAGAAAGCATCTGACTCGGTACACGGCGGTTTCCACTATTTGACTCGAGCATACGGCAGTCTTCAACTCAATGCGAGAACAAGGTGTCAGCGAAAAGTACCCAAAATTCATTCAGAATATAAACGGAAATGGCACTACAATAATTAGACTACATAAAGATATTAATGAAACAAAGATACGGAGAGCCTTTAAACCCACCTTTGGATGACCAAATAGGACGGAATGGGAATAAACAGATTACTTGACCCTTTCGAAATTTGTTGATGACGTTCCCATGACGTCAGAAGCACTAGGAGAATTACAAAACATGTTGAGTGATCTAAATAGATCAAGTGAAAAAAGTATGCTTAAAGATGAACAGAACAAAGACAAAAGTAATGGTCAATGATGTAGTCCCTTGAAAACCATTAGAATAGAAGGTGAGGCTCTACAAGAGTCTGACAAATGCATTTATCTAAGACAGATGATAAAGTTAGAGAAAGGCCATGAAAGCGAAATAAAACGACGCATAACAATCGGCTGGAAACCATTTAGTATGAATAGACACATAGTAAAGATTACTTTGTCAAAGCTCTTGAAGCATTCAATATGAAAAGGCATAATGCCACCCATGATTCACGGATTCAGAACATCAGAATTAACAAAAAAAACAAACTTAGAACCAATTCAGAATCGCACTGAGAGCCATGGAAAGAGCAATTCTAGGAATAACTCCAAGAAATAGAAAAAGATCATGGATTCAAGGGAAGAGTAGAGTGAATGATATTATGCAAATCATATAACAACAAAAATGAAGATGGGCTAGACATTTAGAATGGAGAGATGACAACAAATGGAGCAAAAGACCATCCAATAGGTGCCAATAGAACTGTAAACTCTGTCGGAAATGACCAAAAAGGAAGGATGAAAAATATAGAGACTTGCCGGTAAGACATGGCAGAGTTTAGAGTAGTCTCAGTCGTCATGGAGGGATTAATGAATATGTATATTACACGCTTGGGTACCCGGTATTGCCTGGGAAAAAACCTCCAAGTCTAACAACATTCTTAAGCAAACGATATTTTATAGAGATTTAATGAAAACAAAGAGAAAGAGCCAGCAAATCTCCTGGAGCAGATCTGCCTTGGGAGGCATGTACCCTGACACAGACTTGCGTACCCCTTAGTTACCTATGGTGTAGTTGGCATTACAGCTACATTCTTAATAGACCTCTCTTATTGATACTGATAAAAGTATTTTTTTCTCAAAACTGACCAATTTCTGGAATGTTTGATTTATGAATCGAACTCAATAATTTTTGAGTGAATGCAGAGTGAATGAGTAAACAAAGAAAAAAGAAAAAAAAAGAGCCCTGTAGCTCTGAAATTAACGAAAATATCGCGTGCGGAAGTTCGTCAAAACTTTGATTGCAATTTTCTGAACTTGCTAATAATCATGCGTTGGGCAATTATCATATTGTACCCAGCTAATCAAAGGGAATTTTAGAGTACTTTTTTAGCGTGACTATAAAACCTATTCCTTGTTATGACTTGATCGCAAATGATAGGGAGAACAGCCTTATACATCATAGAAGCATCTTTCGTATATGATGGCACATTGGGCACTCATCATGTGCGATCTTAAATACAGGTATTCGCTGTATAAAAAGTCGTGTTCTGTAACAATGATAAATGTATCTGAAGAAACAAGTTTCAAAGTAGAGAGAACGAAATTAGTATGAGTTGTTAGACACGAAGCAAAATTGAACACACACACATACACACACACATATATATATATATATATATATATGTATATGTATATGTATAAGCAGTGTCTGGAGAGGACAAGTATCGCAATTTAAACTCAATTGGAAGTTTGTTGCACCCACGCACTGTTTTAACTAACTAACTATATACATGCATGCATATATATATATATATATATATATATATATATACGAACTTTTTCTGTCTTTCAATTGTGAGACGCTGCCAATCTAAGGTGTTGGGGGATGTTTACAGTCTAGGTTTTTTTCTGAGTTGTTATGGCTGAGAGAACTTTTTTCCATGGAAGCAACCCATTTTCTGATTAGTGATTTTCTAAAGCAATTGAATTTGTCCAGGAGACAGACTGTCAAGAGAAATTGACCCGCCTGAAGCAATCATTATACAATGAGATATTTGCGTTCGTTAGCACTACACGTGTGAGTGCACGTTAAAAAGAAAAATAAATAAAAAAACAATAACAAAACAAACAAACAAACAAACAAACAAACAAAAAACGGTTGATATCCTGTGCCGGAAGTTTGCCACGTATTCCTTCCCAGCTTGAAGAGTAAGAGATACTATTCAGTGTTCTTCCCAATTCCGCCGATAGTTGCCGATAAGTGAAACATACCAAAATACACATACGTGTATGTATGCATACACACAAGTGTATGTATACATACACAAAGCTCTTACTGCAGTGAGATGTTTGGCAAGCTTGTATCTCAGACCGATTCGATAATATTGTGAAGTGAGTTCTATCATCATTGGATGCCCTCTTACTGTGGCCTTGTGTCTGACTGAGCAACAAAATGTCCCTTGGTGCAATGGTTAGCAATTAGCTGACCATTAAAAGTTTGTTGAGTCTGTTCCTCATTGAATGTCCAATGCCTATAACCGTGTGCTAGACTAAGCCGAATACCCTTCCCGCCACAGAAGTTACCTGCTATAGAGTAATCGTTTACAATCTAGTTTTATAATCTATCACATTAGTGATAACTTCATTGGGTACTTCGTTATTGAGGGTCTGTAACGGACTTAGCTAAGATTGCTCTACCGAAAGCTTGCCATCCTAGCACGATTCTTCACTTGATTTCTTCTTCTGTGAATTTCATGGAGATTCTTCGTCGATGTAGATGAAATAGTTAACTTCCCTCAGTTCTTCGTTTTCGATTTGGATGTTTGTTTCATGAAGTTTTCTGAAGTTCACGTGGAGACCAACATTCTTGCTTTCTTTATCAAGTTTGTCTACCATTATTTGTAGATCATTTAAGTTTCCGTCTATTCGGATTCCTTTATTTTCCCAGTCTAGATTTTGGAAGATCCTCTTGTGGTCGGCTGTGAAGAGTTTGGGTTAGCTGTTATCACCCTGTCTTACTCCTTTTTCGAGTTGAAAGAGATGGTGATGGTCAAAAGTCGAGTTGCTTCTTCTGTAGCCAGCTTGTTCCCGTAGTTTTCTACTTAAGATGCATGCTGTAGACTGACAGCGTCAAAATCATTAAATCTATCTTCACAAAGTGTTTCATAATCGAAGCATATAATCTAATTTGTTTATAAAGATTGCCAAATTAGAATTGACTTCAATTTTCTACACTAGCAAGAACAAGAACAGCAAGGACAATCCTTACCAAAATTAAGGTTGTGAACCGATATCTAAAAGCTAGATTCCTTAATCGTGATTTGACTCATAACCAACTGATTGCCCAGAGGCTGTCTCACTGACCTGAATTGAAAAAAATCTTAGATATTAACGAATATCTATCTTACAGATACGCACGATTTATTTCACTCGAATAAATACATTTATACGTCGGACAAGTACCTTAGCTCCATACCCCCCAACAATTGCAACAAACAATCGATCATTTGAGAAATGGAGACACAATCGTTATTTCGTATGTCATGAGGTACAAGAACAGCTGAGCTCAGATAAACCTCATTATCCATTTGATTAGGGACAAACATAATGACCATAAGAATGAAAATACGGAGATAATTATCGAATGTATTTTTCTCCGTTATTGAACATTTGTGACAGACTCAGCAAGTTCGCTCTACCGGAAGCATCAAATCCTAATGTGATTCTTCGCTCGAGTTGTTCCTTAATATATTTCAATCAAATTTTGTGAGTAGCTTTGTGGAGAGAATCTACCAAAGGCATTGTGAGTTATGACCGATCCCATTGTTTTTTTTCACAGTTTATTAACAAGAATGTTTTTGTTTACAATTAAAAAAATAATCAGAAATATTGATCAGTTTTGCTGAATTTTGGATTTGATGTTGACCTAATCCCAAAATATGGTATGTTACAATCGATCCGATTGTTTGTTTATATTCCATACGTAAATAACAGTATCTCAATATGCAAAAATCATTGAACTTAGGAACTGCTTAACCTATTAGAATGAAAATCGTGTTACAGGTTCTTAGGCGCCTTATTAGATAAAATATAGACCGTTAAGAATATTATAGTTTGAATGAATAGGGTATATCGGAGTTAACAGTCCTAATGAACAACTAATTGCCATCCTCTCTCTGTATTTTAACTGTTTTCTGCCGATTAGATTAATTTTATATTGCAGTCTTCCTGATCGCGAGTTGTTCAAGCAAATCCCGCAAATATGGCATCTTCGATATTATTTAAAAAATACATATTTGACTTCTGATACACGTGCTGGTTCTCCAGGTCTGAATATGGGCTTCTCTCTGTCCAATTTCCATTCTATTCACGATTAGTTAGTCAATGTATTTGCCATTCTCGACCCCCATAGGCATGATGGGTCGATTGAGACTCCTTGGCAGAGAAAAGCAATTGGCTCCACAAATATGTATTCCTGAAACCTGGTATGCATAGTAAAGTACTCAATTTGTAGTTCCAAATGGATTGCAGATATTTATTTATTGCGCGGATTATAGATTTTCCACGGGGAGAGAAAAGAAGATGAAACATTGAAAGTAGAGAAACTATCCCCCCCTCTCTCTCTCTCTCTTTCTCTTTCACTCATACACAGGCACGCACACACACACACACACACACACACACACACACACACACACACACGCACACATAA
>OY735212.1:40457164-40507164 GCA_963457665.1 Thysanoteuthis rhombus | reverse complement strand
CGAGACAAAGAGTAGCAGCCTTGCATATTACATTCACAACGGTATAATTACTAGCAAGTAATGACTATTTCAGCCCCACCATTATTTTTACTGAAGTAAGTGGCCATATTTTACTGTTGCCTTAATGTTGCCATGATATGCTACGTTATTTGCTATCACGGTGTACTTGAATTGAATCCTGGACTTTGCTGAGCAACGGTTAAAGCCCGAACTTTTCCAAGTTAAGAGTTATAATCTCTGCTAAGTTCGATATAGATTATCTGATAATATTTGATTCAATATAATTCGGTTAGAAATCGTTAAAAGAAAAGATAACCCTGCAAAATCGAGTTAAGTAATATCTAATACTCTGAGCAAATGAAGAACTCTTTTTTGTACTCACACCCAACCATTTCTTGTAAATTTGTGGAAAATTTGAATCTAAGATTTATCAATTCGTTTAAAAAAAAAAGTCCTTGATTCATTATTTCAACTATCACTGAAACGAATCCACTTCCTCCCGGCTAAATATAACAAATAAGGTCGTGGTCAAACTCAATTTATTGGGGAGCCCTTTTCAATAATCAAATATCCAAAAGAACCATTTAAGTAAATAACACACACGCACACACACACACACACACATATATATATGTATATATGATAATAATAAGATAATTTAGTAATCCACAGACAGCTGTTTCGTTGTATTACAGCTCTTCAGTGTGGCTATAGACTATCCATTATCCCATCCAGTACCACAAGGTAGGATCAAAACCTTCACGTCACACCCTGAGGCTGGCCTTTTTATCTCTGCCCTACGCAGAACTGGAGGTCAGTAAGGTTGAATTTAAGTGGTATATTTATTTACGCATAATCCTTCATCCACCAGAGTGCTCTATTCCGAAGTTGGAAGAGCATTGCATAAGCTTATAATGAACGAGTTACCTTACTTAAAGAGTGCTCAACCTTGAATAAGTGAGTGTTAATTATCATAATAATAATCAAATAATTGAGTCATCTACGGACAGCTATACATATACATATATATATATATATATATATATGAATGTTTACACACCCAAATAGAAAATGAATACGCAAATAGAAAATCAAGACTTAAGATAACTGACAAAACATAGACATACAAATGACAGCTAACTGACATTCGTAGCCTTCACACCTTCACCGGGATGGTCCTTGAATTAACCCCTCCGGTCGATGGTCTCTCCTTTTATTTTTCTAGAATACATTCGGCCATGTTTTTTTTAATAACTTTTCATATTCTCATATTATTAACGATGTGAATTATACTCTTTTATATCTATGATATCAAATGAATGTTTTCAAAATGTCTTCTTTGCCTTAGTTCACAGTGACTTTACTTACTACTTGTATAGGTCATGGTATTTTCTTTTATGGAGAATTGCTTAATGAGATGAATGATATAAGTTTTGACCAAGAGTAGCAGATTCAAGTTTCACATGAGAATTCTATGGCATTTTCAAGGCTGGGACGAATGCCATTGTTCCCATCGTTGCAAGATAGACGGCTATTCTTCGAACACAATGAGGATCAAACTACTTCCACAGACAGCAATTCGCATGAGTACCGTATTTAACAGCGTATAAGACTTTTTATGTCTCGGGAGGTGAACACTTTATCAATTGTTTACTCCAGTTATTGCGTTATACAATAATGTAAACAGTCACTCTGGGGGTTAATATAGATTTGAAATGATGAGAGCAAAATGAAATAACCAGCTGGTGTACAAGGCTATGGAGATCAGGGGAAAAGAAGGGTGTTTTATTCGAGAATACGTCTTGCAAAAATTGATGTTAGACGAGCTTGCTCACTATCGTTCTGTAGCAGGTGCCCGGGCAAAATTCAAACGTATATAAATGTATTGTAGGAGTGCATCCTTCCATTGGTGCGTTTTTGGGCGAGTCCATTGCTATCCAGGTTTCTGAAACCCTACCCTTTACGCTGAATGCTCAAGACAGAGGCATTGAGTGCCATTTTAAAAGACTTTGGTATGAGTGGGCCATGGACCGAACTAACGAACCGAAGGCGAGTACTCTACCACTAGGCAACAGCGATCGTTTGTATGTGTACACGGAGTTAATACGAGAAGCGTAAAGAGGAGCGGTGTTACAGATCTAGATGCTTTATTGACGTTCAGTTGTAAAACTACTCGTCGCAACAGACTCCCGTGAAGGGCCGGAGGGTGTAACGGCTGAAACGCTGTGCTTCTAATAACCAAGATGGATACACTGGTCGAAGTAAATCAGTGTAGAATCTCAGATAAAAACATCGAATTATCTAAACTTGGAAAAGTGAGATGGTAAGATATTCCAATACAAAATTTGGATGTAATTACCGAATTATAGAACATAAGTGTAATCAATGTTTAGAACAGCAATGAACGTGATAAATGTTTTTTGGATAACTAATTGATTTTTTCTTACCAATATTTACTGGACCTTGTGTAGGAACGCTAAAGGCCAATGAGTGGCACCCAGTGAGAATCGAAGTCACTGCTGTTGTAAGGTTGTACAAGTCTATCTTGGAAACCATTGCTTTGCCACCGAGATGTCTTGGTTATGTATAAGCTTGGCATAGTCTGACAGATGGCCGCACATGTAGGGCATCTACTGAAGCTAGAAATGTCAATTTGGCATATCATTGGTTCTAACACTGAAGATGGAAGGAAAAGCAACATTTTATTTTTATTCAATTTCAAGAAACATAAAAACGCAATTCCCTCACAGATTTCAAAGATTTGGGAAATACGAATGTCAACATTGATTTGTTGGGTTTATCGATGAGCTTTGTTCGAATAGGCATGTTTAGATGGACAGTGATCAAATGAAAACATTACTTGAGATCAATCAACGATATACGATACCGGTCATAGTCAACCTACGAAAAATGTCGTAATTTAGTATTGAAGATAATTTGGTTTTGTTAGTCATGTGTTAAGTGTGTGACTTACAGGGAAGTTAAGCCAAAAAACTAAGTGGACTGTATTTCAGTATTTGATTCCTATGTTAAATCTAATCAAAATATCATGTTTTTTTTTAAACCAATTGTTACGGGCGATGGAGACGGGGACTTTTTAACAAGGAGAAAAGCAAGAGATTGTTTGGTAAGAGGAGTTCAACCACCACTAACGTTACCAAAGACTAGTATTCATCGGAAGGGAGTCTTCTACAAGCTCCTACTGGAAAAAGCAAACAATAGATTCGAAAAAATGCAATCTCTATATTAGACCAATTGGTGAAAGAAATCGACGAAATGTGCCCGATATAAATAGAAAGAAATGATGTAGCATTTCATTTGGATAACTCTTGATGGACCATGCGAAAATTGTTGAAGACATTGAAGTTTTTGTTAATCCATTGCATTCACCAGACATTGCCCTGAATGAATGTAAATTTGTATGTATCGTCGATTTCTGCTTATACTCTCATCGAGGGCGTTGCAGGGATAAATATACACGGGCAATTTACAAGACTTTTTTTTTTAGCAGGTTTGTCAAAGATTCGTTCTGCTAATGGCACTTGGTGTTCCTCAAATGGTCACCCATCTAGGTACGGACCTAGCTAAAGCCTGCTTAAATTTGCTTATTTTACATGATTTGGTCGTAACCCCATTGACTTGGCAGAGGTTCCTTAATCCGAATCCTTGCGGTGAGTGCTCGGAGGAGATGCATTGAGTACCATTTTAAAGTCTTTGGTAAAACTTGGCGGAAACCGGCCAACGTTCTACCACTGGATCATAACGATCGGTATATACCAACTGGTTACTATTTATTCTGTTCTTTAATAAATGGTTTTAATGAAAAGAATCAATTCCATGGGAGGGTGCAAAAGATACAAAAAGGTGTGGGAGGATGGAGTTATGAAGTTGGTTTAAAAATGGCAGATGATAAAGGAAGAGAATGGTAATTGTGATGTTCAATAGAGTTAATGTTGAAAAATGTGTCTTATTTTTACTTCGTAAGTCAAATGGCCCTTTTTTGTCCACCAAATAGCTACTTAAATACTCAGAACAGCTACTCCTCTACGTTTTGTGCCGTTGATTCTGATGGCGTGTCCAGATCTCTACCATGCTGTTCACTTCAAGTCGACTCAGTTATCAAAAACATACTTTGATGTTATAGAGCGGCTTCTTTTCATTGACATATTGAATAATTTTTTCGGTCAGCCCCTTCAAGCTATGTCTAGACTAGCCGTGTCACTGTGCCAAATAAACTAACTTCGTGTAGACGAGCAACGATAACAAGAGAGGTACGTTCTCCAAGTTATACATACGCGTACCATATTTCGGTATCTGAAAACACAGAACAGATTTGAACATATTTTTACGTTTTTTTTTTCAAAGTTCAGAGTTTGTCCTTTCATAATAAATAACATAACAGCTTTTTTCTAAATTATATAATATATATATGTGTGTGTGTGTGTGATTAAAGTGTAGTAGAAATCATTATGAAACAAATGTGTGAATACTTCTATTGCATATTATAATTATTTCGTATATTTTCTACGTATGATAACAGCAAATTCTGACGAAAAAAATGGTACAAATATCAAGGTGTATTTTTAGTGACCGTTTATATACGCACGAAAGGTTTCAGCTTACTTATCACTGACTAAACCTTTACTTCTCCGCTCAGCTAAAAAAGCTATGATGTTTAAGGGGAAAGATTTAATGATTAGACAGTGAATTTTGCACTTTTTGACGTAAGATTCGGCACTCAATCAGCATGTTCTGCACTAAAATTCAGGAACAAAGCGATAGTCAGGGTTGAGGAACTAATGCTAGAATTATTGAAAGAATGAGCCTGTTATACATATAATTTCTTAATTTGGAACATAATAACAGGATTCATCTGGACAATACTCAATAAGACAAAATAAACCTCCACACACGTTTAAGTAAAAATGTTTACAAAAACTTGGTATGTCTTAAAGGTGAAATAGTTTCCAGCTGGTGTCAGAGATTGGCAGGTGGCAGGGATGTGAACAATTACAGCTAGTACATCTCACCGTATTTTTTGTTAGCTGAATAATTAGTTATTCGCTGACGGTTTTTCAATAACTCAATTCCCCTCGCATCTGTTTATGCCTGTGATGGACACCAAGTGCAACCTGCCTGATGTCGTTCCTGTTTTCCTATTTTCATGCTGTGTAACCAACTGTGCCAGGATGCAGATCTTCTGGGTCAAAACCCTACAAACAAACCTTCGACTTGGTGAGGAAACAGGTTGAAACAGAGGAGGAACTCCAATCAAAACAGGATATTTCTCTACTGTCTTCATCTACTTACCTAATGAACTACAAACGTACAGTGTGATTTTCGTGGTGCTCTGTCCGTTACAATGGATCGTTCCATTTATAAGTAACAAGTTTGTTGATAGTAATATCCCCTACCCATCATTTTATACATCGGACCTTTCCGTTAAGAAACATCTGATAGAATCCAAATACAGGTAATACCCACTTTTCAAAAAGTTCCATTTACGCCACTTTTTCAATTGTTCGAAGAAAAAAGCGGAAAGTAAACATAGTGTCCATCTTTTGTCTTGCAGTAAGTAATTATAGAGGCAGCACAAACCCTTTCCTCCTCTTTTTTCTGCACCCATATCTCCTGTGCTTTCGACCACATTACCACTGATGACTCAGCCTAACACCCTAATCATTTTCAAGGTCTAGAAACGCTCAGACAGTTTTTTTCCAAAAAATTAGCGGCGATTGCTCCTTTACGCTTTTTCAACCCAAGAATGGCTTTTATAGGGACGCTCTACTTCCAGAGAGTGGGTGGGGGGCTGTATTTTCATGAATTTTCTTTTCATGGTGATAAAGTAGTCTCTTTATTATCTTACCAAACAACTGGATACCATCATTTCCGGCCAGTCTTCCAGCCTTGTTGCCCGAGGCCATAAATCTCGTCACCAACCTTTATTAAGTGAATCGACGTTCAATATTGTTTTTGAACTTACTAAGTTTATCAAAATATAAAACAATTGTCTCTTTAACCTGAGTCTTTTGTTAGAGGAGTCAGTAATTTTATTCTGAATTCAATAATCTGTTTTTACATACCGAACTTTCGAAGTAAGGATAATTTTACCTATATTTTTTTCTCATCGACATCTGGGTTGTCTTGGAGTCAGACATGCATTCAATAGAATCTTCTATCATCTTCAAATTCACACCGAATAAGATGATCTGCAACAGCCTTCATCGATCACAACATGGTTATGTACTGATTAATGATACAATTAGCAACACAATTCCATAAACCAAAATAATGAATTGAAAGATTATTTATTAACTGAGAGCGTCAAATAATTCTGCTGTCATGATCGTAAAAAATGCATACGACACACTCAGAAAATGATATTAATGATAAAATTATCAGTTCAAGTGAGAAACGTTTATTGATTTGGTAACTATAAATAGGAGACTGCATTATCAAAACAGAGATAAAAAGATATGTCTTCGGTTGGTAAAATATTTCGATCGACGCTCACGGTTAGAAAACCGATACTGCCATAGGTTTCTCCAGGTTTCAAGTTGGTCTAGCTGGCTGACTGTGTATTACGTATCGCGCAGTCAAGCAACACCAACGGAGATAGAGATTGAAAATGTTAACATTTACACCTTATCGTGTCTGGAGAAACGTTTTTCATCTCCCTAACGTATAGATTTTTAATGGATTGTTCAATTTACAAGATAGGTTTATCTTGAAGTGATCTCTCGGTTTATGTCCGGCAGCATTGACACTTGTTCCTTTTTTGTTTGTTTTGAAAATTCAGACACTTTTAGTGATCACTAACAAAAGGCGAGAGAAATAGCTTATTCGTTGATCACCGCCTTTTCCAATTTTTGACTTCATCACACCAACAATGCATGCTGCCAAGAGAGGTTGGTCGGATGGAGGTTTCTATTGAGTGACTAACCAGACCTGTTTTTATATTTTTCTTTCAAGCTAAAACATCTCTATATTTGTAAGTTTTATGTTTTGTGACAGTCATGTTTGTGAAAGTAAAATTAGTATAATTTAAAGCAATTATGAAACGAGCAGTATTAAGACCAAGTCAGCTTTCAAAAAACGTCGCCTATTTTGATATCGATTAAAATTGAATATGGACATTATTTCTCCTGGGTTTTAAACGGTAGATATTCAAACCATGAAAATATTATAGGTTTTGAATCTTTTTCGTGAGTCCCCACCAAAAGCTAACGACCATGATTTCAAAGCACGGAAACTTAAAAAGAAACAAAGCCTCCATAGTCAAACTTTTCACGGCATTACCATATCTTGGGGGTAAAGTTGCAAAAATCTTGAACCGAATAAAAAAGTATGTAAGACAAGCCGTTCAGGAGAAAAAAGTTTGAATGTTTTGCTTTTCCAAGATGATATTGCTGTTGGAATTCGACCCTAAATTAACACCATGAACTGAATTTCTGGTCGCCTTCTTTTCAGGATTTCTCACTTATTGACGTTAGTTTTTTTTTTGGGGGGGGGCAGACGAAAACGAAACAATTATTTCACTTATACATTAATTCTTTGTTGGTGTTGCACCACTTTTCCAAATATTTGGATTCCTTGCTTTAAACTTACTTTAAAAGCTGTCTACCGGCCCCGGAAACAAACTATTTCAGATACCAAAAATGTTAAGTAATCAGATTTTTGTACCATGCTGATATATCCGATTTTACCGTAGTATATCAACTTCTATGACTGTAGAGCAATGTTACATCAATCTTATAAAAAATGGAAGGCTTGCTGTCTTGGCTCCCCGCCACATGGGTAAGGTATTTGTGTATTTCTAACCAGCGTAAATGTAAGAGTACGCAGACATAATTTAGAGAACGCATCCTTGGACTTGTACTTCAACGTTGACCTACTTTCTAAACCATTTTAGGTCTCGAAAAAGCTCGGAAACCTACATACATTAATGATAATATATAAATATATAAATTATTGGTAATTGCTTATCTGCTTTACGCCATTTAGACTCCCGAGAACCTTTATGGGAACTCCTAAAAAATAATTCTGTCCTTTCAGATACTAAGGGAAATCTGTATATTTGTGATCTTTATCCACAGGGATAAAATAGTCTCTTTATATTATCTAGCTTCACATGAGGATAGTATCATTTTCAGTCAGTCTTCCAGTCTGGCTGCCTAGGGATATTAAATCTTGTCGCAAACCCCTTAACAAATGCATTAACGTTTAACAATGATTGTGGACTCTCTTCTTTTCCTGTTGTATCTGAAACGTATTCAATTGAATCAACTCAAGCCATTCATTGAAAGACTTCTGATCAACCAAGAGCTTCAAATAACTTCCCTATCATGATCGTAAAAAGATGCATACAACACTTTAAGAAAATAATATTATTGATCGTTATCCATTCAAGTGAGAAACATATATTGATTTGGAATCAAATCTGAACTGAAAAGCTGTAAGGGAAGCTACTTATATTTTGTCACTAAAACGCAATACTGATATATACGAATATATACGCAAAAAAATGGATGTGACGTGTCTAACCAAATACGAGCATGCGTTCTAGTTAGTGATTCAATACCATACAACCTGGAACCCCGGGCGAAGGTCGAGGGTATGCTGTCGAAGCGTTGAGAATAAATGAATACATACACTAGGAAAATAGTTCGGCCATGCATACAATGATAAAAAGCTATATGTTTTCGGTAGGTAAAATATTTGAGTCGACGTCTATGATTTTATATAATTTTCTTTTACGTTCATATTTGTAGATTTTTATGTTTTGTGACTGTCATCTTTGTGAAAGTAAAATTAGTGTAATTTAAGGCAATTATAGAACGAGCAGCATTAAAACTTACTTGGCTTCTAAAAATTTCAACTATTTCGTTTTCGATTGAATTGAATACTAACTTCTGGTTTCCAATCGGTAAATATTCAAACTACGGAGGTATTACAGATTTTAGACCTCTCTTTTTTTAGTCCTCAGTGGGAGCTAACGTTCATTTGGTAGAACAGAAGCTTTCTTGCTGAAAAGAACGAAAATGCTGGGTCTTTTTGTTAGTTCCCTATCCTGAAAACGTAAACAGCTATCCCTATCTCTAACCCAGGTCCTAACTTATAACCCCCAGAGGGAGGGGGTAATGAAATGAACTCAACACATTAATTCCAACTAGTTAGAATGTTATACAGTATATTTTAAATTTTTTCCTAATTTGATCTTTTGGCAGCATTTGCCTTTTCTTCGAGCGAAAATCTAAAGATTTCACTGATCAAACTTAAAAAAATATACAAGATTGGCAGCTCGGTAGAAAAATTTTTTAATGTTTTGATTCTCCGAGATCAAATTGCTGTTGAAATTTGACCCTAAACTAACATCGTGAATTGAATTTCAAGTAAATTTTATGGACACTAGCTTTTGTTGGGGACTAATGGGGAAAAAACCCTATCATTTCACAAAACTAACATCACTAATTGAGTTTCTAGTCGACAAAAAAAAAAAAGGAAAAAAAAAAGAAAAAAAAAAGAAAGATAATGCAACGAATTTTTTTCTTTTCTTTTTAGGCATCCTTACTTAAAAATTTATGGACGTTAGTTTTTGGTGTGATCTAATGTAGGAACCGAATGAATTTACAAATACACTAATCTTTTGCTCGCGTTGCACTCATCTATTCGGACTCCTGGCTTTCAACTTACTTTGTGTACTGCTTACAGGCACTGGGAGCCAACAATTAACCATCTCAGCTACTGGGAATGCTAGATGAACAGATATTTGTACCATACAGATGTATTCGATTTTATTCTAATATATCAACTGTTATGGCTGTAGAGACGCAGTGTTGCACCAATCTTATTAAAGGGGAGGGCTTGATCATTTGACCGCCAAGCAGGTAAGGTATTTCCTACCAACGTAAATAATGGAGCAGAAGTTGAACACAGGATTTTGAATACTGATCTTAAAGATTGGCAGATCTTTCCAATCCGAAAGACTTCCTATACCATTTTCATTCAACTTTGCCTTATGATGAGCGAAGCTATGCAAAGTAAATATCTCCTGGATGTTTACTTTGAGTGAATACTATTATCATCGATACAAGCTGAATGAATTGAAGCTTTTGAGAACTTGTGAAATTATAAAGCAATGATGGGCTAGGGATAAAACTCAAACAATCAATTTTTCAGAAACATATCAGAATAAAAAAAAAGACATTATTATACGGACTTCCATAGACATCGCTATTCATTTCAATATACAGTCATCACCCGTCAATTATATTGGTATATTGATGCACGATCATCTCAGGTACCGATTATCGTCACTGACTGATTAACTGATATACTGAAAAACTTTCACCACCTCTCGTTTTCCCCCGTTCCTCTATATGTGTTTGAAAGTGCAGGGGAGAGAACAATGATCTGACTCACAGGCTTGGTAAAATCTGCAGTACACACCGGTCATTTCCAAGTTAGAAAGTGTATCATGAAGTGAGTGGACAATACCCTGTGGTCACTTGAATGATACATCACGGATAATTCAATTGTATAATGTAATACAATTACTAGGGTCTTGTCTCTCCGTCTTGAACCTTGATTAATTGTTTTCGAGTTCTGACTTTAATTCAATGAATTCTTGACTTAATTAGTTATAACATGATTATTCATGATTAACTCGGGACGAGAAAAATATTGATTCCAACTGTCATCCGCATTCTGTGTAATCAACACGTAAAAAATACTTTCACTGCTTGGCTAATCGATTTCGGATGAGTTTTACCGTTAAGGATATTCATGACCAAGCATGGTGTATTGGCAACTCGTACTGATTCAAGGCTTCAATAGCGTCAATGATATCGGCATTATCATCATAAGAATAACAGCAACAATAACTAGTTGGACTTGTGGAAATACCAGTCTTGATAATAGATTATCCTTTATTTCATGACTCTGTTTTTCTCTCTCATCACATTATTGTATCTTTCCATTCTCTCCCCGATGCCTACGAACCTTTTTCATCCCCCCTTTATCTCATATAAGTGTTAAACGAACATGGATTAGTCGTATACGCGGAAATGTTTGATACCTGCTCAGTAAACTAACCTTCTTCTCTGTTCTCCTCCTCCTTACCCTCTTTTTGGACTATCTTTCTTGTTTGCCCTCGCCTTTTCTACCCCTTTATTAGAAGGATCAAACTTTCTTCTGTCTTCCTAGGCCCCCAGTAAAATACCTAACCTTCTTTCGCCCTCTCTCTTCTTACCCTCTTATTAACTACTTTAAAAAAATTAAATTGTTTGATTATCTCCTTGAAGTCTATAGTTGGATTATCTCCCTTGATTTCAGCGGAAGTGGCTGGTTCAACGAGTGAATACTTCAATATTTCTCTAAATAATAATCATCCGACGTATATTATTTTATTTTAAAGTACTCAAAAAGTTTTTCAGACGTTTTGACTCGTTGTTGTTAGTGTTATAAACACGATGTACCGGCCGATTCATTTTACAGCTTTTTTTCTAAGTAAATAAAAATTTTCAATTATGGTAAAGATCAGAATATCCCAATGGTAGCTACGATGCAACGTAGGATTCGGATAATGTCGATGTCTTCCTCTTTCCTTGATAGGCTCGGATATCCATACCTTATCCTAGCTGGGTACAATATAATAATAGTATGTAATAATAATAGCGATAATTGTGGTAATGTTATACTAAAGAAATTAAGATCGAAACAACCCAGTTGTTTTTTGTCCAGAAAAGTTTTTGCAAAAAAAGATAAGATAAATTAGAAAGCTAACGAATTATGAAAACTCATTAGAATCGTCAAGACTACTGGAGGCAGTGTTGGAATTTTGAGGACATTGGGTGTTACCTGATTCTGAGCAAGTCTCACCAGATACCACGGGCATGAAAGTTTATTATAACAGTGCAATAGAAATAATATAGGAACATGCTCGACTGATGCGAGGCTAAACTCCACACCTACTTCTATTCCGTGTGGAAATGATTACTCAAACTTTTGTGCTATATATATATATATATATATATATATATATATATATATATATATATATATATATATGCTCTGTCACTCAAGATAAACCGTTGCGTAACTTTTGGCAACGTGACGTGTTGGTAGTGATCAATTGAAAAATGAAGAAAAGAGGTAATAAATGAATATTACTTCTCCTGCATTTTGATAGGCACTGCTCGCTGAAAAAGTCTGATTTTTTTCGAAAAAACAGTCATAAACTAAAGGATCAATTTAGCATAAACTGACATTGCAAACCGAAGCCCCCGTTAAAACCTATTTAGAAAAAAAAAAAACAATAATTTTTCTAGGCCTAATGAAGAGTATATGTTGATATTTTAGCCTTCTAGCTTCAGTGGAATGGACTGTGCGCAGGATAAATACATAATCAGTCAGTCTGCAAATGTAATTCAAAATGGCAGAAGGCGAAAAAGTAATTATTATTAATGTATTCGAACAAAATTTTTAAATCCCCCCCACCCGTCGATGATGATGACGGTAAGTTAGGCTGTCGTTTTGGGAGATGGGGGTGCAAGTGGCATTAAGCAAACTTTTGAAAAGCGGTCGTCCCCCGAATATCATATGGATGCCTGCCAGTGCATTCTTCAAGCAACACGCACCATTTAAAAAGTACAACATCAAAGAAAAAAAAAAGAAAAAAAACAAAAACAAAAAAAAAAACACTTTTTAATACGGAAACAACATATGTGACGGAGAGACGTTCAACAGGAAATCCATGTGTAATTAGTCGAACGAATTGCTCCAAAATTCAATAAATTTTATTAATTATGAAAAGCAAAAACAACTGATCAAATAACAAACTAATTGATTAGTTATTTAATTAACTTGTACTTAATTATTTATAACAAATTGGAGGATTCTGCAAGCCTTCTTATAATTAGCATACCATGTTCAGAATTTCGAGTCTTCGTGTACGAGTATATATATATATATATATATATATATATATATATGTATATATATATATATATATATATATATATATATATATATATATATATATATATATATATATATATGTATATATATATATATATGTATATATATATATGTATATATATATATATATATTTGTGTGTTTGTGTGCTTGTGTCGGGGTTGTATATGTATATGCATGCTCATTCATGTTTGTATATCTGGAGTTGTATATGTACCCGATCATGTTTATACATCATAGCTTTGCTTTGCCAACAAATATTCAGGTTATGGTTCCACATCTGTTAGCAGTTCATAGATGGTTAGTAAGGCTTACGCAGGACAGGAAAGTTTTTTCATCGGCGGCTGATGGAGAACGTTTGTGATCCGGAGGAGTCGTCGGGTTCATGACACTGCTACTTGTCAACTCTAGCTCTGTGGTTCGCTCAAGAAAGGGAAGTCGTCTCATCCTAAGTTTATATCGACTCTACTGATAAACAGTGTGATTTTCTTGATTCGCTGACCATAACATTCAACTTTTCCATCGGGAAAGGAGGGTTAAATTTTGCTGATAAAAATACGTTCTAATCAACGTTTCAAACCATGCACTCTTCACACGAATTCAGTACTTTTTTTTTTCTAATAACAAAACTAAGAGAACTAAGAAAAACTTCCATTCAAATATATCTGTATAATCATCCACTAAGATTAACGATAATATCATATGAAAAAAAAAAAAAATGAGTATTGACACACGTTGTATTGTAATGATAAGCACGCAATCATCATTTTGTCGAATTGGGTACGGGGAGACAGATATCAAAGTTGCAAAAGTTGATAACCAGACGGCCTAATTACAAAAAAAAAAAAAAAAAAAAAAAGGAAAAAAAGAAAACAAAAACGAGAATATGGCACCGGAAATCGCAGATCACTTTGACAAGGAAATTACAGATGGTTTGAAAAAAGTATATAAGGGGCTGCTATAAAAAAAAGATATTTAAAAATTTAATGTCTAATTTCATTAATTGAATATTCAATATTAATTACCGTATTTACACTGGTACAATGGTCACGAATACTATGTTCTAATTTCTTTTCTTTAGCTAAAAATCAGTATGTTCATCCTCTTATCGCAGTAAATTAGAAAAGACATGAAACACAAATATTAAAAAAATAAAAATCCATATGATTCTTGCTTTTGTGCAGTTGTTTGAAGCGTAAATACAGCAAAATGTTACCTGTCATTTTTTATGAGATTTACGCTAGTATTGTTATAATTGTTCTGTTCTGTTATTTAGCATTGGTTATTAAGCTGTTATTTAGCCTATTTTATAGATTAAACTTCATCTGTATGAATATATAGGACTCGGTATTATCCGCTGTTTCTGGTATTCGCTGGGTATATATATATATATATATATATATATATATATATATATATATATATATACATATATATATATATATATATATATATATACATATATATATATATATATATATATATATACATATATATATATATACATATATATATATATACATATATATATATATATACATATATATATATATATACATATATATATATATATACATATATATATATATATATATATACATATATATATATATATATACATATATATATATATATATATACATATATATATATATATACATATATATATATATATATACATATATATATATATATACATATATATATATATATATACATATATATATATATACATATATATATATATACATATATATATATATATATATATATACATATATATATATACATATATATATATATATACATATATATATATATATATACATATATATATATACATATATACATATATATATATATATATATATATACATATATATATATATATATATATATATATATATATATATATATATGTATATGTATATATACGTATCTTTGTAATAATTATATATAAGCATATTAGCCTCCTTTTTGGCGATAGTTGTGATTTCCTGCTGGCGACATTTGTAAGTCTGTCCAGATAAAAGCTGGGATTTTGAATGCTGATTCTCCCAAATCTCTTCGAAGATCGACTCAATACTGAATACCAACTTTTGGTCTTGTGTCGTAGTAAGTAAAGCTAAGTAAATAACATAAATGTCCTCTTCATCCCGAAGAATGATGCAGCAGAGTCTACCAATGCACATTTAGCCCGTGTTGTACTGAAAGTTTAGTGTTTGTTAAATGTGAATATTTTCATTTTTTTTTTGACAAAATCGTTTGTTCACATACATTCATAGGCTAATCACTCCTTCATCGAAGTATATTCCCGAGCTTTTATGATCTTCCACCACCTTCCTACGAAATTATGTTTTCCGTCATAAAAGAATGATTCTGCTAATGATTTGATGAATTCTTTGGGAAATATTTTTGCTCTTATCAAAAATGCTGGAAATGCTGATTAGACAATGTGCGATCCATGGAGTGAAATAAATGATAGTCCGGAGTTAACAAGTCTGGAAAACACGTAGTATGTTGAAGAACTCATCATTTCTGGTCCACGATAGTTTGCTGCGCCACATTTGTAAGATGAGACAAGATTTATCACGAAGGAAAATCATTGTAACTTCTTTTCTCTCCCAATGTTTCATTTAAACGAATTCCCTGATTCACATCTAATTTTTTCTGCAGGTGCACACGTTGTATGTGATGCATCTCCCTTGAGAAGTTTCTCGATTTAATCAATTTCCTGTTATCAGATCTCCCAGTGGGTTTTTCATCGCTGAGCTTTAAAAATCTGTTTTTAAGCTTTTTTTTCAAACCATTTAAGCAACGTGCTGGCATCTATTGCATCATTATCAAATGCTTGTACCTGTACTTAGTTTCTTCTTCACTTCCCCTCAGACTAAACTCGAAGACTAAACAGTGTCCTATGCGCTTATTATATTCAGCAATGATTTTCGCCAAAATACAGTAAATTGTCTTTTTTTCTTCTGCCAAAAATTCCCTAATTGTATGCAGGCACGAGCAAAATTGAGCTGAACGAATTTTAACGATACTTCAAAGATTTCCACTGACATCCTGCAAAAGATGACGCTGGGAACCACCTGATAAATATAATAAGAATCCTCACTGCTCGAAAGATTGACGCAACACAATCCTTATACGCTCCAGTTTCCCCTTATTTGACCCTGTGCCATATTTGAGTTCAGCTTTGGTATCGATTCAATAACAACTTTTGTTATCCATATAGTTTGCTTCGAGTTTATGTACTAAATACTACGAATGTATTCATGAGAACTAGTGTAAATTTGTAAGTATATGTGCAAAGTTTTGTGATAGGATTGTTTTTTTACTCACAAAAAACTCTACCTAATTTATGATACATTATCAGATTACGATAGACATCTTGATTATCGTAAACCTCGTGGTTATGAAATTTTATCTGGACGTCGCGTTAATATATAATTCTCTCATCAATATAATTGGGGTAATTCCGTCTGGAGAAAAGAAAAAGACCATTAAGATAGGAGTTGACGAAATAGAGTGAGAAATATGATCATGGCAAGAAAAGATAAAAATGCACCTGAAAAAGATAAAGGTAATTAATGCTTCAGTTTGAGAAATTAGCCCTGCCTATATAAATAAATACTTACATAGCAAGAAATTTGCACACGTGTATATAAATGTTCCAGTGATATGTATTTAATGGGCTTAGCTGGGTCTGGCACGAGGCCAATTTTTTTTAATGGAATAGTTCAACACACAGACGCAAGTGTGGTTGAACGGTGAGCATTGAGCACACTACACTAGTGATTCCAAAACGACAAGTACTTCGTTCTGAGGGGAGTGATTTCCCAAGGGGAGCATTTTTAGCCAACGAGGAAAGTATTATGGAAAGTCTATAAATGACGAGATGACGATTCAGTATAGGGGAGGAATTGCGGAAAACTGGGATCGCAAGGGGAGGAATATGACGTGGGATTCTGAGAACTACCGCACTACACAGTGGTAATGGGCTGCCTCACTAACCATTACTACACTATAATACATGGGAAACTACTAACCACGCTTGCTTTGACTAGCACGAGGTTGAAGAAGTAGGATACACATCTAGGATCGAACTTAGTATGCTTGTGAATTGGTCTTTGAGACTATTTTGCAAGCCATCGACCACTGGCGAAGTGTCCTAAATGGGCGGAACTTTACTTTCCGCATACTGCGATGGACCGCTTTGTAAAGGGACACGTTTGAATTGACACCGGAACACGTCATTCAAACGTTACCGTCATAAAAACATAAACAAATGACAGATGTTTACGAAAGTTACTCATCCTATGATAAATGAGTCATTTTTTGATTAAAAACGGGAATTCTTGTCTTTTCAATTTCAAAAAGTCGAATAAGAAAAACAAAGTTACTTGCCACTAGAAGAAAACAAAGAATGTTGAATTATCTATCGAAGTTACTATATAAAACAAACAAACACATAATCCTCGAAAGCTACTTAATTTATGTGACACGAGAGACAGACAATATTTTTCAAAAAACTTTTTGAAACAATTTCTTCTCAGTATTCTTTGGATTGAATGGACGTCGCCATTTTTTTTTTTTTTTTGATAAAAATAAGTTATCCGTGTTTTGATTAAATTGAAACTACGTATTTATTTATCTTTTGTAAGAAAAAAATTGGTAAAGACAGAAAAGTCAAACCAATGATGCATAGGTTTTTGGTGATACACGATAGAATTTGAAGAAAAAACTTTTTAGATTTCGTTTCATTATCCTAGTTTTGTAAATAATCTGAAAATTCAATTCATATCTTTAATATTATTTTCATAAGTCAAAAAATATGAAACAGTTCCTCATCAGTGGTCTAAGATTCGATAAAGACCTTCGTTACCTCTGTAAATTTGTCAGTTTCGAGAATGGACTGAAAGCATAAAAAATGCTGTGAAAGAGTTGTTTTCTGGTAGTAAGTAACTTTTGAAATTAGTTTTTGTTTCCTATTTTTTTGTCTTATATTCGACTTACATGCTATTGGATTGATAGCACCAAAAACTACTTTTCTAAGGTAAGTAACTTTCGACAATAATGTATGAGTTTCGTTTAAGGAGTACCTTCGGTAGAAAATAAAATATTTTTTTTTGTTTTTTTGGTGGTGAGTAACTTTTGAAACTGAACAAAAAACTACATTTTTAAAAAAAGACATTTTGGGATTGAAAGGACGACGATTCCTTTCTTAAATGTAAAAAAAAAATGACTCGTTTATCTGAGGATAAATAACTTCTGTAAACGCCTGTTATTTGTTTACGTTTTCAAGACGGTGACGTTTGAAGGACGTCTTCCGGTGTCAAGTAAAATGTGTCCGTTTACAAAGCAGTCAATCACGTGATGCGAAAGGTAAACTTCGTTCCTAAAATGTTGTCAACGATGCTTCGAAATTATAAATTTCCTGCACTGATATATAGATCTGCAATTCTCAGATTAGTCTGGTATAAGCTCGAATGGTGGTGGGTAAATGGGGAGCTAGGAAACTTATGTGGTTCCAACCTTGGAGCTGCCTGTTTTGAAAATCAGCATTATAAATTCTGGCTTTTACCTTGTATCGAATACCGATAACCGGTGCGTGGGAAATACGAAATCCTCTTAGCTACGAGCGATACGCAATTTTAAGTACTGAAATGCTTGTTAATATCAGGACATGGATTTGCTGGGTCCAGAATTTAAATCTTTGCCTTATATAAGTTCCACAAGCGAAAAGTTACGTAGGTGTCAGTTGCTTGACCCTTTTACTTTGGGTTATCAACCCTGATAATGAAGAGGTGTTGAGATATTTGTAAACTGTCTACAACGGATGATATTCGATATAATCCCATTACTTTAGCGGTTATTCATCGTAATGATTACAAACAAAGCTTGTAGTACCTTACAAATATATATCTTGAAATATTTAGCAGTCTTTATAAGCAGAATAGATATTCACAAGACTAAGTCAACTTTAGTGCAATGCCTGATTCATGAGAGACAAAACTGAAGACCCTAGCGAAGAAGTTTTGCGAAAATATTCTGCTGATGATCATTTGAAAAAAAAATTCCTTATATTGTTTGCTCTCCCCACGACCGTCATTATCATTTTAACGTCAGTCGTTAGACATACACAATCCCCAAGATCAATCAAACTTCTCTATCATAGGAGTCACGAAGCCAATACTTTCTGAAAGTGTCTAGTTGGTCAGCCATCTTATATTTTGCCACCCACAATTTCGCAAATGATCTCTGAGGATCCATGTTGTGATTTGTGATGTCCAACGACAGTCTAACATTCTTACAACATGACCATACTGTTGCCATTTGGGTTTTCTCATAGTTCCTATGATATCTCTGACTCCTGTTTTTCTCTGTGATGTCTTGTGATATTTCAATTTTATGTTGAGCATGATTCTCTCATGAGTTCGTTGCATTGTTCTCAATTTGAGGGTCAATCTTTTGGTCAGTTACCATGTTTCAGTTCCATTGGTGACTATCAGGAGGATGCATTGGTTGTAGACCCTTCTTTTTCAGGACTAATGGTATTTTATTGTTTTTGAAGATCGAACTTGCCTTATCGGCAGCTTGCCAACGTAGAGTGATTCTTCGCTCGATTTCATTTGGTTCAAGGATCCATCGAGATTCGTTGTATTGTTCAGATTTGGTGGTGTCTTTTCTTCAGTTCTGCATTTTCTATTCTTGTCGTTGTGTCTTTGTCCTCTACATGTTTGTTGTACATGGCATTTTTTTTTCATTGAAGTCCACGCGGAGGCCTCTTCCCTTCGTTCGGTTCGTCGGGCATTCTTTGGAGGTCTCAGCAAAGGACAGCATCGTCAGCATATTTGAGGTTACTTAGGTATCCGCTATTTATTCTGATCCCTTTGTTCCCTCAGTCTAAGTTTCAGAAGATACTCTTGAGGCAGATTAAACCGTCTGGATGAGCTGGTATCACCGTGTATTACCCTTTTTTCACGATGAAAGGGCTCAATCTTTTTGTAGCATGATAAAGAGACTTCTGCGTCCGTACATATGTTGTAAGACTATGACATATACGAGCTCTACTCATCGCTGTATGATCGAGCTGCTCAAAAAGCAGGTAAAATCATTAGTAGAAAACTACTCATTCTCTTTAAAATGCCCGAAACAAAGTAAAGTCACGGATGATTGGAGTGCTGCAATCATAATGCTATTACATGAGAAAGGGAACCCAAACGGTCAACTATAGCCAAATAATATTAGTAGCATTTATTGCCTACCCAAATGCATCAACATACTTTATTACCAAAACTCTGGATAAAAACCAATCATGAAGACGGGCTGGATTCAGAAAAAAAACTTTTCGACCATTGACCAGACCCTTCCGTATATCAATTAAAAGAGAAAGCAGTGGAGTATGAGTAGCGTTTGTTGACTTCAAAAAGGCCCTCGACTCAGTGAAAATCTCAAAGGTCAATTGATGCTATCCTGTTTTCTCATCATCAAATTGTTTTGTTGGCGAATGCTGGTCGCCTGTTCGTTGAGTTTCCACTTGTAGGTAGTATTGACCAGAATTTCGTTCATCTTAATTTTAATTGCTTTTCATCTCAACTTCCCGGAGCATCAGCCAACAGCAGTTAGTATATTGCAAAGATCGGAAATGTAGGCTGAGCTCTTGGCAAAACTCGAACCTGCAGCCCCTTTTACCCCCAGAACTTTGACAACGTATGGTAATTGCTTTACCAACTCAGCTTGTAGAGCTTTCATGGCGGGCAGGCTATCACAACTAAACCTAAGACTTCATTCCCCACCACGATTGTTTGGTGCCATCTTTGCAATTGTTTTCACGCTCACTATCCGCATTATTATCAATAATAATACTACGATAATTTTTTTCCCAACAGATGAACCATTGGCAGCCATTATTAAACCTAAGTGACTCAAACTCACCGGAAGCTTATTTTTATTTCCGATCAGCACTCTTTACTGCCGTAGAATGACGTTCCGTACTAAGTAGTGACGAAAACAACTGAAAATTGAAATAAATCCAAAAAGTAGTGAAACATTGATCCAATATTAGGTTACTGCAGTTTAAATGCACTCTTTAACAAATTATATTGTGAGATGTCGGGTAATTTATGATACATTATCAGATAACGGCAGACATGTTGATTATGGTAAAACCCGTAATGTCTGATTTATGAGAGACAAGACTGAAGCCCTTAGCAAATTTTTGCGGAACAAGTTCACCGATAACCATTTTGAAAACAAATAGCTTTCTATATGTTGGATTAAAAGTATTTTTGTTCTCCACGCAATCCATTATTTCATATATTTGTTATATAGTTGGTTTTTTCGGCAAATCTTGGTCGTCTATGGTTGAATTATCACTTGTAGGCTGTTGAACAAAATTACACGCTGCTGCTTTATTTTTGCAATCTGTCAATATAATCCTAAATATTGGAACTTTGATCTAGAAATGATTCTATGTCTTGACAAAATACAGGCATGCAATCAATTATACAAAACCCTCGGGACCTGAAACTCTCCAGAATTCGTAATTCTTAGGATTTCAGAATGGTAGCACTACCATTCTAAAATCCTATGCACCGTAAAGATGATGAAAAATGCGTCCTTTTGAATTGTCCATGGTTATCCATAGGAGAAATCTGCAACTCGTGGTAACATTTTCATTGTATTCAAAATCTAAAAAAAAGTAACAAAAAATAAAAAAATATACGCTTACGGAAGAGGCACATCAGACCAGTAGGAGCATAGATACAGTTGTATGTTGTGGATTGAAGCAAAGTCCGTTCTAATGGAGAGAAAACTCCAGGATTGGTAGAGCACAGCAGAAATGAATGAGAGCACCTTGGTTCTGAGTGAATCACGTTGTTTCATGTTGAATGCCCTTCTCCACCTTAGGGATGCTCGATTTTCGAAGCTTTTTGGTTTTAAGAGATCGCGTACTAGTAGTACTAGTTGCCGTGTACTCCTCATTCTATTTGAGGGTAACAATTTGTTCATTATCACCAATGACAGCAGGTTTACTTATTTATAACATATTTCGTTTTGGATTGAATCCTGAGTTTTATTTTACGACATTTAAAGGGCAGGAATTAGAAATGAAGAGGCGGCTTCTAGCTAGATTTGAACTTGCATCCATTATTCCAAAGAGAGTGTTTCGATGTGACAGCACCTTACCGATGAAGCTTGGAAAACTAACCAGTAGGAGGTTTTTCAAAATCAGCCATATAGCTATATTTTTTCTTCTCTTATTTCCACTATAACGCTGTATTGGTTTATTTACACTGGTTATAGCCTTTGAGTTTATTAGATGAAGCATAGTCAGGATTATCAATTGTGACACACACATCTTTCATCTTATTTACGTTGCTTTTTCACATCTGCATGCTTCTTACCGAAACTCAAGTCTGCATGTTGCTTAATAACGTTCGAAGATTCTAAAAGCTTCGGGGGTTCATATTTTGGCCCCTTTAACGCATTTGAAGTTATATAATTAACTCATCTAATAAACACGAGTACAAACAATCCAAACAATCATTACATGACAAACCGATTATTAACAATTTGTTCTTTTATAAACAGTAAATTAACCAGAAACAAAAATTATCCTTTAATAATATTTATTCATCTTTCTTGACGCTCCGTAGAGCTTGCACATAAATCTTGCTGCATTCGTAATAATTTTTAGAAAACTCTGCGAGACGCCTGTTTTTTTTTTCTTTTTCTTCTACTTAGAACTTCTGTGCCATTTGTTGATCAACCTGGGTACCAAACAGAATGGTGGTAATTGGAGTACCCTTACCATCGCGAATTTCAAAAAAGTGAAGTGAATGGAGATCTGCTGGGGGTTAAAAGGGGTATATTGATGGTTGAACAATGTGCACTTTGAACGTTTGCCTCTGCATACAGCAGCACAAACTGTGTTAACAAATTCGTAGATCCAACCTGAAATTCAATCACTTCTTTCTTACCCTGCAGCTTACCTTTCCACAAAATTTAATTGATATTTGGGGGGAAACTTTCGGCGATATTGTGTGGACAGACATGATTGAATACAGGATACGTAGGAAGAGAAAAAAAACGAAAATTCAAAAAAAAAAAAAATACAAATCTCTCTCGCCCCTTCCTGTCTATACGATATCTACCAAAGTTTTCAATGAATTTCAATGAAATTCTGGAAGGGTAAGAAAAGAGTAACCAAATTTTTCGTTGGTTCAAGAAATTTGTTTTCGATTGAAAGATATTTTTTGTTTTTTTTGCTCATGAATTCCTGTAATAGCTCCTGTCTGTCAATACGATATCTCCAAAAGTTCCTGATGAATTGTAATGGAATTTCATGGAATGGTACAGTACCTATCAAGAAAGATATGAAATTTCAAGGCAGATCCAAGAATCTGTTTTTGACGGAGAGGTATTTTTGCCCTTTTTCAAAGACATTTCTGTATTTTGTCAGTATCTTTTTTCACGATGTCTCCAAAGGTTCTCCATGAATTTCAATGAAATTTTGAGGAAAAAGGAGAGTCAGGAAGGGGTGATTACATTTAGCGGCAGATATAGGAGTTTGTCTTTGATTGAGAGATATCTATGCATATTTTCCGTTTTATTCCCCATACTTCTCTGTATTCAACCATGTCTGTTCACACAATATCCCCGAAAGTTCTCACTGAATTGCACGTGTTTCAACCCCGGATTTTAAACCTGGGGGTATAGGTACCTCAAAATTGTCATTTTAATTTCTAGGCCTTGAAATGACCCTTCCCTCAATGTTCATTTAAGTAATACTCGGAGAATTGCATCTGCCTTGATGATATGATGACACAGCATGAAACAATAATCAATTTTAGCTTCATCTGCATTTGAATCGCTAATCTACCTCTGTTACACCTCGATTTTGTCATTATCTGCATTAACACTTCGAATAATTTTGAGAACATAAAAAATTGATGATTGAACACTGGATTTCGTATTTATTTTGTGAAATTCGATCCTCACTTTGTTTTCCTTGCTTGCAACCCTGTAACAGACAGAACTAAGCCTGGTATGTTAGGCTGAGTCGTCGAAGGCTGGGGTAGTAGGGATACAGGAGACTGGAGTGAAGTGGAAGTGAACACAAAAGGGCACACGGTGCCTCTATCACAGCCCACTGCAAAGCAAACATTGAATACCTTTTCAAATTTTCATCTTTTTCGTTGAGACCAAATAACAACGTGGTGAACTTTCCAGAAGCAGAGCATACCTGCACTATGGTTTCTACGAACCATTCTTGTATTTTTGCTATGGAGCAGTCTTTCATTTTCAAACTATATTTTGCTCAGCTGATATGGTTTAAATCAAGAAATATTCTTTCCATTAAATAAATTCTAAATCAAGATTATTGTGTCGATTGCAGTTTTTTTACATTAATTAATCATTCATAATAAATATTGCACTTTAAACCAAACTGAATTTCTGATCCATAATTCTTATCTAGAATCTACATAAAATTGTCAAAAGTTTACAATAGTTACCAAGAAATAGTTAATGAGGGGGATGACACGGGTTGTTTTCCGTGATCTTTCTTATCACGAGCTTGATTGCAGGGACATAACTTCTAACTGCAAATCATTCATAAAGTAATGGCACAACATCAAAAAATAGTTTGGTGACAGGATGCAACTTTTGAAACGAAAAATCATGTTCCGAAAAAATGTGACAAAATTATTTTTTTATATCACTGCTGTAAGGGAAAAACTGCATCCAATATTCTCAAAACTTCAACCAATAACACAATTTCAACAGCCAGTACTTCTGATATTATCTTCGACCTTGTGAAACCCACAAAATATCAGATGGAAGGTCAACAGATGTCAGTACAGCCACAAGTTATTACGTTATTCATGTAACAAATTCAAGTTATCGATCTTTAGAAGATTGATTAGATTTTGGCAACATTTCTCTTTTCTTTTTATAAATACAATTCATGGTTTCGGGTTGATTGATGTTGAAAATATCGCAACTTAAAGAAAATTAAACTTATTGTATTTCATAGTATATAAGACTAACGGGCGTATAAGATCCCTCCATTTCAGGAAATAATTGCACATGGAAGCCTTGTACTGCATTCCATACTAGCTCACACGATTGGTAGGGAACGCAAAGGGATTTGTTCTGACCCGATACAACACGATGGTACTTTGTACGGAATGCACTAATATTGAGATGAAATTTGATAACTCATACATTATCATGTTAGAAAAAAACTGTTTCAGGCTATTACACGCTTTCCCCAACCCTCGAACGCATCTTGCATCTGATGCTAGGCTTCCCTGTGCGCGAAAAACAGTAAATATAGTATCATGCAATCCAGGAAAATAAAGGGCAAGTCTATATGGCTAAATTTGATATAACCACCGTAAAGCTCTCATAGCTGAAACGACAGAGCTTCTGGTACGGAAGACTAGGTTTCCCAAGGCAAAAGGGATGCAAGTTCGAGTCTCACTGTGAGCGTATACTTTGATTCGGATACGCATTGTCAACTAACGGTCGTACAGTGGCGATGAGAATTATTACTGAAAGAAATGCCAATAAAAAAGAAATAGTGGTCAACTTGTTTTGTTTATTACGACGTTATTCCCTTGCACCTGCACTCCCGTCCACACCCAATATAGATAATAGTTTAAGGAATTTAAACATTTTTCTAATGAAGATGACACTGAATAATCCATATTTTTTCAGCAAATAAACCAGGACTAAAAATCTCAGGGCGTAGAAAAACATCTCCATGTGTTAAAGAAACACTATGAAAATCAGTGATGAATCATGTAGGGATTTTCAAGAAACATATGTTACATACGACGTATGTCCGGGAAGTATATAGCAATTTTGAATATTTCAAGAACGTGAAGCTTCATTGTAACTTGGTAATCAAACAGAGGGAAACACACTGCAGATGGCTGGCCAGGCACTCTCCCGTGGCGTTACTCAGTCAATACTGAGGCACTATTGTACTGTGCGACCGTTGCATTTACAATGCCCACGTATCGTGCAGTTTTCTCTTTCGAACCATCGCATAATCTTGATCAGTCTCTCTACAGCCTACATTTGGCTCCCTGGTACTTTTAGCTCTCAGAGATTTTAGCCCATGTGCATGAATAAGGATAACATTATAAGTGATCAATACTTATAGTGATTCTGAAAGAGAACTGCACAGGCAGTTTTGAAAAGTATAAGAGAAAATGGGATGTGTGTGAGGTCATAATAGGAATACTTTGAATACTAAGGCGTTATTGCTCTAGGTAGGCTATTTTTCCCGTTAATATCGAATGGCAGGGTACTTTCCGGACAGATCTTGTGAGATAAAACGTTTTTTTTTAAAAAGCAATAAACCCATCACATTGGAAGATTTTTCCTTTAAATATTTCTTAAAAAAAAAACAAAAACAAAAACATAAGTGAATTGCTCTCCTCGCGATTCCATGGGCATTTGTCTAAGTTGATAAAAAAGAACTAGCATTTTAGCATTTTAACGCTTATTATCCGAGCTGTAAGCCTTTACGATCAGTAAGATTGTAATTTTTCCATCTTATAAATGCAATATAAAACCAAAAAGTGCCTCAAGAGAATTTGAACAAATATTTTAAACATTAACGGTTTTTTTTTCGTTAAGTCCTTAAAAGCTTTTATAAGACCAAGCGCTTGTAGACTCCATGAATTTGAAATTCAATTTAGATTGAGTTGTTTTCGGATTTTACTGATGAGTGCGGTGAGTATATCTTTACTAAAACCTGTTCAATAAACTGGTGTATACAAAGTCCGAGCATTTTCTTATTTTACTCTTAACACATATTTAATCTATGAATAACAGAAGACTCAACGAAAAAATACAAATAAGTTTCATTTACGGTTTAATATAGATTTAAGAATATTCGTTGTTGTTATTTAAAGAGTCACTGACGTTTTACAAGTTAAGAAAAGTGCAAAATTATTCTTCATTCAAACAAAGTCCATTGAAAAGTTCGATTGCCAATGCAATCGAATGGTTAATTCCTACCTTTGTTTTTAATGAATTGCTATACATGAGGGTAGATCGATCCGCCTATTGCCTGACACGTAGTTCTCGGCTAAACCTCGATCTGAAATTTCCTTTTTGTACTGTTTGATCTATGTGATTAATGGAGAAGCGTTGGATTAAGTGCGTTGGCAAGAAAGGGGTTTATGCTACAAGATAAATATTTGTTGCATAAAACAGACGCTTTTCTCATCATTAGGATACGGACATATTGATGTGCCTACGAACCTTCGGATGTGTTTCAGTGCAGATATTGGTGATTTTGCGTACAACAAACAAGCTTAAAGTTTGTGTAAAATTTGCAGCTCTAAAATATTCTACTGTCTAATTCAATTGTTATTTAGTACGGTATGTTGTGAAATTTTTTTCTGAAATCAATTGCACAACGCATTTTAGAGGGACTTTCCCAACAGGATATTTTTTCTATATCCTTGACAGATGCTACCTACCAAGCAAGAGAGACGACTGGCGTTCTAAAGAGACTGACGCAGGTGCTGCTACTGAATAAACGGCTGTTTCTTTTTTTAAAAATTTAGCTGTTTCCTCAAGCTGGTAATGAGGACTTTTTGTTTGGCGTCAATTGTAAGGTGACAAAAATGCTCCACAAAAGTTTAATTCTGAGGGGAAAAAAAGTGTTTCCCGGACTAGTTTCATTTTCTCGATTTTTTGCCACTTGGACTGACACGTCAGGTGTTCCCCATGTGATTAGGATCATGGCTGCAAAAGCGATTTTCAACGGACCGGAAATTCGGCACTTTTGATGCAACACTTCTGGATTCTCCCTCATCTCAAGTTCCTGTGCCGTAGAACCAGATTGCAGAAGTGCCGAGTGCCCTGGGATTACGGGTTGTCGCAACCTGCTTTCCAAGATAATGAAATTCACGCAGGTCGCTCCATTGTGTTTTTGACCTCTACCAGAAACGAGAAGCGTGCAAGCAAAGGCAACAAAAAGGAATCAACTAAGAGAACGTCACTGTCAAATTTCAACGCATTGTGTGTGAAAGAATACGACTCTCAAGGATTGGATTTGAAACTTTTTGAAACCATTATGAACTTCTTCTCAACAACGAGATTTGTCGATGATGATTATATTTCCTGAGTAATTAGTTTGGATCTCACTCATTAGAATAAAACTTCTCAGAACGATTTTAATAAAAATATAACTTGTATAAGAGAGCATATTGCTGGTCACTTGGAGATGAATATGGGTCTGAGTTTAATCATAGTTTTCAGATTATACTCCGAATTCCAGGAGGTGAGAGTTGGGGCTTCGATTCGTAAGAGGTCCGTCCAAAATTCAGTGAGATTGATTCGATGAAAAAGGAAACTATTCTATAGATAGACACTTGACCTGATTCGTGAGGTACAACCCAAAAGCTGCGGCATAGGATTAAGGATCAAGTCAATGCACATATACATCAATAGTACGCAGGATATATGGCGAAAAATTTCGCCCTTACCCTCTCCTGCTTCCCAGCTACGCCTCTGTCTAATACCCAGTGTAAACAGTTTTTTTTATTTTATTTCATTTTCTTCTAACTTACAACGTTAGCTTTCTTTTCATAGTCAACCAGGCCATATATTTTGGCTCTTTTGAAATAATGCAACGCGTAGAAAATACCTGGAAAAACAGAGATTATTTATAAGATAAATAATCTATTTGCATGTTCCGCTGATTTCAGCTTAGTCAGAATAGAACAAAATATAAATGAAGCAGAGGATTTCGTTTCATTCTGTCGAAGCCAAAACCAGCGAAACATGTAAATAATTTGCCCATTTTACAAACGATTCGTGTTTCCTCACATTGTCACTGTTAATATCATCGTGTCGGATATCTATAACCAAATTCTGATCATATACATTTATGCAAATTTATGTAAATCTGATACAGAAGTTCCCAGTGCTTTCTTTATTACTTTCACAATCAGTCGACCGTGGCGTGCTGCTCACTCACCGTAGGATATTTTCAGGAGCTAGGAAAATGGCTTCCAAATAAAATTATAGATACGTACATCAATCAGCTTTAAAATTCTTCTCTTTATATTCTTGCTTGAGACAAAAATATTTTTGACAGGATAATCACTGGCAGTGAAGTATTGGTTTACTTGGAGAAAAGAAAATTGTAGCTGGATTTAGAGCAGTCTTCGGAATCTAATTCTTAAACGGAATTTATTGTAAAAAAATTATCTTTTTTAGTGGTAGATCGGCAAGCTTCCGGCTGGGTAAGTTCAACCTTCAAGAACAAGAAAATTCTGCTAGTGCTAAGAAGACCTTTCACAACCAATGCATCTACCCGATAGTCATCCGTTGAGCTGACACATGGAACTTAACCTAGAGACCCTTAAACTGAGAACCATGCAATATGAACAAGAGAGAATCATGCTCAATATAACATGCAGGGATCAAGAGAAAACGCAGTATACCAGAAGAATAACAGGAGTCCAACACATAGAATCCTTTGAAAAAACTTAAATGGCTAAGGGCTGGTCATGTTGCAAGAAAAGAAGACCACTGCTGGACATTATACCTTGTAGCATGGAATCTGCAGGCATAGCATGCAAAACTAGGGTCACTATGATATAAAATGGCGTGATAAGTTCAGAAGGTATTGACTCTTTAACGTTTGCGATAGAGAGGTCTGGCGACGGACTCAAAAGCTTTTGATGAAAGGAAATATATTCTTGCTGATTGCTGAAACCTGGATAAACTGTTACTATGCAACTGTGAAACTTAGACAATGTGCAACTGGCTCGTTTGAATGATTCATTACAGATGAAAAGATATTTTGTTATCCAACGAAGCCAACGTGAGTGTGCCATATGGCATTACCCGTCCTGCTCTTGCAAATACGATTTAAAAACGATTAAGGAGCTTGGATGAAAAGTTTCTCTACAAGCATCGTATTTCAAAGACTCGTCATTTCCGAATGATATGTTGTTTCACTAATTGCCTGGTCAACGGTTCAGACGAGCAGATATTTGCAATACATATATATATATATATATATATATATATATATATATATATATATATATATATATATGCATCATATAAACAATATATAAAGTGTGTATATATATAGATATTTGCATCATATAGATAATCAAATGCTGTATATATTTGCAATATATATGCTTACTGTATATTTGCATCATACATATGCATTACATATATATGTATATTCGCAATATATACATATAATATGAATATATATAGATATATTTCAATGCATATCTATACTTATATCATATATATGTATTTGCATATATATATTTTCATTATATATATATGCAATATATATGTATCACAAATATTCACACTATAAATATATATTTGTATCAGATGCATATTTGCATTATATATAGATTTTTGCAATATGCTTCATATGTATGTATATATATTACATTATATACTTATATTTTAATCATATATATATATATATATATATATATATATATATATATATATATGTATATATATATATAAACGTTTGCGTCATATACATATATGTATCATTATCATATACACATATACGGATATAATCGAAAAGTACAATAGAGTACAAATTTGTTTGAATGAAAAACAGAAAAAATAGAAAATACAGTATTAGAGAAATGAAAAAATTGAACTTCAAAGTTGAGATGAGGGCCGACATGAAAAAATTACATTCTCTAGATATCTTTTCTAATCTAAATGATAAAACCCACAAACCACACAGGGAAGAGAAATCTGAAATTACATACATTAACACGAAATCTAATCACCCAAACAAAGCCATAAAAAATCTGTAAATCGATAAAAACTAGGGTAATATACAATTTTTCAAACGAAATAATGGAAAAAAATACCCTAAAGCCCTAAAGGACAGCGGTTTTATCGAAACTAGCTTCAGATATGATGAAAAAAGTAAAATCTAAGAGAGTAAAGCACAGCAAAAACAAAAAAAAGAGGGTTAGGAAATTCTGGTATACACTGTCATTCAATCTTCTGGCATACACTATCATTCAATCTACAAACCAACAAAGGGAAAATGTTCCCCTGACTAATAAAAAAATAAAAAAAACAGCAAAAAAGACTCCCCCACGAGCAATCCCCCGTGCAAAATATTCAACAAGAACAAGCTAATAATTAGTTACAGTTGTATGGATAACTATCAAAGTATCATAACGAAGCATTACGATAGAGTTATAAGAAATAACACTTGCAGAGAAAATATAAATAAACCAGACTGCAACAGTATCAATAGCAACACCTAAACCTTTGCAAAACAATTGTCTTAAATCGAATATTGTATATCAAGCTAAAATATCAACCCAAGATAAACCTTTGGAAGAATATCAAAAACACCATTGATATTAGCCAACCATACATTATCCTTTTACAAACGACGAATAAAAAAAATACATTACCATCCACCCATCACAGGGATTTAACTGACAGCCATCTAACATCCACGATAAAATGGGAAATATTAAAACAAACACACAGATATGCCAGAACAACGAAATCCCATGCTACCTATACCTAAATTAGAAATCCTCACATTTTCCAAAAAAGCAACAAACAAAAATAGAATAACTGAACAACAACAACAACAAAAAAAAAGTAGCTGAAAAATGCCGGCACCGCTAGAATTCCTGTTAAAAAATATAAATTAAACCCCACACACGGGTATATAAAAATCAACCACCATAGCTATCTTTTTCTCTGCATTATTATTCATAATAATAAGAGCAGCATTAATATTAGCATTATTGTTATGATCCTTTAAAAAAAAACCTTATCATCTCTTCATGATTTTCTCATATATATCGAAGCAAACCCAATCAAAATATAAATTGAACCAAACGTAAACTAACGTCATGTGAAAGCTCAACATTTAAGGGCATATAAAATAGGAAAAGAATACTTTAAGAGAGGAAAGATACCACAATGAGCTGATGGATTAGGAACACACAGATGAAGAAAGTGTCTGTAATATCCCAAGTAATTTATAACAATCAGACATGAATCAACTTCCCCCATGGAAAAAACAACCAGGGACCAACTACTAAACAAGGAAAAAAAAGGAAGATGTGTAAATAGAATAAAAGGAAGGTTCTCAACCCAGGAAAATAATCACCCCGGGATAGCGTCCTAGCTAGGGATCCAAATAAATCGAATCATTCACTGAAAAAGCCCAAACAGGACAGAAAACATAAACGTACTTGTGTAGAGAATCCTTATTTCATCATATTCTAAGGTCTTCTCTAAGTCAACGTATTGTTGAATGTATCGAGCACTTTATGAAATAAAGTCATCACGCACTGGATATTAGATTACTGATTTGTACTGTGGTTTATATATATATATATATATATATATATATATATAGAGAGAGAGAGAGAGAGAAAGAAATAGATAGATAGATTGATAGATAGAGAGATAGATAGATAGATAGATAGAGAGAGAGAGCGAGCGAGAGAGAGAGAGAGAGAGAGAGAGAGAGAAATTAGGGTGGTGCATGAATCTTCTATCAGAGTGTTATTTTCAGTTCTTCCAAATGACCGTTACCAACGTATGCAATTTTCAATTTTCTGCACTTGCCTCCAATTATAGGCCCCCCCCCCGCCGCAACAAAAGATTCCTGTAGTGGTGGGGCGTACTGTTGGGTCACTATGATTATTTGAAGGTATTTTAAAATTAGCTGCCAAGAGTATCTAGGCAGTTCCTATCTTAATGAGTTTTTTTTACCAGAGACTAATTTCGTAGTAAGTTGAGAAAACAAATGAAGAAAAAAGAGCAGAGAACACGTAAAAGTTATTTAGGTAGAAATGCCTTAACTTACAGACAGATATCTGACACACACGCGCACACACACACACACACACAAATATATATATATATATATATATATATATATATATATATATATATATATATATATATATATATATATATATATATATATACGTATAAATATTGGAGTTTATGGGGCAGTATATGACTTTCTGTAGCGTGGTGTTACTTACCGTTCTTCCGGGTGTCCTTAATATGTATGTGATTTTCAATATATATATATATATACATATACATACATACATATATATATATATATATATATATATATATATATATATATATATATATATATATATATATATATATATATGAGAAAGTGGGACACTTACATAAATTATATACATGCAATGGTGCATTTATGATTAGGGAAATGTGGACTATTTAAAGGGTAGGTAGAGAGTGAACAGGAAAAAGAAATGTAGTATTTGAATAAGCAGGTCGAAAGAGAGAGGGCTAAAAGTGTTATGTACTTTAATGAGATGCAAGGGTGATAGAAGGAAAAAAAAATTGTTAGTTTATTGAAGAGGTATGAAGAAACTAATCCATCTTTGTATAGCACTGAGATAAAAACCTGCACGGCAACAAAGACTGGAAGAGACGAATGAGGGAGTGAGAACATACAGACAAAAAAAAAAATGAGCGAAGAGCTGGGGTATAAGATAATGGATAAGTTGTCAACAAACGTGGAACTTTCATGGCTTCAGCTTGTAAATATATATGAGGCGTACTTGAATAGGCACGTGATATGTCTATGGAGTAACAAGAATGATAGTGTAAGAACTTTTAGTATCAACCTAATTGTAAATCATGCTTGTGTCCTTCAAAATAGAAGGTGACGTTATTTCCACTCCTGGAAACAGTGCTGGCAACCCTCGACTTCAATTGGTTTGTCACGACCCGTTGGATGTTCTTAATATATATATATATATATATATATATATATATATATATATATATATATATATATATATATATATCTTCTTAACAGTATATATATATATCTTCTTAACAGTGTGTATATATATATATATAATATTAAAGAAAATGGATTTGCTGCAGGAAGCGAAGCTGCTACCGATGAGGCAGCTCTGTCAACGTAGCGTCGCGCTTTTTATTGAGCTAAATAGCCCGTCGGAGAGGTAACCGCTTCGTCCCCACCTTCTCATCTGGTTCCTTCAACGTACACGATTATATTATCAGGAAATGGATTTATAATTCGAAACAATTTTTATGAATGCGTTATACCATTTGATACTCGACTTAGCTCAATGGGAAGCGCAATGCAACGTTGAAGCAGGCATAAAATAGAAAATGGAACCTCGTCAATGGCTGTCATACTCCATAGAGTGTTTGTCTCAAGGGAAGTGTCTCTTAGGAGACGTGTCGCTCTGTCTATATTGGTAATCATGCACGAACATCCATCATCTTCATCATCAACCTGTTAGTATCCGTTGTGGGACAGAGACCTTCTCCAAGATTCACTGGACCTTTCTATCATGGGCATCGAGGAGCTAGTACTTTTTTTATTCTCTTTCTAGCTCGTCACATAATTTTACTTTCTGTCAACCAAAGTTTCGCATATGATCTCTGGAGATCCACGTTGTGAGTCGTGATGTCGAGGAGTTGTTAGACGTTTTTGCAACATTGCCATTTGAGATTTCTAACAGTTTTTCAGATGTCTCAGACTGCTGTCTCTTCTCTAATCTACTGTGATGTCTTATAATCTCTCCACATGAGGTGAAGTATGATTGTCTAATGCACATGTTGTCTGGTTCTCAGTTTAAAGGTCACTTTTTTGGTTAGCCTCCATGTTTCAGCTCCATAGTTGACTATTTTTTGATGACTCGCTGTTTTTGGTAGACGTAGTGGTCTACTTTATCCAGCTCTGCATTTTCGATTTACATCGTTTTGTCTTTGTCCCTAGCATGTTTGTTGTACATGATATATGCTTTGCTAAAGTTTATGTGGAGACTAACATTTTCGCTCTACTGATGGAAAATACAAGACCATGTCCCCTTTTTGTATGGGTTGGGGCAAACATATACAAAAGTTCCGACTGTTACTTTGCTTTATTGCTATATAGAAGATGGTTCCCAGGTTATAGGCTAAATTATTACGGATTATTTCCAAGTCTGGAGACTTGATATGTGTTTTCCATCGTCATAGACACTAAATGGGAAACCAGGCATGGATATTTGGAGGGAGAGTGTCGGAGATCCGGATTTCCCCTCTCTGCTCGGGAAAAGAACAATTATATCTAAAAAAATGATCTAGATAGAACATTTTTATAATCCAAAACCCCAAGTAATCATAAATCAAATATAAATTAATTGAAAAAAAAATTGTTTTACACTCAATGTAAGTAAGATGTCGTCCGTTTTATTATTCTTATATTTCTATCTGTTGCTTCCGTGGTAAATTTCTTTGAATAGTTTCTTTCGATTTACTTTTTTTCTAAATAATAATCAATTTCTAGGACTGGAAAGCTACCATTCAGATGTAAATGCCGGATAACACATTACTTTGTTTTTTGATGTTTGAAATTTGTTTACTTTTCACATACTTATTTGTGGAAAGTTTTGACCCCAACTTGCTCACAATCCTGACTATGCGGTAGGGAACAATGACATTTCTTCGTGTGAGTAGGTACCCCTAATGTCGTGTTCTTCTAATATTGATTTAGAGTTCATCCTTGACTGGGCCCTTCTTGACACTGATCCACCGCCCCTTAGTTTAAAATTATTTTTGAACTTCTTCCCCATATCTAAAGGCGACAAAAATTTATTTTCATATAGATACCACAATATGTTCATATTCACTGATATATTTACTGAGAGGCAGACTTATACATTAGGAAGTTCAAATGGCAATGGGCTAATCATATTGCAAAAATGGCTGGTAACTGCTGGACATCACGACGTATAACTCCAGAAATCATATGCAAAACTGTTCCGGCAAAATATAGGATGATATGACAAACTAGACAAGTTCAGAAAGTATTGGCTCTGCAACGCCCATGGTAGAATCCTGGGGAAGGTTGATGTCCAACAACAGGCACTAAAAAGTTGCAGCGGCAGTGCTTACATATATATATATATATATATATATATATATATATATATATATATATATATATATATATATATATATATATATATATATATATATATATATTCAGGTATGGTTCAATCTACTTATATACATTAAGCTACGAAGTCTTACTTAATGTGATTGCAATATTCACAGAACACTCAGGCGTGAACACACTTGAGCACACACCCACAAGCAAGTTCATTAGCTCTCACACTAACACGCACATTTTAACTTGAATGTTTCAAAAAGCATATATTTATGGATGTCTTCGAAACGATAAATTTGAAACGCGCATGCGCGAATGTACATCGATTAATAGCATTCAAAAAATCTTCTTCCTTCGGCAAGAATAAAAGTTTGGTGTTATTTTGTGTTTACACCGGTATTTAGATAAATAATAAACTATGTCTTCCATCAATATTTTTCCTTTTTTTTCACGAAGAGCGTATCAAAAACAACATAAACAACTTTTATGAAGCCATTTGTTTGTTTTTTCTATTTCTTTATTTGACAGTAATAGAAATAACTGATTAAATTACATTCAGTAAACATCAGCATTCTGTCCTCTTCGTCAGTGAATTTGATGCGATATATTTGGATAACAAAGGCCGAATTCCTGTGGGCTTCGCCGCAAATCGCAATTCAATCAGCCACTCTTTATCTTATCGCTTTTGCACTTAAATAGGTAAGTTTCATTTTACTCAGGTTTGTATAATCGAATAGACGAGCTGATTAATTATAGTAGAAGCTTCTCAGCGTCATATTCAACGCGTAAAATGACATAACTCCACGTGTGATGAATTTTAATTACGTTCGCCTCCAACAGAGACGCCACTTTAAGAGATGAGTATGGCACTTTTGCAAATTTTCCGTTTCTGAAATGTTTTTTTTAATGAGGTAGTTTTAATAATGATAATAATAATAATAATGATAATAATAATAATAATAATAATAATAATAATAATAATAATAATAATAATAACCGTTATACGTAGGAAACATAGCGAAGGACTGGGATTCAACCATGCAGACAATTGATACCAGCACAAAACGGAGACAGTTCTGGAAAATAGAACCCTCAAATTAATCTCAGACTTAGACATCCGACCTGAGCACCCCATCCAGGCGAGAAGACCAGACCAAGCATGGTAGATGAGGAGAAAGAAAAGATAATCTGCCAAGAAGTAGACGTGGCTTTACCTGCAGACCACAGAGTGAAGACGAAAGAGAGTGAAAAGCAAGGAAAATTCCACGATCTGGCAAGGGAAGTGAAAAAAAGTATTGAATATGAAAATCAGGATAGTACCAATAGAGTAGGCGCACTCGGAACTGTGCCAAACACACTGAAAACAAGATTGAAGGAGCTCAAGATAAGAGGAAGGGTTGAGACTATGTAGACCAAAGCAGTACAGGAGTTTGCAAGTATACTGAGAAGAGTATTGGAAATATGAAATGTACGACCTCCATTTGTTAGCAACAACCATGATAAAAAAAAGACATAATCGAGACGGTACAAACCATAGCACTGCTGTGATATACGAAAAGAGTGAGATGAGGGCTGGAGACCCGAGGAAACTTCTGTCTCAACCTTCAGTGGGAACCACCAAGCTTGGAGACTTGCTGTCACTCAGTCATCGGTGATGATCCACCAAGATACCCTCCTGTACCCATGGGGATAAATCCTCTGTAACCTTAGATAGTAACTTAATTTTTGATTTTGCCACGATAAAAATATATCTTGACAGTAAAATGCAACGCCTTATGCTTAATGAGTTACAAACAAAAAATATACAGGATCGGTCATCAGCGAAGGGGGTAACCAGTTTGGCGCCGACCAATATATTACTGAAACAAACGCCTCGAACGACTTTGGTGACCACTTGAACAAGAACGATCCTCAACCAAGTCCATCGAATCCAGCAACAAAAAAATAAAATAAAGGTAAAACGCAAAAATAGACGGAGAGATGTACCTCTTCTATCACTTGCTTGACAAACCGTCAGGCATGAGCCACACAAATAATCACGTCTCACAACATGGATCCCCATTGATCACATAAGAAACCGAGGCTGACAGAACGCTAAATGGAGAGATGAACAAGACAAATTCAGGAAATATCGGCTCTGCAACCCCCATGATAAACACCCTAGAATCCATCAGAAAACTTAGATGGAAATGGGCTGGTCTTATTGCAATAATGTCAGACAATTGTTGGACATCACAACTGGCAACATGGATCCCAGAAATCAAATGCAGAACCGTGGCTGGCAGGAAATGGAATGGCGAGACGAACTGGACAAGTTCAGAAAGTATTGGCTTTGCGACGCCCACAATAAAGAGGTGTAGCAAATCCTGGGAAAGGTTTATATTCAACGACGGACGTTAAAAGACTGATGATGATGATGATGATGATGATGATGATGAAGAAGAAGAAGAAGAAGAAGAAGAAGAAGAAGAAGAAGAAGAAGATATGGAACGGGTGTTTTACGGTCCCTAAACCTGGATGAAAGCAAATTCGCAATTGTGAAAAGGTACATAATGAAGAATAAAAGACAAACAGATGCAGAACTGGATGAAATTAAACAAAAAGCCAGGAAAGATTTAAATCTCCAAGCAGAGGGTAGTGCAACTACAGTACGAGGCACAAACGTCAGGTTAGAAAAACAACAACTCTTCAACACAAGCAGGAGGGCATTACCTTCTACAGATGAACTCAGGCAAATATCTGAACACCTTATGAGTAGATTAACGCTAGACGGAGCAGGAGGCTACTGTAACAAAGAAACTTGTAGTGGTAACCATTAACAATTTTTGAGTAAACATTATGACGAGAAAGATCAAACAAAAGACAAAATATGATGTGAGCTTACAAAGGTAAAATTCATTAAGATGAAGGCTTGAGAATCACTACGAAAAGTAGCTATGGGTAATCACAAAGAGGAGATAGGGAATGTTGCTTCAAAGGACATCCTTGAAGATTTGAAGACGGATCTTATTGAAGCAAATGAAATAATATCTGCATCAGCAAAAGTGCTAGAATCTAAATACATAAAAACAGAAAGAAAAACGGCGCACATAAAAAAAAAAAATAGGTGGAAAACAAAAATTGAAAGAGAAATCAAATTAATGCGTGGAGAAATTTCGATAATGGATGTGCTTGCAAGTTCTGGGAATGCTGAGAGTAGCAACCCAAGAAAAAATACAATTTGAAAACCCTAAAAAATATACCACCTATCAAAGAGACATTGAAGTAAAGAACAGCTAAAAGCCCAAAGGATAAAGAGATATGAAAGGAGGACAAAATTTTACAGACAAAATAAGATATTCCAAACTGATGAAAAACATTTTACCGAGTGGTAGCAAAAAAAAAAAGAAAAAAAGAACAACAAAAAAAAAACAAAACCCCAAAACAAAAAAACAAAGTAGATAACAACAAGGCTACCCTACCGGAAAACAAATGAGGGAATTCTGGGAAAATATCTGGAACGATAAAAAGACACAACCAACATGCAACATTTTATCAAAATAAAGTATAGCAAATACAGTAATGGCAGGATATCTTAGAACATGTACTAAAAAAGTCACACATACGGACATCACCTGGCTTTAAAAAGGTGTCCAATTTTTGGTTTTCGTTCTCTACCTGCTGTCACTATAGTATATAGGCAGTATAATGAGATACTAAACTCATCCGAAAAAACGCAAAACTGAATGGAAAAGGGGTACATATTTTCTTTCTAAAAAGGGAAATATTAGTTTTAAAAGAAATTGAAATCATGGACCCATCACATGTCTCACTATGACTTACAGAACCCTGACATCAATATTGACCTAAAGTACGCTTACATAAAAAAAAAAGGCAGCCGAAGAGGATCCTGCGGATGCAAGGACCAATTCCTGATTGATTGCATGATCTTGGAAATTGTCACAATAAACACAAGAATTAGCGTGGATTGACTAAAAAAACGTTCGACAGTGTTCCATACTCATAGATAATAAAAGCTATGGGACTTTTGGGGTTATCCCCAGTGCTGTTGAACGTCTTGCAATGTAATATGCCATTATTGAAAAAGTACTTAGTCTTTTCTAATTCGAATGGGATAATATCATCCAGGAAAGTAAGAATAAACTGCAGCGTATTCCAGGGGAGGTCATTCTCTGTTTTTGTATCTCGTTAACTAATCCTGTGTCCACTGAGCTACACAAAATACGGATATGAGAGACAAAATAGTCAGCCACCTTATGACATGGATGATCTGAAAACTATATGGCAAAGATGCCATTGAATTCAAGCGTTTATTCGAAGACAGTTAAAAGTTTTAGTGAAGATGTTGGAATGGACATTAGTCTGGATAAGTGTGCCATGGCCACGTTCAAAAGAGGCAGGATAGTCGAAACCAACTCCATAGAACTAGGCTTACAGACAGTAATAAAAAAACTAAAACGAGGAGAGATATATAAGTATTCTTCATGGTTTAATTGAGGTAATGGAATCCGACATGCCAGTATGACAGAGTGATTCAGAAGCATACATGCAGTACGGAAAACTGAGCTGAATTGAAAAAAAAGATAGAGCAAAAGCCATTATTACGCTGGCTATCCCTGCTGTAACATATAGTTTTAACATAATTAAATGGAATCTACATGAGATTAGAAAAATTGACACACACAAAAAGGAAACTACTAACATGCCACAGAATGCACCACCATAAAGCTGACACTGATCATCTCTTTTTGCCCAGGAATAACAGCGGTTGGGGAATGATGTAATTTGAACTGACCTGCAAAAACAGTTACAATAGGATTACACCAGAACTTCGAAATTACTCAGGACTGGATGTTAAAACCAGTTATGGAACATGAAAGTACAAAAAAAAGTTCCACTCAATAGTAAAAGAGACTGAGAAATTCGCAAGAGAACTAGATATAAACTTAAACAGAGAAAAGAACTCACAAAATATAGATGCAAAAAAGAGAAGGTAACACACAGGAGCAGAGTCATGAATAGCTTGTAGTGAGATGGCGACAGAAACCTCCACACAGACAATACGCCCTCTGGAGCTAAAACGCTGATGTACTCCAGGGAAAAAAATCAGTAGCTCATAGGGATACATACGTGCCGCTCAAGACCAAAGCTTACTGAATGGAAACTTTCCAGCAGATATCTTGAAAAAACGGCGCCGACCCAAAATGCCACCTTTGTGATCAGCATGTAGAAACAATTGACCATCTCGTATCTGGCTGCTTAAGAATACAAGTCCAGACATGACAGATTGGATCAATATTACACTTGAGAGTCTGCAAGTATTATACTAACAGAAAATAACTGGTATGAACACCAGATAGACTCAGAGACTGAAGGACAGAACACTGCCATACTATGGGAATTGGCAGTAAATAATGACAAGACCGAAGTCGATATACCCGACATAGTAGTCAAGAATCACTAGAAATGAACTTGCCTGTTTATCTACGCAAGTACAATGACCTTGAGATCGAAAACAGGAAATGTGACGTATGAAAACGCAAACTGTTCCAGCCATTGTCGGAGCGTTCGGGATGATCAATAAAGGCTGTAAAAGATCTTGCCAAAATCTCTGGGAAGCCTTTTTTCTCCGTGGAATCTAGAAGATAGTGCTTACATGTACTGCTTGTATGATGAGAAGAGCACTATCACCTTCTGTATAATAATGTAGAAGCGGGAGAAACTGCAACATACGCGAAAGACTCCAACAAACATGCAAAATAACAATGCAACACACACAAAATGAGACTAGGGTTAGTTGATCGTCACTTCAAACTTCTTTTGCTCCAAGTTGGTGATAACGACTCGATAATGGATTATAAAGGACTGAAATGATGATGATGATGATGATAATAATAATAATAATAATCATAATAATAATGATAATAGTGATGATAATAATAACAATAATAATAATATGGTGTGAGATTGCAAATAATAATAATAATGATAATAATAATAATAATGATAATAATAATGATTATAATAATAACAATAATAATATGGTGTGAGATTGCAAATAATAATAATAATGATAATAATAATAATAATGATGATAATAATAATATAGTGTGAGATTGCAAATAATAATAATAATGATGATAATGACAATAACAATAATGATAATATGGTGTGAGATTGCAAATAATGATAATAATACCTGCAGACCATAGAGTGAAAAAGAAGGAGGGTGAAAAAAGGGAAAAATACCAGGACTTAGCAAGAGAGTTAAGGAAGATGTGGAACATGAAAGCCACGGTAGTACCGGTCATAGTGGGCGCACTAGGAACTGTCCCCAAAACGCTGAGGGTGAGACTGGAGGAGATTAGGATTAGGGGAAGGATTGGGACTGTACAGACCACAGCACTACTGGGAACTGCACGGATACTGAGGAAGGTGCGAGAGATATAAGTACTGCAACGAATAGTAGCTCTGTCATGATATGCGAAAGAGAGAGGAGACGTTAGCTGAAGACCTGAGGAGACTTATTGTCACTCAGCCTTCAGCGATAACCACTGGGCAACCGGTGTGAAACTGTAAATTGCAGAATTACTGCAACCTATGAGTACTAGGGGAGGAGGGCTGGAGACTTGAGGAGACTTGCTGTCACTCAAACTCCAGCGGTTACCGCCAGGCAACTGGTGTGAGATTCCAAAATAATAATAATAATAATAATAATAATAATAATAATAATAGGGGAAAACTCACCGTGGAGGCATTAAGACAACACCTGGCTGATCAAGTGAAACAAACCTTGAAAAACAAATGGCTCTCGGAGATAGAATTACAGGAAATTTGCAATAAAATAGAAAAAGAAGAAAGTGACTTGCCCGAAGACGAACCACGAAACATAACCAACGTTATAAACCGCGAAATGGAAACAAATTCAAACAAAATTATAATCCCAAAGGTATATATCAGGAAGAGACGTTGACATCCAAACGGAAGGAGAAAAATCCCAGATACTAACTCTGAAAAAAAATAAAATGTTGCAAGAAAAGAAGTAACACTGCCACTTCTTAAGGACGAAGACAGGGAAAATAAAAGAGTCAGCCGAACATGTCAACTACCTCCCTAAAGTACATTGAAACTATCAAAATAACACACCTCAACAACTTAATCTACGCAAAAATGGTAACGGATCTCTTTACACACACAAGGAGAAACCAGGAATAAAAAGCCTACCTGGGAAATAAGGTTAGAAAAACAGATCTTCCAACTACAGAGAGATGAAAGACTTCTGAAAAATACAACATACATAGGCAGACCCCGTGTAAGAGTATGGTACAAATACAAGACAAAACAAGAAGATGTACCAACAGAAGCGGAAAAGATACACCAAAGAAAACTAGGCAAAGAAGCTAGACTAGAGAGATAGACAAAGAACTGCCCAATATCTGAAGAACCGCACGTTCAAAAACAACGAAAGAAAGTTTTACCAGGATCCGAACGGAGAAAGGTAACATAACCTTAAGCCAGATGCTACAGTGGCAAAGAACTCTATGAAAAACTCGAAAGTAAACCTGACAGCTGCAGGAGAAAATTTAGCAGAGGTGAGTATGAAAGAGGGAATCTTCCAGGGAGACTATTCGTACCCTTTACTATTTGTTCTAACCATGTTACCACTCAACGAAATCCTGAAAAACAGCAAAATACCAACTCTCGAAAACAAAGGGGAAGGTTTACCTCTTCTTGTACATGGACGACATAAAACTATCTGCAAAGAACAGGTGAGAGCTGGAAACAACGTTCAACAAAATGAAATAATACGGCGATGACATTGGGATAGAGTTCGGAAAAAAATACGCATTAATGGTAATGCACAAAGGAAGGCTCATAGTGGCAGAAAGAATTGAATTACCAGTCAACAAGAAGATCAGAGCGTTGAACACACAGGAACGATGTAAATACTTGGGAGTTCTCTAATGTGACACGATAAAACAGAAAGAAATGAAAGAGAAATAATATGAAATTATCTTTGGAGGATAGGGAAAATATCAAAGACCAAATTAGATTGCAGGAACCTGATAAAAGGAATGAACACATTGGCAATATCAGTTGTAAGATACACAGGACCATTCCTTGTAGGGACAAAGGAAGAACTCCAATCTATGGACCAGCGAACACAAAAGCTTATGGCAATGTTCAAGGCTTTATATCCAAGAAATGACACAAATAGACAGTACGTAGAGAGGAAAGGCGGTATAGCACTCATCAGCATAGATGACTGTCTTCAAAGGACCAAAACAGGACTAGCGAAGTATATGCAAGCAAGACATTATGAAGAGCGCCTGAAGTAGCGCAACGAACAACAAAAACGAGGCAAACGAAGAGGCAGTACAGCAAACAAGGAAAGGAAAAAAGATACTTTACAGGGGATTCAAAGGACAAGTACAGATTGTCACAGACAAGAGATGATGGACATGGCTGTGCAAAGAAACCTGAAGAGAGAATTGCTCACCATGGCAGCAAAAAATGAATACATGAGAAAAAACTATATCAAGCCGAAAATGGACAGAACACAGAGAATGTAACCAATGCAGACCAAAGGAAGAGATCGTAGACCATATAACTAGTGAATGTAGTAACTAGCCTAGAAAGAGTATAAAACACGACAGGGCAGCAACAGAGATACATTGGGAACTGAGCAAACGAATGGGATTCAACCAGAAGGACAAATGGTATCCGTACATACCGAAAACAGTCCTGGAAAAGGGAAGCTATAAATTACTCTGAGTTTTTGACATCCAAACTGACCGTTCCATCCAAGCGAGAAGACCAGAGAATATCGTAAACTCGCTCAGAAGGATGTGATCTGTGAGGACGATTAGGGAAGGGCTGGAGGCCTGCAGAGACACTGTCACCCAGTCTTCAGCAATGAACACCAGAGATCTTGTAAGAAAGTGCAAGCTGCGGTACTGCTGCAGCCTGCAGAAAGCTGAGAAAAGGGAGCTGGAGACTTGAGGAGACTTGCTGTCACTCAGTCTCCAGCGATGACCACCAGACGAGTGGAGTGAAACACGCAGACGCATGAATGGGGAAAAAGAAATACCTTATTCATAGATTAAAGTATTTTGTTTCTTCAAAAAAAAGTACTCATTTTATGCACTTCATTTCTGTTCTCCAACAATAACAAACTGTCACGCGAAATAAATGCGCCCGGAGAGAAAATTGTTACGATATATTCCGCAATTTCCAAAGTGATTCATCATTTTTAGAACGACATATAAAGATTGCCTTCGCTTGGAAAAATATTGTGTTTCTTGGCATAGAAAAGTAAATATGTTTCCTGGAAAATTCTCATGCTTTTAACACTCTCAACATCTTGGTGATTTATCAGCATCCAGAGTTGCCAAATATAGGCAAATATTCTAATGTGGTCAAAAACAACCGGAATTTCGGATGTAATAAGAAAAGCTCGACCGGGCTCAAGACAAGAAGAAGAAGAAGAAGATGAAGAAGAAAAAAAAGACAACGTCAGGGTTTTAAACAAGATTGAATATGAGAAATCGTTGAAGAGACTATTTTTAAAACTTGGCTTTTAAAATGATAGATTTGCGAAATATTTGACTAAAAAGTTTGTCGTTCAACAAGAAAAAAAGCTATTGGTCCATAATTTTTGCTTCATCATCTTTAGAATGTTCCCATGCAGCATCGTTCTTAAGATAAATAGAAAATATTAAAATTTGACGTCTGAATGACGTTGATCAAACATAACAAAACACGTCACTGATATTTAGCAGATTACTTTCGATATGCAAAATCAAAAAAGAATCACAGAAAAACGAAACAAAAACCGCTTTAACTTATGTCGTCAAAAATATAATTTATTAAGATGCATACAAAGAAAACTTTCATATCACAAATGAATAAAACTTAGTATTCACTAAGACTACATTCACATAAATATTGAATATGCTTAGCTGGTACAAGGATGATAGTCAGACACCCGGCTAGGATCGTACTCACTACGAATTTTGACAGGTTATCCTAAGTCCACCCGCTACTTTTTCATAAATTTAACTCTACCAACTTTCTTTCTCGAGATACCGGGTGCAATAATCATGTATGTAAAACTACACAGTGTAACTCTAAAATTTGTCTCGTGTGCAAAAACTTAATATCACTTCTAAAGGTTGTCTAGATTACTGAACTTATTATCAGTATTGTGTTCGTTACTACCACAAGACTTTGGCTGCCCCATTCTATATACTGGATTAAGTCGAATTCCTTCCACGCAGAGAATAAAAAGCCATTAGGTGCTTAAATCCACATCGGCCTGATTTAGAAAAAAGGAGGTAGAAAAGAATCGTATGGTAGACTTTATTTGAAGAGAGAAAGGTTACTAACTCTCGGTTTAGGTTCAAATAAAAGATAGGAAGCATCACAGAAGAGTTAGAAGATTGAAAGAAGCAGCATACAACACCTTGTTGGACAGATATGTAAGGCAGGCCAGTGTAGATCTCAATACGGCGTGGAATCTTTCGCTCTACGGGAAGGACATTGGAGAGTATCCCCGAGTGTTAACGATTGAAAATTGCTATTAGATAACAATAACCGACTGATAATATTATGCAAAGGATATACAAACTGGAACAATCTACCATTGGAACAATGAAATCGTTAAAATTTTACGTTCTTAATCATGAAATCTTTATGTTGCTGAATTCATTGTCATAAATAACTCTAAAGCGTTTTGAACTGACTGATTTAGATAACAATAATCGTTTGATAACATTATCTGTGATAAAGAATAAACACTTTCCTCTATGTACGCATGCGTGTATGAACATGCCATAGAGTGGGTTGATGCTTGTTTCACATTTGGTCTATAAGTATGTCTAAGATTTTCCATATCTGTTTATGTGATACATGTTATTGTACCAGAGCCCAAACGTGACATCAAACACCGCTTGAATTAATCGATAAATCCTTTTAAGCAGCGATGTCAGATTTCCTTTTTCTTCTGATCTTTGCTTCCTGTCGGTACCGATGCCATGTTTTGTCAAAAGGAAACGTAATTATCGATTCTCAGCCAATCAAATAACGACACGTTTTTTCTTCTTCTGCCTTTGAACTGTTGCCTTCGCTTTTGACTTACAGCTGAAAACTAATATTTCCTTTTCTTCCTCGATGAAAAGTAAAGTCAAATATTCATTCACTTATATATTTTTTTTCCTCGTTGCTTTAACACCTCTTATTCCTGGCCTAAATTAATTAATGTTTCTGCATTATTTTGTGGATGCTTTTCTTTATTTGATATAGCGTAGCCAGGTGCTGTATCCAGCCATTCCTCTTTCTCTCTATCGTTTCTATTGTATCCTCAGATTCATTTCGAACGCAATGCTTTGACCGTCTGACTCATGTAATTAGACGGTACAAAACGGTCCTTCTAACCCTGTGTCAGTTATGAAGATAATGAGAAAAATAAATGAAACAAAAGTTAAGTAGAATGGAGTGTTACGGTTAAGGAATTGAGATAATGTATGAGTCGATCAATGAAGATGAAGGCGTTATAAAAAAGAAAGAATAAAGGCCAATTTCTCATGATTCTGCCTTTAGTTTTATTTACTGCTTATAAGGATTATCTCTTCCTTTTCCTTTGGAGGTCAGTTGATATTCTGATTGAAATTCTCCCACATGCTTACCTAATTTTTTCCGAAACTTTTTTTTTTCACTTACCCTTGATTCTATTTAACTTGTTCAGCATCTTTTGATAAACAATACACTGTGTGAACTGCTGTGTAGCTGAAATAGTTTCGTATTTCAGTGTCAGAAGTTAGTGTTTGAGCCCCAACTAAAAACTCAGTTCTCAAATGCTATGTTTCGGAAGGCCTGCTGGAATTCTCGCCTCTGAAGATTAGCGTAAGAATCTTCCTTGCTCCTTTCGTCTTGTGCCACATTTAACCCGACTTATTAGATATAAAACTATGTCCTGCCTCCTATCCGAGATTACAGTTGGCAGGTCTTCAGCACTTGTAAGATTGGCGCAACACAATCTTCCTATTTCGATTCCTTACATTTTGTCTTGTGTTGCACTAGCAAATATGGAGTCAGGGTCTCTTTCGTGGCTGATATACGTTGTTATGTGTTCCCCACCAGCGGATGACGCCAGTATTCAAGCCCAGATTAAAGCCAATATTCTGAGTACTGATTTTCTAAGCAGGCTGGACCTTCTCACTAAGAGGATTGACGTAACACAATCTTCCCCGCTAAATTTCCTTCCAGTTGGCGTAAACCAGAATTTTTTAATTTTTTTTTCTATCCAGATCTCGTATAATCATTTAGGCATTTATTCATTTAAGGAAGAATTTAGGTATGGTTAGTTACTTAATAGGAACCGTCATGTAACAAACGTCCTTTGGTGGTTTGCTCTGTTGCAGGAGATCATTTAAAGGAATCGGAAAATGAGTAAGGTACTTCTCTTGATTTCTGTTATGTACTGGTCACTTCGGTCAAAAGCGTGCAAAGTGCCGGACACCAACCAAGGGATCAATGCAGGATGATCTTACAACGTAAATTGATCTCCCGCTGAAAAAATTCCCTATTAGAGGGATTTTCGAAAACAAAAACCGTTTTACTAGACATGATTTAAGTAAATGCATAATTCATTAGCCTTCTAGCTCCATTAGTGCGACCTGTGCGCGAGATACATTGCCAGACAGCGAGATAGACAGCCAGACCAACTTGAAAACTGAAGAAACCTATGTTTACAGTTTTGGTTGACGGTTACTAATTATTTTAAAACAACAGTTTTTTAAAAATTGTAACTGGTGATTATTTTTCATGTTTGGAGATACGATCTTCTCTTAGACAATTCTAAACCCAACCGAAATATGACTCATGTGTAACCCTGGAACCACAATCTTTCACTCTTAAGATTACCTTTAACAACTCAACTCATGCACGGGTGTATACAGAATGTAGTCCTTAAGGGAAAGATAAACGTTGAGTTTATTCTCTGATCCTTCGTTCATGTCTCAAGATTTAGCAATATGACTCAGGGTGTCGAGAGACAAATGATATAGTACGGTGGTTAGCTAAACGCGACAAAACTGGTAATTTTGAAACGTGAAGAGACCCAAGATAGAAAGATGGAGCAAAATCCAATGCCTGTAAAATCATAAAATGAACCGGAATTGAATTTGGTCCCCTGTCTTTTCGCCTATTAGGAGGGGCAACTTGCTTATGAAATCAGTTGGCATCAGATTTACAGAACTCCTGTTATTGCCACTTAATGACCGGAGGACATTATAATCGAAACGTTGTGAATACACTCTAATAAAAAAAGACGCTTTGACAAAAACAAAAGAAGAGTTATCACAAAAATCCGAATAAATATAGCTGATAGCTCATCTGTCAAATTCCTGGTCTCGAGTAAGATACAACTGTTTGTGTGTACTTGGAGGAATTGAAGATCATTTCTTAATTGCAGATTTAAGATTAAGAACTTGAGAAGAGCAGACGATACTTCCGACCGGTCCCAAAGGTCTCATAATGCTACCTTTCAATAGAAAGGCATTTATCTCAAGATTAATCGCATAACAGTCATAAGACGGCGGAAACGCACGCTAGGAGCAAATGGTCGTCTGTCAAGACATAAAAAAAAGGTAGGAGCGATTTCTTGACTAAAAACTATGTTTATATCGTCACTTTATGACAATTCCGAGAACGGCATAAAAACCCCGTGCGGCAGCAGCGCTTATAGAGCCGAGCATTAAAAATACTTCCATTAACGTAATTAAGTCGTAAATTTTTTATACAATCGTCGAGGGGTGATGGGAACCTAGAAGGCATAATCACTTGTCGTGCACGCAATGAAATGATTCACTTGTACATTCAAAGATCTACACTCGCTCGCACGCATGCACATATGACCAAGCGAGCAGACATGATCATACACATGCTCATAAGCATATTTACACAGGCCTGAACACACACACGCAAACACACACACACACACACTCTCTCACACACACACACACACTCTCACACACACAC
>OY735212.1:40117164-40452164 GCA_963457665.1 Thysanoteuthis rhombus | reverse complement strand
ATATATATATATATATATATATATATATATATATATGTTGGTAGTTTGATAGTGGGTGGGTAAACAGAAGACGAGAAAGAGAGGAGGATAAAGACCAGCTAGATATTGAGATAAAATAAGTTACATAGATAGAAAAATAAGAATGAGTCGGATTCAGAGCAAGAAAGAAAGATAGTAACAAAGAAAGATTTTTTTTTTAGGGATATTTGTATAAGCAGCGAGCGTACGCAATAACGATAAATGTAATTTTCACGAATAAATGCAATGAAGAATTTAAAAAGAAATCGAGTAAAAAGGCAACATTCGCTCTTTCAATTGTACCTAAAAATCGCCAACCCCAATACGTGTGCAAGCATAGACACGCTCACATACACGCAGATAGATGCATGTGCATACTGATATCCGAACCATGATGGACTCATGGACGAAATCGCTCATTCGCATCCCAGTATATACGAACACGCAACCCCTGAAACATACACTCAAGTGGCCACGCCTATGCAGGAAAATATGCATGGACCCTCCGTGATTTTTGAAAGCACTTTTCCAAATTATACCTTTCCAACGCAAGTCTATATTATTGTCTTCAGCTCTCGGTAGATCAATGCGGGTAGTAAACCAAGCAGAGAATACTTACCTTTCATTTATATGACCGTCATTACGAGATCGTAGAATATGTGTATGTGGCGAGAGATAAAAACAAAAGCCATCAGAGAGAAAAGAAAAAAAAATGAGGAAAAAGATGGCGTGTGCGTAGAGAACATTGTCTATCGCCAGCATAAAAATCGCACGGCCTGTCTTGAAAACAGCTGAGCAGGCAATGATCTGCTTATTGGCTGTCTGAAACTCATCTGGGCGCTGTCTTAAGGTAGATTTGCGTCGCCAAAAACCAGCCTGTAAAATGAAATGCAGCTGAATAAAATTGTAGATGTACTAGGATAAAGAAAAACAAAATACAAAAAAACAAAACAAGAACGGCTGCGAGAGAAATAATTATCTCATCGGTGCTATAAGAGAATTTCAAGTCAGTGTTCATCGCTTTTGAAATTTTTGAAACTTCGGAAAACTTTGTTCGTTTGCGAAATAAGATTTAATATCTACCTTTCACTGTTAATGTCAGAATCTTATATAAGTTGAATTTGATCCTTTCATGTTGAATCACATGGCATAAAACAGCAATTTTGTGGCTGGGATTAATAGTATAAATGGTGGCTAATAAATCATCGTGCAGTTTATTTGCTATGCTTTGTTTAATCTGACACAAAAATATATATGATGGCATAGGTCTCTACGTTTAACAAACATTTTATTATTCTCTTTGGGTTATTAGATAACTCATATGAGTACCTCGCATAGAGCAAGCAAGACCATACGTTGGTGCAGTGTGACCCCGTATCAGAATTGTACGGGCGCCTCGTCGTGTCAATCTAATCGCAAAGATCATTCGATGTTGCACACATGCAGCCTTGTGTCAGACTAGGCTAAAGGATAATTAATTCCAAACCTTACTGTGAAGTGATGGTTAGGAAGCTAACCTCGTAGACTATTGGTCAAGTGCAGTGATTCTTTCTCGGTGACCCATACTTGTGTTCTTAAGTCTAACTAAGAAGAGTGCGGTAAATACCGTCTAAGATTAGCTAAATACGGTCATGGCCAAATAAAAAGAAGTTTCGGTTAGATAGATTGTATTGTGCCAATTTTCCAAGTAGGAAAGCTTGTCTGCTTTGAAAATCAGCATTCAAAATCATCAATTTTACCTGGATTCGATCATCGAACAATGGTGTCATTGGGAATACACAACTATCTCAATCTCGAATCTAGTCTATCCAACGCTCAAAATTCGTTGAGAATTGATGATTTACTCATTCGTATGAATTCATTCCATTTCTTTCTCTGGAGTAGGGAGTTGGGATTTGGACTCACACTCATAGATATCGTATTTATTTGCGTGCTAAGTAGTTTTCTGTATCTTGAAATCCCCAATTTTTAGGGAAGGGATGAAGTAAGTAAAAAGAAGGAAGACATTTTACCCTCTTATACAATGCAATCTACAATACCAGTCAAAATAAGAGAACGATGTTTTCAAATGTGTTACTTATTGATATTTATTGCAGCAAGAGCTTTGAATTCATTGAGATCGTAGCTCTGGGTGTATATTTTATGTATGAAAAATGTTTTCATCGAAAGTGGTTAGAGAATGTTCAAAAATAAAACCACCATTTAATCAAAATAAAGAGAACAAAATAAAATAAAAGTTTTGTTTTTGACACCTGGAAATTTCCCACGTGTAATCTTGGTCTCACTGAATTATTTTTTCATTGTAGCATCAGTTACCAGACATGCCGACTGCAGAGAAGAACACGTTGTTTTTAAAAGATTGAAATTGATCTAATGTTCATTTTAGCGACGAAAATAAATTCAATTTCGTTGGATCTGACAGCAGACAGCTTGTTCAACGTCGTTCCTTCGACATGCTTGAATCCGAGTATGTCAACGAGTCTGTTGAGTTTTGAGGGGGAAGTGGCATAGTATGGAGAATGTTCTCCTTTGAGGGTGCTGTATCGATTGTCCAAAATAATTGGGCGGTGAATGCTAATGTGTATCCAACATCAGTAGAACAACATGTCATCTCTCCCCTACGAGTACCTCTCAACCGGCCAGCATTTTTATGCAGGACAATGCACCTCTGTCACACTGCTGAAAGACTGAAATACATTTTTGAAGAAGAGGACATTGAAGCCATCAGATGACCCGCACAAAGTCCCGACCTAAATTCGGATTTGAACCCGTGGAAAATTATAGGGGACAAGGCTAAGGGATGAAACCCAAGTTCTGCAACAAATTCATGGGAAAAAATGAGAGATGAATGGAAAAAATAAAACCAGATCTATGCAAGAAACTTGCCATGTTGCGTGGACGTTTGTGTACTCAAATTATTGTTGATAAATTTCTCTATACTCAATACTAACTGTTCCAAGGTAAATTTCTTCAAAAATTTTCAAATATTATTTGTAAACTTAATAATAAAAACTATATTGTATACCCGATCTCTTGTTTCGTTCTCAGAGTTCTGTTCAAATAAAGCTTTTTTTCTAGTATCTTTTTTCTTCATAATCACTTTCGATTGAAGCTTTTTTCTTCATGAAGTATGTACAAAGAGCTGCAATTTCTATATTTCAAGGTCCAGTTGCAAGTATTGATAATAAGAATTGCATTTGGATAAAATGTTCTCCTATTTTGACCGGTACTGTATGCATTGGAGGTCTGAAACGATCAGTTACACGATGCATCATCGCATCGTTCAAACGATTCGAAAAGTGGTGTAAGTTCTGGACTTGGCTATTTTTGACTGCTTCATCATCATCATCACCATCAGTCTTTTATCGCCCGTAGTTGGACATAGATTTCTCCAAGGCTTTGCCACATCTCTCTATCGTGGGCGTCACAAAGCCAATACTTTCTGAACTTGTCCAGTTCGTCTCGCCATTCCATATTCTGCCAGCCACGGTTCTGCATTTGATTTCTGGGATCCATGTTGCCAGTTGTGATGTCATTATTGCAACAAGACCTGCCCATTTCCATTCAAGTTTTCTGATGGTTTCTAGGGTGTCTCTGACTCCTGTTTTCCCTTATGTAATGTGCTGTCTTGGGATCTTTTCATGTGATGTGAAGCATGATTCTTTCCTTTGTATTGTTCTGTTGTATTGTTCTCAGTTTGCAGGTCAGTCTCTTGGTTAGGTTCCATGTTCAGCTCTATCGGTGACTATTGGAGGGTTGCATTGGTTGAAAATTCAGATTGAAAGTGGTACTTGCAGAGAAGATATACATACATACATACATACATATATATATATATATACGTATACACGAGTTATCCATTTATGAGAGGGACTGTCTTTGTAATGGGAACTGCAGTATGTTATGGCTATTCCTTTGATATAAGTAAACTAGATAGTCAAATATGTGAAGTGCAACGTGCTTCTATTTGACTCTTGATTCTGATACAAAGTGTCTCACATTGTACACGTGTAGAGGCAATCAATACGTTTCACAACAAATGTTTTTGCAGATTCAGTCTGAGTTAAATCTAATTTTCGTGTCATGCATATTTCAATTGAAGATTAGTCTGGAAGAAAGCACACACACACACACACACACGCACACACACACACACATATATATATATATTTATATATACGAACAAAATATAAACTGTTTATAGTTATGAAATTATAGAAATACTGGCTGGAGGAAGGAAAGTTGGTTATTAGTGAGAGACACAGCGGTCAAATTTCGTTATATTCAACCTGAACCATAAGTTCGTGTATCCTACTTATCAAAACAAGCAGCACGAGCTCCGATAGAATTCTGTGTAGGCCAATAATAGAACAGTGGGAATTATCCAGTGAATAAGTTACAGGGTTTCAGTCACAGCAATTTGCGATTAACAAAATGGAGACAAGGCACTCATTAAAAAAAGGGAGGGATGTTGATAAATGTCCTTTGGCTCTGTGCGTGTAAACTTAATCGATCATGCGGTAATCAGTGCTCGTAGTGTAATGTATGGCTATACATTTTTCTTAAGAATCAGAGTTAAAAAGAGGTATGGGGTTTTCAACGCTCCTTACAGCTTTCTCCACAACTGACTGCTGTTTTTCGAGAGGGAGATCGTTTTTTGGATTTTATTTAAGCAAAGTTTTTAGTCTTCTAGATTTATATTTCCTCCTGACGGAAACATATTCACACGTCTTGATACTGAATGTGGCCCTGGTTAAATAGAGAATTGCTTTTTCATGGGGTTGAAATTAGTCCAGTTGAACATATTGAGAAAAAAAAAAGTTCTAGCACAAAGTCTTAATATGATTGTGAAAACGTGAAAAATACTGAACAATAATATCTTAAGATAAAATAAACGGAAAAAATATCGATGCTGTTGCAAAAATAGCCATTTATAATGGCATGTAATCACAAGTAACTAAACTTTATAAAGTAAAATTGTTCAATTTAGTCATTGCTTCAATATTTCCACCTCTATCTTAAGTTAGGTTGTTTGAGTCCAGAGCTATTTCAAAATTCTCATAATTATACTAACACATTGTGTAGGTACGTTTTTATTTACTGGTTCTGCTTTCTTGGATATGAATATATGTACACGACATCAGCAACAATAACTATTATAGTATTTTTCCCCAATAAGTAGTTTCAGAGTAGATTTGAACCCAAGTTCTCCCGATTAAATCATTGGCGCACTATCCAACTTCCCGACGGAAACATAAGTACGACCATTCGTACCTGATTTTTGATATCATTATCATCGTAAACACTATAACTCATATTTATTCGTCATATGTATACAAATTGGAGAATCCTTGGTTTATTTTGCAAGGTCAGATTAATCATATTTGAAAAGATTGGTTTAATCAACTTCTACGGTTTGGGCGTGCATTACGTTGTATCAAATTTGAAGTAAAAAATGTCCTAATAATCTGTATATAACGGTTTCCAGAGCAGTTTTCATGAGTCAGTGTGATTAAAAATACTCACTATCAAAAGATTTCCATAAGATAACATGAATTTTATTGAAATTGGTCGAGTTTTATAAAAGTTGTCTCAAAATTAAAGTCGTCAATTTGTGAAAGATCTCAACTCTCTCAAATTAAGGGCAGACTGCTGAACGTGCCCGCTCGGTGTCTTCAATGTAGCAGTTTCCATGAGTCGGTGTGATTAAAAAATACTCTCAATAAAGATTTCTATAAGATGACATAGATTTTATAAAAATTGGTCGAGTTTTACAAAAGTCATTACAAATTTGAAGTCGTCAATTTGTGAAAAATCTCAACTTGAGGGACATACCCGCTGAACGCGCTTGCCTGATATCTTGAATAAAAGAGAAAAGCAAATCTGGTTGCTCACTCAATAGAAACTGTCAGGTGACCATCGTCTTTTGGCAGCATCAGAATGAATGAGTTACATCGCCTTTGTTTGGTGGTGATCACCAAAAAATGTCCGAATTTTCAAAGAACGAGCATGAACACTGCCAGGGCACAAAGCAAAGGATCAATTTAGCATGGACTTACATAGTAAATTTACACCCTACTAAAAAACTATTGGGAGAGATAAAAAAAGTTTTTTTCTAGACATGATAAGGAGTACTTTTAAAAGATTTTCGGCCCTCTAGCTCTTTTGGTGCTATCTGTATGCGCGACACATACATAGTCAACCGACCAGCAAGCAAGTCTAAGTCATTTAAAAATCGAAGAAACCTATGTTGCTGTTGACTATATTGATGTCGACTGTCTCTGAAAATTTGCTCCAGACATGTTTTTAGCCGGAACTTATTTATGCTTTTGGCTTGTCGTACCAACAACACGGGGCCTTAGGTGTCGTTGAAAAGGAAATGACTTGATATCGAGCTTAACGTTCAGTGACGATGGTCTCTACTCGAGTTTATCAATAAAGTCAATAAAATACTTTGAATTAATTTTGGTAACCCCATGAAACAAATTAGATTCTCGTTCAACGCTTTAGCTTTGGTTTAAACCCGACACCTCTCCAGGCTACAAATCACTTCATAATAACGATTCAATGTTTTCCCCATTTACACACATTCAGAGACAAGAAAGCATTTTGAGTAGAAATATATAGATTTGTTTGACGATCATTTGGTGTCCAGCAAGCGGAAACCTTCGTATTAATTTTCTTTATATAGGCAATGTATTTTTTCCCGTTTGACATCGGTTTTAAGTTCTTGACATTCAGTGACAAATCTCCTTAAATCTTAAGAGCTTGTCTGAGAATTCCAGACTTTTTATCTAGCTGCGTATAAGGTAAAAAGTCTTTTCCGTGCTCAGCTCTTCATTTGTCTATACTGATTTCTTTCAGTCACTATTTAAGTGTTGTACCTAATGCCCCAATAACGCCGGGCATAAATTTCACTTTGATGTCTTGTACTCTACAGATTTCTTCAGTCTACCTATTTCACAAAGTTTCTTGGCTCTTTGAATATATCCGGCTGTCGCCTCGGATTATGATGTCTTCTATTTTAAACATGTTTAGAAAACAAATATCTGCACGGTAATCTTTATTTAGGTACGAGCACTGGCATACCGACAGCAAGGGCAGCCCACCCCCAGAGGACACCATTAGAGAGGTTATAGCAGCACAGAAATTCAACATTTACTGCTACTTTTACTGCTATTTGTCAGCAATTTTAGCTAATTTTTAGCTATTTTCTAGCAACATCTAGCAATATCAGATTAAATTTAGCCATTCTTAACTATTACAAATCATAATAAAGAGGCTAACAGCGTTTTCAAAAAATATTTTTTTAGCGTGTTTTGATATTTTTCCGAGATCAATCTAGCAGTAAATAATCTTTGAGTTGGCACCAGTGGGTATGACACCCTGAATTACCACCCCAGGTGATGCCGATCCTAACAACGCAGGTAACCTCTCAGGAGAGTGTCAGTTCACATATGCGTAATAAGGTCCCCTCTGTTTACGTCGATACCACCCAATTGTTTTTTGAGTTATTCAAGGTGACTAGATACTCTCCAGACAGACATTGTCCGAGTGAACTTGTCTGCAAAACGAGCTCTTCAACCATCACGCTACAGTGAGCATTGCAAATTCTTTGCAAGTATAGACATTTACAGAGCTTGGCTTTTATCACACAGCTTGGCTGTTATCAATTACCGATTTCTGGCTAGCGTTTCTTTCATCTTAATCATAGTTGATATCCGTTAAAACTACCTAGACTGTAATTTTACCATAATCAGTAAACAGCGCGGATTGGAAAGTAAGAATAAGCTTTTGGAAAGTCTCGAAATAGCATGGCTTTGCCTCGGGGAGTCAACCTCATCATGATAGCTGCTCTTACTAAACGAGCCTCCAGAGCCGTACGACTGGTGGTATATTAAATCAAACCATATCATTACATTCTTTATTTTCCCCAATCACTTGGCACTGTACTCGATGTTATTGCTTTCACGTAAAAAAATAGTATTATTGGTAGTAATATTACTTTGGATTCTCATTTGATGAAGCATTATTAACTATAATAGTCTGCATGGTTAGTTTGTTACGTATCATTCATTTTACAGTAAGCGTTCGCTTGAGTTACTGGGGTATATCCAACAGCGCAAATGATTTTTAACAAGTGCAAATAAATCATACATAGGGTCTTTTCGTTTTTATCATATAAATCGATTATTGCGTATCGTGGCCGTCTCTTTGATGCACCAATGACAAACTTTACATGAAATGACAGGGAGAACATTAAACCAAGTAGAACATTTTATTTGCTTAATATCTTAAACAAACCTTGAGATATTTCAGTTGTTCTGCGATGTTGGTCACACGGAGAGAAAATAACTTATACTTGAACTCGTTCATTGAACCATAAGATGAACCTATTTTAAAACATAATTCTGAGCCCTCAAAATGAAGGATATCACATTTCCATTTGAGCGGGAGGGGAATCATGAATACCATTTAGAAGATGTAGAAAGGGATGGAAAACAAAAAATCTCTCTCGAGAGAAAACTTGCCAACACAGTTAATAACCGAACAATCGAAGATTAAAAAGAGTCTGAGTGAATTCTGTTTATGGCATTACTGGTGTTTTCCACTGGAAAACATTAAAAATACAGTGAAAAACATGAACAAAAAACAAAACAAAAACGAAAACGCCTGGAAACATCTAGATTCTCTAGAATCAAGATGTTATTAAAGATAAGACCCAAAGATTTTTAGGATGGGTCCTTGGAGTACTGGTGCAAATTTCAATATCTATGGACCCCCTCCCCCCAAAAAAAACGATACAACCACGAGCGCTAGAACACACTGACAAACATATAAACAAATACAAAAAAGATAAACACACGCAGAAATGGAAAAGGATAGAACTCTTTCGCCATCTTTGATAGCTACGGTTGTACAATAAGATGTCTTTTGATTTTATTGGTCCTTTTAGATAGTCTCAACAAAAAGCTAACGTCCATAATTCATAAGTACGCAAGCTTAGAAAAATGATGAAGTTGCTTTTTCTTTTTTGTTTCTCAAACATTGGAAAAATAAACCTAACTTTCAACTCCTGAGGTGACTAACAAAATAAACTAAACAAATCAATTCGTACTGCTTATGAAAGTTTTCCTCGGATGGGGGCAAACTACTTCTTCCAATGATCTACACCCTATATTGCTACTTTTCTCCACGTTTCAAAATTTTGATAGCGTCAGCCCCCTCTTCGGACAAAGCCAGCAAAATTTGACAATATCATAGATGTGGAACCCAGCTAAATAGGTATAGAAGACTAACAGTTCGTAAGAAATGTAGAATTCTATTTAATTTAAAGAAAAAAATCCACTGTTTTTCCCTTCAGGCTTCCGTATTTTAGAATTATGGACATTAGCATTTAGCGGAGACTAACGAAAAAAAATCCCTGTTTTCATTTGTTCTGTATTGTTTAGAAACAGAGAGTACACATGACCTTTCAGTTTAGAGGGGCATGCTTAAGTAATAATGACTGATTACCTCGTGTAAGACGATCTGAGATTGTATGTGTGAGTTTTGCAGGCAGTGGCCTTCCCATTGTCAGTCACTGATACTTTGGTAGCGAGATCAGGTCAGCTGGAATTCAGATCCAACATTCCCTGATCATTTGTCCGTCTCTCTGAGATAAGAGCTAATCTTAATGTCCTATATCAATAATGCTGCTGCAAGTCGGGAGTAAAATGATAAATGGAACGAACTGCCTTTCCCGATGGAGAATGACAAGGGTAAAGTTCATGCTCCAGGCTATTATGATATTTTATTTCCATATTGTAAGCCACATCGTAAGTGAATGCAGCGAGCTGGTCCAAAGTCACGGTAAAATACGGAAGCGCAGGTGGTCTAAAATTTAACGGCATAGGAAATGGAATCGACGAACTGACCTCAAACACCGACAGGGACAGTTTTCCCTCACTTGGCACTAATATCATTGAGAAAGGCATTTATCCACCTCTCCTCCGGCTATGGGAAAAATCGCTAGGCAGTTAGAGCCTTTTGGTCCTGTGGGACAGTCCATCTTTGGCGCCGGACTGGTACCGTTTCCCAGTATAAAACCTACAATTACTACAAAATTATTGAATCTCCATAGATTATTCATTGGAAAAAATGGGGAAAAATTTTCACTCTATGTTCTGTGCAACAGAGGAAACAACTTTGTACAACGAAATAGGAAAAGTGATATACTAGGGATAGTACTCACAGCTTCGGCTCGAACATTCAAACAAATGGCACCAGCGCGAGCAAGATTCGGTTCCAGAAAATGATAAGTAAAAGTAAAGTACACAAGTAAAATACACTAGGATTTTGAGTTTCAGGCAGACCATTCCATCCAAGCAAAAAGACCGGATGTGATAATAACGATCAAACAAAAGAAAGTTTGGAAGCTGGTTATTATGGCTGTGCAAGCAGACCACAGATTGAAGAAAGAAACCCCATCTACCTGGAAAAAAAATTCTGGGGCCTCACTCGGGAGACAAAGGAGCTAGTGTAATGGTGTACTTAGCACGGTGTTTTAAAGGAATTCAAGCTTTGGGGAAGGGCTGGGACTATCAGGCCAAACAAGGACTGTGTGAGGGCTGGAAAGAATATTGAGGAAGGTATAGGAGAGTACCAGCATCAACCACTAGACACACGAAGCAAACATGCAAATGTATAAAATAATATGCAGACTGACCATCCTAATCAAACAAGAAGACCGGATCTGGTGATTGTACTCATAGAAGAGCGAATCTGTCAAATTATAGACGTGGCTGTACCTGCGGACAACATTGAATACAAAAGAGAACGAAAAACTGGAAAAGTAACAGGACTTGGCCCGCAGACCAAGAAAGGAGGGTAACGCGGAGACCAGGGTAGTGGCAATAGTATTAGGCGCACTGGGAACAATGCCAAAGGCATTGAAGTCAAGATTATGGGAGCTGGAAGTACAAGGAGATAATGCAGACAGCAGTACTACTTGGATCTGCAAATTACTGAGGAGGGTACTAGGAAAATGGGACTTATGACAGTTATGGCATAACAGCCTGAACGAGGGTGGCGTAAGTGTAAGAAAAATGAAGGGAGGTTGGGACAGTATAAACCACAGAGATGCTGTGATATGTGAGGTCGCAGAAAATAGGACTGAAGACCTACTATCGCAGCCTTCGGCGATGACCATCAGACATTTGGCGAGACAGAGTAAAGCTCAGCACAGTTGAAGACTGTGTGAATACTGAGAGGAGGGCGGGTGACATGACACTCCGTCTCCAACGATGATTAGTAGACATTTAGTGCTGACATGCTGAGTCAACTAGCCCGTATTGAGTATAAAAACAGATACGATAGGGAAGCATCAGTGATAAACTGTGAACTGAGCAAAAGAATGGGATTCAGTCATGCGGACAAGCAGTATCAGGACAAACCGGAGACGGCCCTGGAAAATAGAGGCCATAAATTACACCAGGACTCTGATATATAAACTGACCACCCAATCCAAGCGAGAAGACCGGACCTAGAAATCGTGGACAAGGGAAGTAGAACCTGTCAAATAATGTGACCGTTTCTGGGGATCACAAATTAAAAACGAAAAAAAAGGGAACCAAAGGAGGTGTGGAACATGAAAGTCAGGGTAGTACCCATAATAGTAGGTCCACTTGGAACACTGGAAACGAGATTGGAGGAACTAAGGATAGGTGGAAGGATTGAGACCATGAAGATCACAGCACTACTGGGGACGGCACAAATACTGAGGAGAGTCCTGGAAATATGAGACCTACGCCCTCCCAGCTGGTAGCAATGATCTAACAGCCAAGGAAAGACATAGTGGAGGCAGTACAAACCACATCACTGCTGTGATAGGTGGGAACCATATGAGAAGAGGGATGTAGACATGAGGAGACTGACACTAAGCTTTCAGCGATAGCCACTAGGCAACAGGTGAAATTGTAATTCACAGCACTGATGTGGACTTTGAGAGTGTGAAGAGAAGGGCTGGAGACTTTAGGAGACTTGCTGTCACTCAATCCTGCAGTGACCTCCAGTTGACTGGTGTGATAATAATAACAACAACAATAATAATAATAATAATAATAATAATAATAATAATAATAATAATAATAATAATACTGCTACTACTACTACTACTACTACTACTACTACTACTACTACTACTAATGATAATATTAATTTTGAAATTCAAGACACTTACCCGATTCAGACTCGGGGATCATATCATGAATAACAAAAGGACAAACTGTCCTCTAAGGGAAGTTGCCCATTCGGTAGACGACAGTGAAATTGAAATAATGTAGGAAACAGGAAAATATTTGGCTTTTGCCAGACAACTGGAATAAATTCTAGAATATGAAAGTGTCAGTCATACCCATCATCACTGGAGCATTTGGAACAATACTGAATCTCAAAAACCCTTGAAAAAAAATCCAATGAAGAATTGATACCATCAAAATACAACATTACTGAAGCCGGCAAGGATACTGAGGCAAACAATGGAGAAATAAGGAGCCTTGCTCTCACTTGATCTCCAATGAAAGCTACCAGTAACTACTGGTTTAAAACTCAACGGATACAAACAAATAGCTGACTTTGAAACTCATCCTCGAGAAAAAAGGCATTTTAACTCGGGACATTGAGATTAAGACGGATGACTCCAGGCGAGACAATCTTGATGAATTGTTATAAACAAATAAATGGAATCGTAGGAAACAAATGATTTAGACGACTTTGCAGACCACTGGGCCGGAATGAGAATGACAAGATAGATGAGATCAATATCAGGATCTCGCGCGAGAGCAGCATCAAATATTGATCATGAATCGGAAGATAGTGTCCACCGTCATTGGAACACTGGGAATAGTCTTGAAGTTTCTCACACAGGGGTCGGAAGAGATCTAAGGGCGGGGGTTTAGACTCATCAAACTTCACCACTCTTGAAGTCGGTGAGAATATAGTAGATAGAGTGTTAACAACTAACATTATCTATCATCTTATGCATCTGCCCTTCAGCCCCCGCGCAATATGTTTCGATTCTCACCCTTATCCCTACCAAAATCTGTGGTCAATCCATGATTTTATCTAAGTGTTATACGAGTATAGAAATAGATATGTGAAAAATGTTCTGACCTCCCCAACAAAAAGCTTTTCTTTTATAAACCCATCCTTCCTATCCTCTTACTAGACTGATTTTTCTCCACACTCTCTCCTTCTCTCTCTATCCATCCCCTCAATAAACTCACCAACCAACTTCCTTTCCCACTCTTTCTACGCTTTTATTGAACAACCTAAATTTTCTTTCTCCGCTCCTCGTTTCCTATCCCTTCAGGAAACAACCTAATCCCATTTTCTCTCACTCATGACTGGTGGTTATTTGGCGAATCAGCCAATCAGAGCGTAGCGGTTGTAGAAATTATAGCATAGATTAATCTTGGAAATGAACTTTTCCTAAATTATAATATTTACAAAGGGCAAAGAAGGTCAAAATGGGTTAAATAGGATCGTTTCATCATCTCCCAAGTAAGGAGGGCGTGTTTTATTCTGGTATCAACATTCGGAATCCTTGCTTTCACCTGGAATTGAACAATGACTAATTGGAACGGCAGAAAATACGCAATTATCTTAACTGTATTTCCAAAGACGCCTGCCATATCACAATGGTTAGCATGCTTGTCACGCAGTTAATTCTATGATGTAGGGCGTTCAGATTTTATTTGATGCTCGGACACAACTCAATGCGCTCTGGCTATCATCGAGAAACCTCGCTTTCTTTGGACCCATATTGTAAAATGTGTTGGAAAGAGAGGTCGAACAAGGGTTAAAGTTTCTTCTTCAAATGAATACATTCCGTCTGACCATTTCTGACCACATATAAAGACCCAAGAGATAATACTGTCCTATTGGGTGTTCGCTAGTAACTTTACGTACTTTCCATTATCAAAGCTACGTAATCGTGATGTGTACCTAGGTTCCATGACTAGTTAACGTGTATTGCCTTCATTAAACGACATTAAACGCTGCGTTCGTTGAATACGCCATTCGTCAACTTTTACTGCTGTTAAGACACATTGGGGACTATTATACTAATCAACGGTTAGGAAATGTAATTATATAGGTTATACTTTCCGTCTGAGATATTCAGCGACGGTAGAGAGTGCAAGAATAATAGTAAGAAATGCAGGGAGAAACGAATTTGTACATTTTTCCAAGGATTACAAAATACGAAATAATACATGCCTTCAAAACGATCGTTCAATTTTACGATTGAAGCACTTACTAAACAAATACATTAAAAAATCGATATTTTCATTCAATTGATGACCTCAAATTGCACTTCCTTTATCGATAATGTTAATTTGAACGAATCCGTGTTATTGGTTTTCTCGCCTAAAAATACACTTATCATTACGAACGAGATTGTAGAGGAAATAAATACTGAAATACAATAAAGTAGGAAACAATTCTATACTTTGAGAAGAAGAAGAAACTTCTGCACAAAGAAATTCAACAAAAGGGGGAATGATGAAATACTCGGCACGTGATAATGTTCGGATCGATACATGCGAAAAAGAAAGCCATTCATTGGTATTGATCAAGTTGATCACGTTTTTTTTTTATATAGTAATCACGCGGTTCTCAAGGTCAGAATCTGATTGTGTTCTCCTTACGTGACTGTAAGTCGTGCTCTATTTCTTATCTGCCAGTGCTTTCTAGTATTCGATGATTTTACTGCAGGTTGCTCTGTCTTGATTTTTCTCACTGGGTTAATATAACGCTACAAAAAGAATTATTCCTCAATCAGATATTGTTCCTTCTTTCCTCCGATTTTAATTGAGAGTAAGTCGTTGGAAATTTAGCCTTTTTGTTCGTTTTAATCCAATTTTTTAGCGGTTGCCTGAGAGATAGACTTGCATAAGAATCAGAGAAAAGCAAAGCATTGCAAGGTATAATATTCTGCTGAGCAAATGCCTCAGTGAGAGAGTCAATATCTAAACTTACGGATGCGCCAATTTAGAGAGTCCTAATCTAAACCTGAAACAGAGATTTATATCAAATGACTTTTGGACTATCCTCATTTTTATTGCTTTTACCTTCACAACGTTTTGAGTTGAGCTTGTTGCTGATAATAATCAGTGGCTTTTTGGAATGATCAGAGCTTTCTCGTTGTTCATTACTGTATTGTAAAATTTTGTTTTGATCAATCTTTCGCCTTCATCAAAACCTACGAATTGTGTAAGCCCACTACTTAATTCACTACCAGAGTGGGAAGGACCAGAACAAAGAACTCTCTCCCAAGATATCTAGTCAGCTGCTCTAACACAATCATTGCCTTCCTTCATTTCTACGAATCGTCTTAAATCACTATGCAATTCACCACCAGAGAAAGATTGTCCAGGAAAAATATCACTAAATATCTCGTTAGCAGCCCCAGGGCAATCGTTGCTTTTCGCTGTTTTCATCACCATCTACGAATTATCTTGAACAGCACTCCGATTCAATACCAAAGCAAGAAAAGCCGGGTCAAATACATCTCTCGCAAGATATCTCGTTAGCTGCTACATGGCAGTTATTGTTTTCGCCGCTTTCATCAACATCTACAAATTGTCTTAAATCAATATCGGATTCACGGCCAGAGTAAGGGGACCCAAGATAAGAAAGATTCACATAAAATATATCACCAGTGGTTCCATGACAATCATTGCTTCCACTGCCTTCATCACCATCTACGAATTGTCTTTACTCACTATCTGATAACAGAGTCAGAGAAAGAAGAAGTTCTGGAACAAAGAAATTATCACAATATATCTCGTCAGCCAATCTCGGGTGTTTAAAAACATTTATAAAGCTGGAAGCTATATGATAAGAGAAAAGCAATGATATTTTATAAGGTTCTAACCAAAACTATGACGAATTCAAACAATGTGCACGAACCGAATGTAGAATCTTGAAAAAAAAACAAACTCTGGTACCGCTTTATAAAAACTTATTCGAGGGAAACAGCGCAAAGAAAGTGTTAAGAATTGGTAATTTTTTTCACGATCGAATTCCCTGAGCTTTGTTGTTGCACCTCTTAAATGAACTTTTGAGCACACAAACTTCTCTGTAAATTATAGAACGCATAAAACTCAGAAGTTTTCCCGCACATTATAATCAGTCAGATGATTTTTCAGTCACTAACACAACTATTTTATTCATCTGGTCCTGATTCACTGAAGTAAAATTGCTTTTACTAAAAACTATTCAAGCACACAAATGATGACAGGTGAGGCACTAAAATCAATTTGCATGGCTTAGGGCAGGTAATTATTAGAAGTAGTGGCAGACATAAATATCAATCGGCCATAGTAAATTGTCACGTTCTCCTCTGTCTAGGAGCCGAAGGCAGCTCCTTACTGTTGACTGGAAAAAAGAACAATTAATTAAAGATAATTCACTATTGTATAATCTGGCTGAACTTCCATGAGAAAAAGATATAATTAGTTTTCAATTTTTTTTCTTTGATACTTTACACTACACTAGAACAGAAAAGATACTCTCTTTTCTCACGGATATTAAGCATTATACCTGAAGAATGCCGAATAATGAGTCGGCTGAAACGTTGAGCTGACAAAACAAACAACGAGCAGAGGTTCGATTGTCTGGAAAACTTTTTTGATTTTGATAACCTCTCCTACGATCACAGACAGGATATAATAACTCAGTTTGACTGAGTATTGGTTTATATTGACGAAAAAACAGCAATATTTCCGGCGTCATATATTCTTTGTTAATTCTTTTCGAATGCTAATAATATATGTGAATTTAAATATCCATATCAAACTAAATTTTGGCAAAGAGATAAAGGGTTGGGAAGAAGATTGAAAGCGTCAAGACCCAGTGACCCAATCTCCAGTGAGCTTTTACATTTTTATAAGCAAATTGAAAAGGAAGAGAAGCGAATTGAAATGCAGTAAGCAAATCAAAAATAAGACTAAGATAGAAAATACGGCACGCAACGTAAAACCTTTGGCAAGTGAACGGAAATACGACGAGCAAATTAAAAAAAAGCAAACAAATAAAAAAATAAGAGGCTAGCAGACTGAATCGATACACAAGAGTACATAAACTGATAAAGTAAATTATCATTCAAAGAAAATATACAAAAAGAAAAGTTCCAAATAACTCAGTGGAAAAATTTTTTTTCAGTGTGTGTAGCATCAACAATCTGTATATATTTAACTTTACTTGTTATATCTTCTAATATATTTTACACTTGAATATACTCGGTTTTAAATTTGCCGTGTCAATGAAGGTAATCTGGCAGAGATGTTTAGTTAGACAGCTTATGTCTCTCAGTGAGGATCAAACTCAGTTATGATAGTAGGTGATAGTATCATGTTAACCATTACTATACAGCATGTTCTATCAGATTCCAACAAAGGAACGAAAATATTTTGGAAGAAACGTTCCAAATAATTACATTAAAAACAATAACATTTTCCATGACTGTAGCATTAACAATATATATATATATATATATATATATATATATATATATATATATATATATATATATATATATATATATATATATATATATATATATATGTATGTATATATATATATATATATATATATATATATATATATATATATCTTTTAATTTTCAATTCGTTTTCAGACTGGGGGATTGTTGCAAATCGCAGCTGATGGATATCTGCCATCGAGGTAGATATGCAAACGAGCAAGGAGAGGAGAGAGGACCGGTGGGAAGAATGGTAAGAACTCAGACATCAGAGGGCAGTGAAAGCATCAACAAAGCTGAGTTCGGACAACAACTGCAGAAGCTACAAGAGTCGCTCGTGAATCAGATTGCATAGCCACAGCAGTCGGTGCAAGTCGACCATAGGCTAATCATTAGCGCACGCAACATAGTTTTTTTTCGAGATAGAAAGGGACCAACAACAACATTTCTAATTTGTTCGCCGTTCTTTTTGATTTGCTCGAAATTATAGATGGAAATCGCTGACAAAGATATTTTCACTCGGATATATTGTTTTTAAAATTATCCCTTTCAATGAAACCTATTGAAGAAAGACGTTTTGTTGGACTCGGACAACTTATGTCAGAGCCCTGTTTCGAATTCGCACAGTGAGGATCAAAGTCATTGATGATAATAAGCGAAGCTACCATGTCAACTATCTCTATACTGCATGTTCACTAAGATGCCAATCTTATTAGGACGACTCGTCAGATAATCAACTTGGAGACATTTATTCCTTCCCGATAGTTTAAATTGAAAAATCTTGAGCGTGGTGGAGAGTTTGCAAATTGTAATCATTTAACAATCTAATATACTGGCTATAACTTTTAGAACAGTCATTAACATTTTAAAATTTTGATCATAAAATTGAACTCTTTGTATGTCTCAGGAGTCTCAAAAGGGTTAACGATGCCAGGGCGTGTTCACTTGACAGAAGAAAAATACGTTTGACTCCAAATGAGGATGAAAATCTTTTATCTTCTGGAGCTAGGCTTGTACTTCCAGAATCTATAAATGCAGTTAGTATTAACCGCTACAACAAACGAAATCACTTTGCCGAACGATGAAATCATAGTGATTAGGTAACAAGAGGAGAGGACGAATAAAACTATCCAAGAAGCGACTGTTCCCTGGATTAAGATTCTTTCGATGTCTTTGAGGGGAGGTGGGGGGTGGTTGATTCCTCATGAACGAATAATAAGGAATATTAAGAGAAAAAAAAAAGACATTGAGTGGAACCACATCACAAAACCGTACCATATTGAACAATAAATGACTGGCTATAAAAGTGAGTAATGTACAAAAAGAGACAAGCATTTGGTTACAAAATGTACGGATTACTCTATAGTGTAAAGCTTTGATGTCAATTCTTGCTCGATGAGAAAAAAAACAAAAAAAAACAAAAAAAACAAAAACGGAAAAGCGAAAATCTTTTACGATGTAGTACGGGCACATATAGGAAGCCCATTGCAAAACTTCTCTTTATTCAGGAAAAAAAAAAAAAAAAAAAGAAGGAATTCTAGCTCTGTGGGGTGGAGATAAGAACGCTTTGATGAGAGCTGAAATCCACTCCTTCACCTCACCCGTGCAAAAAAAAAAAAAAAAAAGATAAAAACATGATCGAATGCATGTCGTGGAATAACACTTCCTGAATTATACATGATTTTCGGAAGAAAAGGTCCAAGAAACGTGGGAAGAAATAAACCAGTAACAAAAGTATGAAGCTTAAAAAAATAAAATAAAAATAATAATAATAATAATAATAATAATAATAATAATAATAATAATAATAATAATAATAAAAAAATGGAAAAGAAAATTTTTTCTTTGCCCTTTAAAGCAAACAAACAAAAAAATCCCCCAAAAAACAAAACCGGCATCGTCTCTTTCCCATACACGTTTTCTTCAGCACTCACACACCAATTCAAAGTGTGTCGTATTGAGACGTTCGAAGATTAATATATGCACGTAGGGCTGAACCTGGGCATAAGGTCGCTCATTCGCACAAAGTCTTGCCTTGTTATCACACAGCAAACAAAAATCACGGCCTTAATTGCAACAAAAATAAATAAGCGAAAAACCGCATGTGGCTCCCCCGTATAAACTCAAACGAGTTATTATCAGTGTGTTTATGATGATCACCACACTCAAAGATTGTCTTCAATATGCACAATCTCAACACAAACGAATTATATTAACTGATATCGAATTAATTAACAGGGGCGGATTAAGAATAATTTAAACATAGGCAGAGAGTGAGACACATTTATGGTCTCATCCACAGATATTCCCGTGCGGTGTTTCCTTATACACTTTCATGCGTGCGTCTTACACGCGAAATTACATATGAACAAGATCTTCATTGTTTCCAAACACGGGCGCCTGCTATGGAGCAACATTCAGATAGGTTGTTCCGCAGACTACTCGCTTGTGCTATGAGTTCCATCCTGACTGAGCTCTCCACTTATTGCTGCCCTGTGCCAAACCAGATTAAGCTTTGGCTATGGCATCATCATCATCATCATCATCATCATCATCAGTCCTTTAACGCCCGTCGTTTGACATAGAACTTCGCAAGGATTCGCCACAATTCTCTATCATGGGCGTTGCAGAGCCAGTTTTTCTGAATCTGTCTAGTTCATCTCTCCATCTTGTATTTTGTCGGCTTCGGTTTCGCATGTGATCTCTGGGGATACATCTCTTGGAATAGATTCGATGATGTCACGTACCACCATTTCTTTCTGGTATCTCCATGTAGGGTTGAGCATGATTCCCTCATGCACGCATTGCATGCCTCTCAGTTTGTAGGTCTGTCTTTTACTAAGACTTCAATAACACATAATTGTCTGTTGATGAGCAATAGCTGGAAAACTTTTTTCTGCAGATCACTCACCCGTAAAATGTGCTTAATGTTTTGCTTGTTTTAGTCAAGTGCCAAACTGGGTGAAACTTTAGTAAACAACGACAATAAAGCATACATCTATACCTTTCTTATCTTACGTGGGCAAAATAGGAGACACCCTTCCAAAAATGGCTCCAGCCGACGCAGCTTCGGTTTTGCAATACAACTAAAGCAACCTCCGCCACGAAAGCGTCCACCAGGGGACCTGCTCCGTTAAGTGCAATGGAGTAGTACTGCTCCGGGAAAACTGACCCCCTGCAGCTGGGCTGAGTAATAATAGGAGAGCCGAAGGACGAGTCCAAAGGCTCCCCAATGCGGTAAGCAGTGCGTAGCCTCAGTAAAAACCTCATTAACTAACGTACCAGCACACCCAGTCTTTGACACACACTCCCTCTCCATCCCACTCGGTAGGCAAGTGTCAGTACCGACTCCTCAGTTAATGCCGTGGAACAGATACTACACTTCGATCTTGCCAAAAAAAGCCAGTAAAATTGTGGGTGCGCATGCGATTATCTCTGTTCTGTGGTTAGCAACGATTTTTGTCCAGGCGTTATCCAACACCGTGTCGTATTTATTCACTTGTAATCTATAAAAATGATCAGTGTGGTTATTTGTTTTTGTTTCTTTGTGCATATGAACGGACTCGTCTACTTGAAGGTCCGACATTTTTCCGACCCAATGTCTGGAACAAAGGACACTTTTACTTAATTGTGATCTGAAACTTGAAAAATCTTTTTTTTTTAATAAAACTTCGGATGGAATTGATAAGAAGTAAACATCTATTCACACTATTAACATCTTTGAAGTAGTGAACTACCATGTCTCAAAGTGAGAGAATGAGACGAAGCCATTCGAACTCCACAGAAACACAGATATCTTTATCAAATGCATAACAGCCTCCAACACACACACACACACACACACACACACACACACACACACACATGTATAGTTTCATTTCGAAAAATCATCTCATCGAAATTCAAATGCATCCGTGAATCTTTCCACTTGCAATTACAAGTAACTTAATAACACATGAATTCAGTTTAGAGAAGATCTTATTTAAAAATTCAACTTGAAACTGTTGATCATTTCTCCAGCACTTGGATTCGTGCAGAGTAATACCATAAATTGAATAGAAGCAACTGATAAATAATAATTTGTTGGTGAGATTTCAAGTCACGACTTGAACTGTAATGTAAGTTCTATGAAATTTTTCCGCCAGGCATGCCTCAGACCCATTCTCTGTAGAAATAGCACTAGCTGGTGATATGACTTATTCAATAAATCAAATTACTTAATTCAAAGCAGACGTAGAGTTCATGCATCGTAACATATTCAGTTGAAGAGTTTCAACAGCATCGATTCGTTAACTAAAATCCCCAAACCGACAAAATAATTATAATTTTTTTCTTCACAACGCCAACTTTGAGTTGTCTCATCGGAACCAAGTTACAAATTTCAGACTGTGCCAATGAATTTTGTTGCAATATTTGGTACCCATAGGTCTCATCTTTGAAAATACAGACTGAATTAGTCGCCGAAAAAGAAATTATTTCTTTTTTTTCAACTGGGCCTCGGGATATTATAGTCACAACGATAAAAATTAAAAAGCACAGAGACGTAGTTCTCTTTCGGACACGCTTCTCATGCAGTAAAATCAAATTACGTTTTTACATATCATCATACGCAGAAAAATTCAAGACGTAGGTACGTACTTATATAGATATTACTAGAGCTTAGTTTGATACACCAGCAAGTCATTCAAGGGCATATAGAATAGGAAGATTGTGTTACGCCGAGCTTCCAAGTCTTAATATCTGTTAATGCAATTTATGTGATTTCCTTCAGTGTATTGTATATATGTTTTACATATACTTTATTATTATGGTAGTATATGTAAATTTTCTCTTGTTTGGATTATATATATATAATATATATATATATATATATATATATATATATATATATATATATATATATATATATATATGTATATATATATATATATATGTATATATATATATATATATATATATATATATATATATATATATATATATATATATATATATATATATATATATATATATAATTGTGTCTCCAACAGACAGCTGTTTCTTTTTTTCTTTTTATTACAACTTACAACAAGTGTGGCCACAGACTCTATATCCTTTCCAGTACCGTTTGGTCGGGTCGAAACCTTCGCTTCAGACCCAGAGGCTTGTAATACTCAAACGAAGATATGCATTACTATTAAAATAATGTTTAAATCCAAACTTTTCCCGTTGCATAGGCTCGAAAATGCTTGTTGCCTGTTCCCTGAAATAAATCATAGGAAACTGAAGCAAAGAATTACGTGTTTGGATTAGTCAAAATATTTCTTGGATTTTCCCCTATGAAAATGTTTTCCTTAAATATAGATGGGCTTTTTTTGCATTATCAGTAGATGTATTTACTGATTATTGCCAGGTGCATTTTATCAACTACATATGGGTATATTATTGCAATAGAAGGTGTATTTTATGGATAAATTCTATTACGTTGGTGCAGAAATAAGTGCAATTTCTCACCATCGACTTAAAGGTAGTATATTTCAGGCCAGAATGGAATATAATCGGAATAAGAACCATTAGAATCCACACATTTTTGCCTACTGAGAAAACGCGTTCATTTATTCCGAAAGCATAGAATTCTGGGGTCCTGGAACCAATGGAATTTCCGAAGGCGTTTTGAGATGCTTGGTTGTTGAAAACCTTCCCTTGCAGGGAGTGGTCGGAATATTTGAAAAAAGTGGTTGTCAGTCGGAGAGAGATTGGATGAGAAAGCTTGGTGAGGTGTAGTTTCGTTGCCTAGTTCGTTAAATTTCTGTAGAAATCGAACGAAATAGGCTACGAGCATTATATTAAGAAGAGATGACATATTTTTGAATAAACAGAAGGAAAAAAATCATTGTATGACACTTGACAATATAAGTATTACCTGCTTTTTTAAGTTCACTCAACATCACTTTTTCGTTTTTACCGAAAAGGATGGAGAGTAGAAATAGCGTTTGTTTTGCAGTCATTCATTATAGAGACAGTGCATACCCAGTCCCACTGCCAGCTCCAACCACTCAGCCTAACGTACTACTATCACCATTTTGGGATTTGGAAACGTTCAAGAATTTTTCCATGTAAATTGATGGTAGTTGCTTCATCATTCCAGGTTACGAAAGTTTTTTTTTCCCATATGAACGCTCCACTTTTGGATAATGGGAAAAACATGTATGACATTTTCCTTACGTAAAACTTGGCAAGATGTGGTTGTTACCATTTCGTGACAGTCACAGTTCTATTTTTGTACGCAATCAAAATTGGCTCTTGTCCAACAGCCACGGAAAACGGAAATATTTTAGTTACTTTTTGCACTAATCGTGTCAAAAATAACACAAAAAACGAAGCAATCTCGTCACGACTAAATATATAGTTACACACATGGCTCGAGATACTTTTTCACTGGTGCCATTAGTCGGTGTTCGAGTACAGGTAAAACGCTATGTTTCCAGAAGCTGATTTTCTAGGTAGGCCTTCTCCATTTGGACGATTGGTGTATCACTACCATCCAAATATCTCTCCCCAACCTATTTGTCATTATACCGGATTGAATTAAACTAAGTTAAGATATCTTCCCATGTATGCGTGGAGACAATTGTTGGAGAAAGACACCTCGTTTCATCCGCTGATCTTACAAGTGTATGCATGTAATAATCATATCATGAGGGTTGAGTTCCTTGTCTTAAAATTAAACCATCAAAACTTATCTTCATCAAGACTTGAACGCTGACTTCTGGCCAACAATATTTCATAGGAAGAGTGTGCTGCACCATTGTTTTTGAGCGTAGAAACAGCAAGTCTATCCGGAAAAAAATCGTCTCCAATGATAAAAAAAGTTTTAAACTAGAGTATAATCAGCCTTTCCAGCTGCCTGAGAAATAGTTGTTAAATATGACATAAATATTGTTGCTTAGTATGAATTATAATCAATCTTTTTAAGCATTTTGACGAATGCAATAAATGTCAAGAAGATTTACGCAATATCTTTGAAATTTTCAGTTTTCATATACTAATGCAACACATGGAATTATTGATATGAAGACAAATCAAAACGAAACTTGGACCGATTTCTTGGCATTTATTCGCGCAAACCGACAGGTCGAGTAATCAGAATCGAAAAATGTATTTTTGACTGCATTTTCTTGGATTATGGCTGTCCGGCTATTTACAACACCGGTATCACAAACTTGAGAGCAGAGAAAAGAAAACACCAGCTGTTCCTGTCTTTATTGCTGGGTTCAACCACAAAGTTCGATATTTTAGCCGGGCGTTCAAATATGGATTACCATATGGAGAAAAATTCTTTGGCAGTAATTGTAATAATTGGATCAATTCCAATCAATAAGATCATTCCAAATTGTCAGACGGCCTCTGCTGATAAGATGGCTTAAGAGCAGGCATTTCTATGAAAACGAAAAAAAAAAAAAAATCAAAAACCAAAAAGCCAAACGAAAAAAACACTCGGTTGTAAAGGGGAGGTAACTCTAACCTGCGCTTCATAAAACAGGATGAACCTTCGTCGCGGGCTTTTGTATGATTTGTTGTAAATGACAAACCGGGGGATTGTTGAACTGTAATTATCGATTATAATGTCGATTCTAGGGACTTTTAATAGGCACAGAAAGCGAAGAAGTTAAATAATTTATGGAGAATAAATGCCAGTTCGGTTCAGTGATGCCATGAATTGGAATGAGGGGAAAAATTACAAAACATAAACGGTAATAGAGAAAAAAGTAGACTTCTGGTCACGAAAGCAACTCTGAGTGTAACAAGTATGTGGCCTATGAGCAGCTCTTTATACATAAATGCATAATGTATGAAGGTTTCTTTCCCGCATATACTTGCATATATGAATATGAGGATGTCTGGGAATCGGTAGAATTGGTTAGAGTGTAACAGAACGTGGGTGATTTGAAACACGCTTCGTTTACTAAAGTCAAAATTGATCGTTGTGGTTTCTTTCTTTCTTTCTTTCTTCATTCTCCTTCTTTTTCTTCTTCTTTTTTTTTTACTTCTCCTTCTTCTTCTTCTTTCCAGATATTTCAAAATAATACAATTACCTGATGAAGGTATCGAAGATAAAATTTTCAACTTTCAAAAAATAGTTCACTGTGAGAGCAATCGCTAGGTTGTCATAATACCGGATTCAAGGTTTACAGTTCAGTCCTAAGTTCTTGTGAGTAAAATTTGGTTATCCATAACATTTATTGAAATAGAACCTTGCCGTACGACAATGACCATCAAACTAATCCCATCAACTGTTGCTACTGAAGTGGGTGTGATTTTCACCTAGCACCAAGCACTTGTAGCATTGTGTCGTACTAAGCTAACTTTATTAATTATTAATACAATTAATTTACTCATTGCTGTCAAAAATATCGACAATAAATGAGTAATTCTGCAATTGCATCGCACTTATGAAATATAAAAGACATTATGTTGCACAGCATTTTCTAGTTTATTTTCAATATTTCTTGAAAATCAAACTTATCTAAAGGTGAAATTGAGTGAAGATACAATTTATCAAGTTTAACGTAACTTAAAACTCCTTATGCATTAAGTTACAGATGTTGCTGAAGATGTAAGCGTGACAAATAACAAATGCACACTGCTAAGTATTTTATGTATGGATTGTGAGTTGGTTCTCTAAGACTGCTCAATACTTGTGATCTTGTGTAGCAATAAGTTAAGCTTAACACGTATCAATACTAAACGGTTGCCAGACGTAAGAGGATGGTTAGCAAGCCAACCTCGCAAACTACTAGCTACTTCGATTCTCACAGATGCTATATTTCGTGGCCTTGTGCCAGAATAGGCTAAACTTGGTAAATATCTGATATTGGTATGTAGCTGTGTATTTATCCAACGGCACGGTGGTTGGCTTTTGAGCCAAGATAAAACTAGGACTCTAATGCTGATTTCAAAGGCAGGCAATGACATTCGATTAATAAGGTTGATACTATACAATCTTCTTATTCTCATTTTCACCAAAATTTACCACAGTGGTAAATATCATATCATGTGCTGAATCGAAAACCCCATTGAAAATGAAAAAGGAGAAGGAAACACGTCAACCTGTCAAATCAGGACAAAATATCACCACCAGCCGCTGGGCTTACGTCTAAATCCTCCTAATATCCAAATTGTATTCATATTCATATGATTGGCTTGAGATAAGCAGTTTAATCTTCAATGCAGGACAGACAACGTTCATTAACTATGATTCAAGTAAAAAAAGAATAATCTACATAAAGAGACTTACCAGCGATTTCACTGGTTTTAATTCAGTCGTTTGATCAAGAAAAATCAAGGAAATCAAGGAAAATCCGCAAATTGAGAAACATGCAACGTGCAAATGAAGAAACTGCAAGACAGCACAGTACACCTGAAAAAAGAAAAGAGTAAGGGACATCATAGAATCCATGAAAAATCTCAAATGACAGTGGGCTGGCCATGTTGCAAGAATGGCAGACAACCAGTGGACATTGCAACTCACGACATGGATCCCCCGAGATCACATGCGCAACAGAGGCTGGCGGAATATTAGATGGTGAGATGAACTAGACAAATTCAGAAAGTACTCGCTCCACAATCTATGATAGAGAATTGTGGCGAATCCTGGTGAAGGTCTATGTCAAACGACGGACGTTTAAAGACTGATGATGATGATGATGATCTAAGGCCTCGATTGGCATTTGTTAAACAGAATCTTCCACAAAGCAATAAATCTGGAATATCAAACTCACTTTTGGAATGAGGGCTGCTAGTCGACCTGTGTAATTCTGTTCCACGATTAGGCACTAAAACATTACTTGTATAAATCCAGAAAACTGGCAGTTGTCGTGTTAACTGCATATTGTACAAAGATTTCTTCCAGACTCTTCCTCCCCGGTTCTCATTCCGATTCACAAGCGTTACAGCACAGCTTTTCAATGCCTGATCCCAGATTCGTGATACCAGTGTATCGAACACTGATAGTGGCAAATCATTCATCGCATAGGTCGGTAAATGTTCGCATCGAACTGTACCACGAAGAGCTCATTGTTTACGTTCTTCTCCTCGTTTCCCAATCGGCTTGCAAAAAAGAATAATTATTCTCAGACTGCGGTCAGCAATACTCTTCTAGGATTGCTGAAAACAAATGTAATGACAAAATGAAACAGGATTTGTATAAAAAAACAAACTTTTCGTCCATTTTTGCAGTTTTTTAATCGGCAAGGATATTTGAGATAATACTGCATATCTCTGAAAGCAATCTCTGTTTTGTGGATAGATTTACTTGTGCTGAACAAATGTTTTTCTTTCCTTCACAGATAAATTTAAATAACATCGTTGAGGGGAAACAGAGGACAACTCTTTCATTTCTCTTATCTCTTCCACTTTTCCAATAATCTGCACGGTGATCTCGATACCAATCATATTTAGCTAGTAGTGTAGTCCATGATATCACTGGTAGGACATAGAAAAATAAGAAAAAACTTTCATTTACTTTCGTGATCACATACATAGTAATACCACAGATACTGAGAATCTATGTGGAGAATAGGCAGGGGTGAAGATTCCCATTGTATATTAACCATGCGGATAGATATAATGAATGTAATATAATATTTTGATTATCTATTTTTTTACTAGTTTTTATATTCATCGAGGTAAAACCTAGTCAAAATTAATAAGGAAAATATTGTTATACAATACTTCATTCAATCATGAGAATAAAAATGATTATGATGATCGAAAACAATTGAATACATTTGCCTCAGTCATACTTCGTAAAATTTTCAAATTTGATTTCAAAATTATCTTCAACTTGTTACCATAAATTGTATGCACTATCATTTTGGTTCTGTGGCTCGCCCCTTACAACGTAACTTGAAATAAATAAAAAAAGAAAGAAGCTTAATCAAATTTTTTTTTTGGCTTCCATACTTTAAAAGAGCGGACATTAGTTTTAGCATAGACTAACAAAAAAAGAACCAAATTTGGTACATATCATACATGCACAGCCAATTAACATTGATTTGAGGATTCAAAATGTTTTTGAGTGTCTTCTCTTTGTCCACAGTTACCGTATTGAATGTAAGGAAAGCAATCTCTAAACATCATTTTTTCTATGTGTATGCAAGGTTAATGTTATTCTCCCCGAGAAGAAATATCCCCAGTAACCACAATGAACAGATTGATAAAAGCTATCTATTATCGCAGACAGGAAACAGTCATCCATTTTTTTGTGTTGCTCTTTTTAGTTCAATTCAATTTTCATTTTTTTTTTTTTTGCGAGCAACGAAATTATCATGGAGGGGTCAAAGTTCTCTAAGTGATGTCACCATGAAAGGGTGCAGGTCTTCAAGTTCAGCATTGGAGTTTTCTTTTCTTTTACTAAAGCAAATATAATCGTCAATATATTTTCTACTTGTGAAAAAAGGCGATACTCAAAGAGATAGTTTTAAAGAAATGTTCAACCGATCTTTTGTCTTCCTGCCTTAGGATATTACATTTTTGTTTCAATTTCAGAGTATTGACAGAAAATTTATTAAATGAAAGTGGCTTTTGGTAAGAATCAATCTGTAATAAAACAGAACGAAAGACGTAAACACAATGCGTGCGATAAATCAAATTGTCTGAATCGTCTTCCCTGCCGGATATTTTCTCAATTGAATACAAAAATAATTCTTTTACAGCAAGAATACATGAACTCGAAGCCTAAATGGTAGACAAAGGTGCAGACGACTGAAAAGTCAGAGGTTTGATTCTAAGTGCAATATCAGTGGATTTAAAAAAATTATTTATTCATTAAATTAAAACACCAGTGATTTGAACCAGATCCAAAAGATTGTCATTGCTAAAGATGGTGAAGGGTAATGGTTAGCATCAGAAGACGTCGTGGTGTAATGGTTAGCATCACAAGACGTCATGGTGTGATAGTTAGCATCAAAAGACATTTTGGTGCAATGGTTAGCATCACAAGACGTCATGGTGAGATATTTTGCATTAAAAGACATCTTGGTGTAACGGTTGGCATCAAAAGACCTCATTGTGTAATAGTTAGCATCAAAAAACATCTTGGTGTAATGGTTAGCATCACGAGACATCATGGTGGGATAGTTAGCATCATAAGACATCGTGGTGTAATGGTTAGCATCAAAAGACATCATTGTGTAATAGCATTGCAAGACGTCGTGGTGTAATAGCCAGCATCAAAAGACATCGTGGTGTAATGGTTAGCATCACAAGACGTCATGGTGTAATAGTTAGCATCAGAAGATATCGTGGTGTAATGGTTAGCATCACAAGACGTCATGGTGCAATGGTTAGCATCACAAGACGTTGTAGTGTAATAGTTAGCATCAAAAGACATTTTGGAGCAATGGTTAGCATCAAAAGATATCATGGTGTAATGGTTAGCATCAATAGTCGTGAGTTCGAGCCTCACTACATCCCACAATACTTGCACCTTTCTACTAAGCTAATCTTGGGAAATACCTTTCAAAAGTTGACATTTTTCAATTATATTTTGGAGGATGTTAAAGATTGACAATTACATGAATACAGTTTTCAAGTGCTCAAATTTAGAGTAAGTCAAAATTGTCATATCATTCGTAAAATATGTATTTGTTAAAAATATTCGTCTGTGCCATCCAAATGAATAAACTTATTTCCATGCTCATACTTGGTTGGGATCCAGATCAGTCATGTAATCAGATATTCGCAGCTTTGTCCAAAAAAGTTTGAGGATCGATTTGTTGGTTAGGTTCCATGTTTCAGTTCCATAGCTGGCTATTGAGTCATGCTCAACTTTATATAGAGATCGTTAGACAACTCACTATATTTAAGAAACGACAGGAGTCTGAGATATCATAAAAACCACCAGAAAACTCAAGATGGCTGGCAACCACTGGGCATCACTGGAAAACTCAAGAATGGCAGACAAACATCGGATATCACGAATCATAACATCGATCCCCACGGATCATACGCGTAATTGTGGCCAACACAAAGTATGATTGCATGACGTGCTAGAAAATTTAAGAAAGTACTGGCTCCGCAATGCCCATGATAGAGAAGTCTGATGACTCTTGGGGAGGACAGATGTTCAACGACAAACGTTAAAAAGCTGCTGCTAATGATGGTGAATCCAAAGAAGAGGCTGATGGAGTCAAAAGTTTATAATGATACTAAAAAAACCCAGCAAAATTAGACATACCATTTTGTTTTTGTTTTCTCTGTTAGTTTGTTAATCCCACTATAGGGTTAGAGGTAGGACTTGAGTTAGGGTATGGGTTTTTGTTTTCGGAGTAGAGACTAACGAAAAATACCGAGTATTTTGTCTATTTTTTGACAGGAAAAAGAAAATGAATCAATTCTCTTTTCCCTCTGTACATTAAAATTATAGACGTTAGCTTTTACTGGGGGTTAACAAAAAGTCCTTAGTTTTTATCGAGACAAGGCTGTGCTCCGTATATACATGTATACAAATATATATATATATATATATATATATATATATATATATATATATATATATATATGCTCACTCATATTACTTAAGGACTGTTTATCAGTTTCATAGTTCTATGTATGAATATATATTCGTGCAGCGAGTTGGGAGTTTTTGCAAAAATACTTCAACGTTGAATGATTTGACAGTTGCCCATATTAACATTCTCTTCAAAGGTTTGCTCCTCTTAATTATTGATTAAAAATGACAGAATTCGATGCTTAATTACCAATTGTATCCCATATAACCCAAAATACATTGTTACTCCAGTAGGGAATGGTTGAAAAGCAGTAAATTCCATGAGACAGCTCAAAGTAAAAGCTGAAACTTTGCTCATACACACCGGTTTCAAATGCAGTTAACGCTAAAATACAACCGTTCATATTTCTCTCATTACTGCAAGTTCCTGCACTGTCGCTATATATGTAATGATTATGGTGGAGGAAGTATTGATCTGTTGATTTAATAAATCCTACCCATGATATCAGATCACGGGTTAAAAATATGTTCGCCCCAGAGGAGCCTCTGTGTTGTCATATACAATCCTGGACGGTTCTTGAATATTGATAAATGCAATATTCAATTATACGTCGCATATATATATATATATATATATATATATATATATATATATATATATATATATATATATATATGTTGCATATATATGTATGTGTGTGTGTGTGTATGTGTGTGTGTGTGTGTGCGTGTGTGTGTGTGTGTGTGTGTGTGTGTGTGAGAGAGAGAGAGAGAGAGAGAGAGGGAGAGAGGGAGGGAGGGAGACAAATAATTGAATATTACATCTATCCAACGAAGCTGTGGATACGAAGTTTTATATTTAATGGAATATCTTGCTGACATTTGCAACCCCTCGTTTTTTTTTAATTTGGCAAGACATCAGTATATTTTTTATGATTTATGAGATATTCGTTTTCTTTTTATCACGTCGCACTTATTTCTTAGATTAATTGTCCAGGAACAATTACTTTTTACATGGCTAAGAAATTGAATATTTTAATGTTAGATTAAAATATAATCCGTTGAAGGGAGTTGATAAATGATCGCAAAAGTTAATTAAAATCAGTTGGCCGAAATTAATATAGGAGAACCAGACAAAAGTAACTTTCTAGTCCGTTCATTACGTTCTCAGTAAACTTACGCAAATTATATAGAATTCAATGGAGAAACTTCTGTCTGTGAAGCAAAAACGTACAACACAGCTTAACGGCTCAAGACTAATAACCACTGAATTGTGATCTCTACAGAATGAACATAAAATAAAAGCTACTTTAATCTACTTCGTGGCTACGGTAGCTGTGTAGTCCTGTGTAGCATCATTAGTGGTTGGTGTTCGAGCCTAAACAAAAGGCCAGGATTTGATGATGCTTAGTTTAATTACAGCGTATAAAATTAGCTCAAGTTTTCGGATTTTTAAATCCTCTTTATCTAACCGTGTGAAGATCTAAGCTAAACTGACAAAATATCAAGCTACTTACTGATATCTATCAACATTATATTTTCAGTAAACCCGTGTATACCCCGGAAGTTACAGTATAGAGATATTAATCATAGATGCGTTATATTACTATGATATTTATAACTATTTCCATTAGATAATATTCATTTCTTAATTGCATAATTGTCCTCGTTGACAAAGAAATAAAACAGTAAGCAGTGAATGAACAAAATAAAAAATTGAAGTCAAAGCAGTTATTTGCACCTTGGCCATTTATCTAAAAGGTAAGAGTAACGCTATGTTGAAGCGGCTACCTTAATGGTCGCAGGTTCAATTCCTGCAGCAGCCCTATTTTCTTTATTTAAAAAAATTCTATATACGCTGTCTAGACCTAATGATACATTCACTGTTTAATAAACATAGGGTTCCAAATTATTATAACGTATTTATAATTATTTCTGTCGGACTATATATCCATTTAATGATAATTTACATATAAATATATAGACAGGTATTAGTATTCCACAATAAGTGTAAGGAAGAGCCATATTGCTTAGAGATTATTTCATATCTAATAACTTTGATATTAAGTAAAAACGTTTTTGCGTTCAGAGAAAATTTCAATGAGAAAAAAAGATATATATTTATACACACACACACACACATATATATATACATATATATATATATATATATATATATATATATATATATATATATATATATATATATATATATATATAATGCAATGAAGGATTTGCTACTCAAACACGTTTATGTTCCTGCTATGTTTGGGTTCCTTCAGGCAAATGAATTGATTTATTTAAGATCCCTATCTAGGAAGTTTTTTTTTCCTTTTTGGACGTCTATTTCTATAGGGAAGAGAACCTTTGCTTATTCGATTTTATAAAAAAAAACAAACCCAAAAACGGATGTTCTTTGCAAAACAAATCATATATTGTGCATCAAGCTGAAATATCTACCCAAGAGAAACCCTTAGAAATCTTATATTATATAGAAATATCCGAACACCCTTTAAACTGAGATTAGCCAACCATATATCATTTATAAACAAAAATAACAAAAAACAGCACATCACTGTCATAATATTATTGGAGACTAACCGATACCAACCTGATACCCACTGTAAAAAAGAAAATATTGAAACAAAAACACATACACATGAACATTGAAATTCCATGTTACCTATGCAAGATTTGAAATCCTCACGTTTGCCAATAGAACAAAAAAAAAACAAGACGCAGAATTATTGAAGAGAAAAATTAAAGTGGCGTCAAAGAGTCGGCATCGCTCAAAATTTCAATTAAAACATAACTCAACACCCCACATATAGGTGTACGAAAATCAATCAACACATCTATCTTAGTCCTCTCGTTATAATCAACAATAGTAGTCGGAACATTACTAATAACATTATTTTTAATAACATTATTATTTTCTACCCCCAAACGCTTTGGAAACAACCGACTCACATTTTCGTAATTATTTTAGATATATAGAAAAATACCAAACCTGGAATAATTGAACAAACAACTAAAGTCATGTGAAAGTGAAACTGATTTAATTGAGAGAAAATACTCTCAAAGAGGACACATATCACAGGGAGCTAATATTTTAACAACATACTAATAAAGAAAGTGCCAACAGTATATCCTGCTAATTTATGATTTATAACTTCCAGACAGTAAAGTCTCCACCTTGAAAAATTGAAACACACAAGAAACAGTGACAAACAACTAAAGAAGGAAAAGAAAAAAAGAAAAAGAAAAGATATATGAATAGAATAAGAAGGCTTCCCACCTTAGAATAGTAGACATTCACCAAAAAACGTCCCAAATAAGGATCTAAAATGAATCTAACCTGAAAGAGCCTAAACAGAACAGAAACATAAACATACTTGTGCAGCGAATCCTTGACTTTATCTTATTTTAAGCTGATCTTTTAGTATTGAATGTATCGAGCAATTTATGAAATAAACCCATCACTTATCGAATACTGCATCATATAACACAATACTATATTATATCCTTGATTTGCATTATACGCACACACACACACACACACACACACACACACACACATACATACATATATATATATATATATATATATATATATATATATATATATATATATCAGATGCAAAGATAAGGTTGCAAGGATTTGACCATGAAAAAATTACTTGCTCTAACAAATCGTTTCCACCATCTTGTTCAGTATTTGCAAATTGGCTTGTAAAAGATATTGCTTACAATAGATAAAAGCAAGAGTCTATACCATATTCGGTTTCAGGGCGGTGTTTAAATTTCTTGAGCTATCGAGTACCCTCCCACGTACAGAACGCTGTTAATGAAATGAAAGTTTTAAAGAAAGGCGTTCTGCTATCGACAGAGAGAGCTCCATTAAGAGAGCATTAGACTACAGATAAAGTTGTTAATCTGGCGTGGTATTATACTTGATAATATTTTAGTAAGAAAGAATCATGGTCTGAATTAGTCTTAGCTCTGTAGGCATACTCGAAATTCGCCGTTGATTTAATATAAATTAATATGCAATTTCCTCGGTATCAGTCGGAAAAGCTCATCTTGGAGTGCCTTACATCAATATGAAGGTTTCTTTTCTGGTCTGTCCGTTCATTCCTTTGTTTTCTGTTGCGTCGAATAAGATTTCAGAGGAAATACAAGTATTTATATCAGCTAAAGATAGTCAAGTGTAGGATATCTTCCTCTTTCTCATCGATATTTGGTAATTGTCGCTCAGTGTGACACAAGGCCTAACGAGGGCACTAAGATTGCGTTGTGTAAATCATCCAAGTTGGATAAGACAGAAAGCTTTGAAAATCAGCTTTCAAAACACTGGCTATCTGGTCTTAAGCTACGAAATATCTATAACTGTTGAACATAGAACCAAACTCTGACTAAAATGATGAGAGCGTTTGTACTGGAACCTTGCAAAGTATATTTTATTCAAAATCTGGCATTTAAACTCTTTTAGATTATATTTCTAAGAAAAGAACGGAGTCCTTTTGCATTGAGTACAGCGGCCGCAACATCGAAAGAGCACGAACTGATTCGATTCATTAATCTTTATAAATGACTGTTTTCTAACAATCTTTTTTTGTAAACGACAAGTAAAGAATTGGCGCGACCAGCTCAATCGGAGGTAGGAGAATCAGTTTCCTTCTCCTCTTTACTTTTGAAATATCACCGGATTTCGAAGTGTCAAATCTATGAATTGTGTGATGTAAGGATTGTGTGTATCATTGTCGACACCAATATTGTGAATATCAGAATCGTGTCTCAACAATAATCAGCGAAGAAATATCATTAACATTTCATTGAATGAGCTGCCCAAGTAGCAAGAGTGTCAGACCACCGGTGGACATTACGGCATACAACGTGGATTACCAGAGATCATATACGAAACAGTGGGCGGCAAACAATGAGATGACGTGACAAACAAGACAAATTCAGAAAGTATTGACTCCACGATGCCCATGATTGAGGGGTCTGGTAAATTTTGGGAAAGGTGTATGTCCAACGATGGACGTATAAAAATTGATGATATTCTTTTCAAACGGTATTGTAGCGTCCACGACTTCTATTTTACTTCATATACTTTTGTAATCATAAACCAAGCACTTCACAACAAGTTTCTGTGTCACGTTCGTGCTTTTTTTGATACGGTATGTTTTTTTATTCCTGCCCACGCCTTGTGGGGTATAGGACTGCAATCACAACACGCAGGAGTTTCGGGCAACTGCCATCAATTGAGCCCATGTCAGTCCGTCCACCTTTGTCTCACTTCAGACTGATCTCCAGGCCTGCTTCGACTTCCAAACTATCCCCTTTGGATTTCAACTCTCCATTTGAGTAAATTCGCACTCTCAAACAGGGTTATAATGTTCCAGGTCTGTTTTTGCCATTGTCGTTTGAACGTTGTTAGGTGAACTGACTTTCCACAGATTTTCACCTTCATGCACCTTGAGATCGCCCCGAAAAGGAATTTCCCTGACCAGCTCTCAATGAAATGATCTTGCTGCATTTTTAGTAGCAGGTGATTTTTACTGGGTGGAGCTGTTAGCCACACGCCCGACCCCGTCTTTTTCCAGGACTTGGGGCTGGAGATGATAACCCAAAGGGAACAACTTGGAAAGTTATTTTACGATGACGATTTTTCCTACTTAAATTTGAAAATATTTCCTACGACATTTTATGATGAAACACTGAACATTTTTAAAATTAGAAAAATAACTGAATGAAAATTCACAGTTGTATAGTTCGTGTAAAACTCTCATAAAAATGTCTTTCGTGTTATTTCCATTATGGATTTTCTATTTAGTCTTCGAATTTTACGACTCCTTCGCCATGTAATGCAATGCCGATCATATATTTGACACATACATTATTTCATTTAATTGATAAGCCTCTCCGAAAAGGCTGTTTTTTTTCGCTTCATAGCGTCGTTGAGGTGCAGCTAACGATCTGCAAACAGTTCGCCAGTAATGTCGGCAGAGTTTTAAGAGGCTTTGTTGTTTTGGGATATTTTTTCCGAAATCTTTCCATCAAGTACGCAGCGATATCGAAGTCAAGATTAAACGAGGAAGCTTGAGTACAGAGTTCAACCCCCAAGACATGCTTCAGTAACGTAGCCTTGCGCAAGACTGAGTGAGTATCTCTATTTCAGTGGTAAGTAAACTAGGCTTGCAGATCGTACAACTGAGCAGTGAGGTTGATCATCTCTAGGTGTCCCAAGATTGTGATATTTTGACAGATCAAGGCAAGCTTGGTAAATTACTCTACCTTACTGTCCAACAGTGTTCGGTAAGTAACTATGATCTATCAATAGATAAAAGCAACGACAATGTAGTGATTGCTAGCCATCTTATCCTCGAATCCATTACAAGCACTTTTTCTTTAATCTAATGTTTCAACATTTCTCTTGAAAAACCAGTTTTGTGTATTTTAGTTGAGTTCCAGATCATTCAATTAATAAGGTTTCTGCAATTTTACCAGAGGAAGAGGCTAATATCGTCAAAATTTCGAAAAACGAGAAAAACTAGCATTATAGGCCGTAGCATTTTGAGGTTATTCCATTAGTCACCACCAACGTTCCCTTTAGTTTTTGCATGGCCGGCCCAGGTCCAAAATGTCTGAGAAACTTAAATTCAGCTGCGTAGTTTTTTCTTCATTTGAACATATCAAAATTTGTGTTAGTCATTGAAATGTGATTGCTTGGCATAATTTTTTGTGTATGTCTGCGCATCTTAGCGGGAACAGTGGTCTCTACCAGACAAAAATGTTCATAAACACTTGAAACTGATATTTTAAATTCATGGTATCTCCAACAAGAATAAAGGGTTTGGATTAGGGTTTTTGTTCTTGATTTTGTGGTGGGCACTAACAAAAGAGACTCAGGATTTTTGGCCTTTGTCAGCTGATAGAAGAGAAAGTAACAACCTTTTTTTTACAATTATTTTCAGACTTACGCACTTTCAAACAATGGCCTTAAGCTTTTGGTTCGGACTAAGGAAGAAGACCTCAAGTGGGTGAGTTTGATCCTCACCGAATGGCTCAATTGCTAAGCTGGGTAAATATCTACTTAGACCATTTGGTGTTGAACATTAGTTTGCAAGATCGTTATGCAAGTCATTATAGTTGTTGTGAAATGAATAAAAATCAGCTGCAACGTGAGCTCCCGTGCAAAGCAGCGTAAGTTTATTGTTTAAACATTTTTAATTACACAAGCATACTTTTAAAAGAACCATCGAAGTTAATGAAATAAAGCACGATTGGTTGATCACTGTAATATTCTGGATCTTGAGATGGGAATCTATTATTTAACAACAGAAGAAGAGGAAAATTCCTCTTCGGGCGATCTCGAGACGCATGCAGGTGAATTTTACTAGTTATTCAGTCATCTTATTCTTGTTGATTTTAATTCTTAGGCTATTTCTTCATTCCTGATTCATGTTTAACAGTCGTGGTACGTGAAAACGACCTGAGTGTTGCTATAACAAGCAACAAGAATAAAATGAAAGAAAAATAGTCGAAATGAATAATAACAATCCTCCATTCGATGAATACAGACAGCATGTGGTTATTACGTCTATTACAATTTGATATAGATAAAAAAAAACATGAAGTGGAGAAGGTTTGATAAGGAAAAGTGTAGCTATATGATTAAAATTTGAACGAAGTTTGCTGATTGGCTTCAGTGGCTAAGTCATTTAGGCATCATCCATGCTAGACAGGCTCCCAAAGATACAGGAATATACGTTAAATGTAAAAGTGATCTAAACATTGCTGAAAAAAACCCAAAAAAACGATGAAAGAAAAACTAGTCAAAGATGGACGGAGAAAACGCTCAAGTTGAACGACCTAAGAAGAAGGTTTTTCCCCTCGTTGAGTTAATCTAATACGTTGGCTTACCTCGAAGTAATAGTTACACATTCCTCGCAGTTTTAGGGAGTTTTGAATGCTGCTTTTCTAAGCACACAGTCGGTTAAACCTTCCCTTCTTGGAACATTGGCGTGAGAAACCTTCCTTGCCTCATTCGTCATCATCTGGCCTTGTGCCGTACTAAGCCTAGCTAGGCAAATATTGAGTCGATGTAATACTTGTAAAATGTACAATATCTTTATGATAGAAAGGATATATTCTTCTCGGGTAACAATAGGAAGGAGTTCACAATTGTTCAATCTCCAGTGCTGGACGAGTGAAACCTAATAACAATAACATTCCAAGGATAAACTTACAATCTTTTAATCATAAATTCTGTGATAGACCAACCCTCTCGGTATCCATATTCAGTTGCATTGAAACAGACTTGTCCGTTCGATAACTGAAGAGAGGCCCGTTCAATTCCTATGGAGACTCCTGCCATTGTTCACCTAATACAGGTAGCCTTCTATATTTGAGAAGTAATAAGCAACGCTATTGATAACGATACCCAATATAACCTTGGAAAGGTTTCATTCCTCGTTACCCGATTGAACTCTCCTTATTCAACATGTCTCATGGTGATGCCTATATCATTAGGAGATTGCAAATCTTGCCACGACGAAAGCGACTATTAAGAGTTGGTTTCAAGCCACAGTTTACCTGCTCATAAATTAATTGAAATTTGATAAGTTGATTAAATCCTGAGCTGTATTGTTTCCTCTTCGACGCTTGAAACCTCGAACCGTCTCTTCGGACATAGTTAATATAAATCTAAAATCATCTTAAATAGAATAAGAATCAGCCACAGGAGTCGTTTATTATAATTAAGAACAATATAACTACAATTGGAGTAATGTTTGCCTCTGTGTGTGTGTCTGCTGATGTATGTACAAGCACAGTGACAACTCGGCAGTTGGCCATTTTATGAAGATATTCGCCTGATATATTAATCAACACTCGAGGCACTGCAGAATCGAGGTTGAAATTGCTAGATCAGTGCTTCCCATGTAATCTAATGCTCTGCAATTACTCGACAACTTGCCATTGTATAAAGTCGACATTAGCCTCATATGTTAATCTTGTATATGGAAGGAGTTGCTGGGTCGAAGTTCTTGAGGAATCTAATAAAAACACTCAAAATTGAAGATTACAAATATTTCATCATTTTTTGATGAATTATCTCCCTTTACGTTCGCTCCAGATATATCAGTTAGTACGCAAAGCAATGCAGTGTCGAGAGTGTAATTGTTTCATCAGCAGTTCTCGAGAAATCTGATAAGAATGGATAAAAATTGCAGATCATAGATCTTTCTTCATGGTGTCTATCAATTATTCCCCTTCAATTCGCTCTTTTGAAATTAGATATAAAATATCTTCTTTGGCAACAGAGAATTGACAAATTTCGTAGGTGATTTTTGCATTTCATGTATGGAACACAATCTAAAACCCACCATACACTGTGTTAGTCTAGTTCTATATTAAGTATTCTTTCAACTGTGTGATAAGAAAGTAGTAAAGGAAATATTATCACTGGTAGTGAATCAACTATCTAATAACAAGCTGGTCTTTAATATATCTTTATACATAATATATACATAATATCTCTATGTATAATGCATATATGTAATATCTATCTACGTATAATATATGTGTTTATGCATATATATACTCTCTCTGTATATTCTATTATATTTATATATGCATATATATAATATAATATTTATCTATGTAATATATATTTAAAATACTGACTCTCTCTCTCTCTCTCTCTCTCTCTCTCTATATATATATATATATATGTGTGTGTGTATAGAGAGAGACATAGAGGAAGAGAGAGAAGGGGACGGTCAGTATATTACACATATATATATATTACATAGATAAATTATATATATACATATATATATATATATATATATATATATATATATGATAGATTATATATAGAGTGTGCACGCGTGTGTGTGTGTACATATATATATATACATATATATATATATATAAACACATCTATTATATATAGATAGATATACCATATATGCATTATATATATATATATATATATATATATATATATATATATATATATATATATGCAGAAATGGATTCATAATCTGACAGAAATAATTATGTAGATGTGTTATATTACTTCGAATCTCTATTTGAAATGACGCTCTGTTATTGCACAGTGAATAAAATAAATAGTTAGTGAAAATGGGACTGCTTATGGAGTTCTATTGTTTTTTCATATTCACACTGTGTAGGGCAAATGATACATCCACAGTGTGATAATGTGGTGTCATCCTAAATAAGCGTTTCAAAGTAATATAACGCATTTATATAGATATTTCTTCCGGATTATGTATCCATTTCTCGATAATGTTATTGTTATCGTTTAGAAACAAATAGAGCAGATATAGACAGTGGATGAGTAAAATGAAAATTTGGAGATAAAACAGTAATTTGGGCAATTGAACTGTTGGCGTCTGTTTAGCGTGACAGTACGTTGAAGTGGCTACTTATTGATCGCAGGCTCGGTTCCAGCAGCTGAAGCCCCGTTTTCTCTAAGCGTTTATTCTATCTATGCTGTCACGACCAAATGATACATTCACCATATTATAACAGGAGTTCATTTCAAAACGAGTTTCAGAGTAATATAAAATATTAATATATGTAGAAAGAGAGAGAGAGAGAGAGAGAGAGAGAAAATTGAATACACACCATTATTTTATCCTGCTATGTCATTTGATGAAGTTTATTTACTAGGCTAAGCTTTTTTTATGGGAAGATGCTTCTCCATAAACTGCACAAATCCTTTTTTAACGTTCATGTTGCATTTTCAAATACCTTAAAATATATGGTTTATATTTTCTCATCTCCAATGTAGAAATCCATAAACAGAAATCCGCTAAAATTTATGGAGTATTTAGGAAAAATACACGTCGATATTACAATATTGCCAAAAGCAATCTTTTTAGATGAAGTTATTACTTGAAACTAAACGCCCCTAATGCCCCCTGATGACAAACACAGAGCGATTTATCTGTTTAACCTGATACCAGAAATGTATTCATGTCAGCAATATATCTTTCGACAGAAACAGATGCTTTGTTGACAACGTTGGTCTCTATTAAACGATCAGATCAATATTTGATCGGCACATGATGTATGAATATTGTTGTTAATCATGTGTGTCTGTTCATAGTATCAGAAATGCATTCCCCTGCAAATTGATTCTTCCAGCAGGAAAATGCTCTTTGCCGGAGGCTAGAAAAGCTCTACAAATAGTTCTGTGAACATAACCATGTTACTGCATTCAACTGAGCCGGCGCAATCGATCATCCGTGGGATGAGGCGAAATGAGCTATTTGGAGTATGGATCCTCCATCAGCCAATTATGGAGAGCAGTGGAGCCAGTATCATCCAGCATCTCTTCGGTCTACTTCCAACATCTTGTTCAGTCCATGCCCCGGCGAACTCACGTTGTTATGATGGAAAAAAAAAGTAGTGCAAATCTCTATTAGTTTGACATAACTCTACAAGTGGCCACTCTGAGTATATAAGCAATTCGATCTAAGGAAGTAGAACCAAGGATTTATAGCGGAAAGCTCTTCTCTGGTAAACAGGAATAAAGTAGGCGTATAGCCGTTGCTCGTAGCTAGCATCGGTACCCAAATGATTATAAAAGTTAGGCAGGATTCAGCCAAATTTACTTATTCAATCCGAAAAGTTTCATACCAGTGAAACGTGTCTAAACTACAGAGGAAGCTGCTTGTTGTGATGACGTGTATTTTAGATAACGATAATTGGCTGGTACGATTAAGTAAAAATATGAAAATGAAACTATTTACATTTATTGTCATAAATTCACATCTATTGTTGTACAATCATTTTGAATTTATTGTTATAAACAACTTCCTGTATGAAGATATTTTATAAGAGTAAGCAGAACAGTTTGATAAATCTTAAATGATTTTAAATGGAACACGCTGTTGCAAAAAATAATTGAACGACTGTGTCGTTAAAATATGAAGTCATGTAAAAAAAAACCTATTGAAAATCATGGTCAGAATAAATCATATATTTGACATCTCTAGCGTTTTCCACGTGGATACATCTAAAATAGAGTAAAAAAAAAACGTAGAAATATCCAGATTCTGGAGAGTCTTGGTGCTGTTAAAACTGTCAAAATAAAGCCCCCCAAAAGTTAAAAAAAACAAAACATTTTTTAGAAGGGGTCTAGAGGAGTACTGAGGCCAATTTCCAAGTCAGTGGATAAAACAGTATAACCATGGATGCTGAAAAACAAGCAAACATTTACAAGCACTCAAAAAGACTCACGTATTTGGAAAAGGATAGAACTCTTCGCTATCTCTGATAGCTATAATTGTTTAATGATTCGACCTGGCTGATTTTGAAAACCCCAACCGTTTGAAGATATTATTCTTGACTATGATCACGGTTTCCTTTGCTTAATGCATAAATAGATAAAATGAATGATTTATTAGAAAGAATAAAGTGAAATTCAATAATAATTAAGTACAAGATGGCACTTAGAAATGAATATCTGGCAACCAGTGCTTTTTGGTCGAAGGTTTCTGTTAAGACCAGTATTTTCATATCAAACAGTTCATGAACCTCTGACAACGTTCAAAAACGGCATCGATAAACAGAGAGCGCATAACTAGGCCAATGCCGTACAATAACTATAAACGGGATGAAACCCTGTTCACAAAAAAACCCATGGAAGTTTCAACTTCAGTATTTTCGACCATTTTCTTTATGCAAGAAAAGAACCTATCATCAGAGAAATAATCCCCGGTACCTACCCCCAAATTTAATCACCCTTTCTTCAGCCCATGGCCTACCATTCAACAAAATGTCATTAAAATTTAGTGAGAACTTTTGGAAATATTGTATGAATATATATGAATATATAATAAAAATGAAAAAAATATTTCAATGAAGATAAAATCCTTCCAAGAATTTAATCGATATTTCTTAACCCATGACCTGCTCATCAGAGAATTTTCATTTGAATTCATTGCTAACTTCATTGCAGACAGATAGAAGTGAATATAAATATATATATATATATCCCTTTCAAATATGTTGACTGATTTAAATTACAAAACGACTTTTCAGATTCACAAATTTTTCATTGGTGGACCTTATCTATTATCCGACGTTCAAAAAACTTTAAATAATTGTGCAAAATTGTTCCTATGATTTATTTTTCTGTTAATTTATTTTTCTGATTAATGCCAACTGTTGTCGACCTCTTACTATTGAGTTTTGGCTTCGTTTGCATATAAAGAAACAATGACAAGACCATGATGAACTGGTGACGAATTCACTCCCACTTCTAAAGCCCAACTTAGGTCGACTTGTTTTGCTAAAATCCCATTTACGAGAACTACTAATAAACGAGTTGAAATGGGTTGGAATGATATTGTATAGAGAAATTAATTCTGTTCAGTTTACCTTTTAGATTTTAATTAAGCAATAAAATTAGACTGTAGAGCAGCCAAGCTTGTTCTTCAATGGTTTTTATGAGTTCCAATTATGGTTGCTACGGGGGCATTTAGATGTATTTATGGAATCCGGTCAGGCTCGTGATGATATTCGAGAGTGATTTCTACTCCGCCCAAAGTGGCGATCACCCGGTTTGAGGATGAACGTTCGTAAAGATGCTTATTGACTGGCAAATGTGTGTTAGTGAAGGTGGGTTTGGGGTAAATAGGGGGCGATGGACGTCAGCGAAGCCAGATTATACCGGTTAATCTAATATTAGATTTGCATGTGTTAATTCATTTTCAGTATAGCGTGAACTGTTCGATACTTTGCAAATGGCGTGACGGCGTTAAGTGGAAGTGAATGTCGAACCATACCGGTTGAATTAGGTAATTAAACTCCTAAGCGCAGCACTTGTGTTTATAGCTCAGAGCATTGAATAGAGGGCCGAAAGGCTTGGAGTTTGGCTCACAGTGTTGAATGAACTAAAATCAGTAGGAAACTATCTTGAGTACCTGGTATCACACGACAGTAAACTAATAAACTTGTCTCACAAACCAACACGCCTTGTTAATGAGTTCGACCCTTAAAGAGCGCTTTACTGCTCTAGTTTTGTTCCAGACTGAATGAAGCTTAGAAATCATTTTGGCGTCTCTTTGTAGAGTTATGCTTAATTAGCTAGTCTAGCATACTGCTACTGTTGTGAATGCAGTTCGTTTCTCTTTGAGTGCCTTGTATATCTGGCCTTTTGCATTGTTCCAGACTATGTTGATTGCCATTCAGAAACAGTAAAATATTATAAGATAAAGGAAATAGAATGTTTAGAATCGATCCAGTTCTTATAAAATCTCGGAAATTGGCATCAAGTAAGTATTCGCGCTTTTAAAGAACCGATAATTTAGATTCAAGTAAATGTCCCGGTATTGTTCATTTTAAATAGAGAAAATTGCTGAGTAACCGAATTTCTCCTGGCAGCACAGAAAAACATTAGTTTTGAAGAAGTATTTGAACGTTTACAACAAAAGATGCTATTGGATTTTATAGCTGACAAAAAGAAAAAAAAAAGAAAAGGAAAAATCGGACCAACTATTCAAAGGCTGTGATTGGCACTATGTGAAAACACATCATCTCAGCTATGAGTGCCTACCGTAGAGTAACTACTGTATTGAGGTCGATACTCACTTGGTGACCCACATGTGTGACCTTATGTTATACTAAAGTTGGCTTAGCGAACGTCAGGGTTCCTGGTTTCAAAGTAGTAGATAGCACGCCGATCTTTATTGGATGGCCCACATTTGCGTTTCGAGATGAAGGGTTGGATGAAAAGATAATGCAGAAGACCGTATTTTCGTCATGATCAGAGGGAAGCCAAATTAAGAATGCCCTCTTGTTGGGATGTTTGGTCGATAGGAAACAGAATTAGGAAAAAGGAACAATTATTAGAGCCGACAAGCCCAGAGGACCAGAGTAGGTATAGGGAGTCTCAAAGCATTCAACAGGGTTAGGTAAGGCGCAAAGTAAGTCAGTACACTTTCTTACTGTTCGCTTCGGCATCGTCTGGTGTTTTAAAAATGAGTCTCTTTCAGTAGACGCACAGAATAAACGAAACATATTTCTTGATACATCCTGTTTGCTTTGTTTCTCCTGCGTTGATATAAGACGAGTTACTTTTACGATGCGTTCTTTCCTCAACGGTCATATTTTCTCGGCAATATATGTGCTCCTGGAATTAGCCTTCTGAAGAATCGACTGTTCGATACGGCTAACTCATTAACGCAGTAATGCAACTCTTGCAGCCTCGAGTCAGACCTAAGTTTAGTAAATATCAGAGCACATGACTTTGGAATAGAGTTTAGCCAGCTAGTTTTGCACACCATTACTACTGTGCGAAGTCCGACCTTGATAGCCTTGTGTCGAACCGAAGTAAACTTGTTAACTATCAATGTACCTGACATTGGAGTAGTTGATAGCAAGTTGGTCCTGCACACCATTATAACTGTAGTGAGTTCGATCCTTACTGAATGTCTACGTTGTGTGGCCCAGTGCTATACTAAGTTGAGTGCCCCTTGCCATGGTGCCCCGATTGGCTAGCTAGTCTCACAGGCAATTATTCCTGTTGTGAGTTCGATCTTAGTTGTGCTACTTACTGATGGATTCGATCTTTAATATGTACTTTACTCTGGTGGCCCAGTACCCACTTAAAGCCGAGCGTAGCAAATAACTACCAAAAGTGTTTACTAAGCTTAGGTCTGATACAAGGCTGCAAGTGTTGCATTACTACATTAATGTGTTACCAAAAGTGTTATCAGTTGAGAAACGTTCAGCAGACCTGATTCTCCTACCATTGCTAGTAAGTTCGACCCTCACCGAGTGCAAAGCTTTGCTACTTTCTGACCCAGCATCATTGTAATCGCTTTTGTCGTTGTCCCCTCTGGATAACTTCGTTACTCCTTAAAATATATCTAAATTAAATTTCGTGAGCAGGCTTGTGGAAAGATTCTACGTGGAGTGTGTGTGTTGAGTTGAGTCCAATTCGATACTTTGTTTGCATTTTATAAGCAAAAACGGGATATCGGAGTGTTAATAATTCTAATAATCAATTTCCACCCTCTCTATCTATTTTAACCAGGGACCTTTATACTTTCGAGAATTTTTTTATTAGATTTCATCGTTGTATTGCTGTGTCTCATCTTAATGTTCAAAGTGTAATGTCCTTCGACAGTTAAAGTAAAGTAAGCGTTGTGAATAATTGGAGTCTAGGAGAAGCAATATAGTTATAGATTTGGACCCTGCTTAGCCGTTAAGTTTCCGTGGCAGATCACTTATGTAAGACGAGTTTCTTGGGTATGGGATGCAAGTTCAGGTTTCATCAAAAGCTGCTCTTTTATCTCAATTGATGCTGATTACTTTAACGTCCGAAAAGTATCTGGCGAATATCGTTGTAATGAGATGGAGAAAATTAGTAAAACAAACAAACAAACAAACAAAAAAAAAAACATTACAGATTGAACCTCAATAATACAAGATTGTTCGGGACGGTTATTCGTATCCGATGTTTGGCTTGAGTGCATAAAAGTAAATTGCATATTAAAAATCTTTGTACTATTATTAAGAGAAAGGATTGGGGAAAAAATTAGATAAAAAAATTATCTAAAGAACCGGAGATATTTTGTAGAAGTGATGGCGTGAAAAGTTTTTTTAATCATAATAACTTGCATTAGAAAATATTTAAGCAAAAAAAAAAAATCAACAAAAAAACAACACGAAAAAAAACCACCACGATTCTAAAAATGTACAAAAACTCAACTAAGTATTAGATCGTAAAAACATTTTCATTACTATTTAATCATTTTACGTAATACTCTCCATTGACTTTTTTCCTATTTTCAACATATGAACTTATTTTTGTCTCTGAGTTTAGTAAATTTGGGCTATTTGACCTACACTCTGCCCGAAAGAAATACCCCCCCAGGGAAGGATTATCAGCCACTTTAGCATACACACAATTTGTGACAATATATGAATTTCAAAAGTCCCTTCAAACCTGTAATTCCATACATTAGAATACGAACATTTAGTGTACTCACTTTTGGAATGGTGGTACTGATACAACTTCAGTAAATCCCCCATTTTGAAGAAAAAATGTCCGATATTACAACTCTTTTGAGGGACTTGTAATTAGGGATGTCAGTTCTATAATAATTCCAAACCCCGAAAACTTTTGGTGGCTGATATTAGGAGTAAGCCAGATATAACCCCCAGTACGGTACAGTAAACCTTTGCCATTTTTTATCCTAAGCTTTACTTTTTCGCAAAATCAACTACTCTGACACTAGTTTCGTATCAAGTTTGCCAGATAAGTGAACTTAGCCTGTAATAATATAATATTTCTTCTTCCAATATAGATATCCTAAGGGGTCCAAATCATTTCTCTATAGGTACTGTTTATCTAAGAAAGTACTGGCTCCGCGACGCCTACGATAGAGAAGTGTGGCGAATCCTGGGGAAGGTCTATGTCCAACGACAGACGTTGAAAGACTGATGATAATGACGATTGTTTATCTAAGAAACAAGGAAGGTTAATTGCACCTGAATCTTGCGTTAATTCTACGGTTGAGCTTTTTGTCTTTTCTAATAATACAATACAAACCCAATGTTTCTGCACAGAATGTTTCTACACTTGAACAATTCAAGTCTGAAATGTAAATAAATAATTGAATCATATTAATAGAATACGAATTTTAGATATCTCAGCATCGACAGAGTAAATAAACAAATGAATAGATAAATAAATGACGAATAGAAGAAAGGAAATTACTAACATTTTTATATATATATATATATATTGGAGTGTGTAACAATTATGAATTCTAAATATTATGAACTTAGTGACATGTCTCATCCAATTAAAATCTCAGGAATTCAAATTTTTCATTTCGAATCCTTTTTTTTTCTTCGACAGAGGAAGCTTGTATTACCTCATTAACAATTCGAACACCTGTTCTAATCAAGAGAAAAAGACAAATCCATTGCGACCAGGTTGTTCAGATCAACGTTCCGTGATCGTGCTTCTGTATTGAAATGGAAGAAAGAAAAAAACCCAACAAACAAACAAACCAATGTGGAGGCGAGAAATCTCGATTCTGGTTTATTATCGATTTTTCTACTAACCATTGATAATGCAATTATGAATAGAATTCTGTCTTTGTTCTTTCCTTGGCTCGACCTAGTTGCATTACTCTTGTAATCTTTTTAATAACCAGTTGTGATTTGATTTTGCTTTGTTCGAAATCTATTTAACAAGATCATATCAAATGTTGTGTATTTCGAGAAACACTGTTTCTCCATTTTGATTAGAAATGAAAAAAAAATGATAAATAAAATGACTTGAGAAGCAATGAAACGGGGAAAAAAAAAGACCAAAAACTATGAATATCATTCGTTCGCGAAGCGATCAAGTACACAGGTGAAGATTTAGTTCTGAGTAAAGAAAGAAGAAAAGACAGAGGAAAAAAGAGAAATTCGATAACTGAATATAATTTGATTTCTTTCTTAAACAATCGAGGATCTCAGATTTATCCAGAAGTGATATAATACAGATTTAGAAAATTAACTGGCATTCTTTGAGAAACAAAAATGTTTTGAGATCATTATTTTATTTTTTCTGATGTACTGAGTTGCTTCGTACATGACATATAAACGTTGCGGAATAAACACAGGTCGTGGTAAAATGTAAGAAGCAACAAGAAGCGGAAACAAAGATTTCATATATTACCAATAACAATTGGTATAATCAATGAATAACGTTATCACTAAAATCCTTTGAATAATCACCATAAGCCTCTATACAAAAGATATTTCAAAATTAGATTGTTACTTCACTCTCCTTATTGTTGTAATCAATGAACAAAACTAACCAAGGAAGAAAGACAAGCGTTTGGCAGAGCAAGCTCAACCTTCAAAAATAAGAAGATCCCAATAATCCTAAAAAGAAAGGTGTACAACCAATGCATCCTCAGGATAGTCACTTATGGAGATGAAACATGGAACCAAAACAAGAGACAGATCCGCAAATTGAGACAAATGCAACGTGCACATGAAAGAATTATGCTCAACCTCACGCAGAGAGACCACAAGACAGTACAATACATCCGGGAGAAGATAGGAGTTAGGGACATCATAGAATCCATTGAAAGAAATCAAATGGCAATGGAATAGCTATTTTGCAAGAATGACGGACAACCGATGGACATCGTGGCTCACGAAATGATCCCCAGAGATTACTTGCAAAACTGAGGCCAGCAAAGTATTAGATGGAGAGACCAATCAGACAAATTCAGAAAGTACTGGCTCTGCGACGTCCTCGTTAGAGAAGTGGCGAATCCTGGGAAAGGTTTCTGTCCAATGACGGACGTTGAAAGATTGATGATGATCAACCCTAACCCCTAATTCTCTATCTGATCACCACGAACTTCTGTAGAAAAGCTCCTTAAGATCACATTCCCTTTGTTTCTGATATTTAGCCACCATCGGTAAAAATCACTAATGTTATTGTTATTTGCATTGTCAGTAGTAAAAGTTACGACGTGTAGGGCAATGAAAATAATGTTTCGCGGGACTTTGTTACTGCAAATTGGATCAACAGATTTTACATTATCAACGTCTGTGAAACAGAAAATATCTCGGTGGACATAAAGAACAACGTGACGGCAAATTTCGTTATAGTCACTTATTTTATTCATCGATTTGTGTATAGCTACCGGTAGATTCGTGGCAAAGAGGTGGTTATTCATTATTGAGAGGGTTTTTAGCTATCTCATTTGTGAGCCACACATGCTGCACTTGTCGGTCTGAAACTGTGGTGCAGAGACTGGGAATCTAGTCCGAAAGATATAGTTAGATCACGTTCAGTTCACAATGATGAATAAATATCAGGGTACCTCGTTTAGAAATAGTGGTTAGCAAGCTAGTCTCATACATCTACGAGTGGTTCATCCCGGTGGAGTTATGCTTTGTAAATATCAGTCGCAGGAGTAATAGTTAGCAAGCCCTTCTTGCTTACACATACTATTACTAGTGTAGCGGATCCGATTCTCACTGTGTGTCTAACAATTGTATCAGACTAAGTTAAGCTGTGCAAATACTTATAATCAAGCTATACTTAAAGTTCTATCTCACAATGGAAAATGAACTCAAAACGAATTCGTTTTACTTTTCTGTCGATTCATTCTATGTACTTCTCCATATGTGATATGCAATATCTTTATTACGTATTACACCTGAAGAAGGCCTTAGGATTAACCGACCAAAACAGGTTAACATCTTGGATGGGAAGAAGAGAACAGCTTGTCCGTACAGGAGTTGGTGTGTTATGACTTCTCTAAAATTTACATATTGTTGGAGTTTTGTTATCATGTATAGTTTCTAATTCTGTTTTGTGTCATATCTATGGACATGCACTGCAGAAATTGCATTGCAAAACGTGTGTTGAACGTGGAAAGAGTTAATATGAATTTTGAAGATGGGTCATTAAACTCCATAAAATGAAAGGTAAACAAACTTGGCAGCACTTTAGTCAAACTTTCTCGTTTATTGCAATCTAAAAAGTAAACAAAAAATAATTAATTCCTCCGTACAATATAATTCGAAAATCAAGTGTCCTGTTTCATCTTTATTTATTCCTGTAAATGGGATTTGCAAATGAAGTTTTTGCGTACTACGTCACTGTTATTGGTGCTTGTCTACACTGGTTTTTGGTCAAGTCATTTAACCCGTCATTGTTGTTACATACGAAAATAAAGTCAAAACTCAATAGTAGTAGTTTGACAAAAACAGCAGCAGGCAAGAACAGACCAAAGTTGCTTCCTATGTCGCACGACACACGAGGCAATGATATTCACCCCCATTTCTCGAACGGTCCATAGAGATCCAATCATTGTTTGTTACAATAATGGGTCTTTGCTTGCCTGACGTCAAAGATTTATTGCCTTACTAGGCTCCAACAGTGAAAGGGCCCCAACTGTTCTAACAAGCAACATCTCAGGAAAGGTGGGAGAGCATCAGCGTGAAGTGAATGCAACCTATCCCAGCCAAAATCTGAACTTAGCTCGCTGACCCCATCCTACATGCCGTTAATCGTTAGGCTACGAACACCTAAGTTAATTAAGACGATCTAATACTGAGTGTCAAACTTATAATCTTTACAACGACTTATGAAAGCTACAATGCGACAGCTTATTGAAATACAACTTTCATGAACAAAATACTAAGTAATAATTTAATCTGATTAAAGTGAAACACAAAAAGTTTTTTTTCCAAGAATACACAAGATCTCATATACGTTATTCTATTTTCCGCCTACTGCTTTATCAAATTTAATTTCCTTTTGCAGTCTAACTATTCATCTCAAACGTAAGGTATTTTGTAAAATTGTCTTTTTCGCAAATATTTTTTTTATTTTAATTAGATCAACGTTAAATTTTATTTTCTTTTCACTGGTGAGAAATTCTTCGCAAACATTTTTGTTTACACGTAGTAATGGTTATCATTTGTGCTGGGGCAGGAATTTGGATCTGATTCAGCTGAATTTCTCTCCACTTGTGTTGGGTGTGTTCACTAACAGCTGATTGTGATGTGCATGAGGCTTAGAAGTGGCTTCGTGATGATTTTATCATCACCCTCCCAAATACAAGCACACGCTGGTGTGCACGAACACACATACGCACACACACGGACACACACACACACACACACACACACACATACACATACACACATGCGTGCGCGCAAACACACACTCACACACACGCTGTCAGACACATACACAGGCAGGCTTGCACACATAAGAGCACATATACGTGCATATGTATGTAGGCACATCAATACGTACATCAACGATACTTCCGTTTCCTGATGACGTATTATAAAAGTATTCAACACAATAAATACATATTTCTCAATGTAACTCCTTTCTTTTTCAACGCATTTGATTCAGTGCTGAATATTAATCACAAACGTTGCGCCCTATGCAGTGGAAATTTTAGATCAAAATGCAGTTAATAAGTACGGGTTAGGCCAAGGACTCATTGATTGGTCCTTTTGGAAGGGAGAGGGAGTTGCTCATTTCTGACTCGTCTCAGTGGTTGCTGTGCAAGTCAAGTCAAAAAAGTTTTGTTTCGTTTGGATAAGTGTAACGATAAGCTAACAGGTTATCTGTGCTGTCATGGGAAGCGTCTATTAAGCAAGCACGTCTGCACTTTCATTCATACCAATGATTACATCTATAATGACATCGAATACTGGCTAACTACGTTCAAACTCGGTATATGTAGGCAAGCTTTCGTTTTTTCTTACGGTGGTCCATTGATTTTGACGTTAGTCAGCCACATTTGCGATTAGCTTTTGTCATTTTCTGCATGAACAAACTCAACGTCTCTGGCAGTTTGGGAAAAATTCCATGATTAGACATAGAATTTTTCAATTTACAACGAAAATTCGCTTTAGCATTCAACCTGTATATTTTGCATAACGAATTAGGATGGAAAGGATAGTCGGTGGTCAGGAATTAATGCAAGTGTAACCGACAGAAAAAGACGATTATATTCATAAAGAAGAATAATATATTGGAGGACATAGGCCGACACACACACACATAAATATATATATATATATATATATATATATATATATATATATATATATATATATATACGATTATAAATTCATTACATTACTTTCACATGGTGGATGTATCATTTGGTCTTGACAGTGTAAATATAATAAACAATTAAAGAAAATGGGACTGATGCAGGAATCGAACCCACGAACGATAAGGTAGCAGCTTCAACGTAGTGAGATGTACGTGTTAGACGAGCATATGAAATGTTTATTCATTTTCGGGGCATTTTAAGTCAATTTATTATGAAACACAGAATAATTTCACTTATTTTAGATGCATCAACAATTACCAGTTGCCATTGATAAAAGTAAGAGGAAACGATGAACCAGCATTTTAACCTCACCGATATCCAGTATAGGATATTCAGTATCATTATTACAAGCTGGATACCCTGGAAATTCCCTGGGTGTTTACAACTATGAATATCCTTTATCTCATTGCTCGTCCTTATGCATGAATCTTCAGATCCTCCAATCTGCCATCCATTCAAATGTTTGTTGCTGGTCCATGATTTCATATAAATGTTATACAAATATGGATAAGTTCCATAGACGAAAAGATTGCTGACCCTTCTGTAAACTACCCAACTACCTTTCCTGGCCTCCCCTTTCTACTCTCTTATTAAATCACCTTTTCTTCCTCAACTATCTTCAAACACTACTTGACTTCCTTTCCTTCTCTCTTTCTTTCTAGATAAAAGAAGTAATATTCCACACTATATAATTCATTATAATTGAAAAATATTTTCAATAAAATAGGTAATATTTTTTCATTCATTTGATATACAGTATACAAAGTAGTACATTCTGATGAAAAAGATACTCTACTTTGCAAATACGAATCTCAACCCAGATCTTCAAGGAACTTGTAACTTTGTAGTGTAACGAAGGAACAAACGACTCTGTCATCGGTTTTATTCAGATTTCTGCGTTTCGAAATTCTCTCTGTTGTGATTGGTCAGTTTTTGATGAAATGATCAATCACAATATAACTTAGGGAAAACGTGACAAGCGTACTAATCGTATAAATGACATAATTGCATTGCTATCATATCTATACACACGTTGCTGAAATCTTACCAAATAAGACAAACAGAAGAAGTTTTGTAGTAACAACAATCTAACCATATCAGCTATAACAACCAAAATTAGGACACTCATCCGGGTGCATCAGTGTACGATAATGATAATTCTTCATCTGAAAGATTTCTAAAGTTTTAATTTTCCTTTTGCCAAGAAAGAAAATTATCTCGTGATGATGATGATGATGATGATCATGATCATCATCATCATCATCCTCATTCTTTTAACGTCTGTCGTTGGACATAGACCTTCCACGGGATTCGCCACACTTCTCTATCGTGGGCGTCGCGGAGCCAGTACTTTCTGAATTCGTATAGCTCGTTTCTCCATCTAAAACTCTGCCAGCCTCGAATGTGCATGTGATCTCTGGCGTGGTCGTTTGTACTCTATTTATGAACATCCGCAGCCTCCAGAGGTGGCGAAGGATTCTATTCATTTTTTATATGAGCATGTTTTTGTGTATGTTTTTGAGTGCTCATCTTTGTGTTTGCGTGTTGCCGTGCCTCTGGCCATACCGTTTTATCTACTGACTTGAAAATTGGCATCAGCACTCCACGAATCCTTTTCTAATTTTTTTTTCTTCTTGGGAAAAAAGAAGCTTTTTTGACTCTTAGTTCGATTTGTTTATTAGTAACATTTAAATTTCTCAGAATCTAGGTGTTACTAGATGTTTTTTTTCACTCTGTCTTAAATGTTTCCAATTTAGTGGAAGACGCCAGTGATGTCATAATTATAATCTATTTCGACCATATTGATTTATCGATCGAATTTTTTTACATGATTTCAGCTTTTGACACAGCGGTTGTTCCGTAATTGACTGTGAAATTATCATTATTATTATTATCATTATTATTTGGAATCTCACACCAGTTACCTGGTGGTAACCGCTGGAGTTTGAGTGGCAGCAAGTCTCCTCAAGTCTCCAGCCCTCCTCTCCTAGTACTCATAGGTCGCAGTAATTCTGCGATTTACAGTTTCACACCGGTTGCCCAGTGGTTATCGCTGAAGGCTGAGTGACAATAAGTCTCCTCAGGTCTTCAGCTAACGTCTCCTCTCTCTCTTTTGCATATCATGACAGAGCTACGATTCGTTGCAGTACTTATATCTCTAGTACCTTCCTCAGTATCCGTGCAGTTCCCAGTAGTGCTGTGGTCTGTACGGTCTCTATCCTTCCCCTAATCCTGATCTCCTCCAGTCTCTCCCTCAGCGTTTGGGGGACAGTTCCTAGTGCGCCCACTATGACCGGTACTACCCTGGTTTTCATGTTCCACATCTTCCTTAACTCTCTTGCTAGGTCCTGGTATTTTTTCCTTTTTTTCACCCTCCTTCTTTTTTACTCGATGGTCTGCAGGCACAGCAACGTCTACTATTTGGCAGGCCCTCCTTTTTTTGTCTACTATTACTAAGTCCGGTCTTCTTGCCTGGATGAGGTGGTCAGTTTGGATGTCAAAGTCCCAGAGTAGTTTGTGTTTGTCATTCTCCAAAACTGCCTCTGGCTTGTGCTGATACCACTTTTCCACATAGTTGAATCCCATTTGTTTGCTTAGTTCCCAGTGTATCATCGTTGCTACTCTATCGTGTCTATGCTTATACTCCTTCTGGGCGAGTTGACTACATTCACTAGTTATGTGGTTTACTGTCTCATCTCTTTCACCGCACATGCAGCATTTGCTGTTTGTCTGTCGATTTTCGTTTTCATGTAGTTTGTCCTTATGCTTTTATTTTGGGCTGCAATGATGAGCGATTCTGTTTCTCTCTTAAGGTTCCCTTTTCGTAACCACGTCCATGATTTCTCGTCTGCTACATCTTGTATTTGTCTTTTAAACTCGCCGTACAATTTTTTCCCTTCCCATCTTTTTTTTCTTGTTTGCTGTACTGTTCCATTGTTTTCTACTTTATTGCTTGTTGCACTATCTCTCGCGCTCTTTATGATTTCTTCACTATTTGTTTGCACATATCTTTCTAGGACTATTTTAGCTCTCTGGACACAATCTTCTATGCTGATGAGCCCCCTGCCACCTTCTTTTCTTTTCACGTATAGTCTATCTGTATCATCTCTAGGGTGTAATGCTTTATGCATCGTTATAAGTTTCCTTGTTCGCCTATCCATTGATTGGAGCTCTTCCTTTGTCCATCCTAGGAACGGTCCTGTATACCTAATCTCACACCAGTTGCCTGGTGGTAACCGCTGGAGTTTGAGTGACAGCAAGTCTCCTCAAGTCTCCAGCCCTCCTCTCCTAGTACTCATAGGTCGCAGTAATACTGAGATTTACAGTTTCACACCGGTTGCCCAGTGGTCACCGCTGAAGGCTGAGTGACTATAAGTCTCCTCAGGTCCTCAGCCAACGTCTCCTCTCTCTTTCGCCTATCATGTCAGTGCTACAATTTGAGTTTCCACTTTCATTCCCCTTCCTCTGTTGGGTCACTTTTGACAGTTGTTTATTATTATTATTATTATTATTATTATTATTATCATCATCATCATTATTATTATTATTATTATTATTATTATTATTATTATTATTGTTATTATTATTATTATTATTATTATTAGTAGTAGTAGTAGTAGTGGTAGTAGTATTTTGAATTAACTTTCCTGCGTGTTTTTCATTTTGATGGATTAATTCAGCTTTAAATTTTATCTTTCACGATAAAATCAATCTCAAATAACCTGAATTTATGAGAATAGATAGAATATTTGACTACTGTTAAAACCGAAGAAGTTATAAATTTGGAAAATCTTCAAAAAGCAATTTCCATCTTAGTTTTTGACTCATGCGACCAATAACAGGTTTATTTATTCTTACTAAATCAATGAATTCAAATCTAAGTGAAGTGACAAAGTTGCTTCCCTTGTCGAAAGACACACGAAGCAATGATTTCGTCTCCATTTCTCTAACGATCCACAGAGACCTAATTATTATTTGAAGCAATTGGATGTTATTACAGGACCAGATGCTCACTTGCTCACACCCAAGATCAACTGTCTCACAAACGTGAAGGGCTCCAACAGCTCTGATATTTACTCATAGCTTGGGATGGTGAGAACTCGATTCATACTTGATTTTCAATGGCATTAGTGCAAAGTAAACACATGTGCCCGTCGGGGTTTGAACTTGGTTCGCTGATTCTATTCGCCATGCCGTTCACTGTTAGAACACAAGCATCTCCCTATGATTCAAATCACCGATCAAAATATCTATCTTGGACAGTGCGTCTCGATGAAGTCATAAGAAAAGGAGAAATTAAGCGAAGAACCACTCAAGGTTAGCAAGCTTTCGGTGGAGCAAGCTCGACTTTCAAGAACAAGAAAATCCCACTTGTCATAAAAAGAATAATATACAACCAAAATATCTTACCGATAGTCATCTAAGCATGGAACTTAACCAAAAGATTGCCCCCTAAACTGAGAACCATGTCACGTACACATGAGAGAACCATGTCCAGCCTATCATAGAGAGATCGTAAGACAGCACAGTATGTTGGAGAAAAGGATACGAATCCGAGATATCATAGAAACAGGCGGAAAACTCACATGGCAATGAGCTGGTCTTGTTGATAGAATATCAGACAACCGCTGGATATCACAATTCACTACGTGCATCTCAAGATATCATATGCAAAATCGTGGCCAACAGAAAGTAAGATGGTGTGACGAGCAAGACAAAGTACTTGCTCTGCGATGTTCATGATAGAGAGGTCTGGCGTATTTTTCGGAAGGTTCAAATCCAACGACGGACGTTAAAAGGATGATGATGATGATGATGATGATGATGATGATGATGATGAAGTCAGCTCTTTTACCCCCTCATCTTCGCCTTTCTGTCTGGAGAACTTGAAACAAACACATCGTTTACACTACGATCTCTTTAACAAGATAACAAAAAAGTCCATGACCAACATCGGACGCTAACAGGCTGCTACTGCTGCTGATAATGATGTTTTGAAAGGTTACGTTTGTCGGGCACAGAGTCTCAATTTGTGGAAATGAAGTTTATCTTTGAAACAAACACATCGTTTACACTATGATCTCTTTAACGAGATAACAGAAAAAGTCCATGTCCAACAACGGACGCTAACACACCGTTGCTGCTGCTGTTGATGTTTGCAAGTTTACGTCTGTCGGGCACAGAGTCTTAGGTTGTGGAAATTAAGTTTGTCTTGTGCTGAGTCCCAACCCGAAAATTGCCCGTTTGATTTGAAAATTCGCATCCCAAATCCCGGTTCAACACGGGCTCGAACGCTGATAACACGGGGAAGAAATACTCAACTACATCAGTCAACAACCAGGCTCCGACAAGGCTTGTTATAATAATAGCTTCAAAATACATTTTGTCATGAAGTAATTATTTATGTCTGGAAGTGCTGAAAATTTCATCTTTCTTACAAATTCTTTCTATTTCAATTATTTCAGTGGCGTTTGTCTAATTAGTAATCAATCGTTGGAGGTCAAAACTTCTTTTTTGTTTTATATACGTGTTACTGATTAATTCTATCTGACAGGTTCCCAATAAAATCTTGTTTCCCAACGGAAAAAAAAAACATTTCAATAAAACGATTCTTTGAAATTCAGATCCTCATCTTGGCTCGAGAAACGTAGCCTGTAAGATTCGTGTTTACCGCTCAATAATTTACTACTGCTTACAGAAATATCTAAGTATTCTGTGGCTACTCGCCAAGTTTACTAAACTTAGTTTAGTCTGGCACAAGATCACGAGTTTGAGGTACTCACTCACTACAGCAACAAATGTCCATGAAATTAACTTGGAAACCATCAATCTACAGTTAGGCGGTCAAAGCATTCGAAAAACTTCATATCGATTATATTAGGAACAGTCAGAGACACCGTCAAAAACAGTTTTCCCTCACTATATATGTTTTTCACGCCTAGAAACTACACCAATGGAGCTAGAGGGCTGAAAATTTGGACACTTACCCGTCATTATACCTACAGAGAGTTTTTTTTTAAAAATCCCATCGAGATAGATTTTAGTGTGTAAGGTCAATTTTACAATCTAAACTTACGCAAAATTGATTCTTCAGTTTGTGTCCAGCAGCGTTCACACTTACTGTTTTTTTTCGAACTTCTTATTAATTACGACCTAACAAGTTCATTGATAGAATTTTGATTGATTACCCCAACATGACATGCTGCCAAAAGACATTCGTCAAGTGACGGTTTATATTGAGTGACCAATCAGACCTGTAATTTTACGAATGGGTTGTATACGTGTACAGAACTCACATATGGTCTATCTTTTTGCAGAAAGAATTGGATGTCTGCATTCGCTTTTACTCCGATAATAAAGATCTGATTTTCATCTGTTTATATATTATATCAAATGTCAGATTCGCCAACCTAATTTGGCATGCATCCTCAATGAACCTAGGGGATCTCTCCAAGTGTCCAGCCGATCTCCATTTTTGTCACTGAATAATTTGTATGATATCCCTCATCCTAGTCGCTCCGGATCCATGTCTCTATTTTTTTTTAACTCCAAGAGTTATCCGAAATATTGCTCTTTCCATAGCTCTCTGTGCGATTCTGAGTTTGTTTTCAAGTGCTTTCGTTATTTCCCTTGTTTTGCATCCATACATAAGAGCTGGTATAATGCGTTTATTGTACATCTTACGCTTTAAGTATATTGGCAAAGTGCCTATCATCATGTCACTTTTTATACAAAATGCTTTCTAACCAATAACTCTACGTTGTTTTTTTTTCATCTCTCACTTGTGTGTGTATGTGTGTGCATATATGCCTGTTTGTCTGAGAGAATGCAAGATATTGGCTAAGCTGGGTAAAGTCTGGTATAAGGCCACAGAGTCAAATGAGGATCCAACACACTACAGTTGTAGTGGTCTCCGTGACTAGTTTGCTAACCCCACTGCCATGCGATTGAAGATACTTTTTTTTTTCTTTTTGGAGATTTTTTAAAATTGTTTTTCATCGAATGAAAAGCCTGATGATGGTATCTGGGGAAAAAGAGGAAAAGTATTTGACTCCCTTTATAAATACAATAGCGCCCATCCTGCGGTAGGGTAAACGAATCATATAGCACAGGCCTGTAAGCTTGTATTCCTTCCCTTTCAATCATATCGACGATTCCTGTTTAATTTTTTTTATTCCGATAATCACTGAGCGTCAACCTATTTCGTTTCATTTACTTTTTACTTATTGAATCTTCCGAACAAGCTGTCGATCAGCCATTCTTCTTTCGGAAATTTAGTCTGATGTAATTAATTTTTTTAGACTTCCTGTTGTCGGTGTCAGTTTGTAAATCATACGTACATACATTCATATATATATATATATATATATATATATATATATATATATATATATATATATATATATATATATATATATAATTGCATAAGTGAGAAAGTAAATAGATAAATTCGGTTAGTTTTTTAGATGCAAGGTAAATTCAAGGACACACACTTTGAAGTGAATTTTGATTTGATGTATATTCATGTCACATAAAAATAAATAGTGATATATTAGCAATAAGTCGTTAAAATAAGGATTAATACATTAGCAGGATTTGTCTATTTTTCCAGACATTACTTAGCATTCATATGTAAACTAATGGCTTGGCATCGTGGCCGAGGATTTTGAGAGGGTTTTCAATGATAATGGGATCTTTAGATTACAGGATTATGTATACGAAATAATATAAATATGGTATTCTGTGCATTTACTAATCCATTTCATCAAAATATCTGGTTATATGTGATGAAGTATTCAAGATAATTTTTCCAGATATTCACTAGCATCAATTAGATCTATCTATCTATCTATCTATCTATCTATCTATCTATCAGTCTGTCTTTCTATCTTGGAATATTCTTTTTTATCTCAGCACGTATACCGATACGTCTTTTTTCTTTATTCATCTAAGAATATTCTTATCCCTTCATCTCAGCACGTTGACCAGTGTGCCTTTCTTCTTTTCTATATCTCTCTCTATATATATCTATCAGTATTTTCACTCATAATTACTACAATCTTCTCTTGGTCGGCCATCAATTCCTGATGGAAGTAACCTATATAACCAATTCGAAAAGAGCAAATATCACTAACAGATCTGTTATCATATTCATCAGCGTAATTTGGAGATACATTCCGGAAATAGATGAAATCCTCGTAGTCTTATCTCCTGTTTGATCTTATGCAGCTCAGTAAATCCAAGAAGTATTATGTCTCAATAATGCAGACTCACTAGTACTGCGTATACATAGATAGCAGAACATACAGTGACTGTTCATAAGTAACTGAATAAAATTTTATTCTATAGGGTATTGGGACACTCTCAATGCCCATTCGGCTTTTTTCGCCGTCAGATTTTGCGGTGGCATGCTTCAATCCCGAATTAGTTGTTGAACAGTGCTATACTCTTACCAAGTTACTCTGTTCTGCCATAGTCTCCGGTTGATAAGATGCTTTTATTTATCTGCCTCACCATAACTGTGAATGTGACATGAGGTGTGGTGACTCAGACGTGAAAAATTTAGATGTAAAAAGCGAATTTCTTGAGGCCTGTACTACAAAAGCTTCAGGGTACTCCTTATTTTTTGCCCTTTGGCGCATTAATAGGGTGCCGCCCAGGAATTCGAAGCTCCCTGAACTGAACACGTCTGCTTCCATTTGGCGTTTTTTCCTGCATGAACTGATCCCAGGTAAGGGACTGAGAATGAGACGATGTTATCCGTAGCGGCAAAGTTATCTGTCTTCAGATTCTGATATAAGTTTTCACTGTGTAACATTCCGAAGGCTTCACGTCCAGCGCTCTCACCATCAAGCTATATCAATCCGTAATAAATACCAAATAAAAACGACAGAAGCGATAAACGTGGAACTAAGAAAGTCAGCGATGAATACGTTGTATCTCATTAGTTTTGCTATGCAGAGGCCTGGTGATAACGTAAATAATGTTTCTCACTCAATTAAGATGTTCTCAGCTCGAGTTTATCAAACAGATAAAAAACAGAATCACGAGAAAAAAAAAACTGTTCAAGCAGTATGTAGCTCGACATTATTTAGAATATCTACATGTTTGATTTTTGAAACGGAGGTTTTTAGTTGTAACGAAATTCATTGAATATTCAAACACTTTTCACAACGAAACAACAGTTTTTTTTAAATGACAAAAAAAGAATAGAGGAAAAATCTCACGTCTTAATAAAATATGATTGTGTTTCTAAACGCAGCATTACGATGAAAACAGGCAGTACTCCATAAAAATTGTTTTGCAAAAACATCACTAGAAAAAAGAATTAGGGTATCGTACTGTTAATATGACACCAACATAGAACAGATGGTTATCAAGTAAACGAATGCCAGGGTAACGAATTCATTCTTGACTACTTTAGTCGAGCAGTTCCATACCAGACTTACTAATCTAAATAAATATCAAGGGCTCCATCGCAAAGCTATAATTAGTGAGCTAGTCTCGCAGGCTATTATTAATGTTATGCGTTCTAAGGTATCATAGAAACCATTAGAAAACTCAAATGGCAATCGTGTGGACATGTTGCAAGGATATCAAACAACTGCTGGACATCACGACTCACAACGTGGATCACCAGAGATAGTATGTGAAATTGCGACCAACAGAAAGTAAGATGGCGTGACACGCTAAACAAATTTAGAAAGCTCTGACTCTGCGATGCCCATGGTAGACAGTGATGGCAAATTTTGGGGAAGGTTTGTGTCCAATGACAGACGCTAAAAGGCTGATGATGATGACGATTTTCACCGGGCACTCCACCATTTTTTACTCTGTACCAGATTAACCATGCTCGGTAAATATTACGGTGTTTGACGAGGAAATATAGTAAATAAGCTAGTTTCTCAGACCATTATTGATGTAGTAAGTCCGAACCTAGCTGAATTCCTCGCAATCGCTGCCTTGTTCCAGACTTGCAAAAAATTGTTATAATCCTTGATTCAGTTTTCTGTTTAGAGTGTCGTACTAATCTGAAGAAATTCAACAATCATTTTGATGTGGATTTTCCATAAAGATTCTTTGACCCCTGGTTTTTGCAACCGACAAAAGGGAGTGCCCAGAACCTTGCCGCTTTCGAAAAGGCATATTTATTCTGCTCAGCCGCGGATGCTAGATACTACAGCCTTTTTTTGATTACAGATGGCGACTCCGAAAAATATGGATTCCTTTCTCGATGTCCCATTCATCATATCATGAACATGATTCAACCCCTTTTGATGCATTGGGGGGGGGGGTGCTCTGAACTCCGAACTGCTCTTCGCAATTTTTTCATCAACTGTCTTACTTTGGTTCAGTTATTTGATTTAGAAGGATTATTAGCGAAATAATCAAGCAAATTATTGCTAGTTCAGTGAGTTTGATTTTCGCTGACTAACCTTTTGGGGTAGCTAGTGAAGATTCGCCGGCTACAATAAAATGTGGAAAGCGGAAATATCGCTCGGCATTTGTTTTTCAACTGTCCTTATAGAGGCAGCGCACCTCTTCCTATCTCTCCCAAACCCGTGTCTCCCGCACCTTTCACCATAAAAACCTCCAACATCTCAGGGGTTTGGGAACGCTCAAAGAGTTCCCCCACATAAAATAAAGGTAATAATTTGTTTGCTTTACATGTAAGATAGCCCCCCCCCCAAAAAAAAATATTCATTTTGTACCCTACCAGAAATGCTAGATACGACCCGAGGTCTTTTCTCTCTTGGGTGCAGATTTTCAGCAACAAATTCCGGGATGGACGGTCAGTTATTCATGTAAGTTTACGATCAGAATGAAGCTATTATATGTATTATGCAAATGCATTGCTTATGATTTTACTATAGAAAATCAATTAGAATAATTCCTTATAGGAAAGCATTAAAAATAATGAAGTGTAGAATCGTCATTTTCAAGGTATCAACGTTGGTGCTGCTGACAGAAGAAAGCTATTTTAATGCTAGCTTATTAATTCTCAGTCAGTTATTTGGCGTTAAATATCTTCAAATTGTTAGTTTACTCAAACAAATGCAACACGAGTTTGTAAGCATTACTTAACTATTGATGTATCATGGAGCTATTTTCAGGACGTTTGCATCCGTGTTCGAGAATGTTTTTATTTTCTGATTCCATCAATAACAGAAAATGTAAAACAATAATCTTGTTCCACACATCTAATTCTATACGTACGAAGGATCTTAAGCCAACCCCATGTTGTAAATTGATGATACACCTGTCTAACTGGTTTTGTGTCCAGAATTAGGATTAGTTCTTCCTTTCACCCTCTGCACTTGCTTTGTTCGAGTGAAATATTTCGGACCGACCAGCGGATGATTTCTCCCGCAGAGATCGTTTTATCACCGGCCGCAGCATCTAAACAACACCCTGGCGCACAGAGCCTTACCAAACAGATGCCATCTATCTTGATCGAGCAGGTTCCTTATTAGAACAAATCTTAACATTAGCTCAATCTATCTTGCTGAAACTGTATATTCCCGCAGGAGTTCGCAGCGTTTCATCTGGTTTAGAAATTGAAAAACATAGCGCCTACGCTTTGGAATAAGTTTACAGCTTGGCTTGAATGATCTTTGTACATTCTGTCTGACCCCAGCCTCTTCATCAAGCTTTGGGGAAACTGCTACGGATACAACTCGTAAAAATATGGACAATACTTGTCATGATCAATTTTCCTTACAAACTTTGAAACTGCAGGCTTCCCTCGATGAATGAAATGCAATTTATGCTTAGTTACATTGAAGAGTTTAAATACTGTACCTATTTAAGTATTCAAAACCGTAGGAAAATGAACGCATACTGGGTGTGTGCACATGCTGAATCTGATATATACTATGCGCTCCTGCACATGCACTTGGACGTATATTATGTATGTGACTGCATTGATGTGTATTACATGGTTATACACTGTTCATATAAGTGTATATATTATAGATACATTGTTGCTTCGCTAAAATCGGGTATACTGTACAATCTGGCTTAGGTGCGTAGTTACATATCATGCATATGATTGTATATTATGAGTGTGTGGTGTCTGGTCATGATGTGAGCGTATGTAAATTTGTTACAAATCAGATAGACACGTATTACGATTTGGTTGTATTTCGTGTACGAAATGAGAGATGTATGAATTTAATATCCCATTACAATACTGTGCATATATTGTGCCATCTGACATGCATATGTGGCTGTGTATTGCTGGTATGGGTGTGATGTCTGATCTGGTAATGCATGTATGCATACCTTCAGGTGGGTATATGTACGTGTATGTACACACGCTGGGTATGCAAGTGCCCGAGTATATGTATTTCTCGTGGACTTTCCATTATATTTTCTTATTAAAAAAGCCAGTAAACACTGGCGAATCGTTGAAATAATCTAAAGAAATTCAATTTGTGCATAACATGGTCTTCTGTCATCTCACTTTAGTACTGTCGAATAAATCATAATCCACACCGATACACTGGTTATCTCCCCTCTCTCTCTCTCTCTCTCTCTCTCTCTATATATATATATATATATATATATATATATATGTGTGTGTATGTGTGTGTGTGTGAGTGTGTGTGTATTTTCACTTTTCATATCCATCTCCAGTTCTATAGAGCGTATATGAATAATTCTTATGTCAGATTTTATTTACTTCTTTTAGTTAATGGTACTAAGATTTTGACGATTAAATTTACTTTCATACAAGCTTTTTTCTCTCCCTCAGATGTTGATTTCCCACCGATAATTTTGTTACTACCTACAGTATAACATCTATCCATGTGCGTAGGTTATATTCGAATACTACGCCATTTTTTGAAAGGAACTCGACCACCTGCAAATTTTACTTTCTGCAAGGGTACCTGGAACCAATCCCACACAGGCTGTGTATACAGTAAATTCCGCTTAATATAACCATCGGTTTCAAGGCGCACGATGGAATCACTATTGTTAGAACCGATTCAATCTGACAGAATTACAAAATAGTTTATTCATAACGACTTTCTTCCAAACGTTTTCAACGAGTTAAATGTGAAATAAGTGAACTTTTGGTGTCTGTTTTGGTCGACTAAATTGCCTCCCTTTCATTGTTCACTGAGTTTTCTCTGAATATCTCTTCATAAAAAAAAACTATTAGCTTTGTTCGGTTAATTGGACCAGCCGCTGATTGATCACAGAATCGTTGGTCCTGATGTGATCTCATTAACCGGAATCCACTGTGTTTATAAATTACGCGAAATTACCTCTGGTAATAAACAATAAGATTAAAGAGCTGGAGTTGATGAAAACAGAGTGTAATTTCTTGACAGAAATTCAAACGCTAATGCAAGATTAGAAGAAAATATATATATTTTTTTCGTAACTTTTAATTTTCCCTAATTGACATTAGGTAAATGACATTAGCAAGAATATGCTTAAATGAAAATTGCACCCACACCCACGCATGCTCAGTCGCTTGCTCGTTCCAACCTACGTTCAGACTTACTCCTACAGCCATTAATCTTTGCCTCTGTACTGTGGGAGGTCTCTTTTATTTTTAATTACTCTCATGGTCTCACCTTTATTGCTTCAGAGTTTATTTAATTTATAAAGGAGTGGCAAAACTAGAACAAAAAGATAAAGGGACTGATAAATAAGCTGACAGATCAGACATAAAATGATCAAAAGACCAATCACTTTGTATTTAGCCCAGTAAAACCACGTAATATGAATAGAAAAAAGAACAGAATTCTAATGAAGTGTCTACACACTACTGATAAAGAAGACGCGGATAGAGTGGGGGCTACCGAAAGAAAAAGTGTGGCAAAGGGGTACGACCGAAAGAGAAACCGTTGATAGGGTGTGGGGGGGCAACTGAAAGGGAGACTGTGGCTAAGGGTTTACCGCTGAAAGGGAAGCAGTGGATAGGTTGGGGGCCACAAAAAAAAAACTGTGGATAAGGGGGGAGAACTTCTGCAAAAAATAAACCTCGGATGAGGGGGGCCGCCGGAAAAATCGTTGATAGGGTGGAGAAACTACAGATGAGGGAGGGGGGCATTGAAAGAGGAGCCGTGGATAGGGTTTCGGCTACTGAAAGGGAAACTGCAGTTAAGGGGGGACCTCTTGAAGGTAAACAACGGATAATGGGACCACTGAAAGGAGAACTGCAGATAGGGTGGGGGCAAATGAGAAGAAAACTGTGGATAAGGAGAAGGATAAGGAACTATGGGGGACCACTGAAAGGGAACCCACGGATAGAATGGGGGCTACTGAAAAGGAGACTGTTGATAAGGGGGGTGCACTGAAAGTAACTATATTTGGACTACTGAAAGAGAAACTTTGGCCAAGTGGGTCCATTTAAAGAGTAACAATGGATAAGGGAAATCGCTGGAAGGGAAATTATATGAGTTATTTCTAAAGAAAAAAACAATTTAAACATATAATCTCATACTTGTCAACGCAGATGGCGTATTTCTATATCAACCATGACAAAAACGGGAACGTAACCCTGAAAAAGAAATCGCAGATAATTTTTTCTATCATGAAAAATGATTAAAAAAAGAATAGATGACGTTAGTCAAGTGGGGACAAGTGATTAAAAAAATGAATAAATAACGTCTGTCAACTTGGGGCAGACAAATTGAGTTGGCACAAATTTCTTCTTTTTATAATCTATTTTCCTTCTCAAAATGTCTTGCGAAATACTTGTGACATGTAGGCATTGTGGATTTTACAAGTTGACTGATGAACAGTTGGCACCTGAGAAAATGTTCCATCTATCCTCCAAGAAGGTGTCCTATTAATCAGAAATTAACCAAGCGGGGGGGGGGTCAGAGGGAAAGTCGCTAGGCACAGGTGTAAAGGGTCTTAAAATTTTCTCTAGTTTAAAATTCCTGTTCATCGATAATCATACCCTATTATAGCACAACTGCCTCCAGTCATTGTCTTTGCCCCGGGCACTGTCTTTGGTCCCTGGCGCTGAGAACCCTATCTACACCAAAGCCATCGATCCTCCGTATAGAGAAGACCAGCAAACCTCACAGAACATTAAAAAATCCTTGACGGTGGTAAATTTGCAACTAGCTCTGTCACCAATCAAACCAAGACAGGTAAGATAGGTATTTATGCTAAGCAAGTATCATGGATTTTATTATACGAATGTATTAACCGCTAGCGGGTTGGAGGGTAGGAAATGTTGTACTAGTTGAAAATCAGCATTCGAAAATTTAGCTTTTGGAGAAGGGCTGGGTTTGAACAACTGGCTCCAGAAAACGTTTGGATAAATGCATTCAACACAACCACCAAGCAAACACCCGACTGTTTCGATAACTGCCAAAATACAAGTCTGATTAGTCACACAATAAGAACCGTCACGTGACCAACGTTGTTGGGAGTCATCAATAAAAAAAAATGTTTAAAAAGTATGATCAATAAATAAGTTGCTTCTCTCGCCCTTTGTTGGGTAGTGATCACTAAAAAAGTCTTGACTCGAAAAAACAAAAGCAGATCCAGACAAGCGCGAACTCTGCTGGACTCAAACTAAGGAACTTGTTGTTTGGTGATCCCCCCCCCCCAACAAAAAGAAACATACAACGAAACAAACACACTCGGGGGATAGGGTTGAAAACTAGCTTTTTCTTACCGTGATAAGTGGTAAATAAAATTTTCAGGCCTTTAGCTCTGTCGGCTCGGTGTAGGCGTTACACATACATAAATGGCCCACCAGCCAGGCAGCTCATCTTGAAAATTAAAGAAATCTATATTGTCCAGTTTTAGTTGGCAGTATCTAATTTTATAAATATGGGACCGACGATAATATACACTTGAGAGGGAGAGAGAGAGAGAGAGAGAGAGAGAGAGAGAGAGAGAGAGAGAGAGAGAGAGAGAGGGGGGTTATCATCCGAAGAAGATCGAATCGTTAGGTTTGAATATTATACCGCACCCTCTTAACTCAACCGGCTTAGCACTTCCATTTGATCAGATCAGTGGAACATTTTCTTCAAAGCAAAACCTTTGAAGAAGGGAAGAAATCTATTCAGGACATAATGTTGGGGCAATTGTCACGTGCTATGTTTTCGTATAGTTATGCTATTAGAAGTAGTTTTATAGCGTTTTCAGATAGTTTTTAGCCTAAATCTAGGACAAAAAATGTATCCCAATTTTTTTTTCTTTTGCAGCACTATGAATCGTTAACCGAAACCAAATTTCACGAAACAGCCGATATCTCTTCCACGTACTTGATATCTGACCGTGGAAAACTTAAAAAATATCCACTTTGATATTTCAAAAGGGTAAGCTGATGAAGAAAATCGTTTTATCTCGTGTAACATTTACAGCTTTTTAGGTAGTACCTAGCAATTTACGGGCTTGTTCGGATGTCTCCAATTGTAAACTTCTAAATTTGTTATGGCATAAGTCATTTGGTTTTGACTAAGAAAACACATTTTTGAAAATCAATGAAACTTGTTCTTGTAAAGTCTCTGCACCAGCTTAATTTAAAAAAAAAAATCCCCCAGACAACAAAAACATACGGACTAGGTTGGAGATTGTCATTTATTGATCAAATGGATAAATAGTGCAGTTTGACCAATATACATTTGTACTAGTCCAAGGAAGTCATTTTAGTTAAATATGTTGTCATCAGTCCCCTAATTGTCCATGTGTACATTAGATCCATTTTAAAACAAATACAATAGTTAGTTCAGCAATTAGATTTTCTTCCACTCACACATTCACATTTCAACTAATGCTTCTGGAGAAGGGATTCCGTTTGTTAGCAAAAGCTATATAATACTATCAAATCTACATGGATCTGTTTATTAAGGACTTTATCCGCTCTTTTCCACGTCATTGTTACATAGCGTACTCGAAAAATCTTGTATTCAAAGGCACTTTTTTGTTGGTATCAGTTTCTCTGCTTCTGCTTGTTTCTTGCTGAACAGATACGATCGGATATCACAGTGATCTCACAGACTGTGGGTTATTTTGACTGTGGAGCCTCACTGTGAATGTCTCAAGATCCTGAATGATGTAATAATCTGGCAAATCTTAAAATAGACTTTCCCCTGTTTCTGGAGAGCTGCCAATTCGTCATAGCTTGATTCGATAAATGCTTTCAAGCAAAATGCTTTTGGCTTTTCTGTCTCATTGCATCCGGCAAAGGCATGAAAACCTACAAGTGTGGAAGAATACTTTATATCAACTGCTTCATAAGCTGAACCAATGGCGATTTCTCTGACATGAACCGCACAGCCAAACTGAACGTCTACGAGAACGGGGGCTACTTACTGATAAAAAGAAGGAGGACACCTGCATCTTATGACACAACACATGCTTTTGAAAATCGATTTCTTCCAGCAATTTGCAATGCATTCAACCCCGGCAGGATACCAGCTTCTTCTTGGGAATTTTGTTCGGCTGTCTTCTTCAAAACCGTTTGTGTTATTTAAAACAGTATCATAGACAGCGGCATAATTTATGTTCTCTTCTCTGATATAGTTAACCAATAACCTTGCAAGATAAGCTGTCAACCCGTGTTTTGTTTGATTGTGTGAAAGAAAACCGCATCAAAAGTACGTTATCTATGCTACTGTTGTTTGGAACCTTGTATTCTGATATAACGAGAGCAAGCAATATGAAGCTTCTTTGTAGTTAGTGATTCCTTTAATGCCACCCTTAACTTCCATTATCTGCACCTATGACAGAAGAGGGTTTTGTTCACTGAAACATTTCCCTGTGTCAAGAACTCCCACAATTCTCCTCTGAGTGTAAACATTTCAGAGAGATAGACAGGCACCTTTCTTGCGTAGTTTTGATTGTCAGGAGCAAAAGAGTATTTTACCAAGTCATTCAGGTGCAACTTTCAGTCTCTTTGTCTAGCGTGGACAAACATCAACAACGATTTGAACATTTTCATAAAGTTTTGAAGAAATATTAATAGCTTGGTTAATGCCCCGTCAAATTTTTCCTTCTCGTTCTTCTGCGAATGAAAGTTATTAGAAAATGTCAGTCAGATTCGCCTGGCCGTCCTTTAAATAGTTTGTTTCGTTTTCACTTCGACTTTCAAGTAAGTTGCATTGATTTTATACGAAATCCTTAACGCTGTACAAATTGTTCTGGATACTGTTCCAAGAACTTAGCCAAATACAACATGTATAGTGCCAAATATACTCTTGTATGTTATCTTCACTTTTCTTGGGTTTTCTTTCTTTGATTTTCTGGGTAGTTGTCCGACCATGTATATCAGCTTCCACTCAAGCTCTTCATAAACTTAACTCTCTCCTGGTGGAAAGATAAATGAAATTAGTTTACTCTTAAAGGAATGGGATAGTGTATGACTAATTCAAGAATAATTCTGGTCAGTGTATTATATTTTGGAATCGGTTTAAATGCAGGGGGGCTAAAAAAGCATAGTTTTACAAGAGAAAGTTCTAGTGTAGAAACGTGTAAACTTTTCAGGAGATTTGAGCGTCAATTCTTTCAGTTTATTGTCTCATTCTACAAATTTGCCATCGATCTGCAAAATATGCTCCCCATTGCTGAGAGAGAGAGAGAGAGACAGAGAGAGACAGAGAGAGACAGAAAGAGAGAGAGAGAGGGAGCGAGAGAGGGAGGATAGATAGATAGATAGAGAGAAAGAGAGAGAGAGTGAGTGAGTGAGTGAGTGAGTGAGTGAGTGAGTGAAAGGAAATGGTAAGTGTTTTGTCAGTTTTTGTACCTAAAAATATTATTGCTGATTCTGTGCACTGACAGATTTATGTATAATATCTGAATGTATCATTATTCACATCTGATATCAGAAAGCATGTGGATATTAACTCCATATGTCTTGAATAGTCAACATAGTCTGCCAAGGATAAGGGATGTGAGTTCAAATATCGCCAAAGATTCATTTACTCCTGATCGACGCTATCTATTTAACTGGCAAAGAATAACGATCTGGAGTATGCAGTAAAAAGCCAAAAAAATAAAAAGAGAAAAAAATAAGATGAAAGAAAAAATGAACAAGAACAAGGAAGAATAAGATCGTCTTCATAAAAAACCCCGAGAGAAGATATATAATATAAGTATTGAAAAGGGAGCGTAGTCGTATCTCCAAGGTTTTCCTCCACTTAACTACAAAATATTGACAGTAAAAGACAAACGTTCGATCTCGTAGTTATTTACATACACGTATATAGAAGAGAAAACCTGAATTATTATGTAAAAACAACAAAGGAAAAATCAAGGCAAACTGCCTCAGTATGTCGTCCACTTGATAAGAGCTAGATAAACGTAACAAGAGTTGATGCTCTCACAGCGATTTCAACTGAAATGATCATGAATTTGATAATGATACATAAATATGCAGGTGATTTGTAATTCTTTTTTATACAATTCGCTAAGGTGAGACTGGGAAACAGCCTTATGTCATTCATATTTAAAATGTTATTTTCCCCCAAAAGGCAAGGATAAAATCTCTAATTATAAATTGCATTGATCAAAAAAAAAAAAGATAAGTTTAAAAAACAACTGCTTCTGTAACCACTTTAAGACACGGGATAGGTATTTGTACCATGATGTCTTTAGGTACTGACTTGGCTGTCTTGAAAGAATTTGGCATCAGCATTGTTCAAGTTAAAGACCGGATGTTTGGCGAGATAGCAAAGTCAGATATGTAGCTGACACTCTTTTTAAAATTCCTGGTGAGAGATGTTATCGGATTTTAAGGACGGACAGATTTCCAAGAAATAGCGGAATTTGCGTCTGTTTGTTTGAACGCTGCCAAGAATCAAATGTAAAATTGCTGCTTCGCACTAAAACGACCATCAGAGGACACATTTGGAAAGATTTACACGGCATTTTGGGAGTGGTCTTTTCACTTCACCAAATTCTTCATCCAAAGATCCGACGCCATAGGTAAGGTTAACTCTCCTGCGTCTCTTATAGCATTGGAAAAACAGGTTTTAGTGAAATTACCGAAGTGTCTACTAAATCATGATAGGTGACCAGGTAGTACATACGTCTTTAGACAAAATTTGCCTGTTCTGACGGATTCTTTAAGGTTTCAAGGAAAGATTGATTTTCATTCGCACGGAAAAAAAAGAAATAAAAAAGCTCAAAAAACTGAAATGGCGTTGCTTTCCCCGGGAAAAAAATTCAGGTCATACTTTTAATGTTTTTTTCTTTCTGTAACATTATGGCAGTACTATAATCATAGTATTTTTCCTCAGGACTATAATCATAGTATTTTTCCTCAGGACTATAATCATAATATTTTTCCTCAGTACTATAATCATAATATCTTTCCTCAGTACTATAATCATAATATTTTTCCTCAGTACTATAATCATAATATTTTTCCTCAGTACTATACTCATAATATTTTCCTCAGTACTATGATCATTATATTTTTCCTCAGTACTATAATCATAATATTTTTCCTCAGTACTATACTCATAATATTTTCCTCAGTACTATGATCATAATATTTTTCCTCAGTACTATAATCATAATATTTTTCCTCAATACTATAATCATAATATTTCTCCACAGTACTATAATCATAATATTTTTCCTCAATACTATACTCATAATATTTTCCTCAGTACTATAATCATAATATTTGTCTTCCGTTCCGTATGAGCTGCCCATCGTTGTCTAGGTACAAGACTATGGCTAGTTTATGTGAAACTAAAGTGACCTTTGTAAATATCCTCATACAAACATATTTATCTATGATTCATATGAATGTTTGCTATAAAGCAATGTACAGCAAACTTTTCGCGAATGAATCGAGTTTGAATCTCACTGGGTGCACCAATATAGTTGCCAAAGAGACTAAGTTCACTTTTCTAAAAATCGACATAAATGCATATTTGAATATGATTACAATGGCGACTTCTGCTGTAGAGCAATGGACAGTAATGGACACTAATGATGTGAGTTTGATCGTCAGTGAGATAACCAATACTGTGGTCCTTTATCGGTTTAAACTAAGCTTATTGATATTTAATAAACGTTAACCCGATACAGCAAAAAAGGTAACTGTCTAGATATCAGGGAACAGGAAGACACGTAAAGGAGAGGGTCTACTTTGAGAATGATATGAAAGATTTTCCCTTTTGACTCAAACTGTAAAAAATACGCAACCATTACAGTCACGAAGTTACAAATCTTATTAAACATCTTATACTGTTTTGGGTGTTATTTTCAAACTCTTTTTTGGTGACTTCGTTTTTCACTGAGTGTTCTACGAATCTAGTTTCTTCCCACATCTATCTATTTGACATACAAAAAACCCCCAAACATTGTGCAATATATTATTTGCATCGATAGATAAATGATGGAGCAATGATTAAACAAGCTGATCCCACAAACTATTATTATTGAAAAGAAATGATTGTTTCTCTCGGTATGCATTGCACATGGCCTTATGACTGTCTAATCTTTGTAAAAACGTATTTGTCTTGAATGAATTATAGTGCATGTTGCGCTAGATACGGGATTGGGCCGTCATAAGACTTGAGGTTGGGGCGGACGGTAATTGGGGGTTCAATAAATAGGACTGAAAGGCGTACTTGAGAAGCCGAAATGAGTCGATGAAAAGTAAAGATAATCAGGCTAAGTGAGGAAGATAATCATTTAAAGGTTGAAAGTTAAAGGTCAAAGTCACTGGGGGATTGGCAGAGTAACAAGATGCACTGAACACCAGTGGAAAAATGATTTTTTTAGAAAGTCCAACCCACATGCTAACATGTGTTCTATCCCCACATTAATTCGACCTTGAATCACATTCTGTTTTTGTGGTGGTTCAGCTGGCAGTACAAAAATGGTGATGGACTGAACACTAAGCAAGAGGAGATAACAGCAGTTGGGGCAAATCGATTGGTTTCCATGGGCCAATAAACACAGTAGGGGAAGACCAGACATCGAATTGAGGGATGAGATAAGAAGGCTTGCCGTTTAGACATGGCAGAGACTTGCACAACCGCACGTGAAAATAGGAAAGGCTTCTGTCCAGCAGAAGCAAGATGGATGCTGCAACTGCTGTTGATGGTACTGGTTGGATGGGAAGAGGGCTTTGTCTTGAGAAGGGTTGCAAGTGAGTGTTTCTGATTCTTCTCAGCATGGACTACAATTGTAGATCAGGCGCTGGTCTGGGCACAGATAAAGTTTCTCCTGCAAGTGTTAACTTCTTGTCTTGTGTTGATTGTTTTCTGTTCAACTCGTTAGAAAGGGCAGATATCTGTTATCTACCCGTACAACTCAGCTGTTATGTACATCTCTGTTATTTACGTTGTTCTATATCCTCCTATTGTTCCATAAAGCCTGAAAATACACTGCTTCTACTAGTCAATCATTGTTGTGTGTGTCGATGTGGCAGCGAAACAATACGTCCTACATTGTTAATGGCTGGTATTTCGACCTTTCAGCAAGAATTGCTTTAGAAATGACCGTAGTTGACGCGAAGGATAGACAAAGGAGTGGTCATGATATCCTGCCACAGAGGGACAATGGTCACTTAGATAAATGGCATTTATCTGTTTAATGTATTTCTGAATCCATTCTCGCTTGATGTAATCTACATGATTTAATTAGTGAGAAGGCGTCAACAGTAGTGCTGCTTTCTCTGCATGTCCAGCGGAGAAAATTCCCGTTCTTTTGTTATCATTTAAAGTGGACCAGTAAATCATGCACACTTCACTCGTTCGATATGAATGCAAATTACGTGCCGTTGTATGCTTCCATTGGACCCCCATGTCGGTATTTTCAATAAATTGCAGTTGTTGATTGTGTGACCCTGCTAGGTGTTATCGAGAATGCAAAGGTCCCAGCATAGAGCGGATTGAACGAATGTCCTCGGGGGAGCATCTTTTTATGAATGATCTATTGTCCTGAGACGATTCGAGATTCTGTTGCTTATCTGTTGAAGAGGGTTTCTTAAGTCAACATTAATGAAGAGACAACGATGACTCAGTTGTTGACCGAGTGAAATAATCCTGCGTATCGTATACAATTGTTTTGGCTACAGTATGAGCGGAAAATCAAATACTTCATGTTTCCAAGGTTTATACAATGTGACATTACGGATATGGTTTATAGTGACACGACAAATACTAAAAACATTTATAGAAAATAGCAGATGACATATTGCCGAGAGGTATTAATTAATGATCTAGTATTTCAAACTATCACTGTTGTGTTGTGAGTTTGATCTTTACTAGGTACCTCAAACTTATAGCCTTGTGCCAAGCTAAGCTAACCTTAGAAAATACCTGGAATAAGTGATAGTGATTACTTCACCGCTGAGTATTGTTTAACAAACTAGACTTGCAGACCATTACTACTATGTAGTGATGTTGATCCATACTGGGAAGACTGCACTTGTTGAATAGTGCAAGACTATGCTAATCTTAATAACTAGCAATAAGAAATGGTTGGCGTTGTTCAGCCATTGGGTAATTATGAGCATGCTAGTATATCATACCATGTCTACCGTGCAATGAATTCGATCATCACTAAGTGTCACACACTTTTGACCTTGATTGAGGTAAGCTTTTTGTAGTACATTTACTGTGTGAATTGACACAATTAGCAGAGCGATTGGACAGATAAGACTGATCAGATGAGAAACTTTCAATATACATACATACATATATATATATATATATATATATATATATATATATATATATATATATATATATATATATATATATATATAGTTATGTACGTAGCTATGTACTCATCATACGTGAATGCAAGTTGAGGTATAAATTTGTGTTGCATGATAATACTGCAGACTGATCAATACTGAATAGACGCAGACTAAGATCAGCTCATAGATAGACAAACAGAACGACGATACATATATGTATATATTTATATACGCACAAACAAACATACATGCATACAAAAACACTCTCTCACACACATAAATACATATATAAATATACATATATATATATATATATGTGTAATTTAGATCGATCGATGGGAACGTAGTTGAATCGAAATGGATAGGTATATGTCAATTAAATTTGAAGAATTGCTTTAGAACCAGATCGAATCTGTAATCGCATTTTAGATGCGTATAATTATATTTGTGTTCTGCCACATTGAGAACAATTTGAACGGAACAAAGAAACCAAATGAAACAAGCAAGAGAATAAAAATCTGGACAACGTTATTACTGTGATGGCGCATATGTTTACTCTCAAAATGTGGCGTCGGCCACTGATTCATTTTAAGCGCCCAAGCAATTCTAATTGGATGATTAAGGCTTGTAGTGTTCTAAATTCTTAACAGATGGCGCTATCAGATGACGCAGAATAACATTCAAAGTACAATAGCATGGCATATTGTATAAATTTGATAAAAAAACAATACATTATATAACTCTGGCACGTTAAACGAGCGAATGCCCGGACGCACGCAAGCCTGAAAACACCGACAAAACAAGCGCAAACTAGGAGATGCATGCACACACATATTCACGCAAGTATTAACTCGTTATTGTTAAGAGATATGAGTCTGTTATAATAATTGGTAATTAATCGGAATCGAGCCAGTCTTGCAATGACCCTTCTAATCCTTAGTATTCAGTATGTGCAAAAATCAATGTTGTGCGTTTTTTTTCCTGTGACAATGTGCGCTCTCTTGAATTCGACACAGTGAATCAATGTTTTTTCGTCAATAAAGACTCAGTTAACCATCTGAAGGAATCTTTTGTGCGCCCATAAACTTCCTCTGTGCGCTGGTTACTAAATGCGTGTGCACGCACATTGAGAGAACTATGCTTGGAATTCATGTGCATACTGACTTGTGTATCTCAAAGATGGTACGGATATATATGCATCTAACTTGTTAGATAAATGATGGTCTCTTCAGTGGCTAAGGTAGTGGTATATTTCGCACTGATGATTGTAATCGATTGTCGAGTCAAAACAGTGACTTGTGTGAATTTTGAAGGAAGGTCTCTCTCAATTGGTGCGACAGAACCTTTATACCTCTTAGTTGGTATACGTTTATATACAAAAGTTGGAATTTATCTATCTATCTATCTATCTATCTATCTATCTATCAAATTAGTGTGTGTGTGTGTGTTTGTGTGCTTTCCCATCAATATCTTTTGTTATATGCACATAGGAAAAGTTGCCTGTGACAGAGTGAAATGTAATGCCCAGGAATCTGACAAAGAGGTCGATTTGATTATCGATGGACATTTGTACATCGATTATATCTATATTAGCGGGGATACTCGTTGACACCCAGGGAAAAAACGTCTAGCCGCTCTTAAAACCCTAAAGAATGAATGTTTCTCCAATCTAAAAAATTACGCACCTACTTCAGGCGTCAGAAGTTCGTATGTCAAAGCAGTTCAAGGGATCTAGATAGTGCCTATGTTTTAATGTTACGTTCTTGCGAGGGTTAGGCTAAGGGTTTTTGCTTAAAAAAATGTTTTATTGTTGTGTTAGGCTCAGATACCTTAAAAAGGAATACTATCGAACTAGCATAAGCACTGACAGAAAAGGAAATTCACATCTACGATTTTCTACGACGAACGGAGAGTCAAGGTCCGGTTTGATATCAATGGTTCGTGCGTCAAACCATTTTTCCTTCGAAGAACGGAGAATCAAGGTCCAGTTTAGCACTATGGTTAAATTATGAATAGAACTCTCCTCTGAAACCATTATTTCTTCAAAGGTCTCGTACATTGAATGCACGTGAGTTCCATCGCTTCACCGATTTCATTTCCATTGCCTTTGACTGCTTGGCCATTGATATTTCCTCTAATATAAGAAAAAAAATACTTCTCCAGATTGAAGCTTATAAATCAGGGTGGGAAAAGTAGTTTTGACTCTGGATGGACCTGTAAGAACCACACACACACACACACACACACACACACACACACACACACACATACATACGCATGTCATAAAAACATTGATACATATTCACGTTTCATTTCAGCTTCATTTCGTATAGACACACACACACATACGTACATATATAGATATATAGATAAATGGAGAGTGAGCAAGTGAGAGAGAGAGAGAGAGAGAGAGAGAGAGAGAGAAAGAGAGGAATATATATATACATAGAGAGGGAGATGGATAGATATACAAAACCAGAAATATCCTCATGTAAGTAATATATATTTATATCTGTAAGTTCACAAAATGTCTGCGAAAATTTTGCTTTTCTAAGTATACTAAACTTATTTATTTATGTTGAATATTGCATATATGAATAATAGTTATCTGAAAAGAGTATATACAAAATTATGCTTATCTCTGTGTGTATGTGTGTGTGTGTCTCTCTCTCTTTATATATATATATATATATATATATATATATATATATATATATATATATACATATATATATATATATATATATATATATATATATATATATATATATATATATATATATATATATATATATATATATATATATTCACATATGTTTCACATATCTATCTATCTCTCCTTTTCTATCTTCCCTGTATTAATATATTGTTAAACCATCATTCGGAGCATATACGTGTGCACCTAGTTACAAAACGTGCAAAACCGAAGCAGAAATAAATCATCACACTACATACATACATACATACATACATACATACATACATGAATACATATTTGTATATACGTCTACATACATACACCTAAAGACTTTGGTAAAAAAAAAGTTGTGGCGAATGGTCGATAGTGTTCAGTGTACCTAATCAATATATCAAATCAATAAAAAACTACAATGGAACAGAATGAAAGAGGGTATTGTCTGAGTCAAAGCCATTCCTCATTTTTCATTCATCCATTCATTCATTTTCTTGGAGTAACACTGGTCCCATTCTACCAAAGAGCCAACTTTCGAAAAAGGCGAAAGGCGGTGACGCACACAGACGGAGAATCGATCATTTTTACTTCTGAAAATCGACCGCAAAAAGAGAAATTGCAGGAAATCTAATGGCTTTAACGTATTTAATGAATCACGAGTGCGAAATATTGGCATTTTCTTGTTTCACATGTTGTAACGAAAAGTCGAGCAAATATCTCGGGTCGATAACAAGGTCTGTCATGGTTAACATTCTTTCTAAGAATTGACTAACTGTGGTAGTATTAACTTAGAAATCTATATTTCTACATACGCACATGCAAATCGTGGGAGAATCATATTGGTAAAATCTTTAGGTGTGTTCTCGACAACTTTTAGTCAACACCAAAGTTCCATTGGAAGGAAAGAGAGATTTTTTGATACCATTATAAGGACTTGATAGTTTTCAAGTCCATGAGTTTCAGAGTTGATGTGTCACTCTAATCAAAGCAGTTGCACGCCGACTACTCACTATCATCATGTGCTTCATTTCTGTGCTTATTGCTATTATTATTGAACCACCATAGCCACCAAAAGTGGCAAAGGGTTCTATCCTTTTTATATATCTGTTAGTTTATTTTTTTATGTGTTCTGGCGTTCGTGGCCACGCCGTTTTGTGTACAGGCTTGAAAATTGGCATTACCCTTCCTGTTTTTTTTTTGTTTTTTTTTTAAATTTTGGAGAAAAAACATATTTTAAAATCTTTTTTCGGGCCTCATTTTAATGAGTTTATAATCAATATGTAGATTCTTCATAATCTAGTTATTTTTAAATGTCTTTTGACTCTTTAATGCTTATGAGCAGAAAACGCAAACGTTGTCATAGATAGAATTCATTCTGACCATACTTATTTTTCGATGGACTTTTTTTTACATAATTCCAACTTCTGACATTACTATCATTGTTATTATTACTACTATTACTATCATTATTTAGTGTTTCCATTTTAATTCCTACGTTCGCATGAGTGATGGACTGAAAAATATTCATAATTCAACTATTTCTCTTTTAAATCAGTTGTTCATAATTTGTGTAAAAATCTGTGGTTGTGGATTGTTGAAACTTCACTTATCAAGCTAGACCTGCTTTAAGCAAGAACTTAAATCAACTTCGATGACCATTGTCCTTAGCGTTGAGGGCTATTTTTTGTAGCTGTGTGACTCAGAACTGATCAGCACAGGCTGCTATACTGTCGGTTTACCCCTCTGAAGGGGTGGCAGACCTCTACAGTCTGAGTGTCACGGATCTATGCTTAGTTGCACAGAGAGCTGTACTGTCAGGATTCTTTTTGAAGGGGCAGTAGAACTCTATAGCTAGCTCAGGCATTCTCCAACTACGGATTGTTCACTGACAGTGGTTTAACTACTCAGGTCAGCCTTACCGTCAGAAATATTCCTACAAAGGGGCGGCAGGTCCCTATAGCTTATTTAACTAATTCTTTGTTACTAGTTACTTTTTATTACAGCAATTTGATTTGTTTTTTTCTGAAACGTATTATTCCACTTGTCTATTGGGCATATTTTCCCATGTATATGTGTATTGTAATATGTAACAAAAAATTTGATGTAGGCACACTTTAAAAAATTACTCTAATTTGTTATATTTAAATTTATTTGTTTGTTTCGAACATATTTACTTGTTTATAGAGGGGGATGTACTCGAGACAAACTAATATATTCATGTACAACGAAGGGGAGTAATTTTTCAAAGTTTGTCTACTAAACACTTTTTGCAGTGTACCTTACAATTTGATTCTCTTCTTTCAATAAGAATGCTCCTCGAAATGCTTAAGTGATCAACTTTTTTTCTTTCTAACCCAAATTTTCGTTGCAATCTTATCCAAAGTCCTTTTGTCAGTAATGCAATGGTTGTTCAAATTTTCTTTTTCGTAGACTCACTTGGGGATCAGAAATGAAATATATCGTGAATTTGTGGATTTATGCTAAGTTGAAACTCAATAATAAAAATGGAGAATGGGATTACGTATAAGTGAATGATTCTCTGTTAACATCATTCCTTATACTAAGACATGGGAAACGTTAGCACAACCACGGTCGACATGGAAGGATATGGTAAACACCTTTGTCTAGCAGTGGACTTATAATACCTGCTACTGTTTATTATCATTAACGTTACCATTTTTATTGTCATCACTTTAACACTTTTATAACTTTTTAATAGATTTAATTACTTTTAAGCATTACTTTTCACTTCCAACTATTTGTTAAATGTTTTTTAATAAATGCCTTAAAAAGTAATGATGTTATGTGTTGCCTAGGGTGTCAGAAAGGGGCAAAAATAAAAATTTACCAAAGGTGGTGGGTGTGAACCTTAAGGAAACGAGGTTGATTAGCAGAATTATCCCCTCTGATGTTCGACTAAGCGAGAAAAGCTGACGGTCGCAAAATGAGTAACGGTTTAATTAATGAACAACCATAGCCACCAAATGTGGTGAAGGCTTCTATCCCTTTTTTATATGTGCATACGTTTATATGTTTGTATGTTTCAGTGCTCCTGGTCATACCGTTTTGTATAAAGACTCGAAAATTGGCATCAGTAATCTACCAGACCCTTTTAAAAAAAGCTATTTTGAATTTCTGTTTCGGTAAGGAAGGCTTCTCTCGATTTATTTTGACGAGTTTATGAATAGTCTCTAGAGAGTCTAGACGTTTATAAATATTTTTTAATTCTATCTTAGATGTTTTCCATTGATAAACACCAGTAATTTCATAAATAGAATGTATTCTGACCACGTTTATTAATCGATGGAATTTTTTCTTCATGGTTTCAAATTTTGACGCTACGTTTGTTCAATTATTAACAGTGATGGCGAGTTACTATAAATGTTATCATCTTTATCAATATGTTACTGCGGTTTTAATGCTACTATTAATATTATCATAAATAGAAAATAGGAGACGTCAGTGATCTTAGAGGAAAAAAGGGTTTCAAAAGATTACATAAACTTTCTCTAAGATCAAAAAATGGAAGGCAGAAAGAGGGAAAATAACCGCTAAGGAAAGATCCAGGAACTAATGTATAAGCTATACCATCTTAATTTACTTTTGTAGAGTGTTGAAAATTATGATAACGCTGACAAGGGTGTATTCAGTTATATGCGTTCCTATTCTCTTTTTTATTATTGAGTTTTAACTTTGTACAAATTCACAAAGCCCTGTTGTAAGCAGATACCTGAGCAAACTAATTGAGGTCTATTGGTTCGGAAGACCCCTATTAGTCGGCTCAGGCGTCTGCTTACGGCAATGAACAAGATAGAAGGATAGTCCCCGTAAAAAAAACCCTCCCACTTGGAAGACATTCACACGTAGGTTTCTGTGCAAATCTCCTATTCAAGTCCTCCCTACAGACCCCTAGTGCTGGACGAGAGACACACAGGTCATCCAAAGAAACATAACAAGAACTACACCAAGGTCAGCCTAAAGTACTGGGGTATCCCTGTAAAAGAGCTGGAGTTTCATGCAAAGAACCAAGTTGAATGGCGAAGCATAATATACATGGCCTGGAAAGCAGGAAAAAATACAAAATATCCCCAAACCCTTACCTTAGAACGCAAAGAAACCCACCTATTCCATTCAGATGGGCAAGTATAGGGAGGGTAGTCCTTGCCCTAAACAACTGATAACACGTTTTCCTGTGAGTACTGAACTCTAAACTCTATGACAAAAGGCCTATAATTGTTAAACCTTTCCTAATCGAGATAAACATGTAGTAACCTTTTACCTAGATCACCTTCCACGATCATAGTCATCAAGATTAGGATGTTCCAATCACTAATATCATTGTCTCTCGCCCCTCCCCCATGGTTGTGACTCGAACATGGGCTCTAATATGCATAGGCTGCTATATTTTCAGGTTTCTCCCCGGATCAGGTTGTGACCCTCTACAATCAATGCACATCTGCTTCTGTCGGAGTGTTGCGCAGATAAACATCTTAATTCTCCTCTCGAAGGAACGGCAGTGCTCTATAGCCAACTACCAACAACGGAGTGCTCCTGTGATGGAGCTAGTCAAGTCAGTTATACCGTCGAAATACTCATGTGAATTTGCAACAGATCCTCTGCCACGACGAGGAAACCGTCAGACTTACGACTTTGGGGCCTCGTTTCTATTTGAGCCATCCCAGTGGACCTTAGGATGAAAACCGTAGATTCAGAGCGTGAGATAGGCCCTGTGCACATCGACTCACACCTTAGACATAAATCGTGATATAGGTGAAAAAAAGTTTTCTTTTCGTAAATTCCCTGGGTTTGATCCAGTTTGCAATCAGCTCACTGACAAGAATATCCTACGTATTACAACTCTCACCCCCACATCTCAGTCCCTTGTACCTCTCCAATTCGTCCCAACCCCCGACAAATCAGCCTGAAATACCTTTATCCCTATTTTAAATGTCTGTGGTCACTCAAAATTATTCCTGTATAAATCCACCTGGTAAATTTTGGATTCAGATAACAAAACCTCCAAGAACTGTGCATATAATGCATGTGATTGAATAATCCGGAATATCTAAGCATAATTATCTAACTTTCGCTCTGTCATTATTTGTTGGGGCCCATGTTTGAAAATAAGGTTTGAGTAGTTTGAGTTCAATATTCCAAAGTTTTTTTTTATCATTGCTTTTTAATTATCAAGTTGTATATATTTGTGATGCAGGCTTCAAGTTTCAAAATCCTGTTGCTCGGGGTCTACATTTGCACAATAGGTATTCGAAGCTAATTCGTACACCACATGTAATTATTCTAACCTATTCGAATTAGTCTTATCATCTTTGATGACTTGATTACAACAGTTCATCAAGTGTGCTCTTGGCTTCCCATACAAGGACTGTCCAGAAAATATCAGCCATTGAATTGTCTTCTTCAAAGTATTTTTCTCGACACTGCACAACACCTATCTTGAGGTCCCTTTCACTTTTCAAAACAACACTTTGAAAAGTCCTCATTCGGGGTTGCCATTAGTTGCAATTTTGGGCTTTTCGAAAAGCCAAAAGACGCAGGAAACAAAATTAATATTATATGGAGGCTGATAGATCTGTGTGTTACAATGTTTTGCAAAAAAACAAAAACAAAACAAAAACAAAACAAAACAAAAAAAAACACAACGTTACACGAGACGTGGAGAATAGGCAAATTTAGTTGTTGAGGATACGATGGTCACACAGGATATAAGCTCACTCAATGGTGTCTCACTGTTGACTGAATAATGAAATGGGAGAGAATCTGTTCACACATGAACGGTTGCCAAGTAACATAAAGATCACACAACCGGTTCTCGGGATAATCAAAATTTCTGGATACTTTTCAGGGAGATCTCTAATACTTCACATCAGTTATTTTTCCTAAAGAAGCTTCGATCAGATTCCTGTTATTTTTTTTTTCTTCTAACTTTTTTTTCACTCTAATTAGGAGTGTTCACAGATCTAAATAACATAGGATCATGATGCACTCGTAGTTTTTCGATGTGTCAAAAAATTACTTGAGTCAGATCTTCGAAAGAGTCCATTATGCTACATGTAAAGAATGAGTTAATCAGATAAAGAAGAGAAAAAACAAAACAAAAAACAATAAAGCAAAACTACTACTACTACTACTACTACTACTACTACTACTACTACTACTACTACTACTACTACTACTACTTCCACCATTATTGAAAAATAAAAGCTAATAAACCAAAAGAAAAAAAAATACAAAAGTAGTGATGAATTCCCTCCAAATATCTCTGAGGGTCACCCGATGCTAGACGAACCGAAGGATTGCTGGGCAGCCTACCAGTAAAAACGTTGTAATCGAGACCACAAAGATGTAGATATTCGTATGAATAATTCATGGAATTATAATCGTGCATCATCCCAAGTTTTCAGCTCAATACGAGCAAACGTATCATAAAAAAAATGTACCGTATTTGCTGGCATATTAGACACACATTCTGAATTAAAAAAAAAAAACAAAAAAAAAAACAAACTCGGTACCCTACGTTCTGGTATTATGAATTCGAAGTGAACAGGTATTTGGCTTGGACGAATCGTATTGTGTTGTAGTTCTCCAAATAACCGAGTAAATTGTGCGTCTTATAAGCCAGCAAATATTTATTTGTTTATTAAAGAAATTTGGAAAAAGAAACTAGCCTTTCGAATGAAAACAATTTCTCTTATCATAACATTGTCCTTTTTTTATGACGAAAAACACATCAAAAAGAGATGCTTTGAAGAAAATCTGAAACAGTAATATTTTCTGTGACAATAAATTGCCTACTTAAGCTCCCTTATCTAAATTACATTCTTTGCAAAGACAAAAAGCCTTCTCCGAAATTCTGAGCCATAAAATAGAATAGAAAACAAAAGATGTCTCGTTGTCCATAAACAATAGAAAAAGATAAAGCGCAAACAAATTAGTTGACGCCATAACATTGAATATATGTATATATATATATATATATATATATATATATATATATATATATATATATATATATATATATATATACACATATATATATATATATATATAAATATATATATATATATATATACATATATATATATATCATCACACACACTTACATGCATATCTGATCACTAACTTTATGAATATATAAACATATACATATTTACACACGTACACATATGATGAGTTATATATATATATATATATATATATATATATATATATTGTTTATGTACAGATTCATACTTGTAGATAAACATATCCCTCTCTCTATATATATACGTGTGTATAGACATTTATCTCTTATTAACGGTTGAGCTGATTTGGTTTAAAAGCTCATAAAATACCTCAATTATTTGATTATTCAAGTCATTAAATGGATTATAAAAAAAGTTAGTCGCTCAATAGAAACAATCATGTGATCTTTTTGAAGCATCTTTTGTTAGGATGATCAATTAAAGAAATAGGAAAAAGAATGGTGAATCATAAAGTTTCTTCTTTCGTCTTTTGTTGGTTCAGTGAGTCCGAATTTTCCAAAAATAAGCGTGAACACTGCTGGACACAAAGTAAGGTATCATTACGGAATGATCTTGCATTGAGAATTGAATCTCCATCTGAAAACTAATTTTGGGAGGAATTTTCTAAAGACAAAAAAACATATTCTTGATAGCGTGTTACGCAACTTATTCTGTACGTTATTCCCTTTCAAAAAAAAAAAATTGATTTTTAAACATATTTTTAGGCGATGCTGATGCAATATTGGCAATAATCTGGTGGCATCAGCCATAAAATTGAACGGAACTGTCAATGTTTTAACAATGTAGTTGAATATATCGACAGAAAACTATTGATAGCGTGAAACAGATACAAACAAATGATAAGGGGACAGATATTCGAACAGCGAAGTAGATAGACTTGAATCATTAGATCGACTTGAAGAGCACTAACAATCTACACGAGGAATGCAGAACTATATAGCAAGATAGATAAATAGATACGAAGACACAACAACAACACACACACACACACACATACACATACAGATATATGTATATATATGATCTTCTATAGGAATAGAGCACTCCGGTGATAGACGGGGAATTCAACCTATAATAAATATTTCGCTTAAATTCAGCCTTACTGACTGTCCAGTTCTGTAGCTCAGAGGTGGGATATCGGCTTCCGGGTCTGAAGCAAAGGTTACAATCCTGACTCTTGGTACTGGATGGGAAAATAGAAAGTCTATAGCCTCACTGAAGAGTTTTAATACAACGAAACAGCTGTCTGTCGATGACACAATGATATATATATATATATATATATATATATATATATATATATATATATATATATATATATATATATATATATATATATATATATATATATATATATATATATATATTAATTATAAAAATTTCGTCGTAGGGCACTTTTTTAGTGTTACAAAATAAACAAAAAGTGAAAAGCGTTCAACGTTTTTTTTTTGGCTACAAAGCAGTATGGAGGCAGTTAGAACCCTCTTCCTCTCACCCCCACATCTCAGTCTCCTGTACCTCCGATTCTTCCCGACATCCGATGAATCAGCCAAACAAACTTTCATTACCATTTTAAATGTCTGTGGACACTCAAAATTCTCCCTGTATAAACTATTAGTAATTGCCTCACCGTTTTATGCCATTTCGCCTCGTGTTTTTTTTTTTTAATTCTTTTATAAAAATTTTCTACTTTCAGTCATGTGGGTCATTTGTACTATAGTGAGTTATCGAATTAGTTCTAAAAAGAAGAGTATACAACCAAACCATATACCGGATAGTCACCTATAGAGCTGATACATGGAACCCAACCAAGAGAACTAAGAAGGATGCAACTTGCACATGAAAGAATCATGCTCAACCTCACATGGAGAGATCACACAACAGCACAGTATATTAGAGAAAAACAGGAGTCCGAGACATCATACTATCCATTCGAAGACACAAATTGCAATGGGCTGATCATGCTGCAAGAATGACAGATAACCGACCAACATCACAACTCATGACATGAATCCGGAGATATAACATGCGGAACCGAGAGCTAGTGGAATACAAGATGGAAAAAAAGAACTAGACAAGGTCAGAAAGTTTTGGATCCGCAACGGACATGATAGAGAGGTCGGTCGAATCGTGGGGAAGATATACGCCCAGCAACGGACGATAAAAGACTGATAACGACAATGACGAGTTCATTTTCTTTTGGGTATCCCACGCTTGTGGCTTTTTGCTGAGATAGCATCTTTCGCTTTGCAGTGGTATTTGCGGATTATTACTACTATAGCAAGTATACTTTTTATTGGATTCACAAAACTCATCGCCATGTATAGCATCAAGTTAAACTTAACAAACACACACACGCACACACACACACACACACACATATATATATATGTATATATAAGAGAGATAGAGATAACAAGTATAATTGGCGGTTAACCAATTAGCTAGCTAGATGGCGAAGTAGTTATATGTATATATATATATGTATATATGATGACAGTCTGGATTGGCTCGGTCAATTAATAGCAACGAACAGAATGTTATAGTTTAATTGATTGGTTGATAGAAAGAAAAACAAATAGACATATATATATATATATATATATATATATATATATATATATATAAGGTAGTGTAAGGTGGAGGAATGAGAAATGAGGAATCATGAATAAATAAGTGAAGTTTTCGAAAATTGAGTTATGATGCCGGTATGCAGTTTTATCATCTCTAAACATGTAAGTAAAATAACATTAAAAATAATAAAAAAATTCCACGAATGTTCAGTTTTTCTGGTATTTACCTACATATATGCAGAGATACATACATCTGTGAACAAATCTCTAAAGACGTTTACATCCACACAACCTCGCACTCACACACACATACACACACAAACATGCACGCGCCTGTCAGTATATATATATATATATATATATATATATATATATATTTATATATATATATATGTGTGTAAAAACACATACGAATCTACAGCTACAGGAATATGTGTGCCTTTCAGTAGAATAGGTAACCTCACAGGAGAGTGTCTTTTCACGCATGCACATTAATCTCTGCTTGTCAAATTACATCGATGCTCCGCTACCAGTTCTCGAAATAACCAAAATGTTGGGCTATATTTCGAACAGACCTTGTATACACGTGTATGTATGTATGCATGTATGTATGTATGTGCGTGTGTGTGTGTGTGTAGGTACGCAATATATACAAATGAATAATAAATTGTGCTATGATATATAGAAACTTATCTGAAATGATTTTTCGTCGATACACAGTTAATATATCATTCAATGTAGACGACGTAAATCGATTAAACAATTAAAGGAAATGGGGCTGCTGCAGGAATCGAACCAGCCACTGAGATGCAAAACAAAACAGAATATATATATATATATATATATATATATATATATATATATATATATATATATATATATATATATATATATATTTGCATGACTTGAATATAGATATGCCTGTATGAATGGCAGATATATAATTGTATATACTGAGTATGCACACACACATACATGCATACACAATCTCTCTCTCTCTCTCTCTCTCTCTATCTATATATATATATATATATATATATATATATATATATATATATAATATATATATATATATATATATATATATATATATATATAACAAAACATGGCTAATTATATGAGAGTATTAACTCATATTCACAATTGAGTTCACATTCAACAGTTGAGGTCTGATGAGGGCCAAACCCACCAAAAACGGCTAACAAGGTCAGCTCTGATCTTTACCTTTTGATATGTCTTGATCTTTTTTTCATATGGCCACAGCATAGTTTTGTATCAGACCAACAATAGTGGAAAGTATAATGAAAATAGAACCCACTAACAAAGACCAGCAAAATCAGTTCACTGATCATTGCTATATGATGTACATCCAAACCTTTTATGTTATGTTATTAATTGACATCGCAGTTATGTATCAGAACATCAAAGTTCAGTGATCTCATGAGGATCGAACCCACGAGCAACTGCTAAAAGATCAACTTGCTGATCATTGCTAAATGACATGTGTCCTGATTCATTTTTCTTCATATGATCTATTCGTTATTAACAACTGAAATAAAAGTTAGGGATATATTTGGATTGAGACGTGCGTGTCTATTTATTTATTTTCTAGAAAAAATGCTGAATTCGTTTTTTGAAACAGTGTGTACAAATCTTTTTAACAGAAAAATTTCAACCCCCATTGGAAAATGGAATGTTACCTGAAACGAACCATTGAAATCACAATGTTCATAACTTGAGTAAATTTATGCATATATATTTGCTAGAATATTACCTGTCATATGACGGTATCATAATACTAGGAACATGCTTACATATCTTAGATGATATCAAATTTTCTCTTTTCCTGTCATACATATTCAGTTGTCCTTTTAAAGCTCGCAAGTTGGAGCGAGCTTTCGTCTTTTATCGGTAAGGAAAATTGACTCTGCACTCAAATATTTCTTTCAAAATCCAGTTATTAGAATAGTGAACTGACTGATTTATATCAAATACAAATTATATAAATGCTACATTATTTCGGCAAGATTTTATATTAGAGAGTATTTTTTCTCTAAACAAACATAATAACAGGAAACGGTCGTATTTTTTCCAAAAATGTTTTGAGCGTTGCAAAACCACAAACAATGGGTATAATATATAGATATGAATAATTCATTAATCATTCGGGGTTTCAGTCTTTTAGTTGATAAAAATATAAAACAGATGCTCATATGGATCTCCAGTTCAAGCATAGACACTTGAAGGGTTATTTAAAAACCTGTTTTACGTGTACTAGAACATTTTAATGTATAACATATTGGTATGCATTTCTTTTAAAATTCATTATAGGTGATGGAGGTATAATTTATGCAAATCACTTGACGCCATTTTTTTTCATTTGAGCCGAATTGTTCGTATATAACCAAGTTTTCAGTTGAATGAACAATAGAGTTATAAATAGATCTGGAGGAATATAATTTGACAGAGTTAATTTTTAGAACGCGGAAACAATCTTTCTATTTTCATACCATTTTATTTTAAAGATAATTTGGTGTTCTACATACAAAATATAACAGATACAGAATATGTATCAGGTTTACGGATTTGTTACTTAAAGCAATGTATATGGATATATAAATCATGGGTGATCAATTCGTCACTGAATAACAGTAGAAAGCGAATCCCTCTCTTTATGTCCCTAGGCACATAACGATAAAATGTATCCGTCACGAGTTATCAGTTTATCATTTCATAGCTATAGAAAAACAATCCAGTACTTTATGGACCTCCTTTTCATATACAAAACCTTTCAAAATAGTGAGAACTCTGCTTTTAGTATGTTAATCTTCTCTCTATTCGAAGTTACCATTATATTTGGGCATATGTTTCGGCTTTGTTTGCATATACGCTATGCATTTAGATATGATTATAAACTGAGCGTAGGCGATTTGATGTCACTAAGCCACAAACGATGGTATATATCAGTGACGTATGGTGCTTTGTATCTAGAGTGTGCGTTTGACTACAGATACACAAAAACGCAGAAATATTTCACTGCCTGTAAAAACCAATGCAAAATATAAAGCTTTCCGGTACAACGTAGGGAATGTGGTCCCAGTTGTAAATAGTAAAGTTTCACACCCTCGCTCATTTGATCTTAACAACGGCGAACAAATAAACAGGAATAAAAGAAGTGATAAAAGAAGAACACCTTTTAGATTTGACCAATAATCCGGTGATAATAGTGCCTAATCCGAATTCTGCTTTCTATTAATCTCTTGATTTCTAGCGTGGGGGTCCGTTGCCACTTTCTAGGTGAAGGCAAAAGGGAGCTGCTCAAAAGGATATATTCGGCAAAGGCATATTCTTCAATTCCGATTGCGCTGTTGTTAGTGTGATTTGGTCAAAATTTTTAATGAGTTGTAGGACCCCATTTTTCGAAATGGTATGGACCAAAGATCAGAAAACTTTTCTCTTAATAGCCCAAAAAGATATCAAAAGTTACAGAAAATCAAAGTTTCGAAATTGGGACGGAATTTTTGAATTATAGTTCAGTTATTCGTACAGGGAAGGGTTGTTTGAAAATTGAAGAAAAAATGGCTGTCAATAAATCAGTATGTACCCAAGGAGTGCATACACAATTTGTATAAGTATGATGCCCACGGACACTAACACCATGCCAAAATGTAAACATTATACGGAAAGAGATGTTTATAATCGTTTTTGATCAGATTAGGATCCGTGTACATGAAAAATTGTTAATTCTTCGACGTATGAATTGCCCATCTGTTTGAAAAACTCGGAAATTGGATAAAACCAGCTAACTTTTATTCAAAACTATTACGAAGACAAAACTAATAACATTTGTGGAGTAAGTATAATTTCAAAACAAAATGCTGTGTAAATGAGTTGTAGTACTTCTCCAGGGGATGCAAAGGCACCCCTGTCAAGGGCACCCATCGGGCATGAATTTCCTACATTGTACCTAAAAGGATCAAACTGTCTATTGCTGGAATATTTTTTTCTGTTTCTCTGCTTTGGTAGCAGTGAGCATACCCGAGAATTTGGATTGAAAACAGTTATTCGGCCTTTAATACAATGCTAAGTGCATCGCTACGTTGAAGCGGCTACTTATCGGTGGCAGGTTCGATTCCTGCAGCAGCCACATTTTCATCAATCGTTGATTCGATTTACGTCATCTAAATTGAATAATATAATAACCGTGTAATGACAGAAAATCAGCTAATTTCAAACAAGTTTCTGTATGATATAATGCAATTTAATACGTGTGTATATATATATATATATATATATATATATATATATCATGAATTCAGCATAATATAATATCCGATGTGTGATGGGTTTATTTAGCAAGAGCTTAAAATATAATTGAATAAGGATGCCCCGATACGGACGCCAAACGATTCACTTAGATGTGAACAGAGATGAATCATGCATACACTCTCCCTTTATCTATCTCTCTATTCTGTTTTCAGGGCAAGAACATAAACGTATTTGTGTAGCAAATCCTTACTCTCCATTATACTCACACACGCACACACATACACACACATATAAATATATTTGTAGAGAGAGAGAGAGAGAGAGAGAGAGAGAGAGAGAGTGAGTATGTGTATGCATAATTTATCTCCGTTCAAATTTCTTTTCACATCTATGTGAGTCGTTTGGCGTCTGTATCAGCATAGTTGTACGTATGTGTCTATATAAGCTTTTTCTGATCTACGTGTATGTATATCGTAGCAGGGCTTAAAAAAGTTTCTTCCCCATTTGACGTTCTGAGAGAGCTAGCATTATGCACGACTTATCTTAGCTCGGATAAATACTCTTCTCTTCTTTTGTGTCAATAATAAAGTAAATGCTAAATCTTTCGGCAAAACAGACTGCATGTAAGAATTCGAAGAATCCATTAGAAATCAACTAAATTCTTGCCACGTTAGTTTTTAGCAGGTGAATGGGTATTCTACTTTTGAGGCAAAAGGCCATTGAAAAGAAGTTTGCCTTGAAGATCATGAAAACGGCTTTGGCAGAGTTGTAACGGAAATACCACGAGAGTGCAATGAAGCATAAAGAAATGTCTCAGTTGTCAGGCCCCAGACACGCTGGACTTTTAAGAAAAACCTTGAAGAATTAGAGTTTATTAGGCACAATGTCTATTCGTAAATAGCCAACGATTACTTACGTTTTGGTTATTCTAGTAAGTAAAATTTTAGGACGTGTTAAAATAAACATCCTATAGAGCAAATTTTAAGATAGCCAGCTTTTTTTTCACTGATTAATTCAGGAAAAAAAACCGATCATTTTCTCAAAAAATACGAATATGGAAAGAAAATTTATTTCGATGAAACAATGTATTAATAATTAACAACGAAAAAAATGTGCTAAGACATTGGCCAACACGATGCTCGGATTGGTTTTGCAATATGATCGGTGGGTCAAAATCCACGTTCCTTGTTTTCTTTTTTCTTTCGTAATTTTTTTTTTAATTGGAAGGCAAACGTGGATTTTCATTAGTTTAATGGAAAAAATGACTCGAGTTTCACGCACTGATCAATACAGAATGACTTCATTGCTGGGGTGCGGTTCTCAAAACAAATGAAACGCCATTAAAAAGTTACTGTTTCAGAATTGAGGTGGTCTGAAACAAACGCATCATGTAACCCTGATAATTGGTTGGGAATATGATGTCATCATAATTAGAATTTGAACGCCTATTTGGCTTCACCATTGTAACATCCTCTCTCAAATAAACCTTTTAAAAACAGGTTTATATATATATATGTATATACATTTCTTCTATTGATAATTTTGACAAGTATTTTACCTTTGTCTTAATTTTTATGACAACAGGTTAACAGAGCGATCGGAAATACTGATTGCCTCAGAAAATACATTCCATGTCAAAATTGTAATGAAAAGCGACTAAAGATTCAGATATACGCAAAAACTAGTCAAAATTATGAATAAATATCGCGTTTCAACACCTTATCAAATAATGACAATAAATCAAAATTAGAAATGAATCAAACAAATCGTACTTGATTATGTTTATAAGAGGTTAACCTATGCGTTGGTAGGTCAAAATGAGTCCCTTTTTAATTCTGGGGTGCATGTTGCGTATATATATTTATATGATAATGAATTGCATTATATCATATAGAAACTTTTTCGCATTACTGTTTGTTTAGTTCAATGGTAATACATATTTATATATATATATATATATATATATATATATATATATATAAATACTCATCATAGTTTAATTACACATAAAATATCATTATATATTGGTCTTTGTTGAGGTTTATTATGAAAGTAGTATCTTTTTATTGTAATTACTGACCAGGTTACGAAAGATGGTGGTGGGAGAGTGGTTTGCCTAAGTTCTCATCTATTTTATTCTGCGTTGACGATCAGGCACGCCTGGGGTGGGACATTCTGCTTATATGTCCGGCGGTTGGATAGAGCGCAGAACTAAATGGATTTAGGCCATTCTCAAGGGTATGAATGCTAAGTGAACATCAGCAGACAGCAAAAATTAGAACTCGCGCGCGTGCATACTCATACACGCACACCTATATATTTATGTATATTCACATATGTAAATTGTAGGTACATATTCATACAATGTGTCCATGCACTTTCAGACTATTATTTAGCGTTACCATTATAGTGGCTTCGATCTCTAGTATTGCACCAGGCTTGTGGTCTTGTTCTCTATCAAGCTAAATTTCTTAAATATCTAAACATACAATAAGTTTATATGCAAATCTTTTATTTGTTTTTTTTTCATTTCGTTTATTTGTTTCTTTGTTTGCGCTGAAATGGGATTATCTCATTGGTTTATTAATCTTCCTATTATGAAATGAAGACAAAAAAAATTACCCATAAACACTCTTATGACAACATGTCCGGTTATGTATTATAGCAGCTTGAGTAGAGAGAGACTTTAAAACAATAGTTAAAATAAGATACTTGATTTATTAAAAACAAATTACCTATTAGACCATCTTCAGGCTCCTTAGAGCTGATCAATACATAAACAAAACCGTCATTTTCGACAGGTATATTCTCGTCATTATTGTAATATTCTTATAAAATACTGGGTAGATATGACCTAGCCAGTTTAGCTGAATATTTTGAACTTTGGAAAATAGCTTCACAGTTTTGAAGTCTGTGAAAGCAGCAATGTTAGATAAACCACACACAAAAAAAACTCAAGGTAGAATAGATAACCTCAATGTAATCAGTGTCAAAGTGTTAGACTGTTGTATTATAGATTCTCCTGGGCCAATTTGTTGTATTGTACAATTCCTCGTATCTAGACTCTAGTCTTCTTAAGTTCCGTCAAGATCTTTAGAGTCCGTTCCAGTCGTTTTGAGTTCTTTGTAACACAGACTACAATGACTCGAATACTGGGTCGTTAGTAACATAGACTGCAACTAATCAGAATATTGGTTAGCTTCCCAACAAAAGAAAACACGAAGAAATGGTGGCAAACATACCCAGATCAACCCATTCGTATCAATATCTGTAACACAGGCATCTCCATGTAGATTTACCCCGCTATCTGAAAGTAGATTGTTCATGTTAAAAAAAATTGTTATTCAAAGGACATAAAGCGAAGAAGTTATCACCTTCAATTTATGTGGGAAAAGTTTTGAGCGTTCATGGAGCAGTAATACGATTATGATGATGACATTATATTCGGGTGAGTCATCTTAGGTTGGGATGGTGGTAAATACAGGAGAATGGGATGTTGGTGCAAGAGGGTGGGGATGTGCACTGCCCTACTAAGAGCCCTCTGCAAAACACGCAATAAATGATATTTTGAATCCCATCCCTCTATTTTTTTCTTTAGCAAAAGTGGTGAAATGCAATTTTCGAAAATTGGGTACTACCTGTATTCTATAAACAAGGTTGCTCTTTGTTGTACTGTTATGGAACAATTGTCTTAAAGCTATCCAACAGTGATACGTAAAAATAAACAAATTTGAGTTACCATCGGAGAAAACCAGAGATCCACTCACAAAACGCATCTGGGAAGAGGGTCTGCACCACTTGCAGCTTCTTCAAAATCGCCTCTTAGATTGTTGGATTAAGCTGAAATTCAGTACTGGTGACTTTTTGACCAAAGTGCAACTTCTGTATACACAGAAATATAGACAGTACCCTTGCACTAGCTATGGCTTCAGTCGTCTTTGCTTAGAGACTAGACCACACCACACCATTTTGAATGCAGTCTTATCCGGCTTTAGGTGCGCTAGAATATTTTAGTTATAGAGATAATTAGAAATATTCTTTTTAAAATCGTTAATAAGTGCTAAAAATTTCATAAATGCAAATCAGTTGGATAAAACTCATCGATGAAAATAGAACTGTTACAATATAATGGGATGTTTCATTGTTTTAGTTCTGTTGGTCACGTGACCATTTTAGACTACACAGATGCAGAAGTGGTGCCATGGCCGATTGGGGCTTTGCCCCATGACGTCCGATACTGCTCTGAGTAGTCAAGTCTGAGGGGCTCAGGATTCGTCCCGAGACCAAGACCAGCCCTCTTACATCCGAGCGACAATATCTGCGAGGATTAAAGAGAATATTTGAGTCATCTTACCCACACATTTCGTGTGTGGTATCCCTGCATTGAACCGACCTTGTGTCTCACACTGTTCTCGTAGGGAATGGACAGATAGAATAACCATTTCATACCTGACGGACGCAGATGCGGTCAATTTTGGTTTTGACTCATTGGGTCTGGTACTGCTCTGCGTAGGTAAGTCCTAGTGGCTCAGAATTTGCCCTGAGACCTAACGACGAGAGCTCATGTTCCTGCAGCAATAGCTGTAAAGGCTAAAGAGGATTTTTGAGTCATCTTACCAACAGTTTTTCGTGTGTGGCATCCCCACATTGTACTGGCCTTGCATCACACGCTGTTCTCATGGGGTGTCTGACAAACGGAAAACCAACTTCTTTATGTCTTCGCAGCAATAAATGCGGGGACTAAAGAAACTCTTCTAGAGGGTTCCATCTACACCTTCACGTGTGTGGTGTCCCAACATTTAACCGAGTTTACGTCATATCCTGACCTCGTGGTGACCCAGGTAGAAAGGGACCCTTTAAGACTGGACAGACCCACATGAGCCATGGCCTTAGGTAGTCCAGTCCAAATGGCTCAGGATTCGTCTCGAAAGCTTGTCCTTGCGACAATAATTGCGAGAGCTAAAAAGAATTTTCGCTGATAACCTACTCACACGTTTGTGGGTGTGTTATCCCCATAATAAACCACCTTTGTACCGTTGAGGATCGGATAAATCGGCTGATTGAGTCGATCAAATGACCATTAAAGACCAGACGGACACTGTTGTGGTTCCATGACCGATTGGGATTCTACCTCATGGGTGTGGTGCTGCTCGGTATAGTCGAATCAAAAGGACACAAGATTCGTCCTAAGACGTGAAGACCAACGCTCTCATGTCCTTGACGATAGTATCGAGGACAAAAGAAAATTCCCGCTGATAGCTTGTTTCACACATCAGCATGTGTAGTATCTCCACAATAAAACGGCCTTGTGTCAGACTTTGTTTTCGTGAGGTATCGGACTAATTGACTAATCATTTTGTGAATAAAACCTAATTTTCTTCCAAGGTTATGACTATCTTACTGATTACGCGAGCTGCGATACTGCCATAACTAGGTGGAGTCGTATTAGTTGGTGTCCTCAAGAATACAGGCAAATCCAGCTCTTAAATCAACCCGAAATTCAGTTATGTTTGAAGTGTGTAATTATTCAGTTACCGCGATCTGAGAGGATTAGAACTCGTTGTAATCATTCCTATCGATTCTATCAATCGTTTAACGCAAATTCGTTTTATGCGAGTAAAAGTTAGGATGGTATAATTACGTAAAGCGGGGTTCGCCTGCACTCAATATCAATGATAAGAATACTAAATAAAATGGATTTTGCCATCAGCAGGCCCTTTCCCACCCCCAGGAAATGATGTCCCAAATAAACTTTGCAAATTTAGACTGCCGAGAGTTCGCTTAGGTTTGCTCACTACTCCCATGGCAAAGCATGCATTTAATTTGTGAATAGCTGGACATAATCTGCCAAGATGATGAATGAGACAGTGTAGAAAAGAAAGCTAAAAAACAAACGAACCCAAAAGCAAAAGAGACATTCAGATTGCATTATTATGTGTTCGGGGAAAGCACCAACAGATATTATTTTTCGATTAGGAACACTAATGTTATTGACTGCACGCTGCTAAAGTAATGAAATTACTCTAATAGTTTTCTAAATCATTAACTCGCATATTCGAATCAGGTGCTTGGAAATATGAGCAAATGTATTTAAAAGCGTGCTCTGGTTGCAGTGTGATATCAAGGCGAGCTGATAACATCACTGTAAAATTTCTTTTTGAATTCTGTGCAGCGCAACTCTGTTGCAAAATTTATTGTCTAGCAGGCGTAGTAATAATTTTAGAATTCAGTTTTCTTTTTTATTTCTCTTTCTCTGTTTCTCTGTCGCTCTCTCTCTCTCTCTCTCTCTCTCTCTCTCTCTCTCTCTCTATCTATCTATCTATCTTTCTATCGGTGTGTGTGTGTGTCTTTCTCTTTCCGTCTCTCTCTCCATTTTCACTATTCTTTCTATGATAAACCGATAATTGAATGCAAAAACATCTTAATAAACTTCTGATGGAGATCAGAAATTAAACTGAGCTATTACTAGTGCGAGATTGTGCCGTATAGGCTTGTGCATTAGTTGATCTAGTGGATGAAGTCTCCTCTTGATTAAGGGTGTTCTCGTTAGTCCCAACTTGAAGTTAACGTCCATAAGTTTGATGTACGGAAGCCCAAAAAGGAAAAAAAAAGTTGCATTTTCCTTTCGTAACTAAAATCCCACTCTTAAAAAACTTGATTTATACACGGGTATATGGGTATATAGCATAATTTCATAAAAATGTAAATTATGCAGGGTTGAAACAATAAAGGTTTTATTGCTGTTGATACAGACGCCAAATTGCTTTCTAGTATGTAGGAGGTTATTTTTCAGAGTACACTTTTAGATTGCCAAGTGAATTACTGAGAAGTGATCACAAACTGCCTCAGCTGGAATTAGAACTCGGTTCGCTGATTGCATTTTACGTACTGTTATCAATAAGAACACGTTGCATTTCCACAAGCAAAAGGCAACCACAATGAAATGATATATGCGGTATAAATGTAGAACTGTCAGTACTGTGTTATTAAACAGAAAAAAATTAACGTAAAGAAAAATCAGTCATTTCACGATATTTCAAGAAAAAACAACATAGATTAAAACTTGCTTCTCGTCATTTTGGGTTGCACAACGTATATGACTTCTATCTTAAGGGAACCAATATCTATATATAAACATACCCATAATTTTCTCAGTGTCAATGAATAATGTTGTATTCATGTATCATCATCATCATCATCAGTCTTTTAGCGTCCGTCGTTGGACATACACCTTCCCCAGGATTCGCCACACTTCTCTATCATGGGCGTCACGGAGCCAGTACTTCCTGAACTTGTCTAGCTCGTCTCTCCATCTAACATTTTGCCGGCCTCGGTTGCGCATGTGGTCTCGGGGAATCCATGTTGTGAGTCGTGATGTACATCGATTGTCAGCCATTCTTGCAACATGGCCAGCCCACCGCCATTTGAGATTTTTTATGGATTCTATGATGTCTCTAACTCTTGTCTTTTCCCGGATGTACTGTGCTGTTTTGTGGTCTCTCCATGTGAGGCCCAGCATTATTCTTTCATGTGCACGTTGCATGGTTCTCAGCTTACAGGTCTGTCTCTTGGTTAAGTTCCATGTTTCAACTCCATAAGTGACTATTGGGAGGATGCATTGGTTATACACCCTCCTCTTTAGGATTAATGGGATCTTCTTGTTTTTGAAGGTTGAGCTAGCTCTGCCAAAGGCTTGCCATCCTAGTGTGATTCTTCGCTTGATTTCCTCTTCTTTTGAGGGTCTCATGGATATTTGTTGCCCTAGGTAGATGTAGTGGTCTACTTTCTCGAGTTCTGTGTCCTCGATTTCGATCTTAGTGTTTTTATTTCCAGTGTGGTTGTTGTACATGATCTTCGACTTGCTGAAGTTCATGTGTAGGCCGACTTTCTTGCTCTCTTCATTTAGTTCATCTATCATTAGTTGGAGGTCGTGTAGGTTCTCTGCGAAAAGGGCTATGTCGTCTGCGAATCTGAGGTTGCTCAGATACTCGCCGTCTATTTTAATTCCTTTACTCTCCCAGTCTAGTCTTCTGAAGATCATCTCGAAGCAGGCTGTGAAGAGTTTAGGTGAGCTGGTATCACCTTGTCTTACTCCTTTCTGGAGCTGAAAGGGGTCCGAGTCTTTATGTAGCCTGATAAATGAGCTGCCGTGATTGTATATATGTTTCGACACTTATACATATACTGGATCTACACCTTGCCGACTGATGGCCTCCATGATCTTAGGGATTTCTACTGAGTCGAACGCCTTTTTGAAGTCGATAAATGCTACGGCAAGTGGTAGTTTATACTCTGCTGCTTTTTCTTTCAGATGATTTATCGAGTGCAGGTGGTCCATGGTCGAGTAGCTTCTTCTAAAGCCAGCCTGTTCACGTGGCTGGTTTTCATCGAGTGTTTTCGTGATTCGGTTGGTGATGATCTTTGTGAGAAGTTTGTATACACAGTTGAGTAGGCTTATAGGCCTATAGTTGTTGAGGTCTTTCGGGTTTCCTTTTTTAAACCATAACAAAGTTTTTACTTCAATTTTCATCAGAAATTTCCATGAAATAATGTTTGATTTGCGTGATTAGTTGACAGACATTGGATTAAGTGCATTAACAAGAAAGGAGATTATATCGAAAAATGAATATAGTTGATGTTTTTTCAGCATTATATCATGGGTGTACCCACGTATACATTTAAAATATAAATTCATAACATTTAACAAACTTCATAACAAAGAAGATAGTTGACCAAGAAAACTTCAATTATTAAATTTCTGGATAATTTAGGGTATCAGTAACAACCAGAGTATTTAATCCCATTCTGATAATGATATCACTATATTTATACAAATTTATGTTAATTCAATTTATCGCTATTATTATCAACAGATAATTCTCATTATAAACTAATTAATATACGTATTCATATCATTCAATATATTGAAAAAATAACAATATTGATGTAATACGGTTGTATGGATTTTTCTGAAATATTTAAAGGATGTTTATTTATTTAGAATATTTGATTATAATGACGAAGGAAATTTTATATTAGAGCTTCAGCACAAATTATTGCATATCTATTTCTACAAAGACGTTAAATGTTTGTTCGTGTCTACGCTTATTTACCTGTAAAAGTTGTATAGACTCCAAAACGGCTGTACCGTAATGGCGCCAAGTTTGTTCATAAGGGTAACCTGATCCCCATCATAAACAGAGAGTAAGCGACGCTGACCTCTGATGTCCCTAAAATCGATTTAGAGACCAAACTAGATTTACCAGCTTAATTTGTAAGCTTCTATCTAAAGCAATCACTGGAAGCGTCAATGACCAAGCGGTTAAATGAAAATATAATTGGCAGACCAAGTTCAAACTCCGACAGAGAAAATTGATATTTATTGTTTTGTGCTTTTGTTTAATTAAACCTCTTAAATCTGTTCTATGGATGGTGATGGTAATGTGCCACGTGCACAGGGCTGACCCAATCTTTTACCCAAGGGTTGGAATTCTTTGGTCCACCAAATTGGGACAGATTGGAATCAGGTCCCCTGGTTGTGAGCTTGACAAAATTATCCTTCTCCTCGCAATGCCAGCTACCTATGGGGGTCTGTAGCTCCTCAAAAACAAAATATCGACAGCAAACAACAACAGGGCATGAACGTTCCGTAGTTAGTCGATGCCCGAGCAGGTTATAGGATTCTAACACCTCTTTGAAGGTGAATCAAGACGATGCTGCTGTCTGCAACTTCAAGCACAGGTCATAGACACTCCAATAGAATCCAGTTTGTCACCATATCAGGAGATAGACCAAATTAAACAGCAGAAATCTAATAAAAGGAATGAACACCTGGGCTATATCGGTAGTGAGATACACAGGACCATTCCTAGTATAGACATAACAAGGAAACTTATGACAATGCATAAAGCCTTACACCCCAGAGATGACATATAGACTATCCGTTAAAAAGAAAAAAGGTGGTAGGGGGCTCATCAGCATAGAGGACTGTGTCTAGAGAGCTAAAGCAGATCTAGAAAAGTACGTGCAATCAAACTGTGAAAAAATCATGAAGAGTGCATGAAAAACTGCAACAAACAACAAAGTAGAAACAAAGGAACAGCACAGCAAATAGGGAAAGAAAAATGGGAAAAAATTGTACGGAGAGTTTAAAAGACGGATACAAGATGTGGCAGACGAGAGATCATGGACATAGTTACGAAAAGGAAACCTGAAGAGAAACGGAATCGCTCGTCATGGCAGCTCGAAACGAAAAAAATCATAACAAACTATATAGAAACAAAAATCGACAGAACACTGACAAACAGCAAGTGCCGCCTATGCGATGAAAGAGATGAGACCGTAAATCACATAACTAGTGAATGTAGTCAACTCGCTGTGCTCTGTACAGTCTCAATCCTTTCCCTAATCCCGCAGTTGCAGTGTTTCATGCACACGTCCAGAAGGAGTATAAGCACAGACACGATAGAGTAGCAACGATGATACACTGTGAACAGAGTAAACGAATGAGATTCAACCATGTAGAAAAGAGGTATCAGCACAAACCAGAGGCAGCCCAGAAGGATGGCAACCACAAATTACTCTGGGACTTTGACATCCAAACTGACTATCTCATCCTGGCAAGAAGACCGGACTTGGTGATTATAGACAAGAAACGGAAGACCTGCCAAATAGTAGACGTGGCTGTACCTGCAGACCATACAGTAAAGTGGAAGGATAGTGAAAAACGGGAAAAATACCAGGACCTAGCGAGAGAACTGAGGAAGATGTGGAACATGAAAGCCAGGGTAGTACCAGTCATAGTAGGCGCACTATGAAGTGTCCCCAAAACGCTGTGGGCGAGACTGGAGGAGATCAGGATAAGGGGAAGGTTTGAGACTGTACAGACCACAGCACTACTGGGAACTGCACGGATACTGAGGAAAGTGCTAGAAATATAAAGACTGCAACGCTAACTGTCGCTAGTGATCCAACAGAGGTAGGGAAATGACAGCGGAAACTCAAATTGTAGCACTGACATGATGGGCGAAAGAGAGAGGAGAGGTTGGCTGAAGACCTGAGGAGACTTATTGTCACTCAGCCTTCAGCGATAACCACTGGGCAACCGGTGTGAAACGGTAAATCATAGTATTACTGCGACCTATGAGTACTAGGAGAGAAGGGCTGGAGACTTGAGGAGACTTGCTGTCACTCAAACTCCAGCGGTTACCACCAGGCAACTGGTGTGAGATTCCAAAAAAAAAAAAAAAATAATAATAATAATAGAAAAACAAAAAAACAAAAACATGAGTGCTGTCTGAGTCACAGGAATGAATTTCTTTCGCCACTAATATATATTTTTCCTGTAGCACCGGGTTGATTTCGTGAGTGACTCTTTTGGTGTATCTCTGAGTCCTGTCCTTTTACAAAGAGCCGAAATTTTCCCCGATAAATGCAAGAGCCAATCACCGATTGTACGCGTGCCAATACTGATGGGATTCGTTCGTGCGAGGGAATTGTGGCACACGCGCGCGTGGTCACGGCAATGGTCTCCTCGGATCCTCGTTTGCGTGAACACGTTTTTCGTTTAGTGCTTACTGCGATGTGTTTTGCAAGCATTTCTGCCATGACTTCTACTCAAAGTTACCGAACTATGTAAGATAAGGTTTAAAATATAACTCTGTGTGTGTGTATGGTGGCGGTGGTGGTGGTGAGGGGAGCAACTGAACTGCTTTTGGATTTACCGAATGATGTTCGTTAAATGAGGCGAACAACCGAACTTGGTAAACTGGCAACAACTGCCTTGTACGGAGGACCTTCAGCTTTAACAACAGCCCCCGGCCCCTGAATTAGTCTATATTCCTGCATATATGTATATATACATACATACATACGCACGCACACATGCACACACACATATATATATAAATATACATACAAATATATATATATATATATATATATATATATATATATATATATATATATACACACATATATGTATGTGGGTGTATATATATGTATATATATATATATATATATATATATATTTATATATACATATATATATATATACATACAACATACATGTATATATATACACACATACATATATATATATATATATATATATATATATATATGTATATATGTGTGTGTGTGTGTGTGCGGGTGTGTGTGTTTGATTATATGTGTTTATCATTAAGTCTCCCTACGGTTGACAATGAAAAAAAAATGTCCCCTTTGTCTTATCAAAGACCTTATGAGCATGATCTATTATCAGGCTTCATTTGTAACAAGCCTCTTTTGAAGGCTTAACAACCCCACCTTGTCTAACTCACTAACAGGAAGCTAAGAATTCAAGGATTGACCAGCATTTGTTTCGCAGATTAGAGAAATAATTCCTTGGAACGAAAAGCGTCAACACGAACAAGGGAAAAATTCTTTTTAGGTGCGGCTTTGACAAGCTTCAAAGAGCCGGGCTCATTAAACCGTGGACTTGGGAGAAACGGTAAGATTGAAGAATAGAAGGAAGTGATCACGCATGTGATTAGATTTAAACATTCAGATGTTTTGCATGCCGTCACTGCATTGTGTGGATGGACTTTTACTAAGCTTACCCTGTTTTGCTTTTACACGGTAATGAGCTCGAAAATCGAACATGTTTTTTCTTTTTTTTTTTTCTTTTTCAGTCTTGGTGGAAGAGTTAGTTGAAAAGAAAGTAAACAAAATTTTTTTTTTGAATTTCCCGTTGTGCAATTGAATTCGCCCACCAAGTGAGAGCGCCTGATTACAAAGTACTTAATTCTTTTTTTTTTTTTGTTGTTGTTTGTTGTCGTAATTATTTCCGTTTGAGTTCTTCGAGAGGAATCTATCTGAAGTTCAAACAACAAGCGTTCCGCTTTGACAAACAAATCAAATTTTCGCTCATAATATCCTAGAAACACACGAATCCTGGAATACGCTCACAGATCCCACCATGTATTCACCCACCCACTGACAATTTCGCAATTACAGATTCATACAAAAGTGTGTAAAAGTTACATCACCTGTGTGTAGTGGTTAGCAAAATAACTCGCTTTGCCCAACATTACAACACCATTGAGTTCGATTCTCAGTCTCATACCTCCCTGGGTCCATAGTCGACTAAGCCGAGCTTGATAGATATCACTGAGTGCCTATTGTGTCCTGACTGCCTTATATCATACTAAACTATGCTTACTAAAATGACCATAGAATAGTATACACTTTGTGAGGATCGAACTCATTTCAGCAGCGATGGTCTGCGAAACTATCAAGAATTTGTTTCTCCTTTATATCACCATCATCATCATCATCTGTCCTTTAACGTCCGTCGTTGGACATAGACTTTCCCTTGAATTCACGACATCTCTCTATCGTGGGCGTCGCAGAGCCAGTATTTTCTAAATTTGTCCAGTCCATCTTGTATTTTGTTGGCCTTGGTTTTGCATGTGATCTCTGGGGATCCATGTTGTGAGTTGTGATGTCCATCGGTTGTCAGTCATTCTTGCAACGTAGCCTGCCCATTACCATTTAAGTTTTCTAATAGATTCTATGGTGTCTCTGACTCCCGGGGTGTGTTGAGCGAAACAAGTGATAATACGACGATAAGAGGTCTACATAATATGCTGCGTGTGACCTCTTACCCCAAAAAGAATTATCTACGTTCTACGGCGTCATTCAAACCCACTGTAGCATTGTACAATAACAGTTCGTCCAGGTTCAAGCAATTTGAAATTTAAATCCAACTGGGTACATAGATTTCGTTTAGAATATTCAATGCTATCCAAGACTGACACATGTTTGATTTTTTTTTCATTTTGGATTGCATTGCAAGTGGCTATTTCTTCTTTGAATGTTTTGTTCTGTGTTGAGCAAAAAGGAAAAGACGACTGGTTGAATGCTGACCGATGGTCTTTTCTGGAAGTGTGACTCGTTTTTTCACTTTCAGAATTTCGCGTTAGGTTTTTAAACAACTGATTGTACAGACAATAAATGATTTAGTAAATCTCAAGACACTTCTTGGATTTCCCGAACATTGTTCAAAAGATGACAGTGAGAAAATCTCCATTAGCTTATTGCATCGAAATGAGACTGTATATATGCAAACATATGATGATAGCTTGACTTCGCCATTGAAGATCCGGGAGGATTTCCCATATCATTACAGACCCTGAGCCGGCGGGGCCTTTTAGTATATATGTTTACATAATGCATATAAGGATACACAAATGAGATTATATATATATATATATATATATATATATATATATATATACTCGCACATACATAAATGGACATCAGCGTTTGTGTCTGTGTACATGTAGTGAGTGTAGTCGATGGCCTCCCTGTCTACATACGTATCCTGGTAGTGTTTGTGAGCGTTGCAAAACTCTGAAGAGCGAGTCTGGTAAATTTTGCGGTCTTATGAATGTTATGGATTGGATGATCATTACCTTGATCATCATCATCATCGGCCTATTAGCGTCCAACGTTGGATACAGATCTTTCCCAAGATTTGCCACACCCCTCTACGATGGGTGTCGCCAGCCCAATATTTTCTGAACTAGTCTCGCTACTTTATTTTTCACCGGCGACAGTTTCGTATATGATCTCTTGGAATCCACGTTGGGAGTAATGATATCTAGCAGTTGCCTGACATTCTTGCAATATGACAAGAGAGGTCACTCTACCCTACGGTTAGCAATCCATCTGCGGCGCCCCAATGAACGTTCTCTACATGATGGGATATCTCTATTTCAGTAAGTTGTAATGATATTTTTGAACCATATCTTGAATTTGACATCTGGCCTCTCGGTATTTTGATTTATTGAGTTGAACGCATTCCGAATTAATCTATTCATACTATATTTCTAACCAAATTGAAGCGAAATGCAGATTTATTTAGTTACTTCTAGGATAAAAATTTTGATAATCTCGTTCCAAGTGAAATAATTCTAACAAATATCACGCGCGAAACAGTAGAAATGTTCTTCAACATTTGCCAGAGGAGTTGAATACAGAGAAATGAACAATAAAATTAGCGAGGTTCGGCATTTAAATTTTCCAGCTGAATACACCACCCCAGAGAGCAGTCAAAGCATTGTGTTTTTATTTGCTAAAAGCCTTAAAAATCTCTCAGTGCTGCGTTCGTTATTCCGTTAGCATTTATTCAATAATTGACAGTAAATCTGTTGCTTGCCTAAACGCTATCTCCAACTGTCTCTTGTAAAACCTGTAAACGTCACACTGCATTGAGTTATTGCCCTTTATATTTACGGTCTTCAATTATTGACGAATGTATCTAGGGGAGTTTAGAGTTTGATAAAAAGAGGAGAAATTGATAAAAAGAAAGACTCAATATTTAAAACCAACCAAATCCGACGTGAACAATATAGGATGTCATTTTAATGGCTGACACTCCCCATGTGAGTGTGTGGTAGGGTGTGGATAAGCATATTTTAAATAAAAGCTTCTTAATGCACTCTTCGACAATTTAAAATCTCTCCTGTTTTGTTTTAGGAAAATTTTTTCCCGAATTCATACGATTTAGAATGTATTTCCGACGAAAAACAGACGTTCCCCATCAACAAACGCCAGTTATTTTGCTTGCGGGTTTTGAATTCGCCAAACATTTTAACAGATTTTCGGAACAATATGCGCCAAATTTAGTACCATCACATTCGACATAATATCAAAGACTCTTCTACTCATATATATATATATATATATATATATATATATATATATATATATATATATATATTTGAACGCTTGAAAATGTTTTTTACAAGATGTAATTTCAGTCAATTATTTCCAAAAATCTGCTAATGAAATTTATGTAATTTTTTTCAGCATGTTTTATAGTACTATGTGCGAGTTTTTCTCCTTTGATAATCAGTTATTTGCCACGTAACCGTTTCAGGGATTAAAAAACAAAACAGTTATATTAACATAGTTCCTTGTACATGTATGGCTTGGCTTCGCGAGTGATAAATTGTTTAGGGTTGATATCCACAGCGGTAGAGCCAATATGTAGAATATTCCTCCGACCCAAGCAATGGATTTTTAAGGTGAGGTCAGCTTGCCCAGGACCAACCCCACTCCTCAACCAAAGGGTTTGCTTTCTCTGGTTCATCGAGATGGTAGGGATAGGAGCCGGATCCAGGTCGTAGGTTTGACAGGAGTATCCCTCTCCTGTTAGATGCGAGCTGGCTTTAGGGGTCTACTTCTCTTTGCAGACATATTTCGACAGTGACCTTTAGCTGTATCCCAGTACGTGAACAGTGTGCTGTCGACGGATGCTGAGCTAGCAATAGAGTTCTACTGTCCCCTTGGGGGGGGGGGATCGGAAAAGTACGACTATCAACCGCTTTCAGCACAGAACCTCCGAGTAGTATGACTTTATTTTTAGGCACTGGATAGCACTGCTGCCTACAACTTTAAGCCGGATACCAGTCGCTCCAACATAGATGTTGGGCCAATTTTTAAGGTCTGTTTCACTTCTGGTAAACGATCCGACGATATAGCAGCTTGGAGCCCAGATCCGAGTCAAACCCCTCAAAATAAGGCGATTGCTTATCAAGTTACAACTACAGCAGAAATCAAGACTTCCTTTCCCTTCTGCTAAATCTATTCAGTCTTTTAGTGAAAAGTAAAAGATATTTTTCGGAGCGGTACTTATTGGACGTAGCAGTGGGTACAGTTGTTACTGGCAATGAAATGTTCGAACTATCATTTCACCTTTTTCACCCCACGCACCCTTCCTGCTTATCTATTTAGTCTTTTATTGGACATTTGTTCAGCGTAGAGGTAGTTGTTGGTTATGACTCTCTCTCTTTCTCTCTCTCTCTTTCTCTCTCTCTCTCTCTTTCTCTCTTTCTCTCTCTCTCCATATATATATATGTATATATATATATATATATATATATATATATATATATATATATATATATATATATATATATATATATATATATATATATATGTACTTTTAAGGTAAAAATGATATAAATATTTAATTGATTCAAAAGTTGTAACGATCAATGAAACGATCTGCCATTATGTTGCGATATACATTAAGTGATAACAGCTATAATGATGATAATAATGATGATAATAACAACAACAACAACAACAACAACAACAACAACAATAATAATAATAATAATGATAGTAGTAATAATTGAGACTGTGCAGACCAGAGCACTGCTAGGGACTCCATTGATACTGAGAAAATTGTGAGATTGTACGACCCCTGTTGTTGGCAGTGGCTTAACAGAGAGAAGAGGAGGAAAAAATGCACAGCACAACACAAATGGTGTCGGAAGTACGAACCACAGGACTGCTGTGATAGGTGAGGGAGAGATGAGAAGAAAACTGAACACCTGAATAGACTTACTGTCACTCAGTCTTCAGCGATAACCACCTGGCAACCGATGTGAAACTGTCAGCCACAGAGCTGTTGTGGACTGTGAGAGTGTGGAGGGGAGGGCTTGAGATATGAGGAGAATTGCTGTTACTCCAGCTCTGACCACCGGGCAACTGGTGTGAATGTAAATAAATAAATAAACAAATAATAATAATCATTATTATTATCATTGTCGTCATCATCATCATCATCATCATCATCATCATCATTATTATTATTGAATCTGTTTTCTCCCTCAAGGAAGGGAAGATAGCCAGCCGAGTACCACGACTAGTATTTAGTTTGAATTTTAGAAATTCAAGACTTTAAGAAAAATAAGAGAGAGATATAAACATACCAGTTATTCTAAAGTGGCCAAAAAGCAAAGTTTAGTGCTTCAGCTTTTAAGAAAGTGGTAAAAGACAAAAAAGTCTGCCTCACTATTAGTTACTGCACACACCCATATGCTTTCTCCCGATGGAAATACACACCGGGTGCTAGGGGCCTATGGAGCCCTGACGTTACTCCTGAACCAAACCAGTTTTAACCAATCCACTAAGGTCAAGTGTTACCTCAAGGCATCAAAAACCAAACATGACAGTACAACCAGATAAATAATCTGCAAAAAGTAGGGTGCTAATTCAAGATTTGTGTATCACAACCGGCAGGTGCTCCCTTATTAGCCACCAGAAGGAACCCGGTCATCGTTCTGCGACTACTGGCCAAAACCTCGGCTCGTGTACCCTTAATGGCCTTCAGGGGGGGACACAGTCGTCACCAAGCGACCGTTGGCCGAAACCCCAGCTCATAGTCCGCTCATGACAACCAGAGGGAGAGCAGCTGTCATCAAGCAGCGGTTAGCTAGAACAAGAAGAGGAAATAGACAAAAGAGAATAAAAGGTTAGTAATGTATTGCTACTAACAGTCACTTGGTAACGCTGTGTCCCTTCCTTAAGAGATCTGTAATGAAATGGAAAAAAAGGAGAAAATGGCTTACCCGAAGAGGATTCTCTCAACACAACCAACTTAATAAACGACAAAACTGAAACGAACAAAAAGAAAATCCTTGAACAAAGGCATACACTATAAAAAGACGCTGACACCCCAACGGAAGAAGAGAAAGCTCAAATACCAACTTTGAAAGAAATTATTCATGAAAAAAAAAACCGAGACTGCCAACTCTTAGGGACAAGGAATAGAAGAAACTAAAAGAAGCGACCGTACACGTCAACTGCCTCGAATATCGAAATGAACGGCCTATCTGAGCTCAACAACCTAATCTACGCTGGGGCGAAAATGGTAACGAAGCTTCTTAAAACACGAGGTAGAACCCCAAATAATAGGAAGGAAAAACCCAACTAGGTAACAAGATGGTAAATACAAATCTCACAACTCCAGAGAGATGAAGGACTACTGAGAAATAAACCATACCTAAACAGATTACGTGTAACAAAATGGGACAAATACACGACAAGACAAAAAGGTATCTCCGTGGTAGTGGGAGAGGTACACCAGAGAAGACAAGCCAAAGAGGCAAGACTGAAGAGATAGAGACAAAGGACTGTCTAATACACACAGAATCGACCATTCCAAAACAACGAGAAGTTTCACTAAGATTTGAACTGCGAAAGAAAACAGAACGTAAAGCCAGATGCCACAGAGACAAATAATTTCTGGAACAGCATATGGGGATACCTGGAAAGAAACAACGAAGCCCCAAAATGGTTTGAGGGCATGAAAAAAGAACCCAAGGAAATTGACAATGGAGAACCAATAGTATTGTATGAAACCACATTGAAGCACACTCTCACAAAATAGCCAACTGGAAAGTGTGAACGGGAAGGCTAGAACTTGCTGTTACTCAATCTCCAGTTGTAACCGCCAGGCAACTGGTGTGAAATTGATAATAATAATAACAATGATAATAATAATAAACCACTGGGCAACCGGTGTGAAACTGTAAATCGCAGAATTATTGCGACCTATGAGTACTAGGAGAAGAGGGCAGGAGACTTGAGGAGACTTGCTGTCACTCAAACTCCAGCAGTTACCACCAGGCAACTGGTGTGTGATTCATCATCATCATCATCATCATTATCATAATCATCATCATCATCATCATCATAATAATAATAATAATAATAATGATAATAATAATAATAATATGATGTAAAGGCATACAACACAATAATATGAAAAAATAAGAAAAGAATATTATAAAAGAATAAGACCATATAACGAAAACAGAATTAAGATTGAATATAGGCTATTAACTCTCGTGCTGTTCCAGTTGTCCAATGTTGTTTTGACATCATCAATCGCAACTTAGCGGAAATCCAACGAATAGACGGAAAAACTAGGAAATATCAAATAAAATGCACTGCCTTGCGGCTGATGTATAGATTTTACCTGCTTGTTCATAGACTTCTCCCCCAAACGGGAATGTGACAGGGACTTCATTCAATTTGATGCATCATATAGAACCACCATCGGTCTCCAAACCTATACCCAATCTACCAATGACTGGAGGTTAGAACTGGTGAAAAGAGATGAGAGTAGCAAAAACCTGCATTCCATTCGAAAGAAAGCAAATAAGTCTAAGAAAAAACTTAACCCCGAGGACGAAAGCAAACTAGACGCTAACTCACCAACCGGAAAGGCCGAGAGAGTTACAGACAGGAGTAAATAGGGAGGAATTTAAATACTACTCGTGGTATGTCGAGAAAAAAACAATACTCTAAGGCAAAGTCCCCTTTCGTACCAAAGGAACTGATGCCATCATCATCAGTCTTTTATCGTCTGTCGTTGGACATGGATCTTCTCAAGGATTCGTCAGATCTCTCGTGGGTGTTGCAGAGCCGATACTTTCTGAACTGTCTAATTCGTCTCTCTATCTGGTATTCTGCCAGCCTCTATTTTGCATGTGATCCCTGTGGGTTCATGTTGTGAGTCGCTATGTTTATCGATTGTCTGCCATTCTTGCAACATGACCAGTGCATTGCCATTTGTGTTGTGTATTTTTCTTTTCAGGACTTTCTTGTTCTTGAAGATTGAGTTTGCTCCACCGAAGGCTCGCCAACCAAGAGTGATTTTTCGCTTGATCTCTTCTTTTAAGGATTTCATGGAGATTCTGTGTCCTGGGTAGATGTAGTGGTCTACTTTCTTCAGTTTGGCGTTTTCAATTTTTATCGTTGTGAATTTATTTTTCGATGTTATTGTAGCACATGACTTTTTTTTTGCTGAAATTCATGTGGAGGCCGACTTTCATACTTTCCTCATACTCTGTCTATCTATCATAAGTTGGAGTTCTTGAAGGTTATTTGTAAAAGGGAAGATGTCATCTACAATTCTAAGATTGCTTGGGTATTCGCCGTCTATTCTGATTTCTTTATTTCTCTATTCTAGATTCCGGAAAATTATCTCAAGGGAGACTTTGAAGAGTTTGGATGATCTGGTATCATCTCGTCTCACCTCTTTTTGGGGCTGAAAACGTTTTGAGTCTTTATATAGCCTGATAAAGGATCAGCAGTGACTGTATATACGTTGTAATACTCTGATGTATACAGGGTGTACACCTTGTAGATCGATAGCATCAACGAACTTAGCGATCTCTACCAAGTCAAAAGCTTTCTTAAAGCTTGGCATTTTGTATTCTGCTGCTATATTTTTTAGTTGATTCATCGAATGGAGATTCATCTAAAAGAGCTAACATAGATCAGAATAAAACTCATCAGTCGTTGCGAAATTGAAGGACGAAACGGAGGTTTCCATACCGGCAACCCATGACAAGAGCCTACCAGGCTAACACCCTGGGAAATTGGACTGACCCTAAATGTAGACGTGATGATGGGACCGATACAATTGAACACATAGTAGCAGAGCGCTAGGTCTTTGAAGCAAATGAATTTAAAATTAGACACGACAGAATGGGGCAGTATCTACACTCAAATATCTGCAAAACGCCCAATATGCTAAGTACTGGTAGGTACACCGTCTTGAACCAGTCACAGAAGAAAAAGATGTGACCATGTGGAACTTCATTATACATACTGATAGAACTACAAACAAAGCCAGGCCAAATATAATAGTGAAAAACAGGCCCCTTATTACATATGACTTTCCAAGCGGAAGAGAACATTGCTGTCAAGGAATTCGAGAAACGCTCAAAATTCAAAGATCTCTGAATAGAAATCAGTAGAATGTGACTATCCAGGACCAAAATAAAACTTAACGATGTTTGGGCCCTTGGATTGCTCCAAAAAAGAAGCAGTGAAGTTGCCGACAGCGTACCTGGAATGCCCAGCATATATGAAAATATATACAGCTCTTACCTCCTCTGCATACATTAGAAATTCTTGCCAATGTGAATGTACGTACAACACCTAGCATACATCACTTTATGCTTTTACAGAAGTATGTTTTATCATCTGTATATGTAAAAAGCCCTGCCCATTTATTTCCTTTTCCCTCTAAAGCCCAGACTGTCGTAACTTACAAATTTGCCCGGTTTATGTGCCAGTTTGAGACCTGGCTGGTGACTTATATAAACTGATATCCAAGACAACATCAACAACAACAACAATATATATATATATATATATATATATATATATATATATATATATATATATATATATATATATATATATATATATGTATATATGTATATATATATATATATATACATATATATTTGTGTGTGTGTGTGTGTGTGTGCACAGACAACCAGATAATTCACTCCCTGAATACTCCGACGGGGGGGGGGCAGATCTCAATAGCTAGCCCGGGCATCTGCAGCTAGAAGGAAACTACTGTCAAACGTACGACTTCATACCCTTGCTTCGAAGAGTAAAGACCATTTGTTAAAAGATGGGCACTTCACTTTAAAACTCCATTGTTCAGACCTTCGGGCTATTCACGCTCAGGCCCGACCGATTTAGGACCTTAAAAGGTTGATGATAGATGAACTAAACGAAGATAGCCTACTCATGAATTTGAGCAAAACAAATGTCATGTGCAATAATTACGTCGAAAATAAGAACAAAACACTCAAAATCGAAGACATACAACTGGAGAAAGCAGACTACTACATCTACCTAGGACAACGAATATCCATGATATATATATATATATATATATATATATATATATATATATATATATATATATATATATATATATATATATATATATATATGGAGAAAAGACTGGGAGTTGATGATTCTATACATTATGGATCTATTAAACGGGAATACTCTGAGAGACGAGAAAAATTTGCAGCAATTTCATGTCAAAACTATTGACATGGAGATTATTGCCTTTATGGCTCTCGACTGACATCAACATTCCGAGATGATATTAGAAAATAACTTTTCGATTTAAGGACACCAACAATTTACGCTGCTTATTCTCTACTTGTTCTGTCTATCTCTCTTTCTCTCTCTGAATCTTATCTATCTATCTATCTATCAATCTATCTATCTATCAATCTATCCATCTATTCGATTGTGTGGACTTGTCTACTTGTCTTTTTTCTCAGGACATAGACAGCAGGATTATGCAGTGGAATATGCACAGTGGTGGTGAAATTTGTTGCTGAACTGCACAAAAGTAGTTCGGGAAGTTTTTCAATCGGAAATGAGTCACTCCATGATGCACCTCATAAATGACGGTCGGTAAATATTGATGATAGCTTACTCGAGGCCCGTGTTTAATCCAATCTGTTTCAAACATGTCAGATGCTTACATTAAAGTTTAACACAAACAATGAATCTCAACGTCTGCACTTGAATCTCATCGGGAAAGCACGGGCATCACGGAAATTTCGATAAAATATTCAAATACATTGACTAAATGAATAGATTAAGAATGCCCTAATGCTTTTAGTTACTTGAAATTAGTGCAACTACTATTTATCAGCTTGAGATATCTTGCAGAGAAAAGCTTTCTCTTGGGTCTCGTGTCACCGACGGTGAAGTGGATAATGTGTAAAAACAACACGTTGATGGGGATGAAGGCATTATTGGTTATTTTGAAGCAGCTAAAGAGCTATGTGGGGAAAAAATTCGTTTTTTTTTAGGTCTATAACTCTGGATTGTGATTCAAGATAATCCATAGATGATGATGATGATGATGATGATGATGATGATGATGATGATGATGATGATATAAAAGAAATGAAAATATGAAATGAATAAAGATAAAAATGCAATGAAAGTAGATTGTCCTGAATGTTGAACAGATAACTCGGACAAAATGTCTCTATATTGGATTTCGTTACTCTGGTTGGGAATCGGATAATGATTTGAGACAATTGTTGATGGTCGTAAAGGCTGTGAGTTTTTTTGGGTTTTTTTGTCGTCCATTTTGACTATTAAATATCCGGGCCTAACTTCATTTTTTCAGTAATGTGTCCCTTCAACGATTTCACTACATGTTTTTAAACTGATTACTGATAAATTGAAGCTGAAATCTGATAAGTATCAGTTTGAACCGGCTTTTGATGGAATGCAAGTTGATTGAAGATTAACATTTCTCTTTTTACCCATTTATTAGAAATATTTGTTTAAATTTTGGTTGGTTAGAAAAGATAATTGACTAATACTTTTGCGTAGAATTTATGCTCAAACTGGAGATAACGTTATGATGTGTGCAACAAATGCAATGAACGTCCTGGAGCGCCCGGCAAAATATTTTACTGATATCATCTAACTCAAAATTGTCCCGTTCTCAAATGGTTAAGCTAGTTTTTCTCAGAAAGGCGTAGCAGTATCATAACAAAATGATTCTTCGGTAGATCATTGGCCTCTGTGTAACATAACGTATTATTAACATTGGACAGGAGACACAGCATGCTAAACGGCCCTAAGAATTCAGTTCTAATACGTACAACGTGCAAGCGATTAGAATTTCAGTTGTCTCTTTCGATTTCAGATTGATAACTACTTTTACGAAAAACACTTCGGATGGCTTCAATATTTTGCCAATAAATGTCAGAAATTATTAGTTCTTTTGGTTGAATACCGATTTGCAATTTCTTTTTGAATACAATATAAAAAAAAACAATCTATTTTAAGTGTTGCAATTGTCTTATATTTGCGCATATATTTCTTTCATGAAAAGCCAATCACAGTGAAGTGTTGAATGCTGCTTGAAGTAACATTGTGGCTGAAATCTATTTCTGAAAACATCCGATTTCAAATAGGTGTCTCTGATTCATCGGGACGGATCACCAACGGTTATTTTGTTTCGAGGCTATAAGTTTGTCAGTAAAAAGATGGCATTTCAGAGTTTGCATGTCAGCACACCTTCTAATATCCGGATGATATTTGCTACGTTCAGGCCTCTGGCCATGATTCAGAATAGTTCTTCTCTATTGAAGACAATCAGAGACAATTTCCCGCGGTTTTCCCTTATCCCCCCCTCCGTCACCCTGTTTATTTCCACTTCACTTTATTCAGACCAGGAATATTTTCTTCAACTTCTATTTCTTCTCACCAACAAAGTCTTTCGTCTTCATACCGTGTGCAGCGGTATAATTTCTATCCAGAAAAGTTGTTCGCTTCCGTTTTTCCAGTTTTTATTCAGCATCCTTTGTACAATTCCACCCCGTCACTTATAACTGTTGCTTGCCATCAGCTCAAGTGGGTGGGTAATTGTCTGGTGTTCACAATCCCCCAAGAAAAACTTCATTTCTTTCAACCTGGGCTACCGGTCAATGAAGAATGGCGTACAGCTGCAATTCCATAAGTGCTACTAGACCGGACACAGTGCAGAGTCCAACAGGACATCAGGTTTCCGGCCCAGTGGACGTTGCTGAAGGCTGACCGGACGTTAAACGGTAAAGAGGAGAAATGTACGCCATTGTTGAAAGAGGCAGGAAAGAAACCAGACGAGGAAAATGACTGCTCGGTTGACAAGTTCTGGTCGTGTAATAAAAGTGCTTAACAAATGGTAAGAATAACGAATGTGGTGAATGACAAAGAGTGGGAACATCTGTGAATATTTCATGTGATATAGGAGGTCTGTCTGGAAGGTAATCAGCCATTTTGATATCTCGAGAACCGGGTGCGCTGACTTCATGAATCATGACTTACTGTGCGTAAATGACGAAATGCTCCCCATTGGGGTTACTCAGTCGTCAGTAGGACACCATTGAGTGAGTTTGTGTCTTACTTGCCCGTGACATTTCAATGACCGAGCGAATACGCACCAAGAGTACTTTTAGCTGAACATTGCATGACCAATGTTTGTCTGCCCCCTCCCGGTACATTCCAAGTCTATCTTCCTGAGGCTTCTAAGATTTCTGGTCATGAACGATATTATGGAGAACGCATGAAGGAAGCCGATGGCGTCCCTGAAAGAAAACTTTAGAGTCAGTTTTTAAAAGTGGAAGCGATGCTGGAATAATTGTGTGAGGGCCCAAGCATTTTGAAGCAGACTCTAGGGATGCAATATTTTCGTTTATATCAAATGGCTGGATACTTTCTCAACATACCTCACATCGTGGATGACGAGGGAGAACTTGGGGAACAAAATGGAAATTCATCTGGCAGTTTAAGTGTATACAAGAGAAAACAAATATCCATAGATTCAATAGATTTATCTTGTGTCGTGATAAAGCGAGCCTGCTCTTTGCTTATGAATTATAACCTGAAGTAACCTTTGGAATTGATCAGCCAAAACGTTGTTAACAGTATCAACTATACGAACGAGACGATTTGTCTCGATAAATCTTGAAATGTTAATGTGCTTCCTGAAAATTATGAACAAACTAGTGATTATATATCCATACGTCTTGCAGACTTATTTTCCACGCGACCCAGAAGTAGGATGTTGTTACAGAAATCTTTTGTTAGTTTAAATGGTGTAATAAATTATTATGAATCAATATACTAGAAATTTTGAGCGACCATAACCCCAAAATGGCGATCATGATACGTTAGGCTGGGTCATCAGCGGCTGGAGTGGTGAGAAGTGGAAGAGAGAGTGAGAAAGAGTCTGCACCCTGTGTCTATAACGTTCTACTCCAAAATAAACTGAAAGATCTTTTCATTTTTCGCTTTCTTTCGTAAAGGCTAAAAAATGGCATTACGTAAAGTTTCGAAGAACGAGAACACACACACACACGCACACACACACACACACACACACACACACACACATATATATATTTATAATCAACACTGCTGGGGAACCATGTTAATATAACTGTTTTATTTTTAAATCCTAGAAACGGTTACATGGTTAATAGAATTGACATATAGATAGAGCGTGTATGGACACGCTTCATTGATTATATTTGACGTTTAAATGACTGAGACAAATCTGAGAAATCATATTTGAAAATATATCCAAATAAACTTGAATGGACAAAGAAGTGCGTGTAACTTTTCTCGACTTGGATATAAGAATTGAAAATGGGATATATATTTATAGATTGTTAAACAAAGGCAATGCAATTCCATTCCATGTAATTCAAATACCATAGAAAAGTAGTACTAGTCCACAATACATATTTTATGGTACAACATCGTCAAAATATAAGAGCAAAAACTTCAATGTTGACGGATGGTTTTATAGAAAAAATAGTAAATTGAGTACACAGAATGAAGAAGCAAGGAGGAAATATACATATAATTCGTAGACAACTTCTTGAAGCGATCAATAGACATCCGGACACGATCGAATCAATACGAAAAAAATAATTACATTAATTCTTGAATACCTAAACCAAAATAATACAAAAAAGATTCAAACGCAAAAAGAGAGAGATGATAGTATATAATCATATATATATAAATATGTGAATATGTTCAAGTATCGATATGTATGATACATACCTTATGGAAACATCTACATCCTCCCACAACTAAAACTCAAATTTCTGTATAATCCATTAAACACATTGCAATCTTAAGATATCACATAGTTAGGGGTATAAATAGGAACTTCACTTTGAAATTTAAACGTAATTTTATTTTGTATGTAGTGAAATTGACGAATATATATATATATATATATATATATATATATATATATACATATATATATATATATATATACATATATATATATATATATATATATATATGAATTAAATACCTCAGTTTGGGAACACCTATAAACTGTCATAGGGTCAAACATTTACACTAAAAATAACTAAGAATGACATTACATGCATATCTGATAGGACAGAGAAGTAATCAGTTCCTTGTCTGACCTCAAAAGATTTCACCAAGAAAGTGTATGAGAAAATTAGTAAGGAATGGAAAATATCAGGGCATAAAGAGTCGAACATGTAAAGTGAGAAAAACACTTATATTTTTTCAATACATAATTCAAAACTCATAAAACTCTTTCTAAAATAATGTATACTTATTCAAATAGAGGCTTATTTAAAAAATTATATATCTATAAATACGAATGTAACAGTAAATATCGAAAGTATATTTAGAAACTAAATCATGTCAAACATTTATTGCATAAATATAAACAAGAATGACAGTTATACTCAAACATATCTGAGTTCATCTGGAACACATATTGAATAAAAACATACACATTATTTTACTTGGAATTACTATCAGAATATCAATGCAGTAACTGAAAATTAATTCTTTTTTACTTCAAAACAAATTAAGATTATGGTAAAGTTATATTCATGGCAATTCTATGAGTATGACAATGAGTGCTATATCAACAAATCTGCACAGTTAAAATAATAAAATATTCTCGATATTGGGTTATGGTAAAATAGTTGACAAAGGCCATGATAACAAATACAAATACTCATAAGACTGAATTGTATGCGACAAGAACCTAAAATTATGACAGATGTGACAACACGTCAACAGATCAAACGTGACTTGAGTGACACACAGGCGTGGATACTTTGTAACGATATCTGAAAATTTACTAAAAAGATGATCTTATCCAACATTACACGATGAAAATGATGTATATGTACATATATATATATATATATAATAATTGATAATCGCGTCATTCACTAACAGCTGTTTCGTTGTATTACCACTGTTCAGTATGGCTATAGATTATCCAGTATCCCTTCCAGTACCCCTACGTAGGGTCGAAACCTTCACTTCACAACCAAGAGGCAGATGGTCTATCACTGCCCTACGCAAAACTGGACAGTTTTAGCACCGAATTATGCGATATTTTTACCAATGCATAATTCCCCATCTACCGGAGAGCTCCATTCTAGAGTTGTAAGAGCATTGCACATATATATATATATATATATATATATATATTTTCTGATTTTAATCACACTGGGAACACTTAATCCGATTTCACATTGTTACAGGTATTTTATAAATTTTGCGTCCTATGGTAGAAGATTACGGGTGTAGGGCAGTGGGGATCGGACTCATTTAAGTTGCAATGGTGTGCAAAACGAACTTACCAACCATTGCTACCCTAGCATAGTAACTATACTTATTTTATAAACTTTGCATTGTCTGGCATAAGGTGATATTCCAGGTCACCCAGTGAAAGTAGAGGATACTCCAATGGTGATAATTCGCAAGATAAAGCTGCTAACCATTGTATCACGGTAAGGTGTCGAAACATTAAACATTGTTGAAACCTATTTTATGTACATTGCTAGAGTTATTTACTAAGATTAGGTTTCAGTTTTTTAAAGGAGCAACAAATATGGACCACCCAGTAAGGATCTAACTCAGTAGTACAGTATTGATTTACGAGTCAAGCTGGCTAGCAATGGCTCTTCGACGAGGCACCCTAACAACAAGCACGTCATTGCTGAAACTTCGTTGATATCTATATCGATATAAAAGCATATTAAATATTCACAGCTCTCATGGATATATAGCTTCAATTTGTAAGGATTTCATATTAATGTATTTACTTATATTTATAGTGATTCATTTTTCGTTTTGAAAAGATCCATGATATAGAATGAGAAACACGCTCGCGGCAACTTTGACTTACTCTTAAGAAGGAAAAACTGATATTTATTCATATTGCATCGTTAAATTGAAAAATGCCTGCTGGGTGAAATGTTTTGAAATCAAATCTTTTTTTTATCTTCTATTCAAAAAAGAACCCTAGTCTTTTTGCTTGCCATTTCAACGATCTAGCAATAAGTGTAAAAAGAGGGATGCCTGTAAGGAGATTTAATTTGGCTCCTACTTGTATCTTGGCCTATAAGGTCGGGTTTAACTTGGTCTAGCACAAAGGCTAATGTAGCTCGGCACCCAGTGAGAATCGAACCCACTACATTAAGAAAGTTGTAAGCCAAACTGCGTTAGGTGCCTAAATCAATTTTCTTGAACTCTATTAGGTTTATCGAAAGGCTAAAAGTGTGAAGATTGAAATCGAGGTGTTTAACACGTATTCATTTAGTTTAGGTTCAGGTTCAGTACAATCTTCGGTAAATGGGAGCACATTGAATCGAAATCACTACATTAACGAATTGGTGTGTGATGCTATGCAAAGGGAACAGCTGCTGATATGCACAAATTCCTTGGTATGTTTATATACTGATTATCGAGTAGACAATTAGATAGTTTTTAAAGCTTATCCGTCTTTCTGTTTATCTATCTATCTACGGCTACGTGGGAGCGATTGAAACGAGTATCTCTTTAATTGTAGCAGTTCAAACAAAGGTTTTGTTCTCATTTTGAATCTCTAGCGCAGGAGGTAGTTACAAAATAATTCAGGCCGTCAACAATAATTATCAGAATAGTTTAAAATCGGTAGTACTAACGGGAAATATCTACGTCTGATTGTTAGAGTTAACGAACTATCTATGGTCTCAATGCTGGAACCAGAACTAATTTAATCGAAATTCGAGGTCTGCTTCTGGTTGTGGATAAAAGCCTGTACTTTTTTTTAATCAAACATTTGTCGTATAGGAGAGACACTCGTATACATAGAACCCTTTATATTGAATGACCAAACCTAGTCTAGTTGAGACGTCACACAATAGCTTGATAATTTCTGTTCTAGATAGAATTGACCCTATGGGATCTAGTGTATTGACCACCTGTTTCTGATCAATAAATTTATCGATAGAAAATTTGGGGACACGAAACGAGTCTATAGTTCGATTAAACAGAGTTTCCAGGGCGTCATTCACGGCTGCCTCTAAGGTCGCACTTGTGCTGGTCATGTGACAAATGTGTTGAGAGAGAGAGAGAGAGAGAGAGAGAGGGAGAGAAAATTAGTTGTGGAAAACCTGAAGCTTCATTGCACTATTGAAATTCATTAATCCTTATCGGGAAGCGATGTTCTTATTAATTCCAGTTCGTCATAACTTGCTACGATGCATCGTCACGGAACTTCCCCTGATTTCGGATCAATCTCATCATTCGAAGACGATCCGGTTGCAAGGTGATATTCAATCACTGTATTTAATGGTTGGTTTACTGGCGGCTTCAACCGAGCGAAAAGAGAAGACGTCTAGCGAGTCGCCTTTCTTGATAACAAATTGAAAATGACGCAGCTGTAACTACAAAAGAGCAAATTGAGAGAATCCCATCTGTAAAGTTCACGGTAAGTGATTCACCGATTCTGGAGTTGTGCCAAATGTCAGGTGTTTAGGAAATTGTAGATTTTATTACATTGTTTCAAGCCTGTCGACTGAAGTTCGTATTACTGGGAAACTTTGTAGAAAATAACAAAGAATTTTGGCATTTCACAGTACTGAACTAACCTTAAAAAGTATCAAAGAATTTAATAATTATTCTTAAATTTTTAGTTCTTCACTTCATTTTTCTGTTCTCTATTCCTGCACCCACGTTATTTAACATTCTATATATGTGAAGGAAACTGCAGGGATTTGAACTAAAGAAACGATATTTACTTTGGATCTGGTCGCCATGTGAGTTCAAATTTCGTCAAAGGTTACTTCCTCAAACCTGATTCACGCTGTTTACTTATCCGTCATACAATGTAAAATGATCCGAGCGTTGCAATTGAAAAGCAACAAAATTAGATGATGAATAAACTAGTCTGATATTAATATTAAGGCAAATGCTTAATTTCGGAATTTTGGGCAATTTAATGTTTACTCCTAATGTAGTTGCACAGTTATTAATTGATTTTGGTGTTTGAGCATAGGTAAAACAATGAGAATCGTATACTGATTTTTCAAAGCTGGAAAGTCCTTCCAATTGAGAAGATTGGCGTAACATAATCTTCCTACCCATCAAGTGGTCTAGTACTCAAGCTAAGCATAACTTATATCTAAAGCATTTGCTGACATGATCTTTAGCAAACAGGTCTTAAAGATCATTACTGATGTGATGCACGATTTCTATTTGATGCCCAACCACATTCACATTTCATCTTGTACTGGAGCTTAGTGAGTAGACAAAATATTTTTTAGACCTGGTTTGTGTCTTTGGCAGTTGAGTTTTTCTCACAGGCGCCAGCACTTGTTTATGTAAAAGCTGGAACGTTGAATGCTGATTTCAAGGCAGTCCGACATGTCCTGTCCATAACTGGCGTAAGACAACCTTTCGTCCTCCTATCCTCAAATCTTTCTCCCTAGTAATTAACACATTAAGCGCCAACTTTTTTTTCCAGTGACATGTGTAGGTCAAGAATATAGCTATGGTGAATATCCACAGACTAAATAACTGCCTTACAAAAGCAAGTATCTGTTACAACAGTGTGTAGAAGATGAAGACAAGGTACAATTTTTAAAAATGAGGATGTTATGTAATCAACATCGCTGGGTGCTTAACAGGTAAAGTAGTGAAAACGTTCATTATTGATGTTTTGCGCTGGACGTTTATCTCAGTGGATATTTATTGCATCAATTTTCTTTATAGGGTGCCTTTTAGATTTATTAAGTATGCCTGAAAGAATGTGTTCTTTCAAGTAAGGCTTGAAACGTGAAAGAATCGCAGCAAAACAAATTGGCAGAAATGTATTTATGAAAAACCTCTGGAACCAAAGTTAGAAAAGCAAATTCAAGTATTGATGCATGTCGATTACTTGTTGATCTCCAATATTCTCTGATCTGGAAACTGCAAAGGAAAGCGCGCAGCGGGTTAGGAAGAAATGCTTTCCTGATCGGCCTCCTTCAGATTATATGCTCTTTGGTTATTGCCTCGAGTAATAGAGAGCCTATTCTATATAAAGCGCGTCTTTGATGTTGAAGGAGAATCTTTTACGGATAGCGAAAGAAAAGGATAAAGTTTGATGATCGGACTTGAAGGAACTGGCTATTAATGCATTTGTTATTCTTAGAAATTTTTATATTAACCATACCATACCGTAGTAATATAAAAACAATCAAACAAAACTGTCGGCAAAATCGGTTTCTTCAGTTATCAAGTTATTCTGGCTGGGTGGCAGACAGGCTATGTACGTACCTATCACTTATCCAGGCCGCCCCAATGGAGCGGGATGGTTGAAATTTTAAACATTTACTCCTTATTATGTCTAGAAACCACAGAGACCACACGACAGCACAGTAAATCCTGGAAAACACAAGAGTCAGAGACTTCATAGAATCCATCAAAAAACTCAAATGGCAGTGGGCTGGCCATGTTGCAAGAATGGCGGACAACCGATGGACATCGCGACTCACGACATGGATCCCTCGAAATCACATGCGCAACTGGAGGGATGAGCTAGACAAATTCAGAAAGTACTGGCCCTGTGACATTCACAATAGAGAAGTGTGGTAAATCCTCGGGAAGGACTATATCCAACGACGGACGTTGAAAGACTAATGATGATGATGATGATGATGATGTCAAAAAAAAAACTTTAAAAAGAAATCCCCCTCTAAATAGTTTTAAAAAAAAGGGGTTTAGTTTGTGATATGGATTCATGCTAAATTGGCATCTCTGAGTCCTGCTGCAATTCACACTTGATTTCTTTTTTCGAAATTTAGATTTTCTGATAAATAGAGAAGGTGAAGTAAGCAACCTATTCATTGCTCACCTCGTTTTCCCAATTTTTCAATTAACCAGTTCCAACCACAGCATGCCCCCCCAAAAGACGTTGGCCACGTGACTGTGTCTATTGAGACACTAACCAGACTTGCATTAGATTTATTTCCATTTGATGAAGGATCGTTGAACATTTTCGGCTAGTATTTTACTTCATCTTAATCTCAGTTACTTTTCCTCGCAACTACTCAGAACACCAGTGTAAGACAGTAAACAGTGCAAATCGGAAATAGAAAAATAAGCACTCGGTGAAACTGCTTCACTGCTGGCCTTCTAGAGCCCTCAAGACTGACAGAAGATAAACTCATTCTTCATATATCCTGATCGCTTAGTACCATATTCGTTATTGTTTTTACATTCAGTAGCTGTATGAGAAATTGCAATAATATCTTGGTTCATTTCTATCGGACGAAGAATTGTCAACTGGTATTCATTTTTGACTAGTGTTTACTTTCATCTTGATTTCAGTTGCATTTCATCGCAACAAAACTTGGAACGGCATAATGTCAAATAAAGGTAGGAAGATTGTGTTGCACTGATCCTACAAATTATCTGTCATGGGGATCAACATTCGAAAACTTGGTATTCACTATGATTGACTTGGTAACACACAAAACCAAAAGGAAAAAAATGAGAGGAAAGATTGCATTGCACCAATCTTTTAGGTTCGGTTGGCCTCTCTGCCTTGAGAGTAGTTATTCAAAATCATGACAGCTACATTGACTCAAATACCGATCAATAATGTATGTGGGGAAAACATCATTCCCTCAAATGGAAAACTAGTCTAATATATATTTACTAAGCATTATATTATCATCAGCAGCAGTCATTCAACGTCTGTCTGTAGACATAGACCTTCCCCAGGATCCACCAGACCTCACTCAGATGGGTGTTCCGTTGCCAATACTTTCTAAATTTGTCTAGTTCGTCTCTCCATCATGTATTTTACCGGTTTCGATTTCACATGTGATCTCTGGGGATCCATGTTGTTGATGTGAGCAGTTGTCTACCATTCTTGCAACATAACCAGCCCATTGCCATTTTAGGTTTTTTGTGGATTTTATAATATCTCAGACTCCTGTTTTCTCCCTGATATATGGTGATGTCTTGTGATCTCCCTATTAGAGGTTGACCATGCTTTGTTCATGTGCGCGTTGCAAACGTCTCAGTCTGCGGTTTAATCTCTTGGTTAGGTTTCATATTTCAGCTCCATTGGTGACCATCGGGTTGTATACTCTTCTTTTTAGGGCCAATGAAATCTTCTTGTTTTTGAAGGTTCGGTTGGCTCTGCCGAATGCTTGCCATTGTAGAGTGATTCTTCGCTTGATTTCTTCTCCTTTTGAGATTTTCATGGAGATTCGTTGTCCTTGGCAGATGTGGAGGCCTACTTTATCCATTTCTGTGTCTTTAATTTTGATCGTTGTGTTCTTATTTCCGACATGATTGTTACACATAATCTTTGTTTTGCTGTTGCTCATGTGTAGGCCGACTTTTTCGCGTGATGTGTTCTCAGCAAAAAAGATTATGTCGTCCGCAAATCCAAGGTCGCTCAGATATTCGCCGTCCATTTTGATTCCTTTATTCTCCCAATCTCGGTGTCGGAAGATCATTATCATATAATGGGAAAAATCAGAGTAAGAAGTTTTAGCTACGTCAGTCCTCAAAGTTGATAGGATTTTCTTGCTTTGAACCTAATCATTCGAAATTCAGATATCTAATGATTCAACTTGGGGCAACACAATCTTCTTATCCATGTTTTTTTTTTACAAATTTTCCCTGTTGTACAAACCCAGGCATAGTAGAAATAAATGAAGAACAAATAGCTGAACTGGCTATTCGGATTTGATCTCGACTCAATATCGTAACCACGTGATCGACTCCATGACCGAGCTCACCGGGGAGTTCCAACCGGTACCAAATGCTTATTTCCGAGGTGAGATTTATTTCAAATGTAGCCGACATAAAATCAGTCTCATCATTTAACTAGAATTCGCTACATTGACGTATTTGTTCAATGAATCTATCACTGTTGACATAAACAGCGAGAAGTGATATCAATTATGCCAACATGTTAAATATAATATCAGCACAAACCAAAGGCCGCCCTAGAGAATAAAAATGATGAGAGACAATGGCACTTGGTGTAGACCAAGCAACCAAGCAAGCAACTAACCGATCCATGCGAGACGACCGGATCTGATAGAAAAAAAAAGAGACCTGCCATTTCGTGACTTGACTGTGTTAGTGGGCCAGAAGGTGAAGACGAAAGGAATCAAAAACCGAGGAAAATACCAGGAACAGAACGGAAGAAACTGAACTACGTAATAGGCAGATAAGTGACGAGCTTATAATAGTTTAGGCTCTTGGATCTGTACAAAAAACAAAAACAAAACGAAACGCTAACACCGAAGTAGGATGAATTGGAAATTCGAAGCAAAATTGAAACTGTCCAGACAATGACGGTGTTGGGATCAGCAGATTTACTCATATGAATAGACTTGATGTCATTTAATATCAAGCGATAGTTGCTAGACACCTGATGTGAACATACAAATTTTTGGAATGATAATAATAATATGAATCAGAAGACCGATTCCAATTATCGTGAACAAATAGGAAAAGAGTGTCATATAATAGTACAAAGTATAATTGAAAGCAAAAATGCTGTATAGAAATAATTATGTATCCCCCAAGAATTGAATAAATTCTTAGAAAGGAAAGTGACAATTAGGCCAAACGTTTGTTGGTGCTCTGGGAACGATCCCGAAAAGATTAGCGAAAGGGCCAGATAAAAAAGAAATTTTGTATATCATTGAGACCATCAAAACAACAGCGAAACTCAAAACAGATACTGAGGAGAGTGCTGGAGCACGGAAGAGGCTTGCTTTTACTCAACCCCCAGTAGAACCACAATTCATTGCTTAAGAGTACAGCTTGCTCTATCGAAAGCCTGCCAATATAAAGCGAGTGATTCTTCGCTTGATGCCTTCTTCTTTTGAGGGTTTCATAGATATTCGTTGTTCTGGGTAGATGTGGTTGTCTACTTTTTTTCAGGTCTGTGTTTTCGATTTGGATTTTTGTGTCTTTATCTTCAACATGTTTGTTGTACATGACATTTGTATTCGTGGAGTTCATGTGTAGTCTCTTGCTCCCTTCGTTCAGCTCATCTAGCATCAGAGAACGTGGAGAGGAACAAACAAAAACCACCCAAAAGAAACGGAGAGAATATAACAGAAGGTACACAGCAGTGGCCATTGAAAATATTTCGGAAAAGGTCGGGCTTTAAAACTATGAAAAAAAAAAGGCTCTCGATACAGGGAAATGCAAATAACTACTACGTTCAAAAAACCGGAGACGTAACAACGGATAGAGAACGAACTGTAGAACGTGCTCAAAAACTATACAAAAAACCTCTGACCTCCCAAACGAGGGATACCCAACAACATCCAGGATATACAAGTTACGAGTTACCGATTTGAAGAAATCCTAGGGAACATTCTGGATTCAGAAAAAGCTACTCAAACATTGACCATCTCTAATCATTAAATCAACTGAAAGAGAAAGGAAAATATAAAATACCACTTGCTGTAGCATTTGTCGACTTTAAGAAGGCTTTCGACTTAGTGGAAACCCCAAAGGCCATCGTTGCTATCATACAACAAGGAGTAGATCCTCTATACGTCAGAGTCTTGCAACAAGTATGCTGACTCTGAAGTTTATTTATAAGGCTCAAAAGGGAGTAGGACAACTTTCCACATCCTGACTTGAGGTGGTCTTCCAGGAACGAGACTGGAAAAATAAATGAATCGGAATAAACAGCAAATACCCAAATAACCTTTCTAGACATGATATGGATTAAACGTTTGAACTTTTCAGCCTCCAAGTTCCATTGTTAACGATGTCTGTTTGCATGACGCATATATAGCCAGTCAGCCAAACCTATTTGAAAACTGATAATGACTATGTTAATGTTAACGGTTTTGATATGGAAGGATCTCCCTAAAGAGGCCACGAGAATTCACACTTTTGTGAACAAAGGAAGGGAAATTTATTGAATGATGGATATAAACCGTTATAGTAGCTGAGTGCTGAGAACGAGAATGAAGATTGGTTCTTGCAAACGTGAGTCTCCTGCTTTTTAAAGTATGCTTTCACTTTTTCAAAAAAAAAAAAAGCAAAAAATTCAAAATTTCGTCAGCGTTTGTTTTACAGCGAACCGTAAAAGAGACAGCATACATCCTTTTCCTTTCTTCCCTACACCCAAGTCCTCTCTTCCCTGATTTCTTTTTTGTCGCCTCATCTTGGGATAACATTGTCTCCATTTCGGGCGTCTATAAACGCAAAAAAATTATTCTTATATAAATGATGGTGTCTGTTTCTTCGCTTTACACCAATTTGTCTCAGGATGGGTTTTTACAGGAACGCCTTACGCTCCGATCGCGGGAAAAACCTGCAGTCATTTTCTAGAAGTGTACGATGTTCAAGCTAATCAAGTTTATAGTGTTCGCCTTTCGGACACGGACTTCATCTCTTCGTGTCTCCCAAAGGAATGTAAAGTCGTCCAAACACTGTATTTCTAAACTGTATTTATAAATTGTATGTATTTGATTTGAATAATTTTTCTTACCTCTCTTGTATCATAGATCTTATAAATATGCAAATAGATTGAAATTCTTCAGACAGAAACATAAAAGATTCGTCCGAGCCGTAATTAATGCTTAAGATTTCAACGAAAGGCTTCCGAAGAAAGGCCATATTTACTCATGAAAGATAGAGATTTTCTTTATTTCGAATTAGATTGTTGGTGGGTTTTGCAAGCACATGAAAGCAGAATGATCAAAGTGGGAATTTCATTTGTCCATTATACTAGTGGTCATCCCTAGCTTCAAATACGCTTCGCATTTTTTATGTATATATATATATATATATATATATATATATATATATATATATATATATATATATATATATATATATATATATATATATATATATATATATATATAATGCTATATGATATTAATGCTCCTCAATTCAGGGTTGAGCACTCTTCAAGTCAAATAACTCATCCACTGTAAGCTTATGCAATGCTCTTCCATAGGAATAGAGCATTCTGATGGATGAGGGATTTCTGTGTAAAACGAATACATCACTTAAATTCAGCCATACTGACTGTCCAGTTCCGTAGTCCAGAGGTAGGATATCAGCCTGCAGGTCTGAAGTGAAGGTATCAATTCTACCTTGCATAATTGGATCGGAAAGTTTATAGCCACACTGAAGAGATGTAATACATCGAAACAGCTGTCTGTGGATGACACAATAAAATATATATGTATATGTATATATATATTAATGGTATGGTATACGTTATATGATATGATGGTAAGGTAACAATGTACACTGACTTTTTTTAAATGTTGAAACGGACATTAAAGAACGTATTTAGGTGTTAGCAAAATCAAAGGTTTTCCCCTACTGTGAAAGCTCATCGCAGTACAGTTGTTCTGTGTACAGAATGTCTAAGGTTTCATTTGCTTGAGGTGATAACATCTTCCATTTTCCCTTGAATGAGCAAAAACTGGCGACGTGGAATTGTTTTTCTTCTTACGTTGTTCGCAGTTTAAATGAAGGGGAGAGATAATCTTACCATGTAAAGGGAAAGGCAAACACAGAAAGAGAAAGAAAAAGGGATTCATTGAACTTGTGTTGCGAAAGATAAATAAAGATAACGACAAAGAAAATGCCAGTGCCGGGGATAGTATTATTTACAGACACGTACGAAAAGATATTGTATGAGGTAACAAGAATATTAAGCTTAAAACATCGTATAATATAAGTCTTATAAATTGCAGTACAAATATGAATTTGAGACTAAGTTACTGATCATGACAGAAGTAGATATAGTTATAACGTTACCGTTTTTTGTTGTGTTGAATAGCTGCTCATTTCCAAGCAGCAATTGCGATCGGTATTCGAACCCGATAAAAAATCAGGATTTCGAATTCCGATTTACAAGGAAAATTGGAGCAACGTGAAGCTGCCCATGTTTGAACTCATGCCAAACCCTGCTAAGCGTTTTAACCATTTTCCTAGGTTACCCCAGAAAAGAAAAGGTCATTTTTTATTCCTCGAAAGCTGCTGACACAGCCTTGATGTAATTTGGCAACCAATCTGAAGGGACCTCACAGCACATGCTTAAAGAGGCATTCTCCCGTTTGGTTACCCAGTCAGCAGTAACACGTAATCGAGTGAGCTTGTATACTTTATGACCATCAAATTCACAATAACCAATTGTGTCGGTTTTTTTAAATGTTTCATGCAGTTTTTTTTTGGGGGGGGGGCAATGCATCATCCAGATCTGTCCGATCTCTGACAATGAAGATTTGATTCCCTCCGGGTACTTGCCTTTCCGAAAGTTTAAATCGTAGTTGAAAGTGATATTTCTCACGTTAGACGAGATTAAGGGGAATGCAACGGGGCAGCTGATTTTTTTCAACGTTTTAAAAAGTACAATGGTGCTTGGATGAGCATCGGGTCCAATGTGGAATATTTAGAAGGGGACTTTCTTGTTAGTATTAAATTGTTGGATACTTTTCGGGTAGACCTCGTATAAGAACGCGAGAAATCCAAGTTCTAGAGGTACTTCGTAGTCGACAGATAGAAATGGATATAACATTGAGGTTATGAAGAAGAAGCCTACAGTGGAAAACTGAAAGGAGATGATCGAGACGATAAACAATGGACAACGGAGGTGGTGATGGGGAGACCGGTGAGTCAAAGAAAAAATAAAAAAAACAAAACAAAAAAACAAACGTAAAGTAGAAATGACTGTAATAGGAAGCATAAGGAAAGAAGATACAGACCATTTAGATAACCAAATAATAAACAAACAAATAAATGAGGCGTTATTATCGCTTCCTCTCTCGGCATCATAACTGACAACAGCCCTGGGATATTAAACAGATGGCGTGCTGTTCTAGCTGATCGAGTTGCCCCATTCCCCACAAGTATATTCGCACTGTTCAATATATTTACATAAATTGAACTCTGCAGGACAGATGTGTACGTGCAGGGGTTGGGGAACAAGAGAACATAAAAATGCCGGATAATTTGAAATTGACCAAAATGGACAAGCTGTAATGGAGTCGGGAATATTGCGCATGCGTATTGGCGAAGGTAGTGTTATAAAATGTTTCTAGCATAGTGAAAGCTTATCTGTCAGAAGCATTTGTTTGTAAGGATTTGATGCATTTGATGATGATGGCAGCGAACCGGTGATTGTTGGCAGAAATAGTTTTTTTTATTTCGATGAGTGTTGATGAAGAGGGTGACGTAACAGAATAAGTTCAGACCACGCAACACTGGTATCGTTGTGGGATGGAGGTTAGAAAGTTTAGCTGGTGAATAAAAAAAAAATTATCCGTTTTTTTTACATTTTGATATTCGGCTGATCTGAAAGAGAAGTATGAGATCAAGTTAACTTCACAATTCGAAAATAAAGTAACATGATATGTTTTATTCATCAAACAAAAAGCTGAGCGACCACGGTCAGAGGATTAGGTTTGGTATTAGTAAAAAATGTATAAAATAAATTTCTGACAGCTGGAAATGAATGATATAAACCACAGCATCAGAATAAGATATAATGTAAAACAATTTCCTCGGTGTGTGCCATGAAAGAAAAACAAGGATAGACAGCCATACTGCAGTTTCCAACAAGTCGTGCTTGTAAAGTGCATGTAAACGAAATACATTTTCATTAGGTTGTTTCACATGGAATATCAGTTTTTTTTTTTACATCATAGGGAATAGTGTTGAAGTTGAAGATTTAATCGTACAATTGCATGTTTGAAGATTCAGAAGTTTTTGAGCTCTTAAGAGGAATGGTGTCTACCCAAGAAATGTGACTTATTTGAAAGTACAATTTCATATTATGAAATCATGCTGCTTAAGCGGCCTATAGCGTCAAAAAAGAATTTGAGTAATTCTACAGCTCAGAGAATTGGGAAATGAAGTCATGCAGCATCGATTTATCATCGTCATCATCATTATCATCATCATCATTTTAGCATCTGTCGTTGGACATAGACCTTCTCCAAGATCCGTCAGAACTCCCTACAATCCAGTATTGGGTGAATTCGTCGAGTTCGTTACGTCATCTTACTTTCCGTCAGCCACAGTTTCGCGTGTGATCTCTACAGGGTCCATGTTGTGAGTTGAGATGTCCAATAGATGTCTAACATTCTGGCCACATTACCAGCCCACTGCCATTTGAGTTTTCTAATGGTTTTTACCACACTTCGTTATCCCAGGTAGATGTAATTGTTCATATTCACAAAACATTCATCCTAAAGATTATCGTTCCAAGTACTTTGAATTTCATATCTGTGAAAAAAAAAAGGTTTAATGATAAGAACGCTATAATTCATGCTTTTAATTTTTGTTAGTAATGTATTGCTTGATTGTTGAAATGCCAACTTTTCCATCCCCTAATGTCTAACCTCTTTTAATTTCTATCAAAAGTGTATACAAACGTAGGACTTCAAAATATTCCAGTACGTACCCAAAACAAGAACAGATCCCTCTCAAAAATGAATTAATTAATAAAATAAAAATCTAAATAAATAAATAAATAAAATTGTGACTACTAAACATAAAGAATCATAAAAAGATTGCGTATCATCTCTAAAAAACTAATCGAAAAGATTATTGCTCCAAATGGGTCATATTCTGATCACATTTTTACCGTCATTTGTTCTTCATATCATCCTTCATTTTCCTTGAAGAAAAACGATGTTTCATATATAACAACCTAGTATAAATAGATAAGACATTTTAGCTAAAAACAGCTTCACACCTGTAAATCAATCAACCGATGAAATGAAAAGAAGCAACAATTACATATACTAGCTTGGCCCTCAGAAATTCCACAGGTATTGACAACTAAGACATCGTCATTACGTTCGCACACATATCGCTGCAATTAAAGTATATACTTTTTTCAAAGTAATCTATAACCAATAAAATGTATCTAAATTGACTATGATAACATGTAAAAGCAAATGAAACAAATATATGTGATTATTACTACCATTATTATTGATTCCTTTCGCTATCCGTCTATATTCTCGTTGCCTTCTACGATGGAAACTCAAAAGTCAATTTCTAGGCGCCTGACTTGTGAAGGAGGAATAATGAATGAATGACAGTTAAAGCAAAGGTTGAGCCCCCTTTGGATAAATGCTCTCTTTCATATATACCCTTGTTCATTACACTGTAAAAGTGGCTGGAGAGGGAGAAGAGAAAGGGATGTAGGATTTAAGGAGAAAGAATAACAATCGGGACCTTTAACATACGAATATTATAATAATAATAATAATAATAATAATAATAATAATAATAATAATAATAATAATAATAATAATAATACCAGTGTCTATAACTCTTTTTTATATCCTTGTTTGCAATGCCTTTCTATTGTACAATTGATTGCAATGCTTTTCAATGGCAACTTCATTAGCTACGCATTTACATCATATATTACATATAGTAGCCGAAAACCCACCCTATAGGGTAGGGATAGTCTCTGTGTTACTACTACTACTACTACTACGACTACTACTACTACAAATAGTAATAATAATGATGATAATAATGATAAGAAGAAGAAAAGAAGAATGATGATGATAATAATACTTAATGTTACAACAGTTTCATAGACCAATCGATATGTCACAACCCCAACCCCCCAAAATTTTGTTAAAATTTAATTTCGTTGTAAGAATTCTTTGTATCTTTCGTAATAAAAATGATTGGAGAAGCTGGTATGAAATATATCTTTTTTTTCTTTTCAGAATTCGGTACTTTGATATTATGGACATTAGTTTTGGGTCATACCTCCCAACTCCTGTTTTTGCTTCCATATTCATGGAACTCTTTGGGAATATATTTTAAAACCTGCTACAGTGAAATATCTGGAGCATATAACCATTTGCTTTGGGGTGGGGATGAAACACGATTTTCAAGAAGAAAAGCTGATTAAACAAATTAAAGCAAATATTTTTATCACTGAAAGATAAACATAGTCTCAAAGTTTAGTAGGCTTATAGGCACGTAGTTATTGAGGTCTTTGATATTTCCTTTTTTACGTAGAAGCAAACTGAGAAGTACGCAACGAGCACATGAGAGAATCACATGGAGAAATCACATGACAGCACTGTATATAAAGAAGAAAACGAGAGTCAGAGACATCATAGAATCTATGAAGGACATCACATCACGACTCATGACATGGATCTGCAGAGGTCACATGTGAAACTGGGGCCGACAGAACTCAATAGGAAGTGATAAACTAGACAAATTTAGAAAATACTAGCTCCACGATGCCCACACTAGAGAAATGTGGTGAAACGTAGGGAAGGTCTATGTCCAACGACGGATGTCTAAAGGCTGCTGATGATGAAACATAGTCTCTTAGTAACACTTGCTTTATCACCTGACGATTGAAAATCTTCTTTTCTCATTTACAATGCATTCTTATAGTATAATTATTTATAATGCTTTTCTATAGTGAAATTATCAATGAATTATTTACATTATACATGTGATAAACTTATTCTTCCAGCAACGGTTGCCTTAATTCCTTATCAGTAACAGTTATTGTTTTCCTAATTTGCAATGTAGGAATACAGTTCCAGCGCACAAACTTGTAAAATTAGAGTTTTGGTTATAGAACCTTATAATTCGGTGCTTAATTCAATTTTTTTTACCAGAAATAATTAGTTTGTTGAAGTCAAAAAGAAGATGACTACAGCAATGTTTTTGGTTCAAATGCAATCAACGTTAAAATAGTATTGAAATAAATTGAAAATTCTAAGTGTATCGCAAACCAGGCATTTTGCCATCATTTAGAATCAAACTAACATGATAAAGGGAAGATAATTCTTATCAGCGTCCTATATCCTTCAACCCAGAAGAATATAAGTTGAAAGTGATGAATATCGTATCGCCTTCTATGTAAGACGCATATGTTTTCTTTTATCTCTGGAGCATCTGGGATCCATTTGAATTCGAACTTCACCCGGAAGGCCAGATTTGATCTAAGATAATTATCATTAGCTGAACAAACATTAATATTCATATCCTCAATATTTTACTAACTTTACTAAACTAAACACAAATCTTGTATCAGAAACCATAAACCAAAACTATCACTAAAACTACCAACAAAGGTTTCTTCAGTTTTCAATTTGGTTCAGCTTGCTATATATGTATACAAGTATGTATATATGTATCACGTGAACAGGCCTCAACAATTGAGCTAGAGGGCTGAACATCCAAACATTCACTCCTTATCCATGTTCTTTTTAAATTCCTGCTGAATAGCAATGTAAGTTTTGCAAAATTGGTCCCTACTTTGTTCCCATTCGTTTTTTGAAGAATTGAAAGAAAAAAAAAGAAAAAAAAGAAAAATCCTTTTTAGTGATCACTGTCCAACAGAAGGTGAGAGAAATAACTTATTCATTCATCAACATTTCTTTTAATGTTTTGATTGATCAAGCCCAGCACAGCATGCTGCCAAATAACGTTGGTCACTTGACAGTTTTCATCTAGTGACTAACCAGACCTGTTTTTATGTATTTTTGAGACTATCATATTACGCTTTGGAATACCAAAAGGAGGAATCGTATGTGAATTAATGAATGATTTATGGCGACAAAGGTGTGTGAGTCACGATCGATCTACGCCAAGCCGTAATCTTCATGGTATAATGCAAAGACTATTTTTGAATCAAAATTTAGTGGAAGAAGAAGTGATCTTTATCTGACAGGAAATAATATATACTCATCACTTCTGGAAGATGAATGGTGCATCTTATCTGCTTTTCAGTCTGTGATAGCCTACTGCAAAAACGACACAACATAGCCCTATGAAATGTTCAATGTATCATTAAACACCGGGAAAAGTATTCATCTATTAAGTTTTTGAAAGTTAACCAACAAAATATGTATAGATGGTCGGTTAAAAACGTGAATTCATGCTACAATGGACATTTATTTCCCTATCTAAACCGACTGTTTGCTGGGGAAGTGCTTAATCGCAGAGCGAGTTGGGATCTCGTATCGTTCAGAGAGGGGAGAGTAAAAAGTGGAAATCTTACTAACAGTAGTTACTCTGAAATCATTGGTATAAAAAAAATGAGAGAAAAGGAGACATTGAAGGTTTGTTAATTTCTCCCCAAGTGATGTATTTCAGAGATCGTAAAAAAAACTCTATAAGTAACTTAGAACATACAATAAAACCCCTCGGAATGTCGTGTTCTGGATTTATGCTAAAATAGGCACATTTTTGTGTCCCCTTTTTGATTTATTCTCTGCTTGATGATATTTTTCAGAGATTGCAAAAAATAAAAAAAACTATCCCACATATCCCTTTTTAAAAACAAATTAATTTAAACACTCTCTGATTTTTATCTCAAACAGTGGGTACTTTTGTATCGTTCTCAGAATCGGACTCACAGCAGGAAGCAGGACAACTTTGTTTAATTACATGATTATAGAATTTTCTGAGATCGTAAAAAACCCTTGAAAAGTCACTGCTATCACTTTATGAAAATGAATTAGATTAAACACTTCCAGATTTCTATCTAATTATTTATCTATTTCATCATTTCCCTGTTTTTCTTTTCTTCTGACAGCAATTCACCCAGCCTATTAGGGCAGATTTTTAGTTTAGTTTTGAAAATGAGAGAATTCAATGCTAAGGTTCGTGTTATAGTATTTTAAAAGTTCGGCTCAGATTGTGTAATGGTTAGTACGTCTGCCTCATGCGCAGAAGGGCCTGTGTTCGATTTCCAATTAGAGTGTGGCAATCGTCATTACTTCAGGAACTCAGAAGTTGATAGAATACATACAAAACTAGGTAATGAGGGTGAAGGTATCCCTCCGATGGATTTGCCAAGGGGCTGAGCATAAAAACTTATAGGTATAAAGTCTTGAGACTGGCAAGGATCATCAAGTTGACACATGCAACAAAAAACATCATTTTCCCTTGAGAGTCATCTCTTAAGAGACGTGGCGCTTTACCTACGAATTTTTCTGGTAACTTCTTGACCAATCATTTGCTGGTATAGTTCGAATCGAATGCTTGGTAAAAGTTGGCGCTACATATTCACTTATAAGAAAATGCTCTTTGGTCACTAATCAACCCGATAATTTCTACGTTAGCAGTATTTCCAGCAAATTAAGATCTACTGACTTACTGGAAATAAATGCCTTAGCGACTTTTTATCGGATAAAAAATAATTATTTTACAAATCTGAAATGTGATTATTTTTAACCACAGGATATCTATTATCGTGATCGTTTACAATAACAAACAAAATTTGAGACCTGATGAAATTCATTCTAAATTGCTAGTCGTTGAAAGGACTTTAGATAATGGATAAGCAAGGAATCAGTCTGAACTCAGCTAAGTCTGGTTTGATAATTTTTTTTATAGCTGCTGGTATATATCAATCGATTACTTATTTATTGGACTTACTCCCTAAACACTGCCTTAGAGGTAGTTATCGAAGGGGTATAACAAGAGGATGGGTAACCAAAAGAAAAGCAGAAAGATATCGAGTACATATTTACTAAACTTCGTTTCATCTGAAACGAGGCTATAAAAGCAGATAGTTCACCGGGGAACAAACTCACCAACAATGTCTTGCGAGCTATTGCTCGACGCAATTGCTCTTATAGATATTTACAAAGCTTATTTTAGTCTTAGACGAGGCTACAATAGCAAAGAGATCACTAATTATTCATGTGTGCATTCTTCAGGAAGAACAAAAGTCACGGAGTTCCTCTTGAGCTCTAATATGTTAATTACTTAACGCCCTCAACCTCTCCACTAGTATTATATAAGAAGCCGTTGATTATAATCATGGATAATGTTATCAAATGTTGCTTGTCAGCAAAATCAGTCAGATCCAAACACACCATTTAAAATGACTTAAAATTGAAAAAAAAATCTCATTAAGTTTTTATGAAGTACAACTGTTTATAACTACGAATTTGATGATATGAGAATTAAATACTAACAATAACTGTGAATTTATGACAACAAATGTAAATTGTTCAAATTGTTATGTTTTCTTCCGAGTTATAAGCCAGTAATTGTTTTTTTTAGAAGATCCTGTCCTAAAGTGATCACAATTAGCTGCTTCAACTCATTAAATATTTCCTAAGCTCAACGTTGTCAGGGACAAGGCCGAAAGTGTCAGGCTCCCTGCGAAAATTAAACACACTGCGGTAGTAATGAATGAATTTGCTACATTATATACCTTTAGATTGCAAAGTTTCCATGGGGGGTCATTTCCGTGAAGTCAACTCAGAGGAGCCCGATCGTTTTTAATGTTTACGTAATACCAGTCATTAAATAAAAATAATTTCCCGTTCCTCATTCAGTCGTTCAACTTCTTTCATCTCTCTCTTTTATACATTTTGTTAAAAGACTTATTCATATGTTCGGAACTCTTCTTCAAAATTGTTTGTCAAGATCAAAAAGAAAATTGTTTTTTTGGTGGCGTGCTTAAAAACCTACTTTAAATAAGCGCATTCAATTAATCTGCAAATATCTTCTTTCAAAACGATCGCGACAAACAACATTAAGTTCCAGATAAAATATTCCAATTACTTATTGGAATATTTTTCTTGGACATGAAATGCTGCCGCCGAACATTTCCAGAACTTTAATATGTACATACTTTCTTTGATCCTAATTGTTTTGATACGGTACTAATCATTGTTTGTTGATTTATTTGTAGTTTCAATCCTCGTCGAAATTCATTATTTACATAAGAAGACCTGTGTTTTCAATCATGTAAAGAAAGCAATTACGAATACATTCGTTCGGAAAATTAAAGTGTCTCTAAATTTTCTCCACCGAATTCGATTTAATCAATTGGAAATATCCATTAACAAAAATCGTTTTGTGAAGAAAATTTTGTAGATAAAAATTGTCATTATAGCGAGATGAAAATATTGCATATAAAACTATATATAGTTTCATGAAACATCGAAAGCAATATCTTGTTCGAATGTAATTCAAACGCTGTAATGTATATATATATATATATATATATATATATATATATATATATATATATAAATTTTATGTACATGTATAATTTGTATATATATATATATATATATATATATAAAAATTTCATATACATGTATAATTTTGTATATATATATATATATATATATGTATATATATTATTAGAATCACTACTGTGTGACAAATTGTTTCGATATGCTCACATCGTTTCAAGTGAGTCTTGAAAAGATGTGAGCACATCGAAACAATTTGTCAAACTGTATCAAGTCTTATGATTAATATACAAAAAGATTTTATAAGCTCTATTTTATTCATTTATCAAAATATTGGGTATTATTCTTTTCAAGAATTTTGCTTAAAACAGGCATTCATGCACGCTTACTCAAAGGACAATTCATTTGGGAACATATTTTTTTCAGCACTGGAATTAACCGAATAACAAATCGAACAGCCAACCATGCTAATGAACAAAGAAAATAACATTTAAACACACACACACACACACACATACATACATACATATATATATATATATATATATATATATATATATATATATATATATATATATATATATATATATATATATATATATATATACATAAATACATGTGCCGAATACCCCATCTAAACGGGGTAAGATATCTAAGGATATAAAATAGTGCTAAAGCTGTCAGACGTAAAAAGTTTCCCTTTACTCAGGGGCATCGATAGAGATTTGGAGGCCCAGGAGGCTTTGCTGTTTTGAGGGCCATCTGCCATCATTTTGGGAGAGTTATTGCATAAAGCCAGTAGAAATGCTGTAGATAAACTACTATCTATAAAGCTTATCAGCCCCTCTACATTTGGAGCACTTCTGATTCACTTAGAAGAAGGGCTTAACAATCTTCCTCAACTTTTGACCCCTTGAATATGGGTGGACGCGATTCTGTGCACTTTTGACTCCAAAGAAGGGAAAAACTCTGTATCTTAATTTTAACCCTCTGCAGATGTGTGTGTGTTGTAGGGGGTTGCGAGTCTCTTTTCACTTTTGAATGGGGATTTTTTCTTTTTTTTATTCCCCAGAAGGGGTGAAAGTCTCCTCTCACTTTGAAAGAGCGGAAGGTGTCCCGTCTCTTTTGACCATATACAGAGAGGAAAAGGTCTCCTTTCAATGTTTACCTCCAAAACGTTGAGTTTTCCTTAACTTTAAACCTATCGATTATGCATAAACATATAAAATGAGAAGATGTGTATACAGACAAAACCTGAGGTTGCACTTTGGCATTATTGTTACATTTCAAATAGAACCACTCCTCGGAAACCATTGCGTTTTTTTCTGAAAATGTTTATTTTGGAATCGTCTTCTATGTCTATTGAGTGTGTATGCCATTTTTTTTGTTATTTAGGTGTTTTTATAGCGCGGCAGACAATAAAAAGACAGACAGACAGACAGACAGACAGACCCCCCTACACACACACACACACACACACACACACACACACACACATATATATATATATATATATATATATATATATATTTGCCCAGACAGTTTAAATTCAAGGTAAATCAGACCACAGTCTTTCAAACGGAGCTTGGGTTTTTTTTTTTAATGTTCTTGCACTGGAAATCTGGCACATACGTGATGCAGACCGGTAAGGTCATCATTGATTGTGAACTAGTTGAATATTTTTCGGATCAGATTTCAGGTAAATGGTATTAATTATTTGTGAATGGTATTAGCCAGACATACATCACTATCAGCAAACTTGTTAAAGATGCTTTTGCTCAATCCGTTGACATAGGTAACTTCACCCCCACAAATTATTTCGTCTGTTTTGGGGCAACTTGATTCCTTCGGTCACTGTTTTTTCAAGTCCGAGTTTTCATTTCCAGTTGTGTTTGTCTGACCGCATATCTTGGTCTAAAGGGAGTAATGCAGGTCTGTTATCCTTAGGTCATAGTTCAGAAGAATGTGGGGAGATCCTTTTATTTAAAATTTTTCAAGAATTTTATTCTGTGATAACTGAATGAATGCCAAATATTACCCCGCACAAAGATCCTGACACTGCTAACATCATAACTGAATGTTATTTTTTTATTTTCTGGATTTTCGGTGAGAAGCGAGTTGAGACATTAAAAGATGCAAAAATGGCATAGTTCAGCGTTCTTGTGGATAGTTATCAAAAATAAGGAGCTAACCTGCCCATGTGTCACTCGGTCAGCTTTAAGCTCTACTATTAGCTATGTTACGGTAGTTTTTCCATGCATTAGCATCACAAAGGTTTGAACCATGAATGAATCCTCTAAATCTATATATGTATATATATTTTCCACAACCACTATATGTATATATATATGGGTGAACACATGGGTGAACACTCAACAGAAGTAACACAAACACTGAGTCATGTCTAATGCTATACTCACTGATCCTTTATCATTCATTATGTTCCTTGGGTAACCTACGTAAGTACGTCGTGTTTCAAAAAAATATGTGTGGTATAAAATAACATCCATATACTATAATAATAATTATATTATCATCTTACTATAATATTATAATATCATATATAATATAATTGTGATAATACCTAATATAGAGTAACAAACTACGGGTACCACATAAGCTATATATCAAAAGCATAGCTGAAAGGGAGGTAATGTTCCATCAATACTGCTGGGGCACCATGTTAATGTAACTGTTTTGTTTTTAAATCCATGGAACGGTTACATGGTAAACAACTGATGATCCCAACAAGAGAAGATTTACACATTGAACTATGATAACAAGGATACAAAACACCGAAGAAAATTACATAAATTGCATTACTTTAGGAAAGAAGTGACTGAAATGATGTAAAAAAGTTTTTCGAATAAGCAAAAGAATTTTCCAGAATCGTATTATTTTCATTATCTTCATCCAGAGTACTTTCACTGGTTTTTTCCAAGGTTCTCTTTTAACGTTACTTGGTTTGTATCAATTTTTTCGATTATCAATGGAAATAATAATATAGTGTGTTAGTTACGTCACTTCGATCTGTATTAGGTTCGTTGTTCTATTCGAGTTATTATGTTAATAGTAGTTTTGTTATTGTTTTAAAAGCATTTAATGGTGTTGGCGCCTATTCTGCATGAGATTTTGTTCATTTGATGTTGTTTTGTTTCGCCTTTTTATGTATGAGTTTTGTGAATATCGGAGGAGAGGCAATTTTGTTTTGTACTAAATGTTGACAAATGGAACTAGACTCAAATGGCTAGCATGATAATCACCTAAAAATAGGTGTTCTTGTATGGCCTCTATACGTAGTATTGTCAGAAGTGCATTCGCCCAATTGGCATTCAGATTGGTAAACAACGTTTGCTTTTTTTAAAGTATAATTTTAATCGAGGATGGTGGTGGGTTATTTATTACTAGGTGGTTTGAAGTTTAAGCTTATATAGTAATTTGACAATTTCTGATTCAATTTAGAGTCCATGGTTGATGAGAATTGGGGGATCATATTTTGTATAGCTTTTTTGTCTTTTAGTATATATAATGCATTCGGTTACAATAGAATGAGTTAGTGTAGTATTTTTTGTTTCGATTAGTGTTATTCTTTTTTATTCGTAGGATTAGTTCATCGGCTATGTTGTTTGGGAATCTATTATTGATAAGTGTTTGCCAAATGGTTCTAAGCTCAAAATTGAATATTTTCTAGAGGAGCATATTAGTTTTTCATAATTATTTAGATTCTTTTTTGCAGCTTTTTTTTAAACGATAGGGTATTCGCTGTTATTGTAGAGTAGAGAGGAGTTAGAGCTAGTGCTTTTTTTATCAGGAGCATTTGTGTTTAGTGTTTTTAAAGTTGATCAGTACATCAAGGAAGGGAATTTTATTGCTTTTGTTTAGTTAATGCATGAAGTCAAGAACGGAATTATTTTGAGATAACAGTTTTTGCTTTTCTATTTAATTCATATCTATAGCTAATATTACGATGTCGTCAACATGTCATAAGTGAATAGTAGGTTTGATCCGATCTTTGGAAATTTGGTTTCCTGGATGTGTCATGTAGAAGTTATCAAAAGTGGGACCAAGTGCTGAGCCAATGTATATATCGTTTTTGTATGAATATGTTTCTCTTGTGGTCGTAGAAGGGGACTTGTGTAGTCTAATCTAATTGTAATCTTTTTTGAATTGCAGGATTAATTTTTAGATGTGGGATGGATGGCTGTATATGTTTTGCATAATTATTTCAATGTTTACTGCTACCGGAGGGAGGTCAGAATTCCATTGTCGTGTTTTTGAGTATTGAAGACTTGAATTAGCTCGTTTATAGAATTTACGTGATATTCATTAAGTAGGTATGGTGAATTTAGTTTGTTGACGATTTTTAATATTTTGTAAATCGGGATAGAGACTTGAGATATTATAGAGCAAACTGGGGATTTGAGCTTTTTGACACAATCTGTCTATCTATCTATCTATCTATCTATGACCGGAAAATACCTGGATACCTATACAATAATGTCAAAATAAATACAAAGTACAAAATTCTCCCTCCAATTAGACACAACAAAGGGTGGGGAAAAATTCCCTTCGCTTTAGTCCGCTTAAAAGGGACAGTCTTCCTACATTGTTGTCTCCTTAGGATAAAGAAAAGTGTCCCTTCAATTCAAACACATTAAAAGGAACAAAAGTCCCCGTTCCTTTAGACCCTTTACAGAGTGGGAAAACTCTCTTCATTTTGACTCCTTGAAGGTGGGTTTCCCTTCACACAACATCTGCTAAAGAAATATATATAAACATAAGATAATTAAATATGTATATGGGCGGAAAGTATGTTCCATTTCGGTATTATAGTAACATTTTAAGTAGAACTCCCTTCAAAAGCCGTTTAATATATATATATATATATATATATATATATATATATATATATATATATATATATATATATTATGCCATATCGATACCAAGAGGTTAAAAAAACTTGACCATAAAAAAATACTTACCTTAATAATCATTTTCTATTGTCTCCTTCGAAATAGTTCCTTTGGGCAGATATACCGTGATTCGATACCGCTACTCAAAAAGGGTAGAGGTAACAATTCGTACAACATTCGTTGGATAGTACTTTGTTGATGAATGTGCGAAGGCAAATGTGTATCCGTGTGCATCTATTATTCAATGAAACGGTCCGTTAATCCATCTGTCAGTCTATCTTATTTCTTCATATTTGTATATGCATATTGATTGTCAGGTTACACAGAGTTCAGATCCGACTTGGCCCAAGAACCATATAAACTAAACATCTAACGCCCTCAAACGCAAAATAAGTAAGATTGATACGTCCAGTAATAATAATTATGTTAAGAGCCACGTTGTTAACTGCCCTCAAGCCCCCAAAATAAGTAATGGTATGGCAAAAAAAGAAAGAAAGGGATAAGAGTGAAAGAGATGAGAGAATGAAAGATAATGGTGAAAATGATTCCGCCGTAATGGCAATTAAGAACGTCACAGACGCTACGGTTTTGTTTTTTTTAAACGAAAGAAAGAAAGGTTGGCAAGAGGAGGAAAAAAGAGAGAAAGAAAAACAGATCGAGTGAAAGCAGAAAAAGAATGAAGATAGCGGAGAGAGAAAGTAAAAATGCAATGAGAGCTTAGAGGAAGAAAGATAAAGAACAAAATTTCATTTTTGTTCGAATGAATCAACACACAAGCTCAATAATTTTGCAAAATGAAATTTGAACATTTTGCGACAATACGTTCAAATTCATGGGCAAAACCAGATAAAAATCCATATTAACATGAAAAGTCAACAACGAATGAATCAGTATATTCTAATATGAAATTATCGGGGTAAGGTTGGAAGCTTCATTTTTAAAACAATGTTAGAATCTGAAAACAAAATCAAACGTTGTTTCGAAATCAAAAACGCAACTCCTCAACAAAGGAAGAGAGTAGCCAAAAAATAAAGGTCGTTTATTAACACGATAGAAAAATAGATCGAGAGAGAGACTGAGAGGCAGATACAGAGAGGAAGAGAGGAAGCTCATTGAATCATTGTTATGGTGACTGACAGGAGTTGATAATCACGAAACTGAATTCTCAAAAGAGAGAGAGAGAGAGAGAGAGAGAGAGATTTGTCACATGGAAAGGAGAAAAATTTATTTTTCAATCAATTGCCTCACGATTAAAAGATTAACAACGATGACTAATAATAAAATATCATTACTGTCCATAGTTTCAAGAAGGCTCATTTCCTGAAAAAAAATCAAAGAAACAGCACACGTCAACGTGATGCCTTAATGCATGTCAAAGAAACTCAACAAGATTTAGTTTCCACTACTCAACGGTTTAATAAGGAAAGTTAAAAGATATAACACGAATCCAACGTTATAAGCATTGTTACCATTTGGAGATAAATTCTGTTTGCCGCCACCACATTCGGATAGCATACCTGAAGAAGGCCATAGAATGGATCAGCCAGAACGTGTCATCAACAACACAAACAAAAGGGAGTTCAATTGCCACCAAAACTCTCAGAAAATAGATGTTGTTTCATACGCTTTAATCTTTGAGAAAGCTACGTGAAATTCAAGGTGTCCACTCGTCAATTTGTCTATATTAAAAGAAATGCTTCACCATCAGATGTTGGAAGTGATCCTAAAATAGCTTTTCGATTTATGAGGTTATCAAGTATCAGGGAACGATGCTATATACTCAATATTTTGAAGAGCCTTCACCATAGTGTAATGATCTATTGAGTAGTAAGTTCAATCCTCATGGGGGATAGTGATTAGCAAATTAGTTCTCGCAGGTCATTACTCATATAATGATTTCGACCTACACTTGGCTCACCTTAGTTGTTATTTCTGTCAGATTCTGCTAAGCATTGTTAATACCTGTGTTGCTTGGACCGATGGTTAATAAGTAAGTCGAGTAGATAGTTATTATTGCAATCTACTCAGGGCACCTTACACTTTTGGCTATGTAACGAAATAAGGAATGCTCGGTATGAAAGTTGAAATGAGAACCAAATAGAATCTCTCAAAGTTTCTAGTGCAGTTTCTATTAAGCAGTGTGAAAATATTAGATAATTCCGAGAAGACGCGAATTTGGTTTGATATTGTGGAGTCTTGATCTTTTGGGGTGCGTGATTGAACTTTTAGGGTCGGACCTGGTGAAAATGTCGATATCACTTAGCCGGAGGATAGAATTACTCAACAGAAAATCGATCCTTGTGTGGTTACCGAAAAGTGATTTATGGTCATTTATAGAGTAGAATGAAAGGCTGCACCCTTGACCATTCCCCAGGGATACTAATATCTCGTCTCCTCGGGCCGGAGGTGGAGACGAGAAACTTCATTTCGAACTGTAAGTAAGAGGGTTAAATAAGAAGAACGCATCACTTGAATTAGGTGTCAAGAGATGTGGCTAATTTTAACTCAACTGTCCATTGCACGATGGTTTCTCTGTCCTTGCTTCTTCGGGAGAGTGGAAAGATTCTTCTTGATTTGTGGGTTCGTGTGAATAATTATCAAGAGCAAGAGAAACGCCCACAGAAAAATTGCTAGCCCTTACAAGAGCAAAAGATGAAAATACTGTACAGTTCGGTTAATTGGGACGTAAGGGACTAAGAGCAATTTGTCGGAATAAGATGACTGTCCCGGTTACGAGAAGCGACATATAAACGATTCAAATGCTCAAACTTTTATTTTTATTATAATCTATGCGTGCATAGCTAGCAATGTTTTCTGAAATAATTCTGAAATCAGTGAACAAAAAGACCTTACTTAAATTCATTTACTGTTACCAAAGTATACGTGCACTTATGAATTCGTTATTATTCAATATTTTCCATTTAAAAAACATTCAGCTATCTACAGAATTTGAAATCTTTTGTGCGCACATTGATTCCCTTTGTGCACTGATTGCATATCGTGTGAGCGCACAGCATAGACGGATAGTGGGGGAAAATGAAAGCAGTTGAAAAAAAACAAAACTTTTATTATAGAACAAAAATAAATGAATTCCGTTATTATTTTATACCAAAGAATCCTCAAACTAATTATTGTTTCATGTATTATCGATTTGATAAAATATTGAATTACTTTAATCTTAAATGTTCATTACCGTTTGCAGAATTTATCGACGGTGCCTTATCGTAGTCTTTTGAAAGACTGCATGTGAAAGAAATTAGCACAGGTAGCTGGTGAAAATAAATCACTACTCTCATTATCTTCTTGTATAAAATAACATCTAATGGCCTAATATTTCTAAAATGTATATCATCACTGGTTGAATCTTTTTAGCACTTGAATTTATTAAATAGTCACCGTTCTAGTTGTAGACGATAATCACAAAAATAATAATAAAAGAGCAATTATTGTTTTTTTATTTCTTTGGCATAATTCGTTTCTGTCAGATTATTTTTATTTGTATCTGAAAAAAAATAAAAATCCTTATCTAATCGAAGCATCAATGCCACGCAATACTTTTCGCTTCTGTTGAGAGCAATTTTGAGATAAGTAATTCAGTTCGTAGAGTGGATAACAATTACAGTATTTAGCCTTGTCTCTTAGCACGAAAATGGACATCAGTTCTCAATTAAGCCTAATTAAAAGCCAGACTATGATTTTACTCCGTCAAAGATTGCAAGATTAGGAAACGTCCTTTCAAATTCAATTTCAGTAGTTTAACCCAGGAATTTTTTTTTTCAGAAATCTTTCAGGAAGCTAAATATCGAAGAATAATACATATCAATTAGACGGAACCAATTTTCGTAATTATGTCAATAATTAACTAATCGAACGTCGGTTGCCTTCTTTATTGTATGTTTTCTAATAAATAGCAAATGATAAATACTTTAGAAATGGGAAATCAGTGACATCATATCATAAAAAGCACAACGGTGTAGTGCATGTTATAACTCATACAAAGTGTTCAACGAGCTGATATTTCAATGTTATCGTGAACAAAACGCTTTTTAAAGTAAATGAAATTTATTTGAAATAATATTCGATTTCCCTGTATCTTACTCTTAGAGCTAAGGGTCTGGTTCGAAGGTTTCTTTGTAAAACCCTTCAGAACAAATGAAATACATAAAAACCCAACCAAGAGAAAACATACTGACACTTATCTCTAATGGGATTCGCTTGCTCCTTCTTAAACTAGGCAAGAGAGAAACGAGAATAATAACAAAAATCCAAGGTTCTATGGTGTAATGTTCTAATGTTAAACATTTGGTTAAAAAATCACACTTTATTTTACCCCCCCCCAAAAAAAAAGAACCAAACAGACATATTTTTCTTTTAAACAAGTATAATATAGATAAGCAATCACAGAAATAGATGCCTTAAATAGAGACTTATAATCCCCAGAAGATATCACAATATTTTTCATTGGGCAGTGCCAAGCTGCTTATGGACACCAAATACATGTTACACCAAAGACTGATGGTGTAGTATCATAGAAAATCAACCATCTATGAGTAATTTTATTCGGCTATTCTTCAGTTCTACATCTATTTACAATGGCTTATAGCCTTAGGTCGGCTGAAACTGAATCTGAGATGCTGCAAAACCCTTGAAAATGCAAAAACTAAGGTACAAACCGGGTAAAACTCAAATAGAAATTGATAAAATGTGCAAAGATTTTGCCAAGCAAAGGAAATTAGGCTCTGATTCAAGAACGGAGTTCGGCAGAAATAAACAAGGGACCTTGTTAATTTTATTCTGTCCATTGTCAATCAAGCAAATAATTACATGCGAATGAATGTATGGAAGCCTGGTATGTCAAAAAAAATTTGCAATAAAACACAAATCAGGAGGAGATTACCTTAGTAGATGCAGTGAGATCCTTCAAACAAATCAAATAGATAAAATCCAATGGAAGGAAACTTCACAAGCATCTATCTCTAATGGGAATCTCTTGCTTCTTCCTAAGCTGGGGAAAAGAGAACTGTGAGATGTTAGACAAAGCCAAACGGAAACTTGATGGCTAAAATCCAAGAGTGGAGATTTTTCAATCGACTTCATTAATATTGCAGTCAGATTGGTTATTCTAATTACTGATAGTAGCTTAATAATAATTATTACTGCATACTTGTGTTTTCGCGCTATCATTAACTGACAACTTTTTTTATTGAAACTTGTGAGACGCATTCTCCTCGATATACTGAGAATTTCCACAGTATTCAACCTGATTTCAGTAATACTGTCGTATAGATGGTCTTGGCACTTCCCCAGTTTCGTTGTTCCTCCAACTATTTTGCTTGGTTCTTTGGGACCATTCCCAGGACTCAGACCACTATTGGTACCACTGTCACTTTCTTTGTTCCACGAATCTTTTTTTTTCTTTTCTGGCAAAGTCTAGATATATTATACGTCACTTCCTTTCAGCTTCACTCTGTGGTCTACCAAAGCCAAGAAACCCACTCTCTGGCACGTTCTTTCCTTCTCTTTCGCAACAACAAGATTTTGCCTATTCGCATGGATTGGTTGATCTGTTTGGATCTCTAAGTCCCAGAGGATTTCAGGTTTCGTTTTCTGGGACAGATTCTGGTCTATGCATACCATTGGTATGGTCGAAATTACTTCCCAGTTGATCAACCTCCGCACAAAGTCATTCTTGAATTCCCGTAGGGCTAATTTGCTGCACTCGTTATTTGTTTGGAATGCAGAGAAACTACACCATATGTCAAAATTAAATGACTGTGGTGAATGATTAACACTCTATTAGACAGCTTTTTCCGTCCGTCTTACTTGTCCCGTACATACTCACACACACATTTATATACATCATATACATACACACACACGTACATATACGCACGCACGTACATATAGACGCCTATACGCCCATACACATAATCATATACACACATACATCCTATATACAGATACAAACATTCGCTCATACATATGCACGTATACATATAAAGACAGATATGTACATACGTACAAATCTTTTCAGGGAACATTCATGTCGATACACAGACAAATGCACACGAAAACACCCGTACATATAATACACACATCCGTGCATACGTACCATAAACACATACAACTATTGTACTCACACATATACACAAATACATACAAGTACATACTCAAATACACACATACATACTCGTAAACACACAACCAACTCATATACAAACACGTACACACATATACATATACGTGCACATGCGTACATTTAATTTTATCTAATATTCACAAATATACGCACACACTTACGTACACTCTAAAGCACCTGTATACAGACATATACATACACTCGCTCATACACATACAGATCGTACGCAAGTAAAATGACACACATACACGCACATACATGCATATCTGCACACATGAGGACACGTATATTTACACACAGAAGTATACATACCCAACTATACACAAAGACGCATGTTTTTTTTTATTGAACATTCTCCAAAGATGAATTCCCTAATGTCATTAAATTTTCTGGTAGACGTAAGGCATTGAAAAAAGAGAACTTCATTGCCTGAAGACTTTCGAAAACATGGCGGAGTCAGCAGTTTTTACGTCGGCTTCCCGCCTTTTGTGTTCTTTCATGTTTCCATTCGTTTTTAATAAAACGAACATAAAACAGGCTTTTTAGACTTGTCAACATATGATGTATAAGTAGAAAAGTATTTCGAGATTTGTGATGATTATTTTTTTGTCTCAGTCAGTCGATGAAAATGAAATCAAATTCAACCAACAAAAACGTAGAACATAATTGTTGTTATAAATAGTTATGGCTGGCGTGTTTTTATTTGACCATAATCGTTCATTGGGGCAGACAGGTGACATCAGTTTAGTCACTTATAAGTGGGTGGAAGACGTACAGAAAAATGAAGCTGAGCTTTGTGTTGTCAATGTGTTCCACCATGTGTCTGAGAGGAATTGTCGATCTAAGAATAAGCGCTGGTGGAATGGTGCGTAAATACATGACGCCCATTTTGTATGTATACGGATGTGTAAGATCGCATAACGCGTAAATATTATTTGGATTTTGTGTTTTGGCATAAGTTCGCGGGGAAATCAAACAGCATCGTACTCACGAGTAATGGTGAATATGACTTATATACTGTCCGCCTGACATTAGGTTTCGCTGGTTAAGCCACCAGTGAGGTCCGACCTTCTAGCAACGACTTGTGACATTAATTTCAACTATATTTTCCCATAGCCTTTGAATAGTATCATGTAGTTAAGATAAGGAACCCACCGAAAATGTTTTCCGAGTACAGCAGAAGCTATGTTACTAATAAATAAAAAAAAATATTCAAGTGTTTATATATATATATATATATATATATATATATATATATATATATATATATATATATATATATATATATACACAACAAGTTATCGTTTGCATGTTTGTAGAATAACGCCTGGTTTGATGTTTAGATACCCAATATGACTCACCGTTTTTCCAGACTGCAAATTCTAGCCTCGTCTTCTTAAATTGGAGAAATGGTAGGAAATAACAAGGAAACGGGTTTCAAACATGACCATTGTTTTGTTTCACGGTGTACGATGCACAAAAGTTTGACATCTGGACTGGTAAAAATCATTGCTAATTTTTGAGCTTTTTTGTGTTGAGAGTAAATGAATTGGTGGGATTAGGCCGACGCACTGCTTATCTATCTTTTTGATGCAATGGAAATATCAATTTAAAGTGTGTACGTGTACCTGGAGAGAGATCCCAGTATGTTTATGTCTGAGGAAATCAGAACATGTGTGTTATTTATAAAGAATCGCAGAAGTGATGAACAGTTTTTGTTATGGCCTTATACTAAGAATATAAGAACAGTGATTCTCAAATAAAGGGCCCGTGGCTCGAAGAAGGAATTCTCTGACAAGAAAGAAAATACCAAAGAAGAAAATAGGGGAGGAATTTCAGTCAAGTGAGGTATGTATAATGTTGTAGTGAAATAGTGAAAATTAGTGTATGAATATCCAAAATGGGAATTGATGAAGCCTGGGATTGCATAAGCTTCGAGAAACAATGTCTTAAAAAAAATCAAAATGATGAAAATCCATTTTTTCATCGATTTCTGGAAACCATCACATTCACTTTGCTTTTGGACCCCTTAATACAAACAATCATTTTGAAGGCCCCAGTGTATATCTTATGTTGTAGTGTCACTAGTTATTTATGGAGCTGAGCTTTGTTTTGCATACGAGCACATCAATGGAACTCTTGATATACTCGCGCACACGTGTATAGTTATTTACCAAGCTTAGCTTCGTAGTGGAGTACTGAGTACTTTCAATAGCAATGGTCTGCAAGACTATCTAACTAAACATTGCTCTGAAACAGACGCCTTAGACTTAATTACACCTGGATGATTATTATGCTTAGGATACCATAAAGGGACTATATATACATCGAATTTGAAGTTAATGGTCAATCAAAAGAATCATCAAGATCTAACTATTAGTTTAAGGGCAAAAGTTTGCAGCACCACTTTCGCACTATGTTAAGGAAATCTTAGAAGTGTTTTCAAACTTTGCTTAAGCTATATTGATTGTTTCCTGAAAAGCAGCATTTTTACCTTATTTTAGTGAAAGTCTGGATGATTATAAAATGCACATTTGACGATGATTGTCATTAATGTTCAATTTTGGCGAAAGTGCAGCGAAAGTTAGACAATTGATTGCTGAAACTTACGGTAACAATGCAGTCAGTGTAGGAGCGTCTAAGGAAGGGGTTTGTGAAGATTTGGAAAAATATAAAATGCACGTTCAACGATTATTACAATTGGTATTTAATTTGGATAACAGTGCAATGGAGATTGAGCAATGAATTACTAAAATTTAAGGTGATGATGCATTCATTGCAAGCACGTGTTGGGAAGGGTTTGCAAAGATTGAAAAAATTGAAATATGATGAATAGGAAAAACGCAGATTCAGCATAAATAGTATCATCTTGCATTAAAATTAGAAGTAAATAAATAGCAAACAACTTGTTCGTATGACACATTGAAACAGACATGACTATTCTTTGCAAGGAGGTCGACCAGTGATGTTGGTGCATGAGAACGCCTGTCACCAAATAACAAATAATCAAACAATCGTGATGTTGACACAAAGAGCTCACCCACGTACGACATACTCTCCATCTCTCTTCAGACTGCCATTGTCTAGTCAGCTGTTCTAACAGCTTCGCCATAGACTTCATCGAATCAAAAACAGTTATGTTCTTAATGATGGGACACAAAATTTAGGTAGAAGGTTGCGTAAGATCAGAGACTGATTAATGATGTTATTGATTTATATGGGTAAAAAAAATTGTCTAAAATGCCATTGATTTCCGTATTAACCTGATTGTTTTTTTTACCAAGAACAGCTTATTCTAGCACAGGTCCACAACAGTGGGTCACCTAGTCAAGATGGAACTCATAAGCAATTGCCTCCAATGCTAATCATTGCCACAACCTTCCAACAGGCGCCTACAAGTATATATGTATATACGCTTGAAAATATTTAACCAGCTGGTTCACATTAAGTGCAAATTCATACTTATTGTCTATATTTACTTGACTATGTGCTTTCTTAACGCAGAATACGTAAGTATACTCCATTTTTATAGCATTTGTTTGTGTATGTCTATCTCTTAAGTATATATCGTCGTTCTTTTCAAAGCTTGGTATATCATGATGGTGTGTTTTCTTCAGATAGGTTCTCATATCAACGGTATTATGTTCGTTTGCCAGATCGTGACGCGCATGCGCTTGGTTTGTCAACGTCTTAATAGATGAATGGGATTTCTATTTGTTTAATTTACCGACTGTTCCCATAAAGTGTGAGGGCGTTGATTCAAATAGCTCCGACCGTATGACTTACTCCTTTACAAGATTGAGGTTAACGTTAACAAGACAGCTGTTTATTTTTTGTAGATATATCGTTTTTAATGGTTTTTAAACGTGGGTTCTTTATAAATTTGATGGATTTGATATCTCGGAAATATAGAGCAGAAAAAAAAGCAAAACGCAGGGAAACATATATCAAAGATAATAGGCGAAACTTTTGAGTTATTATAACCTCAACTTTATTGATTTTTATATACTTGTGTATAACAGATTGTGCAGTGCCACGAATAGATTGACTGGTTTATGGAATTTGAAAGTTTATTTTTTGCAAATAAATCCGACTTGGTAGGTTTTTGTTGTGTTCGTTTCACGAAAAAGAATTACATCTTGCTGCAGGGTTAGAGGATTCGTGTATCTAATAACTAAAAAAATCTACATGCTATGAACGGACAAAGAAATGATGTAGTAAACTTTCTCCGCTTGAATATCCATAAAATGAATCAATTAAATTGTTTGTTTGCTTCTCTAATATCAGGCGTGTGTACAAGTTCCCAGCGCCCTTCGCTTATTGAAAAATAAAAGATTGAATATGCAGTTTAAAACCGATTTCCCACAAGGAATCTTTGCATGCATTTAGTAATCTTTCGACCAGGCTGGCCTTTGATCATTCAAAGCTGACGTGTATGAAAGTTGCATATTTTGCCGCTTATAAGGCGTATAGAACACACTCTGAATTTAGCATGAAATATTTTGAGAAAATATGCATTCGTAAGTGTCATGATAGTCAAACAACAATGGTACATAGATCTGGAGATTGGCTCTGAATCTGGTCTTTATCGTATACAACGCAGAGTGATTTTGAGGGTTAAAATTTTGAAGACTGTGTCGTGTATGTTGCTGAATTCAATGTTATTACAAATTGATACTTGTTCTCTGGAAACGCTGATTCATCCTTACCATTAATGCAAATAGGGGAAACTAAAAATGTTTCATTATATTCACATCTTCATTTCTATTGATTTCACTCATATATATCATTCTTAGATATTCTTAAATATATTTGTCAGTCTTCAGTGGCCACCATTTTGAAATTTTGTTGGGGACAAAGATTTTAAATCGGTAATGAATTTCAAAAGGGAGATGAGTAAAATATTAAAAAAAACTTATGAATTTAAAAATAAAGAAGCCAAGTCAATTTTTCTGAGCAAGACGAACGATACTAAAGAATATTTTGCATTTTGACTGTCTCTGTTTTCTCTCTTCAGAAGTGACGTATAATTAGTTTATAGCCAGCTGAAGCAACCAAGTACATGGAACTAAACCATCTTGTCAACGTATTTCAACCCGATGTGAAATGCTCACCTTATGTGAAATACGCCACAGGAGCTTGTCAAAGATCTTTACTATTACGTAAGGTAAAAAAAATGGACGTTTTCTTTCTTTTTTACACCCTTTGATAACAAAAATTTGGCCATTGCATTCATCATCTCATCAGTCTTTTAACGTCCGTCGTTGGACATAGACCTTCCCCAGGATTCGCCACAATTCCCTATCATGGGCATCGCGGAGCCAGCATTTCCTGAATCTGTCAAGTTCATCTCTCCATCTTGTGTTCTGTCGGCCTCGGTTCCTTATGTGATCTCTGGGGATCCATGTTGTGTGTCGTGATATCCATCAGTTGTCTTTCATTCTTGCAACATGGCCTGCCCATTGCTATTTGTGTTTTTTAATAGTTTCTATGATGTTACGAACACCTGTTTTCTTCCTTATATACCGTGGTGTCTTGTGATCTCTCCATGTAAGGTTGAGCATGATTCTCTCATGTGTACGTTCCATACTTCTCAGTTTGTTGGCCTGTCTCATGGTTAGGTTCCATGTTTCAGCTCCATAAGTGACTATCGGGAGAATGCATTGGTTCTATACTCTTCTTTTTAGGATTTTTGGGATCATCTGGTTCTTGAAAGTTGAACTGGCTCTGCAGAAGGCTTGTCATCTCAGTGATTCTTCGCTTGATTTCCTCCTCTTTTGAGGATCTCATGGAGATTCGTTGTCCTAGGTAGATGTAGTGGTCTACCTTGCCGAGTTTTGAATTTTTCTATCTTGACAGTTATGTTCTTATTCTCAACATGATTGTTGCACATGATTTTCGTTATACTGAAGTTCATGTGTAGGCCGACTTTTTTGCTTTCTTTGTTTAGATCGTCTAGCATCAGTTGGAGGTCGTTTAGGTTCTCTGTGAAAAGGACGATGTCGTCTGCAAATCTAAGGTTGCTCAAGTATTCGCCGTCTATTTTGATTCCTTGATAATCGAAATAAAGATGATGATTTGGGAACAATTCATGGAATATTGGCAAGATTTCGCACTGGTATATGAGAAATACTTTTAAAAAGTGTTTTAACATTATTTTTTAAAGCATTTTCATGTAATAAAAAGTTTTTCAGGATTTCAGGTACAGGCGTTCCCTGCTTTTCGAAAATTAACTTGACCACATTTTTGCCAAATGTGAAAAGCGAAAACAACGCCCAGTGTTTGTATTTGCAGCAGAGCAACAGTGCTCCTCTTCCTCTCTTTCTCTTACTCCCAAGGCTCCTTTACCTCCGATGACGAACGTATCATCATCACTATTTTTATGGAGGAGATCACTAAAAATGTATCCTATATAAATTATGGATAATTGTCTCTTCGCTTTTCGATATTTCGGCTTACTAAGGCTTTTTTTTCATTTATAAGAATGCCTTCGGATTGATGTGGAAACTTCAGTTCTGGTACAAGTTCTGAAATAGAAATAGATTTTTAAGAATAAAAAGATTATTTCCGAAAGCTTATGAAAAATTAAAGATATTAAACAGACTTATTTCGGTATATCCTTATCTGCATATAAAGTAGAGACTGATTTCAACCTTGAAAGTCGAAGCATACAAAAAATATGACTCATTAGAAATCTTTTAAACTTTTTGGAGAAGAAAAAGTTTTTCTAAAATGATTAGTTAGTTTAGTTCATTCCGAGTCCTAATTAAGCTAAATTCTTTAAAGAGACGAATCTTTTCAAGTTTATTTTTAATGTTTGATGTCACTGCAGTACAAATGCTGAGGAGACTACTTCTGATTTCTTTTAAAAGGAAAATGAATGGAAAAGATTTGAAAAAGAAAACGATGAAAAGTAAAGAAACTCTCATAGAATAAGTTATTTTTCTTTTTCTTTTTCTTCGTCTTCTTATTTTTCTTCTTCTTTTTCTTCTTCTTCTTCTTCTATTATTATTATTATTATTATTATTATTAGGAATCTCACACCAGTTGCCTGGTGGTAACCGCTGGAGTTTGAGTGACAGCAAGTCTCCTCAAGTCTCCAGCCCTCCTCTCCTCGTACTCATAGATCGCAGTAATTTTGCGATTTACAGTTTCACACCGGTTGCCCAGTGGTTATCGCTGAAGGCTGAGTGACAATAAGTCTCCTCAGGTCTTCAGCTAACGTCTCCTCTCTCTTTCGCATATCATGACAGAGCTACGATTCGTTGCAGTCCTTATATCTCTAGCACCTTCCTCAGTATCCGTCCAGTGCCCAGCAGTGCTGTGGTCTGTACGGTCTCTATCCTCCCCCTAATCCCGATCTCCTCCAGTCTCTCCCTCAGCGTTTTGGGGACAGTTCCTAGTGCTCCCACTATGACCGGTACTACCCTGGTTTTCATGTTCCACATTTTCTTTAACTCCCTTGCTAGGTCCTGGTATTTTTCCCTTTTCTCACCCTCCTTCTTTTTTACTCTATGGTCTGCAGGTACAGCAACGTCTACTATTTGGCAGGCCTCCCTTTTTTTGTCTACTATTACTAAGTCCGGCCTTCTTGCCTGGATGAGGTGGTCAGTTTGGATGTCGAAGTCCCACAGTAGTTTGTGGTTGTCATTCTCCAAAACTGCCTCTGGCTTGTGCTGATACCACTTTTCCCCATATTATTATTATTATTATCATTATCATTATTATTATTATTATTATCATTATCATTATCATTATTATCATTATTATTATTATTATTAACATTAGCATTTTCGTACCAGTTGCCTCGTGGTCATCGCTTGAGACTGAGTTACAACGTCTCCTCAAGCCTCCTCAAGTCTCCAGCTCTCCTCTTCACACTTTCACAGTCAACAATAGTGCTATGGTTTACAGTTTCACACCAGTTACCCGATGGTTATTGCAGAAAGCTGAATGACTGCAGCCGTTTTCTCTTATCTCCCTCACCTATCACAGCAGTGCTGTGGTTTGTATTACGACCACCACCACCCCCGTCTTCTTTTCCTTCTTCTCCCTGTTAGCTATTGCGAACAGCTAGGGACCGTAGATCTAATATTTCTAGCGCTCTCCTCAGTATTTTTGCAGTCTTCAGTAGTCTCAATCCTTCCTCTAATACCGAGTTCTTGAAACTTCGCTTTCAGTGTTTTTGGTACAGTTCCGAGTGCACCTACTAGTACAGGTACTACCATGACTTTCATGTTCCACAGTTGTCTTTTGGACACAGCAAGTCTTCAGCCCTCTTTTTCACACTCTAACAGTTCACAGCAGATTACAGTTTCATACCAGTTGTTTATTATTATTATTATTATTATTATTATTATTATTATTATTATTATTATTATTATTATCATTATTTGGAATCTCACACCAGTTGCCCGGTGGTAACCGCTGGAGTTTGAGTGAAAGCAAGTCTCCTCAAGTCTCCAGCCCTCCTCCCCCAGTACTCATAGGTCGCAGTAATTCTACGATTTACAGTTTCACACCGGTTGCCCAGTGGTTATCGCTGAAGGCTGAGTGACAATAAGTCCCCTTAGGTCTTCAGCTAACGTCTCCTCTCTTTCGCATATCATGACAGAGCTACAATTCGTTGCAGTACTTATATCTCTAGCACCTTCCTCAGTATCCGTGCAGTTCCCAGCAGTGCTGTGGTTTGTACGATCTCTATCCTCCCCCTAATCCCGATCTCCTCCAGTCTCTCCCTCAGCGTTTTGGGGACAGTTCCTAGTGCATCCACTATGACCGGTACCACCCTGGTTCTCATGTTCCACATTTTCCTTAACTCCCTTACTAGGTCCTGGTATTTTTCCCTTTTTTCACCCTCCTTCTTTTTTACTCTATGGTCTGCAGGTACAGCAACGTCTACTATTTGGCAGGCCTCCCTTTTTTTGTCTACTATTACTAAGTCCGGCCTTCTTGCCTGGATGAGGTGGTCAGTTTGGATGTCAAAGTCCCAGAGTAGCTTGTGGTTGTCATTCTCCAAAACTGCCTCTGGCTTGTGCTGATACCACTTTTCCACATGGTTGAATCCCATTTGCTTGCTTAGTTCCCAGTGTATCATCGTTGCTACTCTATCGTGTCTATGCTTATACTCCTTCTGGGCGAGTTGACTACATTCACTAGTTATGTGGTTTACTGTCTCATCTCTTTCACTGCACATGCGGCATTTGCTGTTTGTCTGTGTTGTGTCGATTTTTGCTTTTATGTAGTTTGTCCTTATGCTTTTGTTTTGGGCTGCCATGATGAGCAATTCTGTTTCTCTCTTAAGGTTTCTCTTTCGTAACCACGTCCATGATTTCTCGTCTGCTATATCTTGTATCTGTCTTTTAAACTCGCCGTACAATTTTTTCCCTTCCCATCTTTCTTTTCTTGCTTGCTGTACTGTTCTATTGTTTTCTACTTTATTGTTTGTTGCACTATCCCTCGCGCTCTTTATGATTTCTTCACTATTTGTTTGCACATATCTATCTAGGACTACTTTAGCTCTCTGGACACAATCTTCTATGCTGATGAGCCCCCTACCACCTTCTTTTCTCTTAACGTATAGCCTATCTGTATCATCCCTAGGGTGTAACGCTTTATGCATCGTCATAAGTTTCTTAGTTCGCCTATCCATTGATTGGAGCTCTTCCTTTGTCCATCCTAGGAATGGTCCTGTATACCTAACTACTGATACAGCCCAGGTGTTCATTCCTCTTATTAGATTTCTGCTGTTTAATTTGGTTTTTAATATTTTCCTCATCCTTCTGAGGTATTCTCTCTTTATTTTCTCCTTCATCTCTTCCCGTTTTATCGTGTCACATTCAAGGACACCTAGGTACTTGTATCGGTCTTGTGCGGTCAGTGCCCTAATCTTGCTGTTGTCCAGGAGTTCAATTCCCTCAGTCATTGAAAGCCTTCCTTCGTGCATCACCATGATTGCGCATTTTTCTCTCCCAAACTCCATTCCTATGTCCTCACTATATTCCCTTACTTCGTTGAACAGAGTCTCAAGCTCTCCCCTGTTTTTTGCAAACAATTTTATATCGTCCATGTACATTAAGTGGTTGACCTTTCCTTTTGTTTTAGAGAAGTGGTATCCTTTGCTATTATTACTATTATTATTATTGTTGTTGTTGTTGTTTTTGTTGTTGATGTTGTTGTTGTTGCTGCTGTTGTTTTTTTTGCTTGTTTTGCTTCTGCCTCAAATGTTTTGTGATTCACAAAATGCATTAAAGATGAATACGTTGAGCTTAGGATTCTAAAAATGACATAGTAAAGTCTTGTTGCTCGAGGACAGGAAAAACCCTAACAAATTAAAGAGAGAAAGTTTGGGGAATCAGTAATTTTCCAATGAACGTTCCACATCGGCTTTTATTAGAAAGTTTTTGTTTATATTAGTATCATACTTTTCTAAGGCTTAACCCCCCCCTGATATTTCCACGGAATAAATGAATATTCAATTACTTGTTGAGTTCTTAACATGACTCTTCAAGTCTGCTTCAGAAGATGGAATTGCCTGAATAAATTTCGAAAATTACTTCCGTCAATCTCAGATTGAGAAAGACGTTCATAATCCTTGTGTGTGTGTGTGTGTATATATATATATATATATATATATATATATATATATATATATATGTATATATATATATATCCATTGCTTTGAATCAAGCATTTAGTTACAGAAGAAATGTTTATTCTTCAAGAGTCAAATATCAATGATCTATGACCGCTGTCTGGAGAACTAGGTTTTTAAGCATTTTCTATGATCTTAGAACATCTTGATCTTAGTTTTGACGACCCTCTCAAAATTTTGGGTGTGGCAAACTGTGCACATTTTCATAATGGCTGACGTTTTGAGCATCTTTGATCGGACGAATGTAAAATATGGTAGATAAACACAGGCTACAAGTCTCCAAAAAGTCATCCAAAGTCTCCCTGAAGAATAACTATATAAAGAATTAATAGCTTCTAACATCATTACCATGTTAAAATCTGAACAATACGTTGTATAGTTAAACTTTTTGGAGCTTTTGTATGATTTTTTGGGACCCTTGTCTGCTGTGTTTAAATGCTACATTTCACATTTATCTGACCAAGGATTTACGGAATTTTCAGAGAAAAAAGTTACAGTGTCTTAGACTACAATGATTTATTAGTTATCGACGCTACTCAATTTTGATATTCCATCATTTAAACAAACTTGTGCCAACCTGGGGGTAGTTGGTTCAAGCTGATTGGGCAAATTAGTTCTCATATTTGTTGATACATATACGACCAATGTAGTGTTTGAGAGATATAATCTTTTAAAGCAGATAGAAAAATGTATTTGTAAGATTTCAGGAACATAATGATTGGACAAACGGGATTATACGAGAATGGACTCCAATGATGCATTGCAATAAGGTGGGAAATGGAAAGAGAATAACAAAATGGCGGTACCAATGACTTGATTGAAGTTTGTTCCGATATTTTGAAAGCTTTTTGTTTTTCCTGTCTGAATTGCATACAATTACAGAAGACTAATAGCCTCACTCACAATGTACTAACCATCCTCAAACACATTGTTTTTTTACATTATATTCCAAGAAAAAAGTTCTGGCTGAGACTGTTTGAAGTGTAGTATTTATACTGCTTATTGCCAATTCTCATAAAAAATGATTACGCTATGAGCAACCGAAAAATATAGCATGAACTAGACACTTGTTTGCAAAAGTGAGAAATTACTCACCTGGGTGAAAAACGTTTTTCATAAAAAAAACTTTCCAAGCTTACAGCACATATGACTCAAATTAAAATGCAAAAAGGAAATGGTGGTGGAACCAGAAATCGAAGCAAATGATCCAACCTTTCTGTCCAATAAGTCCCAGTCTCCCCAAGATGATGCTAAGAAACACACCACATCCCTGTCGAGACTGCTCAAATTGGACTCTATTCATCTTGAAGATCTCGAAATGATATCATTTGTCTTGTAGGGAAAAATGTGAAGCCTTTGTACACCACTGGCCAACTGTCATCTGAGTAAGTTCACATTCAACATGTTTAAAGACAGGAAGTCAAATGCATGTTCATGAGGCGCATCAAAACAGCTATCATTGAGGATAAGGAACGGAAGACTTTGAAAGTATTGCAACAGGATTGCACGAAATTGTTACGAAATGTAGGACTCGATGGAAGTAGCGATAAAACTTCGGCCATCAAAATCGGCTCTCATGATTGTTTTCATAAAACTTGAAGCCCTATACTTTATACACGGAGGCAGGGTAAGTTACCTCGAGGTAGCAATCAACTGTCAGGTGACGAATTGTTAAATACTGTTGCTAAAAAAATCCATGCAAGTGTCCATTTATCATCAGTCTTTCAACGTTGGACATAGACCTTCCCCAGGATTCGCTACACTTTTCTATCATGAGCGTCGCAGAGCCAGTACTTTCTTTATTTGTCTAGCTCATCTCTCCATCTAATATTCTGCCGGCCTCGGTTCTGCATGTGATCTCGGAGGATCCATGCCGTGAGTCGCAATTTCCATCGATCGTCCGCCATTCGTGCAACATGGCCAGTCCACTGCCATTTGAGCTTTTTAATGGATTCTATGATGTCCCTGACTCTTGTCTTTTCCTGGATGTACTGTGCCGTCTTGTGGTCTCTCCATGTGAGGTCCAACATATTCAAAGACTATTGAAAAGTCATACTAAAGCTGCAAAACGTATGACTACATCGAAATAATGGTTTTTAACTTCGTTATTGTGTTGATACTTGACTGTCCTATGTTGATCAACCGACTGTGGCGTGCTATCACTTTTGCTTTGAAAATTGAAGTAAAAAAATCTAATAATTTAAAATCTGTCCTTTCATCTGTTGGAAAGGTGATCTCGGTCTCTGACTGGACAGTGAAAGTTTTAGAGGCGATCACCACCAAACGTACGTGCAAAGATAATATGAGCACAAGCTTGAGTGAAGCATGTGCAAAAAAAATGTTAACAATGAAGCAAAAATCAACAGTAAGGTTTTCAGTAGACGAAAAATGCCATTATCTCTCATTAAATCAAGCATATGTAGAGCACCATTTCACTTGCCTGATATTCCACCATCTTTCATACGCTTGGAGAGGATTGAATACCTGTACGATATAGATCTGCTGCACCCTGCATCTGAGGATAAGGAAGGAGCACAACGTCATAGATTGTGATAGAAATGATGATGAATGTGTGGCTAAAAGTGATGAATACATGACAGGTGATGAAGGCAGTGAAAGTGGAGATGATGAAAAAAAAATTGAGAAGCAAGACAGTCTGCCTGGAAATTAGTGTTCTGTTTTGTTCTGTTCTTAGCATACAATGTTTGTCATGCTTCAAAGAGTTCGTTTGACGTGTTTTTATGGATAGTCATAACAGTAATCTTCTCTGGTAATCTTTTTTGCTTTGGGAAGAGTAATTTTGTTAAATTGCTGCGTTCTACAAAACCTGGGTGTCTCAGGTTTTTTGTCAAATCATTGTAAATGGGTAGGGATTTTTTTCTTTCATGTTTACACCCCTTTGTAGTACTTTCAAATCGACGAAAAGACCACATATACGAATCGACACAGCCAGTGAAGAAATTCCAAATAAGGCCATCTTACGAGTTCTAAGAATGGGTTACGATGGAATGTGCTTTATTTAATAAAAAATAACATATTTCACCGTAGTATTTGTTAATTTCTAACTTTCCAACACGTTTGAATAAATAATAAGTTTCTGTTGAGATGTTAATATAATGTAGTATATTGAGTGAAAATTGCAGTTCCTGGATCCGTCGAATGAAAAATATGGTTGTTGAACAGTATAAAAAGGCCTTGAAAAGTCATACAAAGGCTCCGAAATAAAACTTGTTATAAATAACTGTACAACGTATTGTTCAGATATTACTAGATTAAGGACATTAGAAACTATTTTTTTAAATATATATACTTATACTTTAAGGGCCTTTGTATGATTTTGTGGAGTCTTTGTATGTTTGTGTGTGTGTGTGTGTGTGTGTGTGTGTGTGTGATAATGAAAATAAGGCTTTCCCCTAAGGCTGTGTTTTAAAATGAATGAAATTTGTCCATTCTTGATACAGACAGCGATATACTCATTTCACTTCAATAAGTCAACGTAACGGTGTCTGTTAATTTTTTACAAAGCTTATCTGATTACATCACAAGACTGGATGGGGAGGAATTCGAACAAGACAGATTCTGTTACATCAGTCTCCAGAGTGGCGATGATCTACTTATCTACCTAAAAAAAAATCCGTATTTGCAAGCTTGACTTTTACTCTGGGATGATATCATACAGCAAGTTGAATAGTGTTAGATTAGTACGGATTTTGATGCAACTTGGTTTAGCTTTCGCTGTGCAAATTAATGTAACCAAGTATAAGTATAACTAAGTATAAGTAGAAAAAGCACCTCATATTATGATAAGGCCTTAATAATTAGGGAATTAGGGAAAATCTTTGAATTAACCGCTCTTATCAAGCAGTACCTTACCTAGCCGCTCAGTACAAGTACTCGTAGTAGATGTGTAAATATAGGCATCGATTTTTATCTTTCGTTAATTCCTCAGATGGTGTATGGAATAATATACGTCATAATTTGTTTCTTCTCCGACGTACATAACGTAATTGAATTTTGCCTGCAGTTTCTCGGTTACCGATCTTTCTCGACAGAAATCTTTTCCGACTTGAATACTAAATTAAGCCTGCGGTTCTTTTCCCATTATAGTTTGTTGTAAGTGACCATCAAAATGAAAAGTAGTTCGATTTAATGGACCAAAAGAGATTATAAAGAATCAAAATGATGATAGGGGAAATATTTTGGTAATCTTAATGATTTAAATAAAATCTTTTTTTTTTTTTGCAAATACATCAATTTGTCAGCTTGACTCAAGTTTTTTGATAGCTTGGTGATAATTCTAGACCATTTTGGATTAGTCTTAGTAAATGAGAACTACCTGCGCAGAATAGAACTTGGATTCACTTTATCTATAAGCTGTATATTCTACCCAAGGGCATTTTCTGGTAGATTATTAAATCCTCTACTACTCTTTCAAGAAACTTCCAAAAGAATATTGAAACGGTTGGTGCCCATTACTTCTAAGGTAAGTAACATTAATTTATCTTTATAATGAGCAATGTGATTGATTCTATAGTTTCTCAATTCGTCAGTGCTGCTTGAGCAAACAGCTACTACACCTGGATTCGAAACAGAGGACCAGGAGCGACACACTGATCCTTGGCAGAGAACAATGATCCATTGCAGAAGTGTCAATCCATACGTGGATAATCCAATCATTTTCAAATAGGCTCTGTGCAAAGGGTTTATCACAAGATTCCCGATTGATAGTGTGCGATCTTTAAAAAATATAAAACTAAAAAACAAAACTTAAAAAAAAACAACAACAAAAAAGCAAAAAAAAAAAAAAAACTTAAAAAAGGATATTAAAATGGTGCTCCCTAGGAGAGAAACTGTAATCTGTCTATATAATTAACAGTGAGAATTTTCTCTTTATTTCTCTGTCCGAAACTTCCGCTTGAGCACACCACTACGACATTTGGGTTAGAGACAGAAAACTGGGAGTGACATATTGATCCTTGACAGAGAACAATGATCCAGTTCAGAAGAGACAATCCACACGAGTATAATACCATCCTTTTTAAACAGTTACTATGTTGATATTTGATAGAAAACCTCTTGGATGATACTGCACAAGCTTTAAAAAAATAGATAACAAAAATATATATATATATATATATATGTTAAAAAACAAGAAAGTTAATAACGACATTACCCAAGTGCAAAGTTCGTTGGGTGTATGCCATTGAGTGCGTTGATGTACTTCCTCACCAGTGTTTTGTGAGAGGCGTGCATGTATCACACCCTGTAGTCTCGACTTGAATAACCGAGTAGGCGTGAGTGGATTTCTCACCATTTCAACCAAGATGACAGATGCAGTGTATTGCGTCTCAGCGAATTATGGGTGCCAGACGACTGGACTACTGAACATCTGAACCATTATTAAAATCTTTGGAAATCTAATAAAAATACAAGTAACAAATGAAATCGGCGAGTGATGTCTATTATAGTTGCTAATGTTATTACCGTGTATAAAAACGATACAAACATTCGTACACGCAGGCGGAGATGCTTACAAGAGTATCCCTCCGACCGTTTCTGTCTGTTTCTCTCTATAATGATATATATATATATATATATATATATATATATATATATATATATATATATATGTGTGTGTGTGTGTGTGTGTATATATATATATATATATATATATATATATATATATATATATATTATGACCCTTCATTAACGGACCCCTTATCAGCGTATTTTTGAAATACTTCACAAAATCTGTTCATTCCCAAAACCAGACGCAGACTTTCCCAGAAATTGGACGGATAAAAAACTAATTTTTCGAGCAAATATAAGTGAAGAATTACGAACAAATATTTTTCTTTGTAGTAAGGTATGATGAACAAACTTTGACTGAATTAGACCTTCGTTTCTTCCGGATTTTTTTTTTCATTTTTGAGAAAAATAGTAACCTCTATAGGGGAAGCAAGTTATTTGAGATTTTGCGTGCATGTATGACCGTACTAAATCTTTGGAAGTCTGTGCTTTAATTATGAAAAGAAACTTCATAGTAATGGCGGTGTTTCCCTTTACTTTTACCTCGGGTCAAATTATACACAATTAATCATTCCACATAACTGCACAATATTTCATATCCAAAGATTGCTGTATGTTGGCTGTTAGTAAGATCAACTTGTTTCAAGAATCATGTACCCGGACTCAAGATTTATTAAGAGGTCAATCTCACTCGTCTACTGCCATAAACGGAAACTTTCGTTCACACTTAAAAAAGAATAGACTATATAACTTCAAGAAATTGGAAAACTTGAATATTATATGCAACAAATATTTTTCGCGACTTGAACAACGAACACGCTCCCCAGGAAAATTCCAGCTATTTTGATCTTGATGTGCTTCATCAATAAGTAATTTATATTGCAATATAGATGTATCGACCCTTTCACTTTGTGAGTGATGAAACGAATTATCGATTGAAAGATACAACTAGATTATAGTTCAATGAAAGATGGTTTCTAAACAGAGCTGTTTATTTTGGTTTCAGAAATCTATGTGGAGCCTGGAAACGGACAAAAGTCAGACATTCTTGGTTATCGGATTGATTTGAATTTTTATCGGACGTGCAGACACAATGTCTGAAATCGGCCACATTTGACAACCCCTGAGTGACAGCTTTGTCCATTAGTGAGCAAAATGACTGGTGAGCAACTGTCATAGCACTGCTTCATGCCTCTCGATCCATCTTTTTTATTTACACTCTTGGAAGAGGCAGCGTTTTACGTTTAATTCGCTCCCTTGATTTTTGTATAATCAAGGAATATGTGGTGTTATCAGTAAATGCAATTAGTTCTATTTCCTTTTTTGACAAGTATTTCATCTTGTCTCACAATGACATTTATGCCTATGCACAGCATGATGTATGCATTTGTGCTATTTTTTGATTTTTGGCTATTTTTCCTATGTAATTGATTAATTCCAGGCAGTTTGCGTTAACAGACATGCTCCCCTATCAGTCTGCTAATAAGAGGATTTACTCTATGCATAGCCAACAAAGCTTTACTGCTTTAAACTTTGAGCATTAAAAAACTTTTAATATAGATTTTTTGCTTCACTTCTGGCAACTGTTTCCCAATATCTGTCTATGAAATTGATGTAATTTTCCTCAGTGTTTATATCGTTTTTTCCCCTATACTTAGTCATTGTGGTACAATGTATGAATTGTCTCATGTTGGGATCATCAGTTGTTTACCACGTAACCGTTTCAGGTATTTAAATCAAAATAGTTATATAAACATAGCACCTCAGCAGTGTTGATCAAATACCACCTCCCTTGTTAAATATTCTATGCAATACATGTAATTTGTCATTATATATATATATATATATATATATATATATATATATATATATTAGATTTCCAATAAGTTAGTTTATATAAAAAAAGAAAGAATCATTCAATTAGATTAAGCATCATCATCAGTCTTTTATCGTCCGTTGTTTGGCGTAGTCCTTTCCCTGGACTCACGAAATTTTTTTATCATGGGCGTTACGGTACCAGTGCTTTCTGAATTTTTCTAGTCCGTCTCTCCATGCTGTATTCTGCTGGCCTCAGTTTCGCGTGTGATCACTGGGAATCCACATCGTAAGTAATGGAGTCAAACGGTTATTTGCCATTCTTGCAATATGGTCATCCCTTTGCCACTTAAGATTCCTAATGGATTTTATGATGTTACATGGTACTCAGTCTGAGGGTCAGTCTCTTGGTGAGACTCCATGTTTCTGCTCCGTAGGTGACTATCAGGAGGATGCATTGGTTACATACTCTTTTTTTTATGACTAATTTTTTCGTTCTTTAAGGTTGAGCTTGCTCTGCCGAGGGCTTACCATCCTATAATGATTCTTTACTTGATTTTTTCTTACGTAGATATGTATATATGTTACACACAAAATGTCCCAAATGCTATTATGTAATAAAGGCAAACTCATCCCCCCTCACACACGCATATGTGTGATTGTTTAGCAGCCCCATTTTCTGTAATCGTTTGTTCTTTTTACGTTGTCTAGGACGAGTGATATATCAACTGTGTAATGACGGGAGAATATCTCCAATATGCATCTATATGAAATGATGCAGTTCATAATTCATTCAGTCGGACCAAACATGTCCATTTCTTGATATATAACTGTGGTGTTGGAAAAGGCGAATAGACCAAGAATAAACGAGATAAGAATTTGATGTGAAAGTGGTTATTCAAGCCTTTGCATTATCATTTGCTGTTTAGCTCTATGGTACGAGCATTGCTACGTTGAAGCAGCCACTCTATCAGTGGCAGGTTCGATCTTGCTGGAGCCCCATTTTCCTTTATTGTTTGTTCTATTTACATCGTCCAAGGCCAGTGTCATATTAACCATATAACGACAGGAGATCTTATCAAATAAGTTTCTATATAATATGACACGGTGTATTACACACACACACACACACACACATATATATATATATATATATATATATATATATATATATATATGTATATATATATATATATATATATATTTATATATATATATATACATATATATATATATATATATATATATATATATATATACATATATATATATATATATATATATATATATATATATATATATATATATATATATTGTGTCCCCTGCAGACTAATAATCAATCCCAGTACACTCAGAAATATCTTGATATCTTGAGAGACGTGCCTTCACATATGCACACACACACATGTATATATATTTGTATATGTGTATCCTGTATGTAGCAACACCTGAAAGATATAAAAAATGCTCGTGCATGTGTGTGTGGGGGGGGGTAGTGTAACTTATCCACAGGTCTAAGTAGTTTTGTGAACATTCCTCTATTCCCAAATCATATGGTTTTGATTTTTGAAATTAGCCAAATTCATCACTTCTTGACAGAGTGATTAGCATATAAATGTTCTCCAATTGTAGCTGGAAAGAAGAGAAGCCTAAACTTGATTACTGACTTTTCCACCGTATTAGGCGCAAGATACAATCCATTCTAGTATTATCTATCATTTTAGCTAACAGGAGTCAGTGGGTACGAGTCACATCAACCTGTTGCCCTACCCTAAACTTTGAATCTCGTTATATAATGCGTAATGAGCTTCAAACAGATATTTCACCGTAAGTACTGTACAAAGCCGGTGTAGTTAGAAACCTTGTGAAAATTGAAATCACTACCAAAGCGGAATGGTCTGAGAGACAATTCATATAACCATTGTGCACCTGAAGATACCAAGTGAAGGTATGAAGATATTTTCCCTCAAATCTGTTAGATGGTTGTGGCTGATGATAAAAGGATTAACTATCCACATTTGATTTTCTAATTCCTGCAAATCGTTCTTTCTAAGCAGGAATTAGAAAATCAGATGTGATGTCCTTCGGCGTTGTTTTTTTCTTCAGATCGAGTTGTTATTCTTTCCCCTCTTTGGGAAAGATTTCCAATTGTGAGAAAAAAAAAGGAGAAATCGTCTTTTATGAATGCAAACATACAATGTGATGATCTTAATTTTCAGGGTTTCTATTTTTCCAAAGACATCGAAGGTACCTTTACCTTTAACTGATTAGTTAAGCTAATTCAAATGCTCAAGAACAGAAATCATGTAATACAACTTGGCCAGTTTGATATCATCGTTGAAGTGCATCGCTTTCACATCAGCCAAAAATACGGCCGGTTCAATCTTCAGCGACAGTGATCTTTTAGTGACAATCATCGAACCTCAAAATGTACAAAGAGAATCAATGGGATTTACAGGCAAATCCTACTGACAGTTTTTCCATCTGCTCATGGTTCAAATATTTAACGATCATAGTAGATCTAAGCTTCACTGAGTCATTGGCAAAAAAAAATGCACTTTTCCATCCACTTCTTGCTGTTCACCACGTGGAAGATTAGTAACAATATTCAAACACGCTTCGACAACTTTCTCAGCTTCTGTATAAATATTTTCTTTCATTCCATGAAAACTCGTGCTCTTTGAACAAATGCAAGAAGGAAAAGTTTCCTTTTCCGTTGCAATATTTTTGAAAAGCTGAATGGACTTGTTTTCTGACCCATAAAAATTAAATTTATGACCTTTCTTCCAATTGCGTTTTTTCTTGGTAGACCAGGGTGACACTATATTTAACTTTAATCCCAGGATTCCTCTTTAATTATATTGTAATCTGTAATTTTACAAAGTTTTGTGCTCGGGCAATTTTTGATAGAATCATTTCAATTTATCAATTAGATACAAATATTCAATTAAAATGTATACAAGATAGGAACGAAATAACTTGCAGCCCTTAGTTTTTGTATATATAAAATACCAGAAAATATTTCTACTATTAACTTACCGTAATATTTTCCTTCTGTTGAAACAAAATCAAAACTTCGTAGATATCTGTGCCTTTGCAATGTTTGTGCTTTGTAACGAGAGCGTAGAATTACCTATTCCACCGTAGCTCATGAATCTATAATGCATTGAAAACATAAACAAGAAAAAAAAAAAGATTGTGTTCGAAACTTGCGAGATTATTCAAACAATTTTGATAGAAATTGGCTATATTTGTCAATATTTGTTTCTGATAATATTCATGAAAATTGACAGTTGGTTTTTAGTAAATAAGACCATTGTAATAATCTGCATTAGTTTAGACAAAAAAGACAAATTCTGCTTATCTTTTTTTAAACGAGGTATGGAAGGTTCTTAAGGATACCTTACTTTAAAATTAAAACAAAGTCATGCAGAAATATCGTTGTTCTTCATAACTTTTCTTAGTTTAATTGAGTAAGTTTTATTGAGAAATAAGAGTAAATAATTCAGGGAAAAATATCAGATGGGTTGAAAACTGGGATTATATTTTCAAGAAGATTTCAGTTTCTAAATACGAGTAAGGTTCTCTGTATGCCAAAAAAATTCGAATAGGTTGAAGCATTTTTTTTAGAAAGGAATGATAAAGAGAGTTGGTGATGAAAGGGGAATATTTTTTCTCTTTTTCATGTCATACTACGGCATATTGTTCTAAAAGAAAAAATATTTTCTCAAAAGGAAAAACAGGAATTACAAGAAAGAAAGAAATTTGACAATACAGTGTTTATAACTGATGCATACACTTAATCTTGTTCGTTTCCAAAAGAGTCATATTACATTTTGGATCATATTTTTTGTTTTAGTTTTGATGCAATAATTACTCATCTTTGTTTTGGACGTTTTAATGGAAGATAACTTGAAAAATCAATTGGAACATATAGTTTTTTCTTACAGACATAAGCATTGACTAAAGTTGTAAAATGCTGTCAAAAATTGTTTCAACAACGTCGTACGTTTTGAACAGAGGCTGATCTTTTTCTTGTTGTAAAATGTAAAAACTTGTGAGAGAATTCCATTGATGATTAAGCAAATTATTGTTATTTAATAAAGTCATTCATTCTTCTTATTTCACTTACCTTTGATTCATCTTTAAGCTTCATTCACCGTTCTAGCTCTCATTTACCTTTCATACAGTCTTCTAGTTTTGTTTACTCAAATAATTCTTCCATTCTCCCTTTTGAAAAACACTGCTTTACTCCACGTCAGAGTGCCGTCGGAGTCATTAGCTTGTGAATTGTATTTTATTAATTATATTTAATACCGTACAAAATAGGCAAGGAGAAATATTGCCATTACAAGACTTCACTGAAATAGTATGTTTATCTTGCACTGGAAAACAGCAGTACGTTTACATTCATATCTGATACGATTTAGCCAAAGAAATTCCTATATGTAATACAACGTTCAAGTTGCTATTCCGATAAGTTGACAGCGTTGTGTGCTAATCGGTGTTGCTGCATGGTTTTACATATTGGTTCAGACAGTCACACTGTGCCTTCAAAGGGACGGTAGAACTCTATAGCCAGCTCAGCATCAACCAACAGCGGATTGTTCACGCCCTGTAGTCCAACCACAGGCAAGGTCATCTGTCAGATTACTCCTGCAATGGGGTGACAGACCCCTACAGCAAACATGCATCTGCCAGGAGAAGAACTCACACCTACGCCTTTGGAATCCTACTGCTATCTATGACATCTCGGTAGACCATATGATGCTCACTTTGCTTTTGATGGTGGGGATTGCCCTGGGCAACCTTGCCTTACCTTGAAAATCCATAATTCAGGCTCGAAGGGGAAATCCATACATAGGCCCCGTCTATAGTTCTACTGCTTTGGCAATATCCCCAAAAATCTCCGTCCACGAAGCCAAGCCATTTGTTTTATTAAAGATTACAACTTTCTCTCTGTCTCTGTCTCTGTCTATCTCTGTCCGTCTGTCTGTCTGTCTGTCTGTCTCTCTCTCTGAACCTTACTCGGACCTGGTGAAGCCATTTATTTCATTAAGGATTAGCACTCTCTCTCTCTCTCTCTCTCTCTCGCTCACTCTTTCTCAACCTTACTCGGGTCTGGTCTATATTTATCATTGAGCAGTAACTCCTGGAGAAAATGATGGCCCATTTAAGTGAGCTGCTAAGACGTAAATATGAGAAGGATTACAGAAAAATAATCGTGAAGGTGTCAATACGGATATTTTTTTCTATTGAAGATCGTTTTATTCACGCACTTAAGTGGGAATAAAACATTAGTATTCATTTAAATGAGTTCACTTTGCGTTGGCGTGATCTATTTTTCTAAAATCCTCAAATTCAATCGTCATTGCGTGTTATTTCGTGTGTTTAAACTGGAACGGCGGGTGACAGGAAATATAACTCCAGACTGAGTTCTGTGATAAGTATGACAGGAGAATTACGTTGTGTTTTCACGTACCCGTTTGCAAGTGCATATGATTATACCTAATGCAATCGCTGATACGGGCCTATCCCGGTACAGGGGTATGAGTATTAGGCGATCAATGAGGATCAGATTCGCAGCAGCATTGATGGTCTGGGGGGCAAGTTTGCTCTTTGGAAGTGGGGGGCTCAACCATAGGGTTGTTGATAGACCTGGGTGATACAATGTTTGGCCAAAGAACTCTACCCAAAACGTTGGGAATGACTCGTTCACTCGTTGTGAATGTAACAGTTATACAAAACACAGTGGCGACTCACTGAGTAATCACATGAAAAAGTGCCTGTTCAAGCATGCGCAATAATGTCCCCTTTGATTAGTCGCTACGTTATGTTACTGGCAGGGTCGTTGCTAGTGCTAGTTCTAAACTTCATGAAGAATCCCACTAATGTGACTTTGTGCAAGACCAAGTTGAGGAGCGTATATATATTCAATATCATGAAACTAACGCCAGCGAATGAATTGAAGATTAGCATATCTTAGCCCATAACATGAAAGTTACCAGAGAATATGAAGCGAGTTAGTTACAGACTTAACGTCCAGAAATCAGTGTGAAAATTTGCGTTCAGAAATCTGTGTGCAAATGGTAATGCTAACTTCTTGTCGACAGAGGTTGAGTTGTTACTAACCTATTTATACCAAATACGGACGGATTTCGCCAGCCACATGAAAGGCTGTTAACAGTTAGGCAGCCGCTCAATACAGCCGAGAGAAATTGATATAAACAAGCGAAGAGCCGGCGGTCATAATTACCCACCAAGGGACGGACAAAACGCTGGAATATGAGAAATTTAATTTCTCGTGTGTCAAGCCACAGCAGAGAATTAACAGTGACGTTGGAGTGGTGTCCATGCCTTCCTGTTCACTTTGGCGTATGATGGGGCATGTTTCGGTAAAGGTGCCCAGTCCGTACGAAGAGCATGCAGGAGAAAAGGGCAATCAACATGTCGACCTATACATCACACTTCGGGGCTTGACAGGTCACGGCAATAAATGTACACGGCTTCTTGTTCCAGTATAGATTCTTTTCACAGTTGGCCCCCTCCTTTTCCCTTTCCCACTCCATCTCTTTCTCGCCCCTTCTCTCCGACCTCTCTCTCTCTCTCTCTTTCTCTCTCTCTCTCTCACATCCTCTCTATCATATATGTAGGGCGAGTGTGAGAATGTAATAAAATGAATTTACTTTCACTTTCATTTTAAATGCTACTTTCTTTTGTATGTAGAAGACTTTATTAAAAATCATAACTACACAGGGGCCACACACACACACGAAAATATATATATATATATATATATATATATATATATATATATATATATATATATATATATATATATATATATATATATAAATTGTTTCTTTCGGAGTAGTCCTTTTGAGAATGAATACAGTGATCCCATATTAGTAAACGGCAAAAGTTCTTTCTACATTCAGTATGGTCACCTTGTTCATATTCTCGGAAATTTGGCAGCATCTTATATAGACAAACACACATACATACACATATATGTGTGTATGTGTGTGAAAGAGACAGAGAGAGTGTACATGTATTTTGCTTCGTGGATGCAAGGTAGTTCAACAAAGTGCTACATCCAGAAAAGTTGCAATATGGCAGATATTGAATCAAGTTCAGCGAAATGCATCAAGCTTTTCTTTAAGATGATAACATTTTTGAGGCATGTCGCACTTGTTCTCAAATCTTTCACCATCATTATACACTTACGATTGTTTGGTTGGTTGGTTGTATACATCTTATGGCCGGTCAAACCGTTGGACCCGAGGGCTGAAAATCAGTCTATAACAAAAACTCTACTAGATGATGAATGTGGGATGAATGTTACTAAGATCACAACAGGACAATCTTGGATTAAACTGGGGACCATGCAACGTTCACACTAGAGAATCATGCTCAACATCACATGGATAGATCATAAAACAACACTATATCTAAGACAGGGGTCCGGGTTTTCATAGAAAACTCGAATGACAATGGGTTTGTCATGTTGGAAGAATGTCAGACAAGCGAGACAAATTCAGGTTCCTCCATGCCAGCAATAAAGAGGTCTGGCGAATCTTGGAGAGGGTTGGTGGCCAATGATTGACGCTAAAAGACTGATGATAATGAAGTACTTTCTGCAATTGTATAGTAGAGTTAGACTACATAATGATGAATGAATAATAATGTTATTTACGATTTTCAGCAGAGAGTTTTCCCCTCTCCCTGTCTCGGTCTACCTGTCTGTCTATCTGTCTGTCCGTCTCTCTCTATATGTATATCTAAATGTGCAATACAAATACACACACACACACACACACACACACACACACACACATATATATATATATATATATATATATATATATATATATATATATATACATATATTATTATTATTACAGATTTGTATATAGGGCTGCAGCAGTGTCATTTTTTATGAAGATATGTTTTCCCTTTAAATTCTGCTACAGTGGAGGAATTTTGATTATTTCTCACACTAATATTATCGGAGCATTATTATGCAAGACTTTCAAAAATTGAACTTGTACAGCTGGTGAAGAATACGGGGTACTTTGAAATTCCCCAGTTATTCTCAAGCAAAACCATTAAACATGAGTAGAAAATACAATAATGCACTGATTATATATTGATTAAAACAGTAAATGATTCAGTTAGAAATAATCGTCATCATCATCATCAAAATCATCACCAGTCTGTTATCGTCCGTCATTTGATGTAGACCTTCCCCAGGATTCGTTGCGGAGCCAATACTTTCCTAACTTGTCTAATTCGTATCTCCATGCTGTATTATTCCGGATCGGTTTCGCAGGAGATCTCTGGGGATCCATGTTGCAAGTATCTATTGATTGTCTATCATTCTTGCAACATGGCCAGCCCACTAACATTTGGATTTCCTGATGGATTTTGCGATGTTTTGGATTTCTGTGTTCTCCCTAATATGTTGTACGGTCTTGTGATCTGTAGATGTGCGATTGAGCCTGTTTTTCTCATGTACTCGTTGCATGGTTCTCAGTTTTAGGGTCAGTCTTTTGGTTATGTTCCACATTTCAGCTCCACAGGTGACTATCGGTAAAATGCACTGGTTTTATACTCTTTTTTTTATCAATGTTTTTTTTTTTTTGTTCTTGAAGGTTGAGTTTGTTCTGTTGCAGGCTTGCCATCCTAGAATATATTGTTTGCTTGATTTAGAATTTAGACTGTTTAAACAAGCAAAAAAATCTCATATACATAACATAATACAGCCTGTAAATTTTGAAAATAAAAATTCTGATACAAAAAATTCACTTTGACAAGTAACACCGTTGCCAACAAATCACGGATATTATTTGATCATCCAGGTGTTTTTGGCTATTTCTGAGTATCTTCGGTTTTAATAGCTTCTGCTTTTGTTAGCTACCATTTCTGGAATATATTCTAGTCGGGTAGTCGACACCTGAACGAAGGGTATTATCTTGCATGAAGATAAGTTCCGTACGTACGACGAGAGACTTGTTCATAGACCAAGGCTGGAAGTTGTCATTCAAAAATTAAACAAAAAAAAGACTGAAGATGATGATGATGATGATGATGGTGGGTTTTATCTTGTTTGAAGATAAATTTCGTACGTACGCTGAGAGACTTCTTCATAGACCAAGGCTGAAAATTGTCATTAAAAGAATTGATATAAGCCAGGGAACCCATTTTTACTACAACTGATACACACCAAGGTCCAACAAACTTTTTTTCTACAATTCCAACCGAAAATGTAGTTTATGCACCACCTTGAGAAGCTTAGTCATACATGAAATTTCTCTCCCTCTGTAACGAAGACCCATTCAGTCCATCTATAGTGGCACAGAATTCAGTGCAAAGAACACCATTTTTCAAATACTTACTTTCCCATTCCAGACATTTCACCCCATATCTTGAGAGGCCGTCGAATATAAGGCCTGACTCATTTTGCACCGTGAGGGTGAATTCTGCATCAAGATGATTGGGACACGTTACCTCGATCAACGTCCTTGAATATATTTCGGGTTCTGAGAACACGCAGGGTTCGTGTCATTTCCCGCAGTATTATTACTTTGGATTTGCTCTTCTATCGCAATAGTCTAAATTCGAGGTGTGAACTGTGTCTAGGAGAATTTCTTTTTAGAATAACAACATATGAGAATAGAAATAAGCTATCAATTTCCAGATAGGGGCTGATGTGCATTGTAAACATAAACAAGTTTTTACTAAAAATGTTTAAAGTGAAAAATATGATGTCTAAATAAATATTTGTTGAAGGAAAACATAGTATTGATATCTGATTCATGAAGTTCATGTCACGAAAGTAGGTCAGGTGAGGTAATATATCTACATTTTATATATGTCAGACTCGAATCGAATCAGTGACATTGCACTTAGTAACTAAATGGAAAAGGGCAGGTATCCATGCAGTGAACTAAACCAGCACTTACTGCTAAAAGAATGAGGTAAAATAAATGAATGAAAAAATTCACGAAGTAAAACGAATTAATCAAATGGATAGGAATCATAGAAGATATAATATATATATATAAAACCTGAAAGCATAAGACCAAGCTTATTCTGTCCCCATCCCATTACCTAGCTCACCTCTAAGCAGGTAAACCAGGCTGACCAGTGACTTTAAAGGGTACATGCTCCCTCCCAAACAAGTATGCAGTGTTGGAATTTCTGAATGGTTTTATATGGTTAAAGAGATATCTTCTAACCGTTCATTTGAAAATCTTCTTTAAGTGAAACAGAATATACAATCTTTAATGCGCTATAGAAAAAAATGCTTACCCCTTCTCTCTCTCTCTCTCTCTCTCTCTCTCTCTCTCTATATATATATATATATATATATATATATATATATATATGTATCTTTAATTATGAATTATATTGATTTGAAAAATTATTTGAACTGATATCCCTTTTTTCACGGAGAGTATGCTAACTTGAAAATACGCTACGAATAGAACGCATTTCTGATTATTCTGTCGTATTATACTTCGATTTCTTTATAATATATATGTAAAACCTCATTCTGAAAGTCTATTTAGGAGAATCTGTGCACAGAATTCTCTATGAGATTTTACAGAATTCAAGTCACGTTGGAGTTCAAATCTTAATTCTGGCGAGATATTTCCCTCACTAACCAGAGTTACATGATGCTGTTGACCGGCTCTTTCCTGAAATCTTGAAATTCAAAAACTGACATCCCTTTTATTTTTTTAGAGTTATCTACATCCTTCACACACACACATACATGCACATATATATATACATATGTGTGTATGTTTGTGTGTGTGTGTGTGTGTGTATATATACATATATATATGGGGATGAAGGAGACGGAGAATGAATTACGAGACGTGACCTACATTGCACCCTCTCTTCCTCTCTCCTTCTCTCTCTCTCTCTCTCTCTCTCTCTCTCTCTTACATACTTCTTGTCCCTGAAATTATAGTAAAACTTGTGGCGGATAAATCTACACTGTTCATCCAAGCCTGACCTCCCTTTTTCTATTAGACACCATTTTCCTTTAGTGCAATTGATGAGAGCGACAAACTTGGACCTGATTGCCTCTCTGCGCGTCCCCCGGATCCCACGTCATCTCCGACCAGATTGTTGTTGTAAACAAGACAATTTAGACGCAACTGACCGCAAACATAATCTGAACGTTCAGTCTGATTTTCTTCCCTTTCTCACTGATCGCCTACTGGAACATGGAATGCCAGTCAGCAGAGATAAAGCTGGAATCCAACAGAATTGAAGGTGGGAGATATTGCATTGGATATTTCTAACTCTTCGTCGTTCATGTTTGACCATGCAACATTATCAAATATGTAGTTATTTCGTGGTGAATGATTTTTTTTCTATTTATAAACCCCAAGATGGGAAATCTGGAATGTATAGTCTTTGGAAGAGTACACGAATCGTGATATAACGATTGTTTCAATTGATATGTCAGTGTTCAAATCATGAGACCGCCAATATCTTGTTAATCATATTTATTTTTCGTTTCGGATAAAAAGCCTTTCAACCACAACAGACTCGTATGTTCTCAGTGGCTGTAAAGAGAAAACGCTTCTGTTGGTGTTCTGAAAAATAATTGTCTTCATTCGTCTTGTAATGAAGAATACCTGTCTTAGTTTGTCTTGTAAAGAAAAATCTAGTCTCAGTTAGTCCTCTAAAATAATAGTCTTTATTAGTTTTGTAATGAAGAAAACTGTATTTTGGGTATTCTAAAAAGAAAAAAATTCTTTGTTGGTCTTGTGAAGAAAAAAACTCGACTCCATAAGTTTTGTACATAAAATAGAATTGTCTCTGTTGATCATGTAAAGAAAAATGGTTTTCATTGTATAAAAAACAAAAAACAACTCATTTCCGTTGATCTGGTGAAAGTTGCTATAACAATGGTATAAGTGTTATAAGTTTATCAATATAAAAATATTAAAGTGAGTTTAAATGTATGCAGCATTTTAAGTGTTCATTTTGCCACAAAAATATTCTTTCATCTATGCTTATGGTTGTATTCAGTCTCTCTTTTAGTCCTGATTTTTTGTAACTCTATTTGTTATTCAAATATGGAAAAAAACGAAAGTGTTCTAAAGAGCGTATGATTAACTTGCTCTATTCAAAATGAAAACTAGATTGCAGGTGAGTACACATGCTATTATTTTACTCTGCTTTCCTTGAGAATCGTTATAGTTCGTTTATAAATCACGCGAAATTCGAATAAACTTTTTCTGATAAACTGTTTTGCAGTGTTACTTTCAATTTTTTGAAAAGAAATAATGGTCTTTTACAATCATGACAGGAAAACGCTGTTTTGACTTGAACGAATAAGACTTCACCCTTCTTTTCCGTACAATTTTTGATGCGTAATATCAGTATGGCGTAGAATTCTTATATGTAAATGTAAGCGTGTTTCTCCGCTATTTGAGAGAAGAGCAGTCTGTTGAAAAAGATTTTGTAAGCTGAAACAGTACAACGCGGAGAAACCATTATTATAGATTTGAGAATTTTTTTTCCCCAATGTTCCAAGACCGACAACATGGCGGTATGTTAGGCTGAGTTGTCGGGAATCGGACTGCTGTGAGGTATAAGGTTTGGAGTTTTGGTGAGAGAGGATGAGCGTAGACGCTACCTTCTATAACAGTTTGATGCAAAACAAACTTTGAACGCTGGTTTTCGTTTTTGGCTTTTTTTTCCCGAAAGGCTAAAATTTGGAATTGAGTACACCTTCGGAAAAGGAGGGATACTTGTATTGCTTCGTATAAATGTATCAAAAAGGCAGTGAGCTTAGTTGGTTTTAAATCCATTTGTTTTATTGTTAATCTTATTGTATTAAACCTCGAATATCTCATCAACTCTTACAGCCTTGTAGCCTTGCTCATGAGCATACTATCATCATTAGAAATCAAGTTTTTTTTTATTAAAGCTCAAAAAGTGGTAATCATCATCATCATCATCATCATCATCATCATCATCATCATCATCATCATCATCAGTTTTTAGCGCCTGTCGATGGATATAGACTTTCCGCCAGATCCACCAGCTTTCTTTTTCGTGGGTGTCACGGAGCCAATACTTTCTGAACTTGTCTAGTTTGTCTCGCCATCTTATATTCTACTTTTACGTGTTATCTCGGGGGATCCCTGTTGTGAGTCGTAATGTCCAGCAGGCAGTTGTCTGATATTCTTGCAACATGAGCAACTCATTGCATTAGAGTTTCCTAATGGATTCCATGATAAATCAGACTACTGTGTTTTCCCTAATATATTGTGCTGTCTTCAAAAGATCTTCCATGTTATGTTGAGCATGATTTTTCATGTAGACGCTGCATATTTTCCAGTTTGGGGTCTGTCTCCTGATTAAGCTCTATGTTTCAGCTCCATAGGTGGCCATCAGAAGGATGCATTGGTTGCATACCTTTCTTTTATAGGACTAATGAGATGATCTTGAAGGTTGAACTTGCTCTACTGAAAGCTTATCATTCTAGAGTGATTCTCCGCTTGATTCCTTCTTCCTTTGAGGATTTCATGGAGATACGTTGTCCTATGTTGATTTAGTTGTCTACTTTTCCTGCTGTGCATTTTCAATTTTGATTGTTGTGTTTGTCTTCAACATGTTTGTTGTACCTGACCTCTGTTGCATCTGACCTTTGGAGGTTCTTAAAAAAAAACAAAACAAAAAAAAACAACAAAAAAAAACGGTGTCGTCTGCAAATCTAATGTTGCTTAGGTGTTCACCGTCTACTCTGATTCCTGGAAAAATTTACAGATGTCACATACTCATTTTTTTTGGCTCTGTAGCATTATTTTTTTTTCTCTAACTGCTTACAGGCTAGCCGATAGATATGCTTCAAAACACCACCTCACACTTTCTTTATCAGAAAGTAAATTGTCAAGATTCTTTTTTTTTTTAAACTAAAAGAAATGAGGAAGCCTAATTTTTTTCTACAGATTACACGCCATAATCTGCCTTCAAGACATAAGACATTTTCCCTGGGGATACGAGAAGTTTTAATTATTAAAGCTCATGCGCCGAACGTCAGATTTAATATATATATATATATATATATATATATATATATATATATATATATATATATATATATGTATATATATATGTATATATATATATATATATATATATATATATATATATATATATATTTATATATATATATATATATATATATATGTGTGTGTGTATATATGTGTGGGTATGTGTGTGTGTATGTGTGTGTGTGTGTGTGTTTGATTCTTGCAGGGATTCGTGCAAGTGAAGCTATGACAAATAATCTTGGTTTGTCATAATAGGTTTGTGCAAAGGTTCTCAGCTCTTTTCTTTCAAAACAAGACTCTGAATACACAGGTGAAGACAAGTTTTTCACTCGAAATCTCTGCAAACATTAGATAGGGTATTGCTGATTTTACAAGAATGTAACTAAAGAGGATACTTTGCACAGATATGAAAAGGCCTTGCCCAAGCAATTCAACCATCCCTTCTGTTGGGTCTGTTTTAACTATTTTTCCACTGATTCAAAATGATTAACATTAATTACCAGATGAACGGGTGATAGATTTTGCCTTATTTCCCAAATTATTCATAAAGGGAAAAATTTCTTCAGTAAGCATAACCCTAATGTCTTTAGGATAAGGATGAGGCGATGACCAAAACTCTTCGGAATTCAAAGAAAATGATCAACCTATTCATCCTGCTGATACTCAATGTTCCACTACACATTTTCCATATCTTTCTGAATCACTCAAATAGGAAATGAAGAAACTGATATTTCATCAATTTTGTCCTTCGTTCGAGAAATCTTTTCGCGTTTCAACACCCCCAAAAACATCTGGCATCATCTTGTTGATTGAAACCGCTAAAAACAAAACTACGTCCCCAATAAAAATCAAACTAAAAAGCAACAAAGACTAAAGAGTTTCTGGCAAATATATATTTTCCGAATAGATGCAGTCAAATCAGGAGAACATTATAATAAATGTAAATATATTGTTTCTCTGCTGAGCGATAGCTGGAAATGTTTTGGAAAACTAGTAATCTTCTAATGAAATTACTGATATAGATTTATTGAGGTATTCTATTTCTCAAAGACTAATATTATGTGTAAATTAAGTTGCTGATTGTAACAAATGTAACAATTATTACGGGATACATGTTACAGGATGTTAAAACAGCTAAATAACAGAAAGTGCTCCCATCCTTTGAATCTAATTCCCGATATTCAGGACGAATAGCTGCTATTTCCTCCTCTGAGGGCATCGACAATATTTCACGACTTGAGTGTATTTATTCTTCTTGTAAAATCGATACGGACGAAAGGCGCTGAAAGCCAACATATGAATGACAGAGCTTGTTAGTAACCCAATTGAAACTATCATGTGACCAATGTGTTGGGGTCAATTTATGAAAACATTGGAAAACTGGGTGATAAATGAATAAGTTGCTCTTCTCACTTTATTGTTGTGATCACTAAAAAAGGTCTGAATTTATAAAGAAAAAAAAAGCAGCAACAAACAAGCGTGAATGCTCCTGAGCACCAACTAAGACGCCGATTTAATGTGGGCGGGGGGGAAGGGTCAAGAGAACTTAAACAAAAAGTTGGTCTAGACATGATAAGGCGTAAATGTCTAAATTTCCAGTCCTGTAATGCCATTAGAGCGGCCTATACATAGATACGAATAGCCAACCGATCAGCTAGATCCACTTCAAACTGTAGAAATCTACGTAGGCAGTTGACTGTTTCTATTTAAATAGTAATTATTTTCTTTTGACTGTACGTATATCTATTGTGTTATTCGAGAAATAAATCATCCGATCTCTTATTAAAAATTTAGATTTCCTGTTAAATATCAAAAATTAGGTATGTCCTAATTATTCCGTAGATGACTTTATTTTCATTTCAAACTTTATCCGTGGGATAACATTTAAAGCTCCAGAGTCATCCGGTATGCTTTTTTCCTGAGATTATTGACGTGGTTTTATTGAAATGTTATTTTGTCAAATAGTATTTTATATTACATTACATGTTTCCAAATGTAGACCGTTGTTTGTTAATTTCTCTCAAACTGATTTCAAAACAGTTCAAGTCTGGATGGAAACTCATTGAAAATGAATGTTTTTATGAAATTGTTAAGAATCAAACAAATATTAATGTCCCTCACTTGAGCAACGTGTTTTTATCAATTGAGAAATTGGGATAGCTTCATCGGGCTGGCCTGTACATGTGACATACATACATACAACTGGACAGACAGACAAACTTAGGACTGAAAAACCTACGTTGATGGTTTTGGTTGGTGATTTAAAAAAAAAAAAATTGGCACTCCGTCGTGGATCAGTGATTAGGAAGCTAGCTTTGCAGGCGTTTACTAGTGTAGGGTGTTCGAGCCTCACTGAGCGCCCAACAGTGGCAGCTTTGTGCCAAAATAAGCTGAAGTCAAATAAATTGGCCTGCTTGGTAGGTTAGGTAGTTATGTATTTCTCACCGACGCCAGTTGTAAAACAAGGAATTTGGAATGCTGATTTTCAAGATGGACAAACCATAACTACTTGTAAAATTACCAGGAGATAATCTTCCTTGTTTTGCAGTGTGTTTCACACCGATTCAACATTAACACTATATTCAACATTAATCATAAAACACACACACACACACACAATGGATCTAAAGGGGTGAAAAGTCAAAAATCGACTCTGTTTCATGTCTAGAAAAACATGTTCTTATGAATCTCCCTCAAATAAGTTTTCAGTAGGGATTCAATTTGCAATATAAGTTTATGCTATATCGGCCCCTCAGTTCGTGCCCGACAGCATCCATACTTGTTTTTTTAAATCATATTTTTTAGTGATCACTCCACAACAAAATGCGAAAAAGGCATTTATCCATTGATCACCCCTTTTTTCCAAATCTGTTAAGAGATGTCGGTTACGTGACGATTTCTAATGAATGACTAGCCAGATATCTTCTTCCCTTTTCAATTATTTTCTCTTCCATGTTTGATTAACAGCTAAGTTGAAAGTGCATCAACTAAACTGAAGTTGTGCACAAAAAAAAACCCCAACAAACTAATGACTGTTTTCTGAAGACATTTATACCAGAAAAATTAATCTAGTATATCTGAACACGTAAATTCTGGACCAAACCAGAAGTTAACTTTTCAGTCCGTTCACATCTATAGAAATCATATTGTAATTCGTCTCGAATGAATGTTATTCACTGCTAACATGGCCATATGGTGTGGGCAGCATCCTTCCAAGATATTCCTTCTATGGAAGACATTTGAAAAGAATTTTGTTTACCATCTGCATATCCTTTCGACTTTGATTAGATGAAAGTGACTCTGTTCAAGATATGGTTTACCCCGAGAGGATTTCAATGTTGATCAGGAAAAGAGATAAGAAGCGACTTACAAATCCCCGGCGCTCTTTCCTTTCAGAGTAAACTTGTTTTGCATTGACGTGTCAGGAAAGGTTGCTGTGATCAAAACGTGAAAATCCTCTTATTGAAAATTAGGGAAACATTTCTCGGTCGATAGATCAGCAGTCAGTTGTAAAGTTAGTCGGTTCGGGATCATGCGCAAAGTTAGGTGATATTTATACCTTAGGGAATGCAACATCACGGAAGTTTTATGACACGTTTATGAATTTTCCATTATTTACTAATCTGGTTTTTCCTAATCTTTCTCTCTATCTCTATTTCAGTCTGTCAATCTCACTTTTAAAAATCTTTATCTGTACCTCTGACCATTATCTTATTCTCCATTCATCCACCATAACTCAGGGTATTCTATTTATCTATCTATATATCCAAGTCTCTCTCTCTCTCTCTCTCTCTATCTATCTATCTATCTATATATATACATATATATATATATATATATATATATATATATATATATATATATATATATATATATGTATATATATATATATATATATATATATATATATATATATATATATATATATATATATATATATATATATATATATATATATATATATATATATATATATATATATATATATATATATATATATAAGAAACCGAAATATAATCAAACAAAAATAATTACATCATATTACCTTGAAAGTCTTTTTGAAATATTCTCCTGTTTTCGGCCCTTGAATTATCGGCAGCTGTTTATCCTATTTACGCTAAAGCGGCTACCTATCAGTCGCAGGTTCAATTCCTGTTGCAGCTCTGTTTTCTTTGATTGTTTATCTTATTTATACTGTCAGGGCAAATTGAAAATTCCTCCCCTCTGTCATCACAGGAAATTATTTCAAAGTGATATAATGTATTTATAATATATTTTATCCTGGCCTTTTTATTACCAACGGCTGTTTTGGTTAATGTTTCCAAGTATTTTTTATGTTACCTCTAAAGTTTTTTTTTTCTTCTTTTCATTAAAAAAAAACAACATTTTTTCTTTTGAAGAAATTCCAGGATAAATATATATAAAGAACAACCAAAAATTAAAGAGCCTTTATTGAGATGGTGCCATGTTCTCTGTCCCCCTGAATACTGGGATAATTCGACAAGAGCCAATAATCCAACGAAACGGCTAATCCAAGAAAACTAGCGAATATGAAGCCGAGCTTTCACATGGATATTAGAAAGAATATTTTTCTCAATATACCATCCCCCTCTTCCTCCTCATCTGCTGCAGTATTAACGTCTGTCAATCTGAACTTTTCTTCCAATATTCGATGTCAGCCCAACGTTTCAGTCGATTGATTCTCCGAGCTTCTTTTCAGGCTTAAAATGTTGAGATTGTCAGAACAAAAGTTAGTATGTTAATGACTTTCCTCAAAGTTACAGACAATATAAAAGATGTGTTCAGATATACTAAAACATAACAGATCATTTATATATAAATAGTAGACATATATATATATATATATCTATATCTATATATATATATATATATATATATATATATATATATATATATATATATATATATATATATGAGCACTATCTAAGTGAGGTAACTCGTTTATTGTAAGCTCATGCAATGCTTTTCCAACATGGAATGGAGCACTGGTGGATGAAGAATATATACGATAAGTAAATATATCGCTTAAATTCAACCTCGCTGACTGTCCAGTTCCATGGAGTAGAGGGGGGATAGTAACCTCCCGGTTTGAAGCTAAGGTTTCGATTTTGCCTCATGGTACTGGATGGGATAATGGATAGTCAGTCTATAGCCACATTGAAGAGTTGTAATACAAGGAAACAGCTGTCTGTGGATGACACAATAATATATATACGTGTGTGTGTGTGTGTTCATTTAACCTGGTATACCAGAGTTTTAATTCATTTTTACTGGGTTTTAAACTAGTTGTGTTTTCTCCATTATGGCGAAACCGGACCAAATTTTCACTTTCCCAGGGAACAAGTAAAATCCGAATATTTCTGATGCTTGTTGGCAAATCGACACTCAAACATAACAGCATCATACACCATCATATATATATATATATATATATATATATATATATATATATATATGTTTGTTGAGCATATGTTGATACATCAACACAATGACAGATAGGCAAGAATACACAAAAACAATGACAATAGTATTATATTTCTTTTAGTATTTGTTATTGAAGCAAACAAAAAGGAAAAACACTCTGAAATGTTGGAGGGTGAAAATTGTAAACAAATGAAAATAAAACCACCGCTGCATTGATAAACACTGACATCAAGGTCGTACCAAAATGGCGGTTGCCGTGGGGCTGGAAACTCTTAACCAATTGCAGTATTTTACGATTGGCCGTCAGCGGTTTTTGCAAATAATTTGTTGCTTGTTTAGAAATGCGAAGACCGATGTTTATTGTGTGGGTGGGGGTGTAAACAGCATGAAATGAATGAGAAACAAAGAAAAAAGAGAGGAGGAATGAGTGAGAGAGCGAGATAGCGTGTGTTGAGAAGAGAGAAAGAGGGGGTATTCATTTGAAGGACTGGAATGAAATGGAGCTACGAGAAAGAGATTTGAAATGTCCAGCCCAGAAAGAAAGAGAAAAGAAGTTTTTAAGAGAGAAATAGAGAGAAGGGCAAAATATGATAGAGTGAATAGAATGTACGTGTACGTATGTGTGGAGGCATATATTTAGATGTAACTGCACCATGTTTTCCGGTCTCCGAAACACTTGTTTCTTGAAAAAACAAAAAAACAAAAACATAAGTAAACATATATTACCGTTTCCAATGCGTTGGTAGTCCGGATGGAACAGTAAATCGTTGTAAAAACATTGTTTGTGAAACATGCATAATATAGGCCATTGAATACTGTACATGCGTACGTATACATATTTGTGTAGATACTGCTTTATAAAGTGGATCTATTCAATTATGATGCTCTGAATTCTGTCTTTTTGCTATATAAAAAAGGTCGAGCAAAAATCATATTTTTTCTTCAATAAGGCTATAACTGACAGAACGTTTCTTCTCGTAGATTCCTGTAAGTGGCCTGGAGTCCAGAGCAAAAAGAAAGGTAATAATCCGTATGGTTTTGTCAAAGCTGAAGTGGGGAACTTAGGAAAAGAAAACGCACCCCCAAAATATACAGATTTGCTAAGGACACCTTTTTTTTTTAGTATGAATATAAAATACTAGTTGCTACCACGGTGAATCCAAATAGTACTGGAGAACCAAATATTGTAAAGACTTTTGCAACTAACCTTTGTGAACATTGACGTTTGGGAGATCGGTATATACAGGACCAAAAACAGTCGAGGATGTTGAAAAGTCAGAAAAATCGATTGAAATGATCAACAACTCAGCATCGGAATGATTGCAGAAATGATCTCAGAAATGATCTAACAAAAACAAGACGGTACTAGATGCGCATTGGTGTCTATAACGTTCATCATCTTCGACATCCTTGAAACCTTCATGAAATTTCTTGGGACACTCAAACACATGTACATGCGTTTTTACCGATAAACTTCAGTTACCGTACGAAAAGATTCGGTGGCCGTTCTATTCAATTTCACAAAAAAAAAAAGAAAAAGTTAAATCGATGAGTTGCTAAAGTTTTAAACCGTCTATTTTTTAACTGTAGGTAATGCGTCGCAGAGAATTGAAAACGCAAAAGGATTGGAACTTGGCAGGGATGTTTATAGTTCATCCAATGGTCAATGTGTACCAAATGCTTCGTGTTAGTGCAATATAGTTCGAGCCAAGCCTCGTTGATGGCTTGCCACGACTTGTATTTCTACAAGTAAACGCCAGCACTGAGTCTTTTGGGTTGAAAAACAGAATCAGCTTATCTTGGAACTGAAAATGTTGGATTTACTTCAAAGTAAATTTGAATGTGTTCACCCAAGACAAGACTTAAGATCCTGATCATTAACCCTTATTTATCAAAGAAGATATCTTCATTGGTGTCCTCTGCCACTTTCCCATACGGATCCAAAAGTATATATTTCTCTTGAAATCACTGTATCTCAAACTTTTGTATAATGTTTACATCTATTGGATCCAGACAGAAATTTCAACTAAGAAAAATTCTCTGTCTACTGTCTTTGATCTAATTCAAATTAATGAAAGTGAGCAGCCAAAATACATTTTACACATAAAATTATTCTTGAATTATTCAACATTTTTAGTATAATGCTCTATATTGTATGATGATTACATTGAGCACTTTATATTTTAATTTAATAAAAATAATTAAATATAAAAATTCAACTTCTCTACTTCGTTCATGAAATTTTTTTTTCATCAGAATAAAGTAGTTTTCTTGATATTATTATTATGTACGGATCAGTCTCAGAATAATGACAAGCGAGACGTGGCTAAAATAACAGCTACCATCTCATAATAACAGCACATTTCAGGGTTATGGCTACATAAGCAAAAAGAACTTGCTTTGAGAATTTCCTTTTGATGTGTTCAAAGCCGCAGATTGGAACGAGAAGAAAGATATGATTGATTTGATGAAGGCAAAATTGTTATAACCAAAAGACTAGGTTAAAGAATTTCCAATACGGCACGGCTTGATGGTTGCTTGCGTTTAGTTATGGCGAGTACCTATCGGCGGTTGTCCTCCGAGGCACAAATCTCCGAACGCTGACGAAGCATTGGTAGTAGGGGGGTGATGTGATGAATGAATGGTGGGGGAGGTCCCTACCAAGTACGAGCCAACAAAAAGACTACTGACACAAATTGCAAATAGCTTTATTCAGTTGAAAGAAAGAATGCATCACAACGCTTTGGACATTGACCCTTGCTGCGTTTGGACTTGCATAGGCACAGGCAAGTCAGAGTACCCATCCTAACTAATGTCCATACGTCTCCAATCGCCGTGTAAACATTGGAACTTTCCTCATATCAAGAAGAAAGTTGTCTGGACCGATGAGTCTTGCTTTCTCCTGGAATGACAACTAGCACATGGAATATGTTGAAGCAAGAAGTTCACTTTACAGAATATCCACCACTTAACTTGCTGCAGTTAAAAGATCTTCGGTTAACAGTGTGATACCAGATCCCAGAGGAAAGCTTTATAGGCAGTGCAGGATCCATACCTAATCGTGTAAGAGCTTTTTAACGGGCATATAAAAGATCAGAACCTTCTTAAGAAGGTGGGCACAAGGTTTAGCCTCATGGCTTATCAGTATATATATATATATATATATATATATATATATATATATATATATATATATATATATATATATATATGTGTGTGTGTGTGTGTGTGTGTGTGTTTGTGTGTGTGTGTGTGTGTGTAATTATTGAGGATGTACTTGGGGTCGAAGCTTTTAGAGCTGTGAATTCAGAGAGCTGTCCCGACAAACGCATATGGAGAGAGAAATAATCTAGCAAATTGTCAATTTCAGTCGAAACGAACAGGCCAGAGGTAATAAAGAATAAATAAATCGAACTTGGGGGAGGGTGCAGATTAGATTAAATACTTTTAGATTCAAACCTGTCGCCATAATGTCCAATATAAAATGACATTTAACTCCCAAAGCGGATATTGCCAAAATATTTTCAAAAAAGAACGGGTATATAAAGTAGAAAAAAAAAGAAAATCTTTTCGCTCAAAATCTGAAGCTGGTTATTTGAAATTAAATAAAAGCCACTTTTACTCGGGAAATAAGAGAAAAAATAAAAGATAGAAAGCAAGCAAAACAAGACCAACGCAATTGTAATCAATACATCACTAAAATAATTAAACAAATAAAGTACTGTCAAAATAAAATCAAATAAAAGTATATTCGACTAAATGACATTACTGCGGTCACTGGAAAATATTCCCCAGTGATTATTTAATATTATTTCTTTGTGGCAGGCTAATATTATATCGTAAAATTTCGGGTAATAAATCCTAGTCAGTTGGAGATATTTTCCAATGATATAAGGACACCAATACCGGACTTTGTTTAGCAAGCTATAAGTTGAACAATGCCGTGGAGCGCACGCAGTCGTAAATCATCTTTTATTATCAGTTAAACAGAGTGTCAATTTTGCATTGTGTTAAACGCTTGGAGAGAGAGAGAGAGAGAGAGAGAGAGAGAGAGAGAGAGAGAGAGAGGGGGGGGAAATGGAACCTATTAGTTTTTTAATAATATTGGTATCAAATGTATTTCCTCATCTCTGACTGCATTGTTATGATAAATTCTCATGGCAACGTTCATTCATTAGCAGGGTTTGCTGAGTGGCCTAGAGGATATCGTTACGGAGAACAAAATTCGCGAACCGAGTTCGAATTTCGGCCAATGCTGCTTACGTTCATTTCGCACTAATGCACTTCCCACATTCTTTAGTCCACCCAGGAGACGGTGACTCAACCAGAAAAAAAAAACTCAGTTAAAGGAGGGTTGTTTGTGTCTCGACCTAGCACATCCCTCCCCCTTAAAAAAAACTTTCTAGCTATCAGGACTGCAACATCAGCATCATACGGCGTGTGACCCTATACCCCACAAAGAGTCAGAAGGCATAAAAGAAGAAACAGAGGAGAAAAAAAATACTTTCCAATCCGTATTTCAGTTTTATTTTTACTTGTTCGATTTGTTGCCCTCTATGTAAGTTCGATATCAGAGGCGGGCAGTTAAAATCCTACCCGAGGTTGATGGATTGGGAAATATCAGAATTGATCATTAGTTTCTTGAATGGTGACTGTATTTATTTTCTTATCATTTTGCGATTCCATATCCGCAACAGGAAGATTTGATTTGAACCCCTATCCCCCTTGAAAAAAGAAAGTTACGGCTCAAATCAATCCTAGATTTTTACAGTTCTCACATTTTGATTGAATTTAAGACTTGACAAAATCATCAGCCCCATCCATCCATCTATCTATCTATCTATCTATCATAACCTAATCTGAAAAAATGTGTCAGTTAAATAAAGCAACGATTTTCAATCGGCAATTTAAGATTTTAAAGCAAAATATCTGAGTTTGATTTTATATTTGAGTAGGCGTCATTCAATGGTACAATTTATTAGCAAGATAACATCACAAACCATTATTATCAAAACCTTGATTCAGACTTAGCTAAACTTAGTAAACCTTAGTATATCTCGGAATTTTTGAGATGAGGTATTATTATTATTATTTCCATTAATATTCGGACCATATGGACACATAGCGCAGTGGTTACAGCATCAGACAAATTACTGTTAAGTAATCTGATGGTACTAGGTTCGATCCTAGTGTGAGACAGTATAACAATACTACTAACGCTAAAAGAGGGGAGTACGGTCAATATACCCGCGTCGGATAAATAAAGGGTTCGGTTCGTTACTTTCCCCCCCCAAATCTCCCAGATGTTACCTTACGAATGCCGTAGAGAGCAACGGCCGAAACGTTGTATGAAAAATAACAAAGATGAGGATGGTCCGAATATTAATGCAAATATTAGTAAACCTTATATCACAATACACTGATAAGTGTGCAAATGTCAACCCTTACTCAAAAGCTTACGATAAAACTAAAGCATTACTGTCTCCATGAGAAATATGTGCAAGACCGAGAAATAGCCTTGAAATAAATAACAAATCTAGAAAGTATTGAAATGGTTCCCGATGATTTGCACATATCAGCTTCCTCGTTGATACAGAATGGTCATCATATAAAGGTTTTGTTCTATAATATATAATAGCAAAAATTATTTTAAACAAATAATGAAGCATAAATAATTACATGAAACTTTGTTCTATTTTCCCAGGGTACGGTCGTGCATGACACGCAAATTGATCAAAGAATTAAAAAAAAAACGAACAAACAAACAAACAAAAAGACAAAAACAAAACCCCAGAATATTTCATTCAAAAAATTAATGGTCTCATTAATCTGAATAATAAATAACATTCTGAAAGTTTGAAGTTAATTTGCGTAACCCTTTTGTCGAATAAAGAGAGAGAGAAAAAAAAAGTATGGATTTTCTTTATGCTTTTCCCTAATAATAAAACAAAATTATCTTGTCTTGAGTCTTCTTTCGATTAGCGCTAACAATAGGAGTTGTCTTTGATATATTGTTGGGGCGCCCAAGTGTGAGTGAAATCTAAGTTCATATAATCAATCAAATGTCTCTCAGATCTTGTAAAAGAACTAAATTGCTTCGCTACAGAAACGATGCATCAACAGAAAAGCCGGTCGCTTTGTCTACAAATAAACTCATTCGAGTCTTCTCATTTTTTTGTCTTTTTTTTGTAGCGGTTTAATAGAATTTCATTGCGACAACTTCTTTATACATAAAAATATAATCAACGCAGAAAATTTTACAGCCAAATCGAGAGCCAAGTCATCCATTGGAAAAATACGGGCTCTGAGTCATGCAAACTTTCCTGCTTCAAAAACTGTTTGATGAATGTTTATTTGCAGTATTCTTGCCACTTGTTGTTTTCTTTCCTTTCATCAGAGGCGTCTGAGCGTATGGATTCGTGTTTAATTTCATTATGAAACAAATTTTCATCCTTTACTAACTTTTACTGAAAAGGAAATTTTTCAGAAGATATCAATAATATTATTTTAAAGTCATAGTTTAGCTTCAATCCCATTATTTCGGTGAACCTGTTTTCATGAGTTCAGTGAAGTTCATTGTTTTGTTTGCGTCCTTGGTGAAATATGAGTTGACGTACAAGCAAGGCAAAGCTCCTCTCAACAATGGGTACCGAGATGAATCATAACTTCCTTCTTTCAATAATCGAAGGGCTGCCTATTACTGTCATTATCTATGATACTATCTGTTCGTATAAGCAGTGATATCACGGGTAGGATTAGTTGAGCAAATATGCCAACATTTCCACACATTTAAATGATTGGACTTGAGATGGCGCCAAATGCCAACAAGATGAGGGCGGATATGAAATGAAATAATAATCACGGTAGTATTTTAGCGGCGCCTTCATATGAATTCATTATGTATAGGTGAGGCTTCTTCTTTTCTTTTTGCTTACCACTGACTTTACTGCTACTTCACCACCCCTTGCCATGATTTAGTCATTTTCTGCACCAATGAACTAAATATTTATCGTCAAACTTTGCAATATTTTACGCAAGATTTACTTCAGTCAGTTTCATGTTATAAGTGATGCACAGAAAAAAACTTTTTCAGTGATAATGAATTATATATATATATATATATATATATATATATATATACATATATATATGATATAACTTGGCAATCAATCAAAGGAGACATTACTGCACATGCATGGATAAACACTGTCCCGTGGGGGTTCTCAATCAAAAGTGAGACGCCATTAAGTGAGTGTGCGTGCCCTGTGATTAAGTATGCTCATTTTTGTTTGTATACCTCTTTACCGGAGGATCTTGTGACCAGTAACAGAACAGCGGTGCAGGTGGTTGTATAATCCCACGATAGAATGACAGTCCCGTTGATACCGCTGACATAGCAATCTTGCCACTGTCTGTCGTTTGTGCTTTAGGCTTAATGGTTAGCTCTTCCCCTCCTCAAAGTCCGTTCATGTTTGGCGAGATGCTTGTGAACCTTTTGCTCTCTGGGTGTCACTGTCTTCTGCAAGATCCTGCCAGAACTCTGCTCTAACACACGCTGCTTTTAGACACTTATTATTGTATCTCAGCTTCCAGCGACACTGTGGTATTTTCCCCGAGGCAAGATCGCTATAGAGATCTCCTCCGATCCTGTTATCTTCCATGCAGGGCAACTGACCAAACTATCACGGATATCTTTTGTTTCAAGAGCATAGCGAGGCCGCTAACACATCTCTATTTGACACATCATTCTCCCATGGGGTCCATATCATTATACCAAATCTGTTTTAGCTGATGCCGAAATTTCATCTCAATTTTTTTTTTTTTTTGTTGCTTTTGATCACAACTTCACTCAAGCCGTCAGCGTAAAACTGCGATAAAAATGCAACTGGAAAAATAAGAATTAGGTAAAGTAACATTTGAAAAAATCAATTTTTATTACAATACTATCTAATGAAAATTAATAATGAAAGAAACCCTCCCCCCCTTTTTTTTTATAGCAGAATGGAATTGCGGCAAAGCCGGCGTCGTCTAAGAGAGACCTGGGATAGTGAATACCGGCGCTTTTCATTATACCTGGAGAAGGCGACAACGGCAGGACGTGTTATACACATCCAGCCACCCTTCTTGGTAGGCCTCATGAGTCAAAGTCTCCCTGGCATAATATTTAAGTAAGGTCGACACATGCTTTTAATGCACGCAACTTATTGAATATTAAAAAATCACTTAAATAAGTACATCGTATATTTAGTAAAAACAAACTTCATGAACTTTTCAATTGAAATATGGTGAAAATACTTTTGTGTACTGCCAGTGTCTGTTAACTGTAAACTCAGTTCAAAAGACAAATGGACATTGAAACAGCCTGCTTAAATTTACGACTCTTGCATTGAACAGTTGAATTATGGATAATCAAAAATGACAAAATCTGAAAAGTTCCACAACGGGAAAAGTATATTTTAGGGATTGGAACACCATAATAAGACGCACAACACTCCAGTACAGGGTACTCTAACTTTTCAGGCGATCGACTCTTTCACGGGAACCTGGATTCCTCAGATGAACAATATAAATAGTAATTGGATTGATGCACACTTTCCTTATGCCATGGTTAGGGTACCGTTTTGGAAACTGGACTGGCAACTTCTGGTTACCTCTCTGTTTCGTCGTTTTATTGTTTAAACAATATGTACTTAGATTATAAAAAATAATTGTAAATAAATCGGAAATGTGTATTCTATGCACTTTTATTTCTTATATGAACATCAGAAGCCGAATACAGAATTTTAGACCCATCGGCATTTATCGACTCTCTTGATTCCAAACCTGAGTATTCATTGACCCCTTGCATAGTCCCTCCGACCATCGGGATTCGAAACTCTAAAGTCTCCTGCTCTGGTATATACATGTATTTATAAGTTCTGCTTGGTCTGGCCCAAGTCGGGTACCAAAACAGAATTGAACTTCCAAGACGAGTGAATTGACAAAGTGACTAGCTTAGAAACTGTTGCAATTTAACAGGTTCTACAAATGTACATTTTAAATTATAGCTTGGTAATGCAGCAAAAGTGAAGATCGTAGCAAGACTATAGGAAAGCCTACATGGCTAAATAGTAAACTACAGCTCTACGGCAGGCACCCTTCATTTCTTCTTCACGCTAAAATTTTATTATGCTAGAAATAGACTCCTATATTGACGAATGCGATAAAAAGCATGATCACACCTAATTCAAAAATAAACATTTCTTAAGTCTCTTTAAATAGATGTAGAATCTTTACATCTCGAAGCGTGTATTTTCCCATCGCGTCTCTCTTACTAAGTATGTATATCTGATTCATTCGATTTTGTATGGATTTCTAAGCAATATTGTTGTAAACATCAAAACACCGCCCTATAGCTCCATTATCTTATCTGTGATTTTTAATTATCGAAACCAATACGATGTCGTGACTAGCAAATAATATATTCAAAAGAAAGGAAATCATGTGTCATTCGTACCTTCGTTAGGAACTAATTATCATCGATTACGGCCTAATATGTAATTTTAAAGAGATAATTATTTGACACGTTTCTGATGTCATGAGTAACTCTCTGTTTTTTTTTTCATTGTCATGACTGTATTGATTTGTGAATAAGAAAGCCGAATAAAGGGTCTACTCCACTCTTATTTATCATTAAAACTGCATTACGGTCGTGAAACGTCGAAGAGAAAGGGTTTTTCAAAGTTTTCAACTAGTTCGGCGAATTCGGGGTAACAAGCCCCAAATAATAACGAGAATAATATTATCAATGCTGAGAAAAGGAAACTGTATACTTGAAAAGGCAGTCATTCATAGTCATCATCATCATCATCATCCCTGGCCTTTTTGCGTCTGTTGTTGGACATAGACATTCCACAAGTTTTACCAGACCTTTCTATAATGGGCATTGCAGAGCCAGTAAATTCTGAATTTATTTAACTCGTCGTATCCATCACTTTCTGTAGGCCATAATTTCGCAGATGATCCTTGGGGATCCACGTTGTGAGTCATGATGTCCAGCAGTCGTCTGAAATTCCTTCAACATGCCCAGCTTATTGCCGTTTGAGTTTTCTGTCTCTATGATCTCTGGGATTCTTATCTTTTTCCTGATATACTGTGCTTTTTTGTGTTCTTTAAACGTGTTAAGCATGAGTTCCTCGTGTTCATGTCGAATGGTTATCGGTGTGAGGGTCAATCTTTTGGTTAGGTTCCATTTTTCAACTCCATAGTTGACTATTGGTAGGACGCATTGGGTGTATACCCTTCTTTTCTTAAGACTAATGGGATTTATGCCTTCTTGAAAGTCAAGTTCACTCTATCGAAAGCTTATCGTGCTCCTAACCGATCAAGAAAATGAAATAAAAAACATCATCGATAATAGAAGCCCAAAAATTGGTATCAAAAGAAATCAGGGTACAGAAGAAAAGACTCAAAAGCGAGCAGAACGTAACTCGATCGCTGTTTTAAGTCGTGATGTCTATCTGTTATCTACCATTCTCGCAATGTGGCCAGCCCATCACCATTTGAGTTTCCTAATGGTTTCTATGACGTTTTGGACTCTTGTCCCCCCCCAATATACTGTGCTCTCCATGCGATGTTGCGTATAATGCTCTCATGTGCACGTTGCATGGTTTTCAGTTTGTGGGTCAGCCTCTTGCTTAGGTTCCATGTTTTAGCTCCATAAGTAACTACCGGGAGGACGCATCGATTGTTTTCGACGATTAGGTGGCTCTACCGAAACTTGCCATCGTAAAATGTTCTTTGCTTGATTTTTTCTTCCTTTGAGCATTCCAGTGATACTTTTTGTCCTAGGGGGATGAATTCCAACAAACTTTGTCCAAGAAACATGTCAGAAATAAACGTGCAACAATCAAACGAAAGTAAGATGAAAGAAAAAAACGATGAAACAAATGGTAATGACTATGATTCATGCAAGACATCTAGACAACTTGAGAATATTACATCATTTAGTACCATGTTCCAACAAGGAAACATAAATAAGATGTAAGAAGAGTCAGTTGAGAATTAGAAAAGACAACGGTTCATCTAAGAAGCTTGTACAACCCAAGAACACTAGGAGAAAAAAAAGGAAGTGTTAACTGCCCCTCACCATTCTAACATGGTGACTTGTACAGTCAACAATTGCTTTCGTGAGTGTAAACAACCACCTGAGAAATGCCGGTGACAGAAAATGAACTGGCTGAGCTGAGTTCAGACTCCGACTGAAACTGAGACTAAATCCCTTGGGGAAAGCATGAATCTGACTCTTCCCCCCCACCTATAGTTAAGATAGCGTATGATGAAGTGAGTGGCGCCATTTCAAGTATTTGTTGCTTATGTCCCAAAGCCCTAAAGAACTCTGAGACTATAAGAAACTTGTGTTGTATGAAGCCAGGACAGGGACGACTGTTGGTGTGGCCAGCATAGGGGTCATCACCACAAATAATCACTCAGAAAAGGGCACCAGTTTGGAACATCGATAAGCCACCATAAATGATCAGCAACATGATTGTTACCTAAGGATCTCTCCCACCAGAAAATAGCAGAATGAGATCATTCTACTCCCAACTTTTGGTAAGGGCCCCCCAGTCCCAGCATCTCAAACCCTCCCCATTTATGACTCCCGTTCATAGGATATAACAGTCAAAACACTTATGAACCAAGATGAACCAAGACGAGAACAATGGTCCGAAAAATCTATACATATTGATGATCCCACACCTAAAAACTTCAGACAAAAACCTCTGGACAGTACACAATTATTGAATTCGTATATTCAACCGTCATATTCAACCCTCACCAGATGAGATTAGTTTGAACTGAAAATATAGACCTGAGACGAGATTTGAATATAGTGAGTCTCATTTTACTATCTTGTTTGGGAAAATTAATCCCTATTTGGCAAAATGCATGTTAGCAGCATATTTAGACATGAACAAGCTGCATCAACGTCCTGCAATTAGAAGCAGTCATTCCGTAAAATACGTATGAAATATACGTCGCAGAAGAAATGTCTGAGAATACTGAATTATCTAATATTGCTTATAGGAATTACATACTTTCCCGTTTTAGTAAAAAAAAAGCATATGATATTAATGGACAAACTTTACTGATACGTTGACGTTCCTGCTTCTAAAAGAAAATATAGGTTTTATCCAGTTATCCAAAAGTTACAGAAACTCCAAACTTTTGTCAGCTTAAAGCAAAAACAGAATTGCCATTTATGAGAAAAAACTATGAAATTATGGCAAATTTCCTACGTTTTACTTAATTTAAGCTTACGATAGGTTTCATAGGGACGTTTTACTTTTGGATAGCCGGAAAATCTGTAGATAAATATATAACTCGATTAATTCTCTTTACTAAACTTAGCTTCGTCTGGACAAGACGTCGCTGGTAAGACAACCAGAAAAGGTTCAGTTCTGCTTAGTGAAATAAGCTTCATCAGGAAAATGTAACACAAGGGGGCACAAAGTGAGGGTTGAATTCTATCAACTAAAATTCTGGACAACGCGGCACTAATGCAGCTCTCAATGAGAGTCAAATTCCAGTTATTCACGACTGGCCCCGGTAGAAGGATATTCTGTTAGGGTCGATTCATCATACTAATTATCTGGTATACGAAACATCCTTGCTAATGATTGCTAACAGTGGGCGCCAAGTAGTCTTGATATTTCTCATGATTATCTACTTGTCAAATGAAACCAATCTGTTAACTAATGCTCAAATCAAGGCTTTATGCAAATCTTTCAAAATATTACCATAATGTACCTTTTCTTCTTGTAAAATCTCCCGTACTCAATCACCATAAACATCTCATCTGATTCGTTGGTCATTAGAGAAGTGGCAGGTTGACCATCGATCAACATTTTATAAGGAAACACATTCTTGCTTTTATGGCCAGAGACAATAAACGAAACGAAATAATCCAACTAATCTTAAAATTCCGTCTTAACAAGACCATTTCAATTGCAGTGAACTCCAAGTCAGAGCAATAAAAACAAATGATGTATTGAAGGTATAAAACAGTAATATTTGTTTTGAAAAAGATAAAAAAAATGTTTTGAATCAGGAAAACAAGATTTCAATCAAAATTAAATTGTCATTCATCTTCTAGAAACTGATTTTTATTTTGTCAAGCACAAAATGGAAGAGCAAAATTAAACAGAGAAAAAAAAACTGTTTCAGTTTCTACAAAAGAAAACAATTCAACAGACGAACAGTTATGGAAAGTAATACATGATTCCATAACTATCCGCCTTCGGTCGATTCATGTAACAACTGCGCAAATAAATTAAGCTCTATGAAAATTTGAAGAGCTCTGCCAATGAAACATTAACTCGTCTCTGTCTATCCGTTTGTCAGTCTTTTTGTCTACACAATATATACTGAGGTTCTCAATGAGTTTCAGTGGAGTTTTCTGTACCCAATGTTCATACAAGTATTGGTTTGCGTATGAAGTCAACTGGTCATCAAGGAGAATTTCGCTTGAATTTGAGCCTTTTTTTTCACCAAGAGTCGAAATCAGTTTTTCTTTATTGTATGTTAATTATCATAGACTAAGGGAGAATTAGTATATCTACGTCCACACTATACAATATTTTCGAAATCTCTTTCAGGAGAAGTCAGGAACCCTTTTTTCTTTTACTGTTACCTTCCTTGCATCTTAAATATCAATAAACTGGTTTTCATTCAGTTTTAGAGACAATGATGTTGGCAGGGGTATGTGCATGCGACTTGCTCTTATTTTTCCTTTGTTGTGTCTTAATTTTCAAACGAGAACTTCTCATTAGTGTCCTAAATTTATCAATAAAATATACCTTATTTGCCAGCATATGATGCCCTTTTAAATTCCAGATATATTTACGCCAATATTTCACATCGTCCAGTGCACTGTTATGATAAAAGTGCATTGAACTACTTGCAATGAATGATAGTCTCACAGATGCCGTTGTAAACCATTTCGTCTTATACGCTGGCATTAATGGTAGACGCCTACATCACCAGTACGTTGCATGCGTTACATATCAAAGAGATAAGGTACTTTGACATGAATATCTACGGAAAATCAAATACAATGATTGAGTTTACACAGACACGATTTCAATCTGCTGCGTCAAATGCTTATACACGTGAGGAGTTGTGGACATTTTTAAAAATGGATTCAAGATTGTTGTCAGGAAGAATATCGGTAGAATTCGAACATTTCTTTTTTTTTATCGAGAGTCGAAAACAGTATAATCTATAACTACAAAGTATGAAAGGCTTTAAGGGAACAGTATGGAATATCTTAAATAAAAACTTCTGTAATGAAATTTGAAAATGTAAATCTATGCATGCGAGAAATTGAATATGATCATCTCTGCACAGAAGCTGAATCGAATTTGCTATTGAAACAGACCGTGAGAGAAAACATTTTCCCTTCCATCTATCTACTCATCTCTCTATCTCTTTCGTGTATATTTTGAAAGTATAGATGAAAACAGGCCTAGTTGGTCCCTCGACATTACTGATGTTCCGAACGGACACAAACTTATCCGAAGAACATTCTTGGTTGTCCAAATTTTGTAGATGAAGTAGTTTTGTTATTGATAATTTTTGACCAGTTTCATTTTTCTTTTATTGCTTTTTATAGCAATGTTCAGATCATTTTTTCAACTTACAACTATAACGTACGCAACAGGAACCAGATAAAAAACTGTGCTTATTATAGGAATTGTCACGTGACAAACATCTATTGGCAGCAAGCTGTTTGGGTGATCAATCAAATAATTGGTAAAAAAAGACTGATCGAAGAATACGTTACCTCTCTCACCTTTCGTAGGTAAGTGATCACTAAAAAAGTCCTTACATCAAAAAACAAAAGAAAAAACAAAAACAAAACCATTTATCATATTACGCTATAAGGGGTAGATGTTGACATTTTCAGTCCTCAAGAGCTATTGGTGTGGTGTTTACACTTGAAACATACATCTATAGCTAGCCAGCCAACCAGCCAGCCAGCCAAACTGAAGTTACCTATGTTGTCTGTTTTCGCGTCAGTTTAGGCGGACGGTTTCTAATATCACTATGAATTCAATGCTCAGTCCGATATTTTGGATAAAAGTTAGAATGAAACTATGAATAACGGATGATTTGAGATTTTATCTATATTTTCGTATCACAGCGTTGTTCATATACTTTGATACCTTATACAGGCAGGCAAATACAATATATATATATATATATATATATATATATATATATATATATATATATATATATATGCCTCCGGGTCCGATGTGAGGGTTTCAATTCTGCCTCTGCCTCGCGGTACTGAATGGGATAAATAGCCACACTGAGAATATATAATACAGCTGCCTGTGGATGACACAATATACACACACACACACACATATACATATATATATATATATATATATATATATATATATATATATATATATATATATATATATATATATATGATTATTGTTGAGAAATGTATACATATTCCATCAGAAATAATTATATATGGGTTGTATTTCTTTGAAATGACCTCTCGTTAATACATGATAGATATATCATTTGGTGTAGACAACATATATAGAACAAACAATTAAAGGGAATGGACTGTAACCGATAGGTAGTAGTTTTGACGTAGCGTCGCTCTTGACCATTTAGAGTGAGGTGATGGCCAAAATAACTTCCACGTGTCGAAATTCTTACATTGTTTATTCACTGTCCATATCCGCTCTATTTGTTTCTCAACGCAGACAATTCATTTAAAAATCTTGTTTTGAAGTATGGCAATAGTATTGATTTTAATTAATTTTGAGGATGCTAAAAAGTACAAGACTGGTGAAAAAAATACAGATCAGTCTATTATATAAGGGTATTCAACCAATGAATCCTACTGATTGTTACCTAATGAGATGAAACATGAAACCCAACCCAAAGATTGATCCTTAAACTGACAAACATGCATCGTGCACATGAGAGAATGGAGAATTCATAAGACAGCACAGTATATCAGAAAAGGCATGAGTCCAAAATGTCATAGAAACTTTTAAGAAAATTCAAATGGCAACAGGCTGGACATGTTACAACAATGTCAGACAACCGCTGGACATTTCAAATCATATGCAAAATTGTGGCTGACAAAAAGAAAGAATGACGTGCTTGATAAAATCAGTTGGTACTGGCTCTGAGATGCCCATAATAGAGGGGCCTGGCAAATTTAGAGGAAGGTCTATGTCCAATAACGGACTCTAACAGGCTGACGATGATGATGAAACCACTTTTTTATGCGTGAGTTCCTGGAATTTTTCAAGATAAGCCTGGGATTGTCTTTTCGTGGTGTGTGGCAGCGTTGGTATCTGACCAGCATAAAACACAGACAGAAAGAACCATAAATAATTTTTGTGATAGACCAGACCAAATTAGATAGGAAGCTGTCACGAAGAGATACAGAGAGGGATCTTGCTTAAGCGTGAAATCCACGCAACTGAAAAATGCCGTTTGTCATATTCACGTCCACACATAAGAAAAGAATGATCAAAGACGATTTTGCTCTTTCGCCCAAGTATATATTCATGCTTTAGAGGGGTTCCGGGTTGTGTGTTGATGTGTGCGTGTGTGAGGGGTTGTGTGAATTGTTTAGTTGTTATAATCATGTTTCGAATGGGTTCCTGGTTGACAGAAAATAAACGAAAAGTTTTGGGTTGCCAATGTAGATGTTTTTTGCTTCGTTCTTCCCTAGTCCAGTGTTTACGATATTTAGATTTTAAAATAAGTCAAGTGTTGCCAATTGGATGATTATTTTTCAATCTTTCGAAACCGAGGGTGATTTCCAGAATTCAAAAATTGAAAAATCACTTCTAAATTGGCAAGATATTTAGCACAAGGTGGGTCTACACTGTTGATCCAGTAAGTGTTTAAAAATGAAGAGTTGATAATCTCGGATGATCCTTTAAGAAACATGATGCATCTCTTGCGTAAGACGATCCCCGGCTGCTCTCTGACCAGAAATTCAGTATCTCATTCCAGACTTTCGATACACAACAATAGCTCGATTCAACAAGAAGTACCACCTCCGATAATGCAGCATTGTTCAATGTTACAGAGACCGTGGTAGTGTTTGGTTTGATGCCGTGGTAAAGCGAATATTTAAAAACCCTCTTTATGGGAGAAGTCACGAAGAGCGTCAGTGATAAAAGTGGACCCTTTAAGTCCTGACCTATGAAAACCTAAACGCTGGTTGATTTATGATCGGTTCTCACGTCTTTGGTGTATTACAGGTATCCTCCGTTCTACAAAAATTTGGTTCGAGCCGATTTGCTGATACTAAAAAGTACAATACTATTGAAGGCAAAAAACTAAAGATCAGAGTCTATTAATTAGGACTTAGAAATAAACATTATTGTTAACATTACAAGGTAAAGTGTTGAAATCAAGGACCTCAAGCTGCCATAGCCTTGAACTGTGTCCGTGAGCATCTGTACTTCTTCTCGATATATTTTGTGCAACCGTTAGCTAGACGCATCCTCAGTTATCCGAAAACCGTAAGAGATCATGTGAGAGTATTATACTTGGCGTAAAATTGATATATATCGAAGAAAACTGTTCTTTGGGTGCGGGAACGCCTGATAATTTCTTTATAAATTAATAGTAATGGCTTCTTTATGCTACTCGGCTTTCCCTAGAAACGCTCTACTTCGAGATAACGGAGAAACCTGTCTGTGTACTTGAAGACGTATCCGTATCAAGCAACATATACAAAGCTCTCGAGGATAGATGGCCAACAGAATCTGCAGAAGGCAGATGGATGTTATTTACTTGTGTTATCTGGCAAAGGTACCACTTGCTTCCCCAGAAGCTGCAAGGCTGTTTAATTAAAAACAGCATTTTCCCGCTCATGTGCCGAATAAATTATTGGTCCAACGGAAATGAAAATAAACCATTGCGCAAATGGAAATGGCGCCGAACAAGGAAAATAATGAGACGAAATGGTGTTAATACAAAATGCGTGTCCCATGTTGAAAACCCTTTACATTCAACTGCTGTGTTGGGTGTGGCTGTGTTTGGGGACGGGTTCATTTGGTCCACGGAGGTCGGACAATAGAAAACATGTGTCTCTCTATGTTATCTAACCACCAGAACGGTGTCGGTGTCCGGAAAGACTTTCATCTCTTTATGTAGTCCTAAAATGCATAAATAAACGAACAAACAAATGAAAGGAATGGCTTTTCCCGATTTTGGATTTGTTTTTTTTTTTTGTTGTTGTTATTTAAAATCTGTTTTGGTAAGGTTATTCAGAGAGAGAGAGAGAGAGAGAGAGAGAGAGAGAGAAAACCTTTCTTGTTACCGTGAACTCGGCCGCTTCCATCCCCAAACCTAACGCGTCTTGGTATAAAGCTCCTTCCACTATTAGCAGAGATCACGTCTAAACTTACGACCCACCGGCACGACAGGAGCCAGCAGGGCGGGTTGGAGAGAAAAAACACCACCTGCGATAAATAGAGAAAACAACAACGACAAAAAACAAAAACAAAAAAATGAAGGAAATTTCGGCTTCTATTTCTCTATTTCTCTTCAGCCAACGCACACACACACGTGGGACACACACACACACACACTCGCACACACACTTGCACACACAAGCATACATTACTGACAGTCCATCGACGTACGATAACGATGGCTGTCTTATAAATCACCTTATTTGTCAGCGTATACGGCTAACATTGTTTTACACTCAAAAAACAGACTAGATATCATCTTCGCCCTCTATGTTGATAGAAGGTTATCCCATAAACCAACAGGCTTCACATAGATTTGTGGAAGTATTTCATCTAAGCCTTTAAGACTCGAGGTGTTTTTTGGTCAGTTTTCAGATAAAAAAATGTGCGTTCAATATTTCATGCATATTCCCTACTGAAATCGGTGCACTTCAGTGACGTGCTCAGACGGAACAATTTGAAAAAGGGGCACTCCCTTGACATAAAAAAATGAAATCTGCAACGATATATATACATACATACGCAAAGAAATTTTTTGAAATTGTATGTTAAAAATATTCTTAAATTTTCACTAAATTCAGTGTATTATTTTGTCGTGTCTTTTATTGAAAGATATTTTTGAATTTTGACTAAAAGTGTATTTTAGCAGGGGTTCGGACCCCCAAGACCTGTGCTCGTTCATGACGCACATGTTTTCACACGTCCAATGTATAAAATGCGAGGAAATCATACGTAATAACTTCCCATGTGTGTTCTCTTTGTCTGATCGATTAACGACCACGAAGAGACTGGACCACTGAAGATGCAGTTATTGCTATCTAACCGTAGATTTTACAAGATCTGAAGTTCTCGTACAGAAAATTGCTTATCCTGGGGAGGAGACCTATTTGGCGTCATGGCCTTGTGTCGGACTAACCTGAGTAAAATAGGGAACACATCACTGTGAATCAAAGGTGAGCAAGCTACTCTCTCTAACTATTGCTCCTGTAGTGATCCACGGTAAGCGCCCCCCAACTTGTGGCCTTATGTCTCACTGAGTTGAATATACTTATATTCAGGATCACTGTGCCGTAGAGCAATGGTAAGCAAGGTAATTTCGTAGAGTGATGCTCGCATAGGGATCTCTACGAGTGCTGCATACTTCGGGTCTTGCACCTGACTTAGCCGATTAGACAGATATCTAAGCACGGCCTTGCCGTAGTGCAGTGGTAAGGGGGCTAGTCTTGGAGACTGTTGCTCCTATATTCATCCAGACCAGGTGCCTCACACTTCTGGCCTTGAGCACTGATATTCACTGAGCTTAGCTTTGTGTGCCACAAGTAAGAAAATGGAGGGGTGCCAACCATGATTCGAGGATTAGTCTGTTTTATAGACCAATTTGCCATTGTAGTCAGTCTAATGCTCGCTAGCGAACTGACTACTGTTCACTTATTCGAAACTAAGATAGGTGAATACATATCTAGGGTGCCTCATTGTTAACAAACATTACAGGAGTGATTTTGATGGCCAGTGGGTGCCTCACACTTGTGATCTTGTTCCGTACGAAGCTAAGCACAATGAAGATCATAAATTCAACACCAACATAAAAGTATTGTGTTTATAGTTTTACTGTTTCACATATGTTCAAATAAATATATAGTCAAATTATGAACTTGAAATTTTGTAATTGACTTTACGACTTTTACAGGAAATTTATGTATTGCTAGAATACGTCAACCAAAATTGTCAACATAAGTTCCATTAATTTTCAAGTTGGTATGGCTGGTTTGCTGACTATATATCAGGCGTACAGACTGTACCAATGGGCTAAATATCTAAACATTTACCCCTCATTATGTGAAAAAAAAAAGTATCTTCAACACCCCACAAAAGAAGGTAGTGGAAGGTTCTGTTTTCGTAGTAAATTTATGCGAAATTAGCAGCCTTCACACTAAAAAAAAACAGAATTTTATTCAGATCACTGCACAAAAAAGGTGAGAAAAGTAACTTATTCATTGGTCACCCCTTTTTTCCATTTTTTAATTGATCATCCCCAACACGGAATTTTGGTCACGAGATGGTTTCTATCGAATGATTGAGCAGACCCGTCTTAGATACTATTTATTGCTTGATTGCAGAGATCGAATATGCATATACTTGTTCGATTTGCCTTAATTAAGCTCCAGACATTCGTGCAAAGGTGCACAACTTGGTACTGCGTTTGGAGGAATAATCAACTCCTACCATGTGAAATTTAAATTCTTGATTTACGTGATAATAATGCAAGACTCTGTGAATTTGGTGCTGTCCGTTTTTCAAGAAGCCATGATAATTTTAGACGTTTATGAATCCAGAAGACACCAATACAGTTGTGAGAGTTCCTATATGATTAGATATAACATACACACTCGCGCGTGTGCACGTAGAACTTGCCCTGGATTCGTCATAGGCGTCGCCGGGCCAACACTTTCTGAACTTATCTAGTTCGTCACGTCATCTTATATTCTGTCGTCCATAGTTTCTCATGTGATCACTTTAGATTCGTGTTTTGAGTCGTGATGTCCGGCATTCTTGCAACATGGCGAGCCCATCGCCATTTGTTTCCTGACGGATTCTATGATTCTCTCTTGTGCACAGGGCAATCTTTTGAATTGAAGAAAATGTATTCTATGAGAATTTAGTTTGAAAGCAGTTTTTTGACGTTTGCATTACCGGCGGGCTGTTTAGCATAATGTTAAGTACATCGCTTATTAATGTTATTGTTTACGTTGAAGCAGCTATCCTTTCAGTAGCAGGTTCAATTCCGGTAGCAGCCCCATTTTCTTCAATGTCTTATTCTGTTTACGTTTTCTAAATTGAATGATATATTAACCGTGTAACGACGGGATATCATTTCAGATAAGTTTTTATATAATATAATGGAATCCATAATTCATTTTGTCGGACCAAATATGTCCATTTTCTCAAATGCAGACGTCCGCTTTGAAAGAGACGAAAAAGACCGAGAATAAACGAGATGAGAATCCGGGTCGAAAGCAGTTGTCCGATCTTTGTATAACCAGCGGGCTGTTAAGCACAATGGTGATTGAATCTTTACGTTGAAGTGGCTACCTTATCAGGTTCGATTCCTGCAACAACACTAATTTTTTAAATTGTTTATCTCATTTACGCTGTCTAAATTGAATGATAGATTAACCGTAATCATTTCAAATAAGTTTCAATATAATACAACGTAATTTATAACTCTCTCTCTCTCTCTCACACACACATAAATATATATATCATGCAACCGTTTCGGGAATTCTAAAAAACAAAACAGTTATATTAACATAGCACCCAAGCAATGTTGATCAAACACCACCTCCCTTTATATATATATATATATATATATATATATATATATATATATATATATATATATATACATATATATATATTTATATATATATATAACGCTCCCTTATTCAGGGTTGAGCACTCTCTAAACGAGATAACTCGTTCATTGTGAGCTTATACAATGCTCTTCCAACATGGAATGAAGCACTCTGGGTGATGAGGAATATATACGATAATTGAATATATTGCTTAAATCCAACCCCACTGATCGCCCAATTCCATTTAGTAGAGTGAGGATACCATCCTCCGGGTCTGAAGCTAAGGTTTCGATCCTGCCTCGTGGTACTGGATGGGATAATGGATAGTCTATAGCCATACTGAAGAGTTGTAATACAACGAAACAGCTGTCTGTGGATGACACAATATATATATATATATATATATATATATATATATATATTGTTAGATAGCTATAAGACAATAACAACTGGTTTGTCTCACAAGATATAAGTAGAGCGTTCGATCTTCACTGGGCACTCCTTACATGAAGCCACACGCCAAAATTTAGCTAAGCTTTGTAAAAAAACTTCTACACCAAGGCTCAAGTGCTGCACAAAAAATATGTACTTGTTCGTGCTGCCTGCATTATGTGAGCAGAAGTTTATTTGCTGCCTGTTGAAAATTCTGAAGGACATCCAGCCTCATGTGTAACGTTGTCAGTGTTAAAAAAATCTACTATCCTAATTTAGTATAGTGTGTGTTACAGCAAACATTTGATAATGATCTCATACCTAGATTGTAGGAATTCAGCAACACTGCATGTTGCCAACGAGGAATCTATGATCTCGCAAACACAAACATACGTATATCATTTTGGGTACTCAACATAGTGAGGTGGTTGGTTCCACTGAAATTTCCGCTGTGTAGTGGGTTTGACTCTCACTGGGTACCCCACCATGGTATCCTATGTTAAAGCCAAGATTAGCTTGATAAATATATATACAGCCTCTATCGTGGGCAGAGTAAATGCGTACTTCCCACGGGCACTTATTGGGGAGTGTTTCAGTCCAGATAAAAAGTTTTTTGAAAGCTGTTTTTCCCAGGCCTTTGGCTCACACAATCTAATTTCTACACGTCAATTTAGCCTCTTGCAAAAACCAAAAACCAAAAACAAACAAAAACAAAAAACTAAGCTCAATAAATATCGACAATATTTGCACTCCTGGGCTACGACCAATAGATAGCAAACTAATTCTTCAAACTATTGCTACTATAACAAACAAAGTAAGCTCAATAAAAAATTATCCATTACCAGTGAAAAATAAATAATAAACGAGAGATAAAATTGATTAATTATATATATATATATATATATATATATATATATATATATATATATATATATATATATATATATATATATATATATATATAAAATTCACAAAATTAAAATATTCATCAAAATATCCATACATCTTGTTTTTTTTATGATGCATATATTTTTGCGAAAGTATCAATTTTATACACTATGAAATGATAACTGTTTTCCTCTGCATATTCACGTCTTATAACATTTAAAATAACCATGAGATTTTCTCAGGCCTCGCTTGCATTAAATGCAAGATGTCGTAAATTCTAACAGCACAGAAAACTGCACCAGCAAACAGTGTTCGAGTTCCAGTGGTGGTGGTGTTGCGTATTCAATCAGCACTAATGTCTTGAGAAACTGAACCCAATCCGTAGTCTGTCCCAACGACAAAGATATCGTCATTGGTATACCATTGGTATGGTAGACAAAAAGACTTTCGGGTGAGTTAGAACTAGAGAGAACAACCCTCCCTGTAAGTACTGCCCAGGTATACGATAACGTGAAACTTCGTTCGTTTTATCACGTCAGAATAGATAGCTTTAGAAAAAATTCGACTTTTACTTTATTGATTAACATATTCACCGTTTTACTCCAATATCTTCCTCCATCTTTCAGGCAACTCCATAGTTCAACCCAACCAGCATTTTTTTTATTTTTATCGTTTATCGACCTCAGCTGGTCTAACGGAGGATTGAGCATCTTTCAGCGAGAGATCTCCACGTTTGACAAGTTCAATCATTCACGGTGATCTCTTCATAAACCGCAAAGATCTTTCTGCACTTGAGTTGTATTATCACCTTTTTGTTTCATAAAAAAAGCACAATGTTGAAAATATTGATCATTTTAGCACATCTTCAATGTAACAATCAAGTGAAAAAATAAGAGCACTTTTTGCAAATCAAAAATACTAACCATGCATGCTGAAAGAAGACTGTCACGATAGTATTGAAAGCGATCCTTTTAAAAAAAAGTTAATTGAAACTAAACGTTCTTAGAGCTATCTAACGAACTTTTGGCTAGCTATTATACTATATCATATTATTATACAGCCTTTGACGGGACTGTAACTATTATGGATACCTGTAGTAAGTCTATTCAGAACATGTTGAAGCAAGTAAAGAAAATCTTGATAGTGGATTTTTGACAGCTTCCATATGTAATGTGGGTCTGTTTTTTTTCCCCTTTATTCCCGCTCGGCCAAATAAATACGGAATAAAACAAACAAAACATCGTCTGAATAAATGGTGGTCTGAGCGAGGCACGTAAAACCTCAGATGAGAACACTCCATAACACGCAAAGAGCTTGCGAGGACATTCAAGAGATAAAGATTGTTTTTATCGCGGGTTGTCCATTTACTGCTGACACTGGCGTCCCTCATGAAAGGCACTCGGCTCACCTATTATCCTCCAACTCTCCTATCAGGGCGGTCTCTTACTCAGCCGGTATTCAACACCAGCTGACCCACTACTTACTTTTTTTATTTATTTATTTTGCTTCCAGTTTTTTTTTTTTTTTTATCGACATCTCCTCCTCGGAATCACGCATATCAGTTCTGAACTCGCGACCCTTTTAAGCATTTCATGGCAATGGTATAGAAAAAGTGGATTGAAATTGTGGATTTAGGATTATGAAAAACAGATGACAATCGTACGAAGAGAATAAGACCCAACGACAATCAGACCCTTAAAAAGAATGCCCCCTTTTAAAAACAAATTCTTTTCTGAATATCGATAAAAAATTTGCAAACGTTTAGGGTTACGGAACTGAAAGGATAGCGAAGTTCTTATTTTGTTTTTTGCTTCTCTAACCTATTTGCTGCCAGGAATATTTACTTAACGTTGTAACACCTGTGCAGGTTTTCTCTAGTTATGAAATGGAACGAAAATAGACAGTCTCCATTGGATGTTTCAAACGGTTTAATTTTCATACAAATATACCAGCATGTATAAGAGAATATCTTGTAAGTGTAATGTATGCAATAATGTATGTTAGAGCACACACACATACACACACACACACAGTCATACACACACACACACACACACACACACACACACATAAGAAAAGGAAGATACACAATGTCAGTCATCGAAACCATTCTCAAAAGAGGTTGTGGTTTTAAAACTAACTATACACAAGATACAGGAAGAATGCGAATTACTTAAGTCCTTGGAAAAAAAGAAGACTTAATAACGGATAGGGATCGAATTGACGTGCTCAAGAATCCTACGAAACCATCCATTCCTCAAAGCAAGGGACAAGAAATAATAAACAAGATTTAACGTTCTTCCTCCAAACGTTCAACTACATGTTTTCCCGACGTCCAAGAATGTTTTAATAGAGTTGAAAAACCTCGAATCGGCAAACGGGGCTGTAGCGATCGTAAAGCAGGCGCAGTAGCTCTTCAAACGTAAACAAATGAAAAAGTACGAAACTTTTTCCTTTGTTTTTCGCTTCAAAGAAGAAGTCCAAATTTTGTCTAAGATAATTTTTCAAAATTTCATTTACTACAACGTAGAATTGAGATGATTCTATTTCGGGTACTTTTTATACAGTTTTGCTCACTTCGCTTATGGTAATTTTTGATATTGCGTACCTCTGACTACTTTTTCACTGTACAATTACTTGAATCCATTCTTCCTTGTTTTTCCCCTTCATGAATTCCTTTATCAATTTTTCGGTTATTACTTTTAGGTATAGGAAGACTTACCGAGTCATGTTTCTTTTGATAGAATTAATTTCAACTCTGCATCCTCATGATACAAAGATGATTGTATACGGAATTACAAAACGTACGGTACGTACTTACTAAAATTTATTACAATAAACGAATGTAGATAAGGCTGAATTTTTGTCTACGCTCACCAATGTATATCTGCAATGCATGTTTTATATATATATATATATATATATATATATATATATATATATATGTATGCATGTGTATACATATATATATATATACATATATATATATATATGTATATATATGTATATATATATATATATATATATATATATGTATATATATATATATATGTATATATATATATATATATATATATATATATATATATATATATATATATATATATGTATATATAATCATTTAAAATATACCCAATCAAAAATGTTTACATTATTGGGGACTATCTGCATTATAGTACATAAATTTGGTTATTTAATCAATACAAGTAGAGTAGATATGGTCCAGTCTGACATAATTGGCTTATAAAGTAGACAGAGTAATGCAGTGTTCGCCTAACGACCAAATCACCAAAAATCCTACTGGCCGGAACGTAATCTGGACGTTAAGCGAAACATACGTTTTCTATTGAGGAGGTCAACTTCTTGGTAACAATTTGTTTATACACATTCTATTGGATACTATACTTTTGCATCTTTTTTTCTCCAATATTTCCTCAAAGAATATAATGCAATGCAGTGTGTGAAAATCAAAATAGAAGATATGTTCTCAATATATTCAAAAAAGTGATTTAAAAAACGTCAGCTCGCTGTAAACACGTATAAAACCTGAGTTGAATATCATACAATTTGAAAAAAAAATGCTAAAACCATTTTTCTGGTGAGTGTACTCAAGATATCTAAATATTGCATGGAAAAAAAATCCCAACGAAATTCCTATTTTGGTGAGTATATTTTTTCACAAAGGTATTCATTTTCCAATAATTTTATTTGTTGGTATGCTTACATGTGTATTTCAAACCCGAATAAATTCAGATACGTATGTAATTTCTATTAAAAAAAAACTATGTATATTGAACATTAAAGTCCAGAGATGGTGCTGCGAATTATTCATGTACACTGTACATGATGGAAAATAGTAACATCTTTTAACAAGCGTAACCAATAGATCAATATCTCCCGGTGTTATTCTGTAGTCGCGCATCTGACAGCCGTGTCTGTCTACTCCCGTTTCATGAAAAAACAACCACACAGAAGTGAAAAAAAAAAAAAGAAAGATATTTTCGACTTGTTTCTAGGTCCAACGTTGCCCACTCCACAGACATGAAGATCTAATCGAAAAAGATAATGTAAAAAGAAAAAATCTACCTCATTCAACAGACATCAGTTTCAAATATAAATCGAAACTTCTTTAGATTTATTCATGGCTGCCCATCGATATTTGATGCCAGCAGGAACTAGAGCGAAGCAGCTTACATTTGGTGAGTTACAGAAATTTCCTGCGAATTCTTTCGGTACTCGTACACAGCGCATTGACTAATTTTGTTCCTTAGGAACCCCCTGTCCCCCTAAAAAACATTAATAAAAAACTAAACAAAACAAAAAAAAACAAAACAAACAATCAGTTGGCTGTATGAATCAATGGTAGATTGTTGGGTTATGATTTTTGACTTGTATGGTCGATGTGACTTGATAACAAAAGTTTATTGGGGACAAAGAAAATATTTCTTGTCTCATTTCTTATTTTTCAGTTATTTTTAAACTTTGTTATCTTTATCTTCATCTTTGAGCATTTTAGCTGGTCCATTTCCCTGCGAATACATCTAGTGAATTATGTTAAACAGTCTGGAGTCTTGAACAGACATATCACCTGATCCAGGCCCCAAGATCTGAAGTACTCGTTACTGATGAAGAATAATAGCTATGTTAAATAGATTATAATGCAGATTTGGCGTCAAGAGAGAGAACGTTTGGAGAACATCTGAGGCTTGTATGATACTCTTGAAAAATAAAAAGTACTACTGTCATCCCCATAATGTTTAGAGTACTGGACATATTATACGATTACCAACATTTAAGTCAAGAACACTGGGGATACAAAAATGAAATCCATGCTACGAGATTGTTGAATGCTAGAGGTATTTTGATAAACTTTCGGGAGTTTTTAAGAGATCTTCCCATCTTGAATATGTATTATTAGATGGAGCATGGTCAACAGTTACTAATTTTTGACTGGTATTTCTTTCATCTAAATTTGAGTTGTGTTCATCGCTATATTTCTCGTGAGATTTGAAGTTACGTGAGTTTGAGAGAAAATCACCTGAGGACTCTTGGTTGAGGATAAAGAAAAAGAGAAGAAGAAGAAGAAGAAGAAGAAGAAGAAGAAGAAGAAGAAGAAGAAGAAGAAGAAGAAGAAGAAGAAGAAAAAGAAGAAGAAGAAGAAGAAAAAGAAGAAAAAGAAGAAGAAGAAGAAGAAAAAGAAGAAGAAGAAGAAGAAGAAGATGGAAGTCAAAAGTGGTTTGGAAAAAAAAAGAGAAAAAAAGAAAAAGAGGAAAGAAAGAATTGTTTCTAATGATTATATCTGAATCAAAGTAACCTTTGTCGGTGTAAATCAAGCGCGCAAACACACACGCACGCACACACGCACGCACACACATACACACATGCACATGCATGCATGCACGCACGCACGCACGCATGCACGCGCGCACGCAAACACACTCATGCATGCACGCACGCACGCACGCACACACATGCATACATATATATATATATATATATATATATATATATATACGTGTGAATAGACATGAGTTGGAGGTAGTCTTTGATATGGAAGAATGAAAATAACAAGCATCAATAGTGAATAGACAAGAGAAACACCGCAAATAGAACACAAAAAGCCGAAGTAAATAAACACAAAATATAATGTGAATCTCCCTTATTCCAGATTTTAAATGAAAAATAAAAATGAAAAAGTTTTCTTAGGCGACAGGAATTTCAAAAAAAGATCTTGAGGCAAAACTTTGTGGAAAAGTTAATATTTTATATTAATACAGAAATAAATAGATAAATAAACAGGCACACACTCTGTCACAGACGTTCCGAAAAAGAAAAAAAGAAGCGATAAGAGATGAAAAGTAATAACTTGTATTATTTATTTTTTGTTATAAAATTTCGGATTTATATATATATATACTTAGGTATATGGATATTATAAACATAAGCAAATGTCTGCATATAAGTTTTGAACTCAATAAGAAGTTCTCCTTTGGATTCGTGAGACAATGGAACGACCCGAACTGGGGGCAAACCCGGAGATCCTGGCACGATTTTCCTCTCCATGTTGCGGAATAGTTCAAAGGAGAGCAGATATGTTTGGAATTAACTTGGTAGCAAGAGCTGCCGGGAAGAGGTCAAAGTTGTCATCCGACCCCATAAAGGGGGGCTCCACTCTAGTGGAGTGCGGTTATGGGTCATGGGCTCAGCTATGGCTTGGGAGTTTGAATCTAACTGAGTACACTGCGTAAGCAACAGCGCATCAAATTTGGGTCCCCGCCGCTGAGAGATGTTCAGCAAGTCTTTTCTTCGAGATCAAAGTGTAGTATCTGTTCTACGGAATAGACCGAGGAATCGGTACAGACACTTGCCCGTCGAATGGGCCGGAGATTGTGTGTAGGTTGACATCAAAGCCCGAGTGCGCTGGTGCAAGCATTAGCCAATGAGGTTTTGCCGAGGCTGCGCTTGCCAAGTGCATCGGGGAGCCTTTGGACTCGTCCTTGGGCTCTCTCATTATTACTCGGCGCCAGCTGCGGGGAATCCTGGGCAGCACTGCTCCATTTCACTTAAAGGAGCGGGTCCCTTGGTGGACGCTTTCGTGGCAGAGGTTGTCTAGCCATTGCGATGCGCTTTTCAACCGTAGCCGCGTCGGCTGGAGCCATTTTTGGAAGGGTTGCTCCTATTTCTTCCCACGTTAAGCCCGACCTTGTGTCACACATTGCTGTGGTGGGACAGTGATTAAATAGCAGCAAGCAAGCTTCAAAAGCTACAACTAGTGAGTTCGACACTGTCGCCTCATTACTTAGGCCAGGGTTAGGCAAAACACGGCCCTTGGGTCAAATCTGCCCAGCGGTCTCATTTTACCCGGCCAGCTGACTTCATTGAATATGTGGTGTTGCATACAAAAATCATTTGTTTTCAGTATCTATGTTTGGTTAGTGAACAATAAAATTCTATACTCAAAATAAACAAATTTGTATATTCGCCTTCTTCCTTCGAAGTAATTCTTTCTACTTATATGGTGCTGTCTTGCTTATTATCGTTCTTATTACATTGTTAATTTCCATAAGATTCTATGATCATCGTACAATTTATTATCCGACTTGATCCACCAGACACGAAGGCATTCTAATCCGACCCTGTCTCCCAAAATGTTTATCAACTCGTGAAGTCCGTGTCGAATACCTTGTCTAAAGGTCTGCTATCTAAATAAACCAACATCAGCTCGCCTACCCGTCTTCAGAGCAACCTAAAAAATCTCCATGCATATATTGACAAGCATATATAGCCAAGATGGATATTTTTCTAGTGTGGTACAAGGCTACAGGACCGGGTACTGTTGAATATCAAACTCTCTCCAGTTTGCAAAAGATCTACAAAACCAACCATCGCTCTGCTGCAGGCATATATACAGGTTTTCCCTGCTAAACAAGAGAAGAAATCCAATAGAAAAACCTTCCATAGGCGGAAATAACGAAAAACGAAGAAGCTATTGCCATTCATTCATATGGGAACATTTTGGACTTACACTATGATGACGATGGTCTGTTAGGCTGAGTCGTCGGGGTTTGAGATGGTGGGGGCGTTGCATAGAGAAAGAGAAAGAGAAAGGAGGAGTGTGTGTGCTGCCAATATAATAGCTCGCTGTAGAGCAACTCTGAATGCTTTTCCGGTTTTCGCCCTTTTTCCATAAAAGCGTAAAAAGTAATGTAAAATGAATCTTCGAAAAGTGGGGGATGTTTTTGTTAATTCAATGTTGCTTTTTTCTCTGAGAGTACGCAAAAGCATACACAAGAACCGCATAAGAAGAAACATAGTCTGCTTCGTTTTGTTTACGATCATTGGGATAAGCATCTCAGTCAGTAGAAATTCTGTGTTTTTTTTATCCCATTAACTAGAAGCCTAAAATGGCCAGGTTTTTTTTTTCTCCTTTTTTTTTTGTTCGGAATAATCTTTGACTCGAAGAGAGAACAGCAGGGACCTTAGTAATGCGTCTCATCCAGTGCAAGTTTAGGAAACAAAGGGATGGAATAATGATGAAGAGGAAAGCAGATTCCTGTACGAGACAGGATCGGTGATTGAAACAGTAGCCTGTGTCAATCCATACATAAGCCAAGATTTCAAATGACGACGTTAAAGGCAGTAAGCAATAAATGACAATACTTAGAAGATTTATACAACAGTATCTTCCCACTGTAGAGCAATTAGCAGACTTGTGTCGAGTCTGCTTGATCAACTATCTATATAATAGGTTATCTATATATCTATCTCGCTGTCTGTCTGTCTATCTATCTATCTGTTTACATCATATTACATACAGATGTTAGTCTAAAGTGAAAACAAAGTTGAAAGTTGCGTCTGTATTACCATGTGTCCGTCGTATCATTTTTCCTTGACTCTTGCTTGCAGATTGAGGTGCGGAGTTGCCGAGCGAGGTATGGCACAAAGAATGAAGTCTGCAAGCCGTGTTCAAACCCTGACATATACCCGTGGGAAAGGTATGAACCCATCATGAGTAAAATAGCGGAGGACGAAATGAGTAACACCACTTTGGGTGCTTGTCGCTTCTATTTCAATTATTGCATGCGGGTTGAGTATTTAGTAGTGTTATACGTGGAATCTACGCAGGGAAGTCAGAAGCTGTGGCAAGCATACAGTGAGGGCATTGGGGTTTATTTTGCCCCTTTACTGGTGGGTACCCTAACACTGATACGTGGCTGGATATTTCACCGGCTAGGCGTTTCCCCTGAAAACCTTTTTACTGAAATGATCATCCGCATACTGGGTTTTTTCACTGACGGACGTTTCGTCGAAAACCTTTCTGATGGAGGGATTTAAAAAATCTTTTTAACGTACCTACCTACATGATTATTGTCTCGGAATTATTATAATTCAAAATGCATTAAATAAAAGTATAAATAAATAGATGAAGTTACTCAAACATGTGTTGGTTTAGATTTAGTTGTTTTCTTATATTATTTCGGTCTTTTCTCGCCGACAAACGTTGTTGTCTTAATCCACGATTTACCATCTTCGAAGTTAAAAAAGCTCAGAAAAAAAAAAATCCACACACACAATAAAAATATTTTACATCTTGGACATCATTAGAAGAACAGCATAGTAATTAATAAAAAAAAAAGATTTTCTAAAATAAATTTTTACGAATGATTAGAAGTATCCGGCAGTGGTTTATCGGCAAGTCTTAAATCTCAAAACCTGAGATAAATATTCTGTCGACGAATGTAAAATTCAAAACGTACAAAATCTGTTTAACAATTAAGTTTAGTTAATCTTCACTTATATAACTTATAGCCTTTAGATTATACAAACATAGATTGATTTAATTTGATTGCAAAAGAGCTTTAAGAGGTTTTAAAAGTTACATTATTTTTCAACAAATCTGATAATTCCTTAAAACGAATCGATCAAAGTTAATTATAAAGTAGCTTTTACAAGTGTTAAATTTTACATTATTTGTCAACATATTCATTACTTTGTTCGCCAATTTAAACTTGACCTTGAAGGAGCTTTTAAATGTTTTAAATTTCACATTATTCATCTACAAATTTATTAAATCGTTTAACCTAACTCATAAGACTTAATCGTAAAGTAGTTTTTACATGTTTTAAATTTTAAACCTAACCATAAAGCAAATCATTGGTCAACTGATTCATTACTGTGATTAATAAATTCGTCTTTGAGATGTCCTTTCGACAAAAAAAGTTTCGTCAAAACGTTTTTCGGCGAGAAGCCCAGTCGGTGAAACATACATTCAGCCAAGAGGTTTTCGGCGAAACGTTTACCCGATCAAGCGTGTGTAGGTTAACTTGTTTTTGACAAAACGTCTGTCGACAAATAATCTGCAGATTACTATCAACTGCTCCGTTCATCCTCGACAAGAGCCAGAGGCCTGTCTGCTACAGCTATATTATTTTCAACATCAAACTCAACTGCTGAAGTCAACTTTCACACCACATTCTTGAAATGTTTTTTCAGGTTTTGTTGACGTGATAATAATTTATTGATTCTACAATGAACCTTTCCTTTTTGCCCAAAATAGCTTCTAGCATGAAAGTATCACAACCGAACCTCAACCATATAGCAATATTGCTTTCAACTGAATTATTCTCGTGTTTTTATTTACCAAAGTTTCTATTCCTGTGGGTGAGTCCAGTTCAGCAAACATATGTCTCCTCGATTATGTTGTTGATTTCCTAGTTAGAAAGAATAAGAATACATTTTGATGATATGAAGAAATTCCTTTGTCGACTAGTTTTAATAATGTAAGGATTGATTATGATATTTTTTATTGAATAAAAATTGATATTTGAAAACTTGTTTTAATTCGAGAAATTTCTAAAAAATTTCTTTCAAATTTTAATGACGTATTTTTCAAAAATAAGTGAGTGTCATTTGAGATTTCTCATGGATTTTACAATTTTTTAAAAAGGCTTCCAGCGAGCTTATTTAACGTCGTTTTGAAAATAACCAGAAGCATCAGCCCCATTATTGAAGAATAATTGATAAAATATTATTTTACCTTATCCTAAAAATAACCTAGAGCATCAAACCCATTATTAAATAATACTTGGTAAAATATTATTTTAACTTGTTTTTTTTTTAAATAACCAGGAGCATCAGTCCCATTATTGAAAAAAACAACTGGTAAAATATTATTTTACTTCGTTTTAAAAATTACCAGGAGTATCAACCCCATTATTGAAAAACTTATGGTAAAATAGTATTTTACTTTGTATTTAAAATAACCAGGATCATCTGCCCAATTATTGAATAATAATTAGTAAAACATTATTTTACCTCTTTCGGAAAATAACTAGGAGCATCTGTCCAATTATAGAAAAATAAGTGGTAGAATTCCAGTGATCATGGAAATTTCATGATGGTGGGACTGGGGAATAGGAGGAAGTATTTGGGGGGGGGCAGGAGAAGAGGTCTTCATTTGCTTCCCAACCTTAATCGAGCCCTTCAATCTCTTACCATACCACGACACTCTCCGGTTGGTGAGTCAGCAGTGATGTCAAGCAGTCCTCCTGATTTCCAGCCGAAACCCTTTCTTTTATGCTACAACCAACACAGCTGCGCCCCCTAATCTTTAACTACTTTTCCTCTTTCCTGGTTTCCATACAACATATACGTGGAATCCTTGGCAGACCAGCTCAGTTGGGGAAAAAACAAGTATGTCATCCTTTTTCTCCACAATCATTGACCAGCTGCTGGTATTTGCCGGTTTTCCTCTCTGCAGCCTCCCCAAAGCCCACTTCCCCTGGTACAGTCAGCTCCACCATAATGATTTCCTTCTTTTTTTTTCGTCCAAATAACCCGCTCTGGCCTGAAGGTATTTGACAGCATAACGTCTGGAAAGTGGATCTTCCTTCACAGGTAGACTCTGTTCAAAGGCTTCCTCCCTTTCTGGACAAAGGCAATGTCATGGGATGGCTTAGCTTCAGCCTAATGTTTCTTCCCCTATTCCCGCTGAAAGATGTCTGCCAGCGTCAATAACATTCATCATAGCGTCATCTGTATCTGTCTTGGGTCAAGGATGTTTTACAACCCTACAGGATGTGTACTATGGTTCTCCTCCCGCCACACAACTGGCACTTGGGGTCTTTTTGCATAACCCATCTGTAAAGGGGCTCAGAGGTGAAGTCGTAGATAGCTTTCGAAAGGGAAGATAAGCAGAATGGTTCCAGTCTTCATAGACCAGTGCAAGTGATTATTTTATTTGGTATGCTCCCATATTGCACAGGTTATTTGTGTTCCTTGTTCCAGGTTCCTAATTTCTGCCTGGATCATAGTTCTTCTGTTCTCGGAATAACCTTTCCCTAATGCAGGAAATGGGATATCCCGATGTCTAGTCTTCCTATGCAAGTTATTCTAACGGTGAACCTTGTTCTGAATAAGCATTCTACCTGTCATTGGCTGCTCATTTCTGCCAAGACCTGATTGTAATGCCGGTTTCCCTGACATTCTCGTCCCTTAAATCCCAGTAGGTCATAGTGAGCCTGAATTTAGCTGCCCCATCAGTGATAGCAGGGCGGTTTGTAATTGGTCAGATTTTATGTACAGGCCTACTGATGTGACACTGGGAGAGATTCCCAACCATTTGTGGAGGTATTTATTTATCTTCCTCTCCATTCCCTCCAACGCTGTTAATGGTATGTTGTACTTGGTCAACAGCTACATTAACCTCGGTGGGAGGCCATGCTAGTTAAGACATGCTTTTAACTCTCCAGACAAATTGCATTTGTTGATTTTGTTTAACCAATCCTCTAAATTTTTCACGGTGCTTACGATGTTGTTGTTCTTATTGGAGAGTGTTCTATCGAAGGATCCCTACCTCCTAGTATTGAAAGGGTTTTCCTTCGATTGATAGAATCGTTTTGCTTTGAACTTGCTGCTTGGATCTTTGGTGATTTTCTCTTGTCTTTTGTCAGTAGACTTCTAGATTCACTGACATCGAGAGTCATTCTGTCCCATGTCACAATTCTGTATGGTTGTGCCAAGACCAATCTTGACATATGGTCCGTGAAACCCCTGAAAGCTGGTTGTTTGGTCCATGAGCTGTTTTTTTTTTTCTTCTGGTCTCTTTATTTTCAGCTGCTGTGATTATCAGGTTCACCCCAATGACGAAACAAAATGAAACAGATGGTAGATCCTGTTGTAATCCCTTTTTTTCCAGTGTCTGTCGCCCGTTGTAAAATTGAAAGTTTTGAATCACAACCAGATGTGATTAAAGTAACTAGCAATTATGCTCTTGACGTAGCTTGCCATGTAATAATAGTTCATGGCTGCCTGGATCAGGTTTTGCGATGGAGACATAAGGATTGGTTGTATTTGCTTTGTTTACCCTCACGGATTAGTTGGCTAAAAAAAACAATGTGTTCTAAGCATCCTGATAATCCTGAATCCCGCCTTCTTGGGTAGAAGTTTTTATCTATCCATTCTCTGTCATAAGGGGTAAATTGATAAATTGAATAGCAATCTCCTCTTGTTGAATGAATTATATACATAGCAAAGATCGAAAAATGAATCTCCAAACGTTGTGAGAAAAAAAAAAACTATTGGAAATGAACATGTTAGACTTGATTAGGAAAACCTTAAAATTTAATAAAAAATATAAATTGATTTATTTTCGAAAGTCAAAAGGTGTCATTAAGGTAAAAACAGCTAATTTAGATCGCTCAATGACCAAGAAAGTTTTTTTGTTGTTTACCCAAACGCAACACGCTATAGAGGCATTCTCAGTTAAGCAAAAAGATGATGTCGTTTTAAATTTCTCATTGATTTGACAATCGTTACAATATTTCAATATGCTTTTGGCTTTATTTTTTCTCTCTTTTACAAATGAAATTGAACTGATTGGAAAAAAAATACCATGATCCTTTGGGAATGATTAAGGGAGGTGCATAAGGAAGTGAAAGAGAGGCTGGGAGAGAAATAAAGATGGCGAGAGTGAGGGGGAAATAAAGGAGTGGAAATATTAAGAGAGGAGGCAAGGAGAATATGCGAAAGAAAAGGAAAGGAAAGAGAGAAGACTAGACCATGAGGTTGTGTTGTGAAATAGTTTTGCTAATCCAGTGACAAGGGAGAACTGCCAATAGAAACGCTGTTTGTGTGTCTGCCTTGGCAGGTCGTCTCAAAATGGCGGACGACATGGCATAATGTATTGACTCTGTTCCGACAGGGAAAAGATCAAGGACGTTTTGTTTTGTTAAGTGAACATTGATTGCTTGAATAACACACAGCAACAACATTTTTTTCTCTCGCTGTAGTTGTTTTTTTTTTCGAACGGAGGGAAGGCAAGGAAAAATTAGCAGATAAAATAAAATACAGTTCACAATGAAAAAATCGTAACAACATAATACAGGTAGTGGCAAGAGAATGCTTGCAAGGAAAAAGCCCACACGAAAATTCCCGACAAAAAAAAAAAAAAAAAACGCACGTGAAGAAGTCCATGCCGAAAAAAGTCCACTCAGAAGAAAGAAAACATGCAGAAATTAGTCAACATGGTGAAAAAGAACAGCAGAAAAGCCCAAACAGAAATAAGCCCTCACGGGAAAAGGTCCACACAGAATGGCATTCGGGAAAACGTATTCAACCGTTTTTGATGAGCAGCAATAGAAAGATCAATTTCATGTTGGCTTATTCCCTGTGAATTCATGTTATTGTTTTTTTTTTTTCGTGTGGAGTATTTTCATGTCGGCTTTTATCATGTGACAATTTCTTCATGGAGTCAATACGGGAATCCTTTGCTTTTCGAAAATTCGCTTTATGCCACCCTTCCGTTTTTATGAAATTTGATCTCTATCGTCATCGCTGAATGTTTGTGAAAAACGTGCAGTAAATGAAACCCTTTGAACCAATCTGTTTTGTGACAAGATCTGGTATGAATACTCTTTTTGAGTTACGAGTGTACATCGCATGCAAGGGTTTTAACAATTGAAACGTATTTTATGACTGATGTTTGTTCTTTAACAACCCACGAATACCGCAGAGTTGCCTTCGGTAAAACACGTGCTTTAAGAAAAGTGTGAATTGCGCATCATCATTTGATACAAAGGGACTGATAAAAAAGCTTCTCATAATTACGTTGTCTGTGAGTTTTTTTTTGAACCGGACACAACAACCCGAATATCTGCTATGAAAAACGTACAAAGAGGTTGGAATATCGGTTTCTGGTACAGCTATCTTGAAAGAACTGGAAGCCATTGGCATACCAACTCGCTTCTCTATCAATCATGATGGGTGGCCGGAGAAGAGATCAGATGTGTTAGTTCAAGGACAAAGCGTTTCCAAAACTACCCGACGTTGCCCTGGCGTTAGCAGCAAAAAGAAGTTACCTCCATGGCCCAACTTGCCAGAAGCTCGATCAAGCATTGAATACTGATATTAAGTAGTGCATGAAGTCACCAGACAAAATGAAGAAAATTGTGTAGAGCTAATCTTGAAGGCATTGGAATGTCTACCTGTGTTTAAAATCAACGTTCGAAATCTCGACTTTCTGATAGGTTCAAGCCCAAACCTCTCTCGATTTGGGGAATTACGCATTACTCATCACTGAACAGATTTTGGGCCCCCAAAATGCACTTCAAGCTAAGCTTACATTCGTCTGTCAATAGTTGAATAGGGATGAGAAGATCAGGGGTTCTATTGTTCCAATCTTCCATGTGGAGAGGATCTGCCTTCCGCTTTGAAATTCGACGGTGGTACTGTTATTTTAGCTAGAACAATCGTTGGTACGGGTTAGAGATAAGTTACCACCTCAGGCATCATGAAATGCCCATCAATAATGTTATTGCTTCGATTCATCTGAAAATCTCAACGGTTATCATTCAAAGTCCGGGCTTTTCGAAAGGCTTTAATGTTGAATCAACAGTAGCATATACGCAACTCCTTCAACCACTGAGAGAATAAAAAGAAATAAATATGATGACATTATGGATGGGTCTGGTCAGTGCCTATTGGAGGGCAGTTATAGTAGAAATGTATTTACCATCGGCATCAGCAGTCAGTGTCTGGACGCGATTAAAACGTGATTTCGAATGCTGATTTTCAAAACACTTCTCGCATGGTAGATAAGGACAACAAAATATTTCTATACCTAATTTCCTATGCTTTGCTTAGTATCAGTCGAAATCGATCCCAGTAATCTATGATTACGTTGTTGAGGCCCTCAAATTTGTCTCTAACCTTTTAGCTAATTGTACTTTGCGACTAGAATTTTTGAATGGCAATATCAACGAAGTATATTCAGTCCAGTAAAAAAGTCTTTCCATCCTTTGGAAAAATCCATCTGGTGACATAGCCCGACATTGATAATCATTTTCTGAGTAATGAGTGTTCATCGCGTGCAAAGCTTTTAACGATTCAAACATCTTTTTTGGACTGCTGCTTGTTCTTTAACAATCTACGATTACCGCAGAGTAGCCTTCGGTAAAACATGTGCTATAAAATGTACGGATTGTGCATTATCATTTGATAAAAAGAGACTGATAAGAAAGCTCCTCATAATTACATTGTCTGCGACTTTTTTTCCCGGGCCGGACACAGCAGCCAGAACATTTGTACGGTAGAATCAAAGAAATATAATGTCTGCAATTGAACATACTCCTTTGAGCGCGCAGGGAGGTTCACGGTGCAGTAACGGTTACTGGTATTATTCCGAACGTTGGCAGTCTTTTTTTATGTTTACTTCGCACTAATGCTCTTGGTAGAGGCAAAAAATCCACTTTGCTTTTCGGTCTGTTCCATTGCCAGCCATCTTGTAAGAAATGGAACGTCATTGGAATACCTGCTTCCCTGTCAATCATATTGGGTTGCCGGAGAGAAGATTAAATGTGTAAGCTCAAGGACAATTTTTCCCGAACAAACTGACCTGCCCTGGCAGTAGGAGGAAAGGTTTTTACTTACCATCGTTGAGCTTGATGGGGATTCAATCAAGCGTTACAAATAGATACTTAGTGGTCTACACCTTAGTCTGATAGAACACCACAAACAGAATAAAGAATAATCTGTAGAGCTAATCTTGAAAGCTCGGGAGGGTCTATCTGCGTTCAAAATCAGCATGCAGAATTTTGGCTTTCCGATGAGCTCAAATCGGTGATGTTTGGAGATAGGCATCAACGCATCACTGAAGAGATTCAGTCTCGGCAATGTACTTGTAGCTACGCCTAGGTTCGTCTACCAATAGTTCAATGGGGATGAGAGAGGATTGGGGGATTCCGTTGCTCCAATCTACCATGAAGAGAAGATCTTTCTCTTTTGGAATTCAACGTTAGAAGTACTGTGTTCCAAGTAATAGCACAAATCACTGGCGCTGGTTGGAAATAAGTTACTATCCCAGGCACTGGAAAACGCCCATCGATGACGTTGATAAAAGCCACATTCGATTGCCTTGATTCATTAGAAGTTCTTAACAATTAACATTCAAAATCTTTTCACAAGGTTGGTGTATCAATCAACGTTGAAAAGTTATAAAGTTACAGGGCCGGAAGTTACGGAACTAAAGTCACGATGTTACTAAACGTAACCGAGTATCAAGTCACAGGAGTTGACCTAATGAAATAAGTAATAATTCAATTCTAATTATACTAATGAAGTGTTATAATGTTTTTTTATTGGTAACTTGGAATGAATTGATTGATATATTCCTTTTTTGTCTTGTTCTGAGAGGGAAGCGAGATACACGTTCGATATAAAGTTGTGTAAAGACTAAAGTCTATCGTAATCGCCAATCATTTGATTAAAATGTTAGCTGTTTTATTTTTACTTTATATCAATTAATTTATTGATAATTATACTCATTTATTGGCAGGATTCAAGATAGTGTTTATTATAGCTGTAAAGGTTGTCATCAAACATTTCTTATTTTCTAAAAAGTCTCACTTTTTAATGAATGAATGGAAATATTACATTATAATTTTATGGTGACTTTTAAAATAACTTTTTACAACTGAAATGAGTATCATTTCCATTAGTAAAAAAAAACAATTTTCTCGCTTATTTCTTCTCTTCAACTGTAGGAAATACACAACTACTTGGTCCTCACATGGAGAGACCACAAGACAGCACAGTACATTCGAGAAAAGACAAGATTTAGGGACATCATAGAATTCATTAAAAATCTAAAATGGCGGTGGGCTGGCCATGTTGCAAGAATGGCAGACAATTGATAGACATCGCGACTCACAACATGGATCCCCAGAGACCAAATATGCAACCGAGGCCGGCAAAGTGTTAGATGGAGATACGAACTAGACAAGTTCAGGAAGTACTGGCTCCGTGACGCCCATGATAGGGAAGTGTGGCGAATCCTGGGGAAGGTCTATGTCAAACGACGGACACTAAAAGAATGATGATAATGATGATGATGGTCATTAGGTCAACGATAAGAAAATTGCTTATGATTACATTCATAATGGGCTCAGTCGGTGCTGGTCGGGAGCGGCTGAGTCGGGAGCGACTGAGGCAGTTATGTATATACTACCAGTATTAATAGTCAGCGTTCCAGCTCTATTGAAAGCAGGATTTCGAATGCTGATTTTCAAAATAGCAAACTGGCATTCTCCATTCGGTAAATTCATCATCATCAATACCGTCATCAGCCTTTTAGCGTCCGTCGTTGGGCATAGACCTTCCCCAAGATCCACCAGTCCTCTCTATCATGAGCGTCACGCAGCCAGTACTTTCCAAACTGTTTAGTCGTCTCGTCATCCTCTGTTTTGTCGGCCCCCTTCAACGCATATGATCCCTTGGGATCCACATTGTGGATCGTGATGTCCCTCAGTTTTCTGACATTCATACGATATGAACAGCCCATTGCCTTTTGAGTTTTTCAATGGATTCTTGATAATTCTAATTTCAATAAGACCGTCTTTCTAGCGACTTTTCGCTACTTAGACATCGGCTTCTCCTTTTCCCAAATTCAGATCATTGGCGCCTTTAACATATATTGGGGTAGCTTACGAGTATGTCTTCAGACTACGAAGGTATTTGTCAGGATATCGTATTACGATGACGGTAGTCTGTCTTTGTTTTTCATATCGGTTCGGATTGACATGAAGACGATTAGCAGACATCTGCACTAACAAGAGACAAATTTATGAAGTCAGAAAGCTATCTTTGTCCAACAGTGAATTTATAATGCCTAATAACGATGATATATATATATATATATATATATATATATATATATATATATATATATATATATATATATATATATACACGTGTGTGTGAAAAAAAAAGGAGAGCAGAATATATTTATACATATATATACATGTATATATATATATATATATATATATATATATATAGTGCATATTTTTTTTACAGAAGTAAAAGTTTCTACAGTGATAGCATGAAATGTGTCCAATCATAGTGAAATCCTACAAAAAAGCTGTCAGTATAAATTATAACAAATCTATTCGTGCATTGCAAACTCTATAAAATGCTTGGTAATGCGAGCATATACATTCTTTCAGAATATAAAATATCATTTCCAAATATATATCGCTGTGTATATTCTACATTAAAGCTTTACAATATAGAGGTACAAAAAAGCAAAACCAAAAAAATACATACGCTGCAAAAGAACTGAAGTCTGCAGAAACTCTGAAACTTTTGAAACAAATGTTTTGATGTGGCGGTCATTTTACATTACGCCTGACGATGTTTTTTTGACACACTGAAATCGCAACAGTCATTTTATCGAAGAAGCGGTGACCTTCGCCTATATTTCTGTCGGAAAAAGGAAACCGTCCTGTGTCGGCGAGTGGAAAATCAAGGTTTGAACTTGATACGCGAACAAAGAGAAGGTTGCAATCAATTTCCTCGGTTTGAAAGGTTGCAGGCGAATTTTCATTGATGTGAGGTTCAGAGAAAAAAAAGTTTGACAAGCGCTTCCAGGAGCGCATAAGTGTTTATGACAAAAGAATAATCATATTCACTCAATTCTTCTTCTTCTCTCTCTATCTTTCACTCTCTCTCTCTTTATCACGTGCACAAGCACCCCCCCCACACAGAGACATATGTGTATATGTGTGTATATTTATGCACTTCTTTGTCCACATGTCTGTCTGTCTCTGTCACTGTCTCTGTCTCTCTCTCTCTCTCTCTCTCTCTCTCTCTCTCTCTCTATATATATATATATATATATATATATATATTCAAATCGATAATTTTATTGAAACTGATCGGAGAAATTCTTTCTGTGAGCTGAGAAATACAATTATTAACACAAACAGTTTTTTTTACAAAATATTATTCATCAAATACCAAATAATCTCCAACCAGTGTGGGTTTTCATCACTTTTTCCTCATCTCTTCATTTGACTGTGGAGTACTAATATATATATATATATATATATATATATGAATGAATGGCTATGCTTCGCAAACGGAGATTTTTGGAAATATTTTCTTCAACAGAAGGGCCATAGACGGCGAGTCCTGTGTGTTAAATAATCCTCTAGCAATGATGTTTTAAGGTGAAATGTGCCTTACCTAAGGCCGACCCCAACCTTTGAACGAGCCATCAAGGTGGCACGGATAGCAACAGGGCCTCTAAGGTCAGATGTTTGACCGGAGTGTCCTTCTCCTGACAGATGCAAGCTAGCTATCGGGGCCTGATGTCCCTTTGTGGAAGTGTTCCGTCAGCAAGGTTGACCTGAGGTAAAACCAAAGGACGTAATTGGTAGATGCTCGAGCTGTATCGTTCTACTGTCCCTTGAGGAAAATCAGGAAAGTAAGTCCGTCTGCAACTCTGAACACTGATCCGTTGAATAAAACGGATATCTGCAACTTGATCACATACACTCTAACAGAAGTCAGGTGTGTTGACAGTAGAAATCAGTTTAGAATAGTGATCAAAGCATAGCAGTCCGAACACATTGGAGCCCAGGTCCGAATTACACCCCGAGAAAAATTCAATGTACTTATTATGTTTTAACTTAGTATGAGTTCAGACTTTTTCAATACATGTATTCGTTAGTTATTATGATAGAAAAAAATAATCCGATGTATTCATGGTCCAACTAACACGCTCATTCTCATTCTTCCTCGAGTTTATTAATATGTATTAGGAACTGGCTCCGCGATGCCCATGATAGGGAATTGTAGCGAATCCTGGTGAAGGTCTATGTTCAGCGACGGACGTTAAAAGCCTGATGATGATGATCGGGGAGTGGATCAATACGCCTGTAGCCAGATTTGTAGATTTAGGCTGAAAAAAATTTTCCCTTATTCTATTCATATTTCTCTTTCCTTTTTTTTTAACTTTTTTTTTCTTTCTCTTTTGTTGATTCCTCTGTTGGTATTTTTTTGGTTTTTTTTTCTTCAATTCTTTCAATTTTTTTTTCTTTTATCTATCTTTTGTAGATGAAGTGAATCCATGACCGGTTTTTATAAGTTACTTAAAACATTTCAGACACTTTTTATCAGTACGTTGGTAATCAATCAGTTGTTACTTCTTTCTTTTATCCGTCTCCGTGTGTTAAGGTTCACTTTTATATGACTTCAGCTGTTTACGTTTACTTATCCTTACATTCTTGGCGGGTTGGTATCTATATATCTAAGATAATTATTGGAAGATGACTAGATTGTGTTTATATTGGCCGGGAGAATAATATTACTAATCATAATATTACTGCCACTACAACTACTACTACTAATAATAATAAGAAGAAAATAGTGCTGATAATTGATTTTTGTATTATTCTATGAAGGGTGTTAAATCATGTTTTTAATAGAAATTTCGAGCGGTGCCGACATTTTACAGCTACTTAAGTTTTTCTATTTAGTAAGTTGGTTTTATAATTATACTTTCTCATTCACGCATAGGTAGCAAAAATTACCAATTTGAATTTACCAATCTTAGTTCTGTAAGGTATAAGGTATGCGTCACGTACGTCTTTTAAGCAGGAATCTCCCTCAGACAGGATAAGAAAGATACAACTATCTCGCCCATTAGAGATATTCCACACTTGATATTTAATTCGTACATTCAAGAAATACTTTTCTAGGTTTGTAGATAAATTTTCAAATTCCTGTATAACAAACTTCGGGAATAAAAGGGCCTCCATCTGTCTATATAGCAAGTGGAACGACACTGAAGTGACTGCTTGAGGGTGCAAGCCTGTCGAGGCGTTACGAGCGTCAGCATTTCATAATCAAACCTTCTTCTTTTTTTTCAAGTTCCTGTCTCGTATCTGTTCAATATCTTTGTCAATCGATGATTCTCTTTCTTCTTGCTTAACGCAAGTGAATAGTTTTTTGTGTAAAGATATCTTTTGATGTTATCTCTTGTGCTATTCGACAGTCTGGTGCGATTTAGCCTTTCTTGGTCGTTGTTATCGAAGTCAACTTGCCGTTGTTCCTGTGCGATGCTGGTTTTGCTTCAGAACTGCGACACAGAGTGGGGATTACTTTTCCTAATTTACTGAAAGCGTTAATCATCATCACCAGCTTTTAAGCATCCGTCCATGGACATAAACCTTCAGCAAGATACGCCAGATATCTTTATCGTGGGCGTCGCTAAGACAGTACTTTCTGATTTTATTTGATTCAATAGGCAATCTTATATTTTATAGGTTTTGCATGTGATGTATGGGGATCCTTGTTATAAGTAATAATGTCCAGCGGTTGTCTACCATTCACACAACATGACCAGCCCATTGCCATTTGAGTTTTCTCGTAGATTCTATGATATCTCAGACTCCTATATTTCCTCTAATGTACTGTGCTGTTTCACAATCTCTCCATGTGAGTTTGAGCATAATACACTCTTTTGTACGTTACATGGTTCTCAGTTTGAGGGTCATTCTTTTCACTAGGTTTCATGTTCCAGCTCCATAGGTGACTATCAGGACATGTATTGGTTCTGTGCCCTTCTTTTCAGCATTGATGGAATTTTCTTGTTTTTGAAAGTTGAGCTTGTACTACCGGAAGCTTGCCAACCTAGAGTGATTCTTTTTCTTTTGGGGATTTCATGGAGATTCGTTATTCTATGCAAATGTAGTGGTCTACACTCTCCAGTTCTGCGTATTCAATTTTGAAGCAGCCTCAGATTTGCGGACGACATTGTCCATTTTTTTGACTTCTAGATGATGCTGAACGGAGTGAAAGTTATACTTGGCTTCAGATTTTAAAAAGAAATATTAAATGTCTTAAGCTCTCCAAGATTCCATGTATTGTCATTATTACTAATTTACGAAGTTTCTTTCATCACATCCGGTTGCTTGTTTACTGTAGTAATAGCCTTGATATTTTCAGGTTTTCGAAATTTCTTAGACATATTATTATTGATTTAGTATTTCTTGCATCTTAGTTCAGTTGAATATTTCCTAACCCTCGACAAGTAGCATCGATCAGAAAAGTAGAATAAAGATTCCAACAAGATTTGAAAATTGCATCACATATCATTCAAAATTAGTCTGATGGAGACCTGTACCTTGCCGACTGTGCTACAAAAGCAATCCAGAATACGTCATTTTAAATTTCATACAATCTTATTTTTCATCCAAATTTGCCTCTACGCCATATTGATCACTTACGCTTTGAAATCTCATCAAAAGTTTAACAAATTTTATATTTCCGATCAATGCAGCTCGTAGACTCACAGGTTGCCATAAAACGCAATGGAAATAAGAGGAAAGGAATCCCAAAATAATTATGATAGTAATATCGCTCCAGCTGTTAGCAGTGTCCTAACAGAGGAGGAAAAAAAGAAGGAAAACACACACACACACACACACAAATGGTGGTGGAGGTACAAACCACAGCACTGCTGTGATAGGTTAGGAAGAGATGAGACGAGAGGAGGGCTGAAGATCAGTGGAGACTTACAGTCACTCAGCCTTCAGCGATGACAACCGGGCAACGGGTGTGAAACTGTAAACCACAACACTGCTGTGGACTGTGAGAGTGTAAAAAGGAGGAGACTTGGTGTCACTCAGCCTCCAGCGGTGACCGCCAAGTAACTGTTGTGAACAACAACAACAACAACAACAACAACAACAACAACAATAATAATAATAATAATAATAATAATAATAATAATAATAATAATAATATGGGAGCTGCTAGAGATATAAGTACTGCAACGAATTGTAGCTCTGTCATGATATGCGAAAGAGAGAGGAGACGTTAGCTGAAGACCTGAGGAGACTTATTTTCACTCAGCCTTCAGCGATAACCACTGGGCAACCGGTGTGAAATTGTAAATTGTAGAATTACTGCGACCTATGAGTACTAGGAGAGGAAGGCTGGAGACTTGAGGAGACTTGCTGTCACTCAAACTCCAGCGGTTACCACCAGGCAACTGGTGTGAGATTCCAAAATAATAATAAAAATAATAATAATGGTAATAATAATAATAATCGAGACTGTACAGACCACAGCACTGCTAGGAACTGTGCAGATACTGAGGAAAGTGTTAGAAATATAAAGACTGCATTGTTAAATGTTAATAGTGACCCAACAGAGGAAGTGAAATGAAAGCGGAAAAGTAAACCGCAGCACTGGCATGATAGGCGAAAGAGAGAAAAGAAGTTGGCTGTAGACCTGAGGAGACTTATTGGCACTCAGCCTTCAGCGATGACCACTGGGAAACCGGTGTGAAACCATAAATCGCAGTATTACTGCGACCTATGAGAACTAGGAGAGAAGGGCTGGAGACTTGAGGAGACTTGCTGTCACTCAAACTCTAGCGGTAACCACCAGGCAACTGATGTGAGATTGCAAATAATAATAATACACCCAGTCTTCAGCAATGACCACTGGGCAACCAATGTGAAACTGTAAACTGCAGTATTACTATGGCCTATGAGAACTAGGAGAGAAGGGCTGGAGACTTGAGGAGACTTGCTGTCACACAAGCCCTAGCGGTTACCACTAAGCAACTGGTGTGAGATTGCAAATAATAATGATAATTGTAAATGACATATATTACTAGACTGTTTATTCCTATCATAGAACACAAAGATACACAAAACGTATGTACAAGCAATCAACTAAAAACGATCCACAAAACAAATAACGATGGCTGCAGTTTTCCCAAGTCCATAATATATCAAGTTCTGGTGCATTGTTCAAATTCCCGGAACATCTGAATCGCAATCTTACATATATATATATATATATATATATATATATATATATATATATATATATATCATGGTGAGTGAAGCGAATGTAGTCACAGTATTATTGTAATGTCTATTGGTGAGAGCTGTCAATCTTGAGAAAAATCTCATTATCAAAATTAGCCAAGCTTAAAACCGTGTATAAACTGGAAGAGACAGCTTATACTCCTCGCACAATGTTACACAAAACCAATCTCGTAATAAAAGCATTGCAAGAGTATTCAATCATTGCTCAAGAACGTTGACGCTACTAAAAGAGGAACAAGTGTCGTAGAAAACACTTTATAGCCGGAAATATAATCTAAGTATTTTTCTAAGATTAGCTGAACCTGTCAGTAGTGTTGGGAATCTAGTGAGGATTGAACACTAGATAGAACGATATGATTTGCGTTAACCGTTTCTCTATGGTGAGGCAACATATCCGATTCATAAACTCTCTGCTTTGTATTATGCTAGTCTAAAACCAAACTAAGATGAGCTTAGTATGGTGCAAGCTGACAACTGTGTAGCATTTGGACCTTTCTCAATGTTGAAAAAGTGGTCTTTCTAACTGGTGCAACATGGCTAGCTCCCAGTCCTAATACATCTATTTCATCACTATGGTAATTATCTGTTGGACTTTACTGTCCGCTGTAATCAAGTATGGCGTCTAGTCCAAATGCTTCATAGGCGTTTACAAAAGTTAGCTTAATTCGGTACGAAATCGTGAGTGTGGGGCATCCAGTAAGGATCGAGCCCACTGCACTAGTAATGGTCTGCTAGATTGCTTTTCTGATGATTGCTCCGGGGTACTGACTATTAATGCTTCATAAGAAAGCAATTATTAACGGCGGCTTAAGCATGGAAAGTGAATTCTGATCCCAAAGTCTCAGGCCCTAAAATCACGGGATGCTATGTTGGTTCTACGCTGCGAAAAATACGAAACAACCTTTATTCTTTCAAATTTACTAATAAAACATATTATACTAATTGAATATTACAAATTGAATTAAAATGTTACTCATTTCATTGAAAAGAAAATCGGTCTCTTAAATTTTGGACTGTTCACGTTTTGTATGTAAGGCAGAGTGGTATCCTCACGGTGACTTTAGTTCCCTGACTGTCGGGCTTGTGACTCTATGGCCAGTCAATAGGAAAATAAAGCTCAATACTTCCGTTCTGTATTAAGGAATGCTGTACAAGGGTTTAGAGTAAATAAAACAATATTCACTTGAAGACAAAAAAATTAACTCCCTAAACTCATAAGAGATAAGCATGTACAAGGGAGAGATAAATTCCGATCAATAACAAAACATTTTAAAGAGATTAACTTTCTTCCAAACACGCGATGGTAGGCGCCCAAACGGCGATTTTAAGTATTCTCATAAGAGATTAATGAAGTCAAATCCCCGTTAGAATAGTCGTAAATCTTCCCCGAATGTCAAACAGGAGACAAGACTCTGTTCCCTGCTTTGAGCACGTAGGCAATTGAAAACATTTATAGTGTGTATCAAAATATATGCAAGATGGATACAAGTAGTGTGATCCAGTATTTCTTCTAAGCTGCATAGCCACACACAAGGAAAAAATATGCCACACAGAAGGAATTTGATAGCCTGCACGATATAGGATTGATTGATAATGGATGAATTATATAAAGACACTGATACGTATTAAGAAATAAGTTTTTTTTATCACACTTTTGTTGAAAATAGCTGACCTTTGTTTCATAGACTTTTGCCAAACAAATCATTGATCGTTAGAAAGAAGAAATTTTCCCTGAGCACCCCACTTCTCGAGAACTTTTTTTTTGCCTTGAGCAGGACATGAGAAGTTCAGAAATAAAATTGACGCGTTTCATAAAAATAAGTGTCGTCTTTCCTTCAGAGTTCGTTGCATTGCTTTATTTTCGCTTCTCATACTCTAATATTGTCGACTTTCCAGTTAGTACTTCATTAATTTTTGAGTTTGTGTTAGGTTTACGGTTACGGTAGAATTGAATAATTGAATAAAGGTCACGTTTTCTGGGACTGCAAGCATAGGTGTAGAGATATGACCTTCACCGACCCCCTAAAAAGACAACAAAAAACAGACCAAAACAAAAAACAAACAAAAAATACCACTAGTCAACTTATACGTACGAATTACGAACGATAAGTCAATTAGTTCATCCGTGAAAAGTTCCATGGGTCTTATCGGATATTACACACATTTCTAAAAAAAATCACCCAAATAGAGAAGAGTGAGTCTCAGGTGAAACTGCTTATCAAAATTTACCTTTTCAACACTTTGTAGCTTTTACAGTCGAAAAATCGTGAATACCGTTCAGCGTTTATTTTGCTGTGAGTTGTAATAGAGAGCAAGCACCCTCTTCATCTCACTCTTACATCCAAGTCTCCTATACCCCGTACCACCTAACCCACATCAACTCAGCTTAACATACCATATTCAACACTTCCGAGTCTGGAAACACTCAAAACATTTTCCATTGAGGTTATTAGTTATAGATTGTTCGCTTTATGCTATTTCGGCTTACAAATGTTTTTTCTTATCAATAGGAACGCCCATGAGATTAGCAAGTAAGTTTGACAGACTGTTGCTATTATAATACATTAAACCTCTTCGGGTATTAGTTTAGTCTGGTCAAATGAGAAGAAAATAACGTTGCACCAGTATGTTATGAAAACGAGCTTTTGAAATCTTGGCTTCGGCTTGAACTCCGATCATTAATTCCAGTGGTAAATATGCTACTTTTTGAGCGAGAACATTTTGCAAATGTATTGCTAGTGATGTTTACGTATTTATTATGTTAACTCTGTGTTTTCTACCGTAACAGTTTTTTTTCCTTAAGAATACTATTCTAAAGTATTTAATAAATTCGAAACCTACTTCACATGTAGCGAATTGCTGAAGCTTGATTCGAAGAAAATAAATGCCTGATGATATTGTTGTTTGATTTTTCTTCTATCTTGTGTGCCTTCAATCGAAGACATTGTAAATATTAAAAACTAAAGCCATGCGTACGATTGGCTAATAAAACATTCATCTATAGTCACAGACACACTCGTAATATACTCTATCAGACATTCACAATTGCTCTGTTCCGTACCTGTGCATACGTACAAACGTAAACAATTACACACGATTTCGGGTATAAACAAACACATAAATATGTATTCATATAAGCAAAAGAAAAGATCATGTAGATAACTGCACACGGCGTCCACACATATATGGACACATACATAAATTGACCAATCTATCAATTCTGAATAAGTGGTACAATCTTCGGAACTTGGTACGCCGGTCATGTAATTCATTGATTCGAATATTTCTAAGAATACTTGAACATTACGTCTACTATAGATTTGTCTTTGTTGGTGGTGGGTATGTATATCAGTATACTGTCTCTCCCAGCCTGTTCACGTATATATCATACCTAATTATTACTGATTGAATTTCAACATACCAACCCAAGTGGGCTTTGCAATACGAAGACGATAAATAATGAAAAAAAAAAATTCTAAAAATAATGGATAGGCCATCAGACTATTGTGCACTAAAGGTTTATAAACAAACCAAGGCTTTGATGACTTTCAATCGTATTAACTCTTGCTATTCCTGAATATACTGCTGATAAAAAAACCCTCAAGTCATGGATATGATCCTAACCGTCTAAAAGAAGTGTGAACCATAGACACTGACAACTCTCCTCGTACGCGTACACTAACTTCTCTCCACATACACACACTCAGACACTAACACACAAAAGCATAAACGCAGAGATACACACACACACACACACACACACACACACACATACTCAAAAACACACGCACACAAATCACAACATTGAGTTCATAGACAGAACCCTGACAGAACAAGCATTGACATCCTGGCCCATCGACCAAAATGGTTCTTATCACTTGAAGATACCTCTTCTCCTCAAAGACGATAGTGTAAAGAATGAGATCAGAATAACGAACCCTATCCATCCAAAAGACATGATCCCATTATAGCCCATTCGACCATTCAAATCCAAGAAAAGAGTCGCGTTTAGGTTGCTTCTTTCAAGGACACAGGTTCGAGTCTGCACGGCACTTTTATACTGTCTGAGGCCTTTCAATTTCCTACTCGCCCAGCACCGTTACCAAATGAAATATAGTTCCTACTCAGATATATATATATATATATATATATATATATATATATATATATATATATATATATATATAATCTAGAAATGGCTGCTCGTGTGCATGGGATACAATATGCAACTCATGATCAGCCGCACATGTGCATCGTGTAGAGTGAACAATGTGATTCTTCTGATAGTAAATTTTCCAAATTATACCTATAGCTCCACATACTGGAATAGTTTCTGGTTTTTCATTCTTTTGCAGAAAAGAAAGGCTTGTCGTTAATAACTGAGTTATGAGAAATGTAGAAGAAAATGACTTTTTGCCTTTCACTGGCTTCTGCTTAGGAGTTCGTCCGTATAATTTTAATGACTCAAACACATTTATTTAGACACTGTTTGAATAAGCATTGCGATATGCAAATACGATCTCATCAGTGAGTCGTTTTGATTCTAGGAAAAGCGTTTGCACACGCTTATAAAAACTGATACATGCGCAAAGATTCACGTATCTATCATCATCGTCATCATCATCAGTCTTTTAACGTCCGTCGTTGGATATAGACCGTCCTTGGGATTTGCTACAATTCTCTATCGTGGGCGTCGCGAGGGCCAGTATTATGCTGAAACAATCTAACAGTCAGTTATTGATTTGAAGTAAGGCGTCAAAATTGATGATCTTTCAACATACGACACTCGAAAATAAGTTGGAATATCCTCCCTGGTTATATAATTATAGGTAGATGATAATTCAATTTTATGTCCAATATAAAGTCATTTACTCCCGAGTATAGAAATAAATGTGTAGGCCGACTTTCTTGCTCTCTTCATTTAGTTCGGCTATCATTAGTTGGAGGTCATGTAGGTTCTCTGCGAAAACGGCAATGTCGTCAGCAAGTCTGAAGTTGCTCAGATACTCGCCGTTTATTCTAAGCCCTTTACTCTTCCAGTATAGTCTTCTGAAGATCATCTCGAGGCAGGCAGTGAAGAGTTTAGATGAGCTGGTATCACCTTGTCTTACTCCTTTCTGGAGCTGAAAGGGGTCCAAGTCTTTATGTAGCCTGATAAGGGAACTGTTGTGATTGTATGCATGTTTCAGGACTTCGATATATACTGGATGTACATCTTGTAGAGTGATGGCCTCCATGGCCTTAGGGATTTCTACTGAGTCAAACGCCTTTTTGAAGTCGATAAATTCTACAGCGAGCGGTAGTTTATATTCAGCTGCTTTTTCTTTCAGCCTACACATGAACTTCAGTAAGACGAAGATCATGTGAAACAACCACATTGGGGATAAAAAGACTAAGATCGAAATCGAGGAGACAGAACTGGAGAAAGTAGATCACTATATCTACCTAGGACTTCGAATCTCCATGAAACCCTCAAAAGAAGAAATCAAGCAAGGAATCACACTAGGATGGCAAGCCTTTGGCAGAGCAAGCTCAACCTTCAAAAAGTAAGAAGATCCCATTAATTCTAAAAAGAAGGGTGTATAACCAATGCATCTTCCCAATAGTCACTCATGGAGCTGGAACATGGAACCGAACCGAGAGACAGATCCGCAAATTGAGAACCATGCAACGTGCACATGAAAGAATTATGCTGGGCCTCACAAGGAGAGACCACAAAGCAGCATAGTACTTCCAGGAAAAGACAAGAGTCAGGGACATCATAGAATCTATAAAAATCTCAAATGGCGGTGATTTTGGTCATGTTGCGAGAATGGTGGACAACCGATGGACATCGTGATTCACGACATGGATCCCCTAAGATCACATGCCCAACCGAGGCCAACAGAATATTAGATGGAGAGACAAATTCAGAAAGTACTGGCTCAGCAACGCCCATGATAGAGAGGTTTGGCGAGTCCCGAGGAAGGTCTATGTCCAACAATAGACGTAAAAAGTCTGATGATAATGATGATGATGATGATTGAAGTAGATAAAATTACAGAAAAGAACTCTTCTTTGAATATTTATTCAATCAGGTCAACGTCCATGAGAGAAAAAGTAAACATACAAGTTACTTCGTGGGCTTGGATAAAGATTGATGCAATTGCAAAATAGTTCTGTTCTCGTTTTATTTGTTAAAACAATCTGATGAATAGAAACGCGAGGTGCCTTGCGTCACATTATTAGAGAAATCATTGAATTGTATTCTCAAGATTACGAGTGCAAGCAGTCAACTGTAGTACGTCGTATACAAACCTTGGGAATATTCATTAGCTTTAGAGAATGGCTTCCAACAGCTTGGAGAAAAAATATTTGGTCAGCCGTTCAACACTTGTTTTCATGCCTTCGTCTACATCTGGAACGAAGAAAATAGTGGGTAGATTTAGCAGCAGAAATCCTTGAAAATCCAAAACATAATCTAAAGTAATTTGAAATCTGCAAAGGGCGCAATTGAATGTAACACCACCTCTGGATTCAATATATACTCCATCGTGTAATCTAAAGTGAATTAATTCTTTTTAATATCATTAATTGCTAAAAAATCGGACATTTTTTTTTACTGTGCAGCACTACAGCAAGCAATCGGCTCCACCGAATAATATATTTGAACAGGATATATTTTTTAGAGTTAAAATCCACCGGTGATTTCATGCAAAATAACAGTGGTCCTCATATTGCAAATGTGACGAAGCAAATAATCAGGGAGCTGGGAAGAGAAGTTCCTCTACATGCCATATATTCTCCATTCCTGTCACTTAAAGACAATTACTTATTTTGCTTAATGTAATAATCATTGCCCAACAATTTGAAGATATCGGTAAATATCCGTGAACAATTAATCGAATCGAAACCAGAATCGTTCTCTTATGATAGAATACTCAAACTAATTAGGAGTTGGAAGGTCAGAGAAAGGCTTGGAAAATTCTTTATGACTGAATAATAATGCAATTTTCTGTTGAAAAAGACCCTGGAATTTTGAATTATCATAATTCATTTGCCAGTATGCATGTGCGTCCGTTACAGTTTGTAAGAAATAAACTACAAGAACGTACAGACAGTGGAAACTCAGCTAACATCATTTGCACTAAAAGCTGAATGAGAATCAGTTCATATATATATATGATGCAAAGAAGGTAATTGTAAAGGAAAAAAAATTCCCAATTCCGGCCTAAAATCTAATAGATTCTAACTCAGCTTAACCTTCGACGAAATGGAATTTGAATTCATTGAGAGAATTTTGAGATAGAATATGGACAAACATGAGTGAATACATAAATGTATGTAATCAATGAAAAGATATCTCTTAATCGAAAAAAAAACAACTTTTGGTCCACTCCAAAGTTCAGCCAAGTCTTTCTTTCCCTATGGCTGAACCTTCCAGAAAATGACGATGAAATCAATCGAGAACTTTCGGAGATGATGTACGGACAGACAGATACAATTGAATACATATTCCTCCTCCAACTTTGTTAGCAGAAGTGAAAGAGATAAAGGGAGTAATGAGAATGAATAGATACTCTTTCGAAATACAATCTTGTAAACGTATCCCTGTGATTGCAAATGCTTGTCCCAAACGAGCAGGCGGATATGAACAGACGAGTGCACAGACATTTCAAAAACAGGTTTGGTTGGTCACTCAACAGAAAATATCATCTGATTAACATCATTTGCCAGCAAGCAGTGTTGGGGGTGATTAACTGGAGAAAAATTGGAAAAAGAGGGGTGATCAATGAATAAGTAATCCCCCCCTCACTTTTTGTCGGTAGTGTTATCTAAAAAGGTGTATGAATTTTCAAAAAAGCCAGCGTGACACAAACTAAGGAATCAATTTAGCATAATTTCACATTATCTATTGAACCAAGACAAAAAATACCGGAAGATCGCTAATTTAGAAGTGATTTTTCAAATTCTTCGATTTTTGAAGTCACTCTCAATCTTAAAAAATGAAAAAGAAAATAAATAAAATAAACGCTGAAGTAGGACAAAAATTTAAATAAAAAATCTGAATATTGTCAAGTCTGGACTCACAAATCCCCCAAAATGAAACAAAGAAACAAAAAAAAAACCCAAAAAACTCAAACATCTGGGTTGGTAAATTTGCTAAAAACGCGTCTAGTTTCAAAAGACAAAAAAACAAAACAAAAACAAACAAAAAAACAAACAAACAAAAAAAACCCAAAAGAATCGTTTTTTCTAAGCATAACACAGGGTAAATGCTGAACCTACCAGCTCTTAGATCAACTGGTGTAGCCTGTACGCATAGTACATACAAACTGAGCCAGCCAAACCAATCAGAAAACCAAAGAAACCTATTATGACAGTTTTATCGACAATTTCTGTTGACAGTTTCTAATAAGGTCGAAAACAAGAGGAAGTCGCTTGAAGAAAAGAAAGCGAGTAAAACCTTCCCTTTCTGAGGCTTTTATTTTCTTATTCCGTTATTTTCTCTTCTCGTATTTCTTATTGTTATTTGTGTTTCGCTTCCGAGGCTATCATCACCAACATTCGATAAACAACTGTCAACAGATGCGGTTAGTCCGTCACTGGAACACAACTGTTTTTTCTCAAAATATTATCGCCCAGCGTCGCGTGTCTGAAGGCTGACAAGAGAGAGAGAATTCGAGTAGTGATTGATATCCTGTCATGGTCAATGAGAGAAAGCAGAGGAAAAAGGGAAGGAAAACAAAAGGGGGCATAAGTAATGGAAAAGACGAATAACAGATTAGAAAAGTAACAGAAAATGGGGAAGGAGGATTGTCCAATATATATATATATATATATATATATATATATATATATATATATATATATATATATATATATATAATATATATATATATATATATATATATATATATATATATATATATATATATATATACTTCTTTGTAAATTTGTATATATATATACTTGTTTCTGAATTTGTGTGTGCGTGTTCCATAGTATAGTGCACTGGATTTGAAATAAGAATAAAATGATCGGAAGAGAAAGAGAAAGAGAGAGAGAGAGAGAGAGAGAGAAAGAGAGAGAGAGAGAGAGGGAGGGGGTTGTGCAGTGTATTCACTGTACATAAATGGGATCCGCGAACAGAGTTCAAATTTCGGCCGAAGCAGTTCGTGTAAACAAACCATGTCGTCAGTAGCGATCATTGAAGGAGAAAATAGTTGGTGCATAGACATTTGCCAAGGCATTAGTAGACAAAATTGCTTTTTTGGTATTTGTCAAAAGTATGGTTGAAAGTGTTGAAACAATATTTACACTCACTGGGCCCACACATGCATTCCATGGCACATAAACGAGAAAGGTTTACTAAAAAAAAATCAAATAGAAGAATTCCTTGTCTATCGTCTTTAATCAAATCAGCATTGGTATCTATCTATCTATCTATCTATCTATCTAGCTATCTATCTACATGGATATCTATCCATATATCGATAACAATATATGCCTATCATTATATATATATTAGATATATATATATATATATATATATATATATATATATATATATATATATATATATAGCATTGATTGACAGCGTTAAGAAAAAAATTGAGAGGAACGTTAATTTACATCTCAAAAAAATATTTTTTGGTCGAGCTTTTCTTTTCCAAACTGTCAATTATTAATGCCATCTTGTCCAATTCTTTTACATCCACACAGCGGACACACACACTCAACGTAAGCACACATACACACACACACACACACGTACATAAATATGCACTGACATTCATCGTATCTAGATAATGGATAATTCATATTTTTCAAATGCATATGTACCCTGGTTGCTATGGGAATGAGATATTGTTTGACGCAGATATTCCAAGAGAGAAGGCCTGTCTTTACTTGGAAATCAACTTTCGATATCTTGGTTTTTATATGAGTCCGATTTCGGAGTGAAATCGTCCACATATGCATTACATTTGCCTTTCTTGTTTAAGCACCTTTTCCAAGTTGTTGATGACGGTTAACTGTCTAATAGCTAGAATTCGGTTTTTGAGCTGACTCTTCAACGGTGACAACTATTTCAATCTAGTTCAAACAAAAGCTGGCTATCGTTAAACTCGACTGCACGACCTGTTTGTGGCGTATTCTTAAAGCGGAACTCATCTTTTCCATACCTTTCAAACCATCTTCAGCATTTTTTTTTCATGTGAAATATCTATACCATCAATTTTTTGCCTTTTCTATACACATTGAAAATTACATAACATCTTTCCTTCATGGACTCGTCCAACTTTAGGCGGGACATTACTTATGTGATGACCTGGTATTTTTCTTCGTTTTTTATGACAATATGATGAACATTTTTCGGATAAATTGTCTATTCCATCAGAGAAAAATGACTCCAGTCTCATATCAATTAACTCTTCATATTTCCTGAAGATTCTGAAATTACCTAGCCGGAAAGAAGTGTTGCATAGATTGAAACGAGTAATATTCTGGAGAAAACAATTCCGGGAAATACACTGCACGTGGAAGAACTTCCTAACTTACCCCCTTGATAATTTTCTGCCTTGCATTTACGATAGAAAACGACGACAGTTTTCAAGCAATGAATTGAGTGGTCAAAGTTCTTGCTCATCTTTCTTGTTTCAAGGCCTCATTGAAATAAAACAATTGCTCAACTTAGCGTTGTGCAGCAGCAATACGCGATAAAGAATTCATTTTGGATCTTATGGAACACACTGAGGACCTCTCTCCACAACTCCACTTTAAGTTCCGTTTAAGTAGACGCGTTAAAATCTGTCATGCATTTAATTACGATTTTATCTTCTGTTTTGGATTCTCACTTTCATCGCAAGAGACTATATTGTCCAAAAATTTACTCTGTTGGGCAAGAAGTTGAGAACGAATGTTCAAATGCTGACCAACGTTCATTTCCGTATTATATCAAGTGGAATTTCTTTTCCTCAGCTTCTGAATTTTGATCAGGCTTATAAACGTCTATAATAGTTTACCGATTGCGCAAGTATTAAAGAACTGAATAAATTTCTGAGAATTCCCGAACATGTTGCAAATGATTGCAATGCTCAAGTTCTGCATCGTTTTGATAATAACGTTTTTGAATTATGTCTTACTTACTGCCAGTGACCAATCGCTTAACAACACAGCAAATGGACAGGGAGAGCCGAGTTCAAACTGAGACTGGAACTAATGCCCTTTGGAAAGGCATGAATCTGACTGTTCCCTCTCAATCATGGGTGAAATAGCGTATGGTGAAAGTAAGTGGAGCCATTTTGGGGTGCTAGTCGCTTCTAAGTCTATTTCGCGAGTCCCAAAAACCTTGAAGATCACCAAGTCGAAGAGAAACTTGTGATAATGTAAAGCCCGGTCAAATACGACTGTTGCCGTGTCCAGCGTTAGGGCACTTGCAATACATAATCTAATTTTATTCACAAATTTATATGCGTTTACTGAAAGTATATAAACTAATTTCCGTTTGTTAATAAATATACGTATAGATTTTCCTGGTCTGTTGCCCTCATCTTGGCTCGACATTTTGGTCGTTGTACCCTACGGCTTTCTCCATGTCATGTTTGTAAATGTGAATGTTTCGGGATGCTGAGGCAGGGACGGGGCACTATTGGTGCATTGGGATGGAATGTCCTTACTCCACGGTCTTATTTAGACAATAATCCATAAAAAAACTATACGTAATGACGATTCCTCATCTAAAAGATTCAAACAGAAAATTATAAGCATAATTCGTCTAGAATTCCAATTGATTGATTGAATTCCTCATTGTATAATTGAAATTATTTACAATTATTCAAGGAAAAAAAAGGCACCACTCAAGCTATGTGCAGAGTTATAGTACAAAGCTAGGCTCTAATGGTTTTCAGGGTCCACAATCTTGAATACCAAATATAAACTGCGTGAATTTCGAGTGGGAAGTTATTTACTTTGGAATTGTATGGAAATGGTTCTAAGATTTAATTGTTTTCTCTCGTTTCGGGTTCTTAACGTTCACTTGAGTTCTATTGTTTTTCAACATTTAGACGAGAAAAACATATTACAGAGTAGATTTTTCACACTGTGTAAATTTATAAGACTGTTAAAGAGGAGACACTTGAGATATTCATTAATTTCTATATCTATGTGTTATGCAGCTGCTCATGACAAAGGAAGTTGAAAATAAATGAAATAATGAGACAATCTGCGCATGTGCAAACAGGAGTACATAAATGCACATACTTATATACATAGCTGTTAGTAAGTATGCATATATATATATATATATATATATATATATATATATATGTATATGCTTGTGTGTGTATTAAACCTATTCAATCAGACAGTTTCAATACATGAAGAATGGAAGTCACTCGGATAAAATCAATAGAGAAATAATGAAAACTGGTGAAATAAGTTGGAGCAGAGTTACCGTGTATAGGTAAGAATATAGTGCATAAATACAAGCGGTGCTCCCAAATAATGCCTTACGAAATTATCAGGATCTATTTGTTTTCCTTCATAGTGTAGGGATTCTCGATGTAGCTTCTATATATATGAGGTACTACCCAAAATCTTATGGAATTTGATCATGATAAAAGTTATTCATCCAATCACTTAGTTTCGTCCGTCTTCTTCGTTAATGTTCCTTACATGGTGTGTGTGCATTCAAGCTCACAATTTACACTACTCACATATTAGGGCGGCAAATTTCTACGGTACATATTCATATATTTCGAATTCCATGTACTCCTTAGTGCTACCTCTGCACACATATATATAAATGTAATACAAATCAGGAATACACTGTAATATAATGCAAAGTGCTGGGTTTATTTCATTAAATGTTCGATACATTCAAAATCAAACGTCATATTGAGTTAGAGTAGAGCTTAAAATACAATGAAATAAAGGATTTGCTACGCAAACACGTTTACGTTTCTATCCTATTTGGGCTTATTCAGGCAAATACTTTGATTTATTTTAGATCCCTATTCGGGAAGTTTTGAGGGGTACATGTATATCCTTTTAAGGTGAAGAACTCCCTTTTATTATATTCATATATCTTTTCTTTTCCTTATTTAGTTGTTGGTCACTTCTTGTTACGTTTCTATCTGTTTTGTGTAGAGCAGCTACTTAACAGTCTGGTACTTGTAAATTATATATTAGCAGGAGATTCTGTAGGCACTTCCTTTATCAGTGGATTGTTAAAACATCAGCTGTTGGTGATTTGTTTCCTCTTTCAGGGCATTTTATTCTCACTTGAATCTGTTTCCCAGTGTTGGTGTTCACCTTTACATGACCTTAGTTGTTAGTTTAATTATTCTGGGTTTGGTATGTTTCTATGTATCAAAAAAAAATTATGAAAAGGTGATCAGGTTTTTTTAAAAATTGGCTGGAGGTATAAAATATCAATGATGTTATTGTTAATAGTGAAGCTGCTTTTACTGTCGTTAATAACGAAGGAGATAAGATAGCTATGGTGTAAATTTGTATTCACCTGCATGTGGGGTGTCAAATTATGCAAATACAAACAACATAATGCATTATTACCAGCTACTGACTCAAGGATTAAAACCTTACGGAAGATGAATAAAGAAAGTGAGAAAAGAATTGATAGTAAGAGACTGCAAAAATTACCAACAAGTGGATTAACTGGTATAATATCTATAACAGTTTCAAAACCTACAAAGCAAAGACATAACGGGGGATTTATTGTAAAAACTATAATTGAAAAAATAATCGAGAAGAATCAAATGCAATTAACGAAATCAAGAACTTGAGATATGAATTGAACAATCATGAACTAACAAAAGGAAGAAAGGGCAAAAGAAGTGTTAACATAATAAAGCAGGGCTTTCCACTTAGGAATATCAAACACATCTACAAATGATATTTTAAACAGGGTTCTGAAAAAAGAAGAATCATTCACTTGAAGAAGTCAGAAGGGCAGAAACAGAAGCATGCCTGTTCAGCAAATTTATCCTTTCGCTATCTATCTATCCATCTATCTTATATATATATATATATATATATATATATATATATATATATATATATGTGTGTGAGTGTGTGTGTGTGTGTGTGTGTGTGTGGTCCCGGAACGCGATAACTGCCATTTGGGAAACAATTGAATTGAAAACATAATTCTTGATTTGAACTTTTCATTTTGTTAAAAGATTATAGACTGCATACACATGAAAGAGTTGAGAAAAAAATCCAGAATTTAATTTATTGATTAAATAAAGACTTGTATTTTCTAAATGGCACTTATTGTGTTTTGGAAGTATATATATATATATATATATATATATATATATATATATAAATATACATATATATATATATATATATATATATATATATATATATATATATATATATATAGTGTGTGTGTGTGTGTGTGTGTGTGTACTCCTTCAAAAATGGAAAAAAGTAGTAGAAAATGACATTGTTTATTTCCTTGTGTAGAGATTTCAGGAAATTTTTGAAGTGTCAACCGAGACAAGGGAAACACTGTGTAATAGATAAACTCTTCTTATTCCTCGAAATTTAAGGTAACACTTTTTTTTACATATTCACATACATAAACACACGTGAGAGGGCACATACACACACATGCATTATATATATATATATATATATATATATATATATATATATATATATATATATATATATATATATGTAAAATAATGCGTTTTTTTGGCAACATGACTATCAAATATTTCCAATATCCACAAGACAAGTCCAAAATTGAATAGGTAGCTTATAATGCACTTACCACTTTACTGTCGCCATTTCTTGCGGGATGAAATTTCATCTCTACAAAATGACCTGGGTAAAATAAGGAAAACATAGATTAACCTAACATCACTTAGTGGCTGTCAGCTGAAACCACATTGTGCTTCAGAAGTTTTTAAAGCGACCTGTTGATTCCCTTGGGAACATTTCTCAAAGCATCTTAAGATGTTTCAAGATTTGTCAGCGCGACCAGTTCAAGTAAGCTGCAAAAACAATGAAATGTGATAATCCGAAATGATTTTGGATGTGAATCAGAGATTGAACGTTTGAAAAAAAAAACCCAAAACAATGTAAAAACTCTACATAAAACGAACTTTCTTATTTTCTGTAAATAATCGGGCGCAGGCGTTAGTTAGTCGGTGTCTATTATAGCTATAGCGAGTTTGATTCTCAATAAGTGTCCCATAGCAGTAGCTTTGTACCTTATAAAGGTGAAATTTCAACTGTTTAGTTTCTTGTTGAGTAGATTCTCAGTATGGAAAATGCGAAAGAAAAGTGGACAAGATTTCCTCTCTGGGAGAAAGTAACAACTGCTCGCTCGTTTCTAGATGTACTCTGTTGACCCCAGGCAGTGAATAGCTTTTATGGGAAAGGCTCCTTGATTAGGATGCAGATAACATACATCGCATACCTAAGTTAATTAAGCCATACGACAAACCCCACTTGAGGACAATCGAAAATATTTGCTGGTCAGCAAAAAGCTTATCATTTTCTGAAGTACCTGTCTTCATTGATAAATGTTTGAAACAGCAAAGATTGTTCTCTGGTGACAAACACGACGAAAAATTTTGTGGTCTGCGAAAACGTTCATCATTCAATAAAGATCTGCCATCGTTGATCACCTGGAAATCACTAAGTACACATCTGCATTTTCCAACTGGCATGAGACAATCTTCCAATCTATTTTTGTCTCTCTCGTCTGGTCTGGTGCCGCACCAAGCTGAGATTAGTGAATATCAATAAGCCTTACCGATTGATCCTCGAAAGGTAACTAAAATATGTCATTCCTATTCAGTCATATAACTACATTTTTCATCATCCGTAAGCCAAGCAACAAAAATAAAATGAGAGAAAAACTAGTAAAAATTATAATTGATGAGGATAACTGTTGTTCACCGTATCGTCTGGGATGATTGGCTCAATCACTGAGTTAAGTAGTGTAGGAGCACACTGTCTCAGGGGAGAAGTAGTTTAGTGTTATAGAAATAAAAAATCGGCCGAATGAAGAAGCTTGAAGATCAAGCCATTAATAAGGACTGGATAAAACAAAGAGCAGAGGATGAGTGAAGCAAACCATTGCCAACCGAAATGAAAATATATTTTGTAAACCATTGGAGGCCTTAGAAGTACAGCGATCGAAACATCACGATCCAAACGAATCAAAGATGAAGTTACCGTTTCGTAAAGATCATTGAGTAAATTTCCAACATTTCAATGCGGAAAATTTGAATCAAAATGGAAATATTCCTTGTGTAGCTTTTTACTTCTCATCATTATGGAGTGACAGCCTGTTCACAGTCATGGACGAGATGAATAGCCTCAGCTAGTCGTCAGTGTGGTGCTACGAACGAGATAACTGAGTGAGTTTTTTAGTCCTGTGTCACAGACGAGATAACCTGTGTTTCGATAGCGTGTTATACCTACGTGAGAAAATGTAGAGTATCTTGGAAAATGTGAAAGCGCGAAAGAATAGATGCGAACGTAATGAATATACGGCGGCCTTATCGGTAGATAAATATTTTAAGATATGTCATACACGTTTAAATCTTTTAAAACTTTTAAATTATATATATATATATATATATATATATATATATATATATATATATATATATATATATATATATATATATATATATATATATATCATTTATTAGATATTCCGCTGTACGTATTGATTGATTTGTTTTAGAATGAAACCGTTTTAAACAGTTACAATGTTATGCAGTAAGCTCAGCAGCAAACTGTTTAATATGGTGGCAATAAGATTTGATGAATTAAGGAAAGGATTAGTGAAAAATATAACACATTAACGTATGATTAAAAATATAGTAGAAAGTGGAGGTGGTAGACGGGTCCATGATTGTCGTAATTAGTTGGGGGCTTGGGACAGATCTGTATAGCATCGTAAGGAGGTTAGTAGAGCTGGAAATCGTTAGTAAGAACCGAGACCATGTAGACTATAACATTATTAAAATTAGCTCGGATACAGAGGAGAACGCTGGAGTATTGGAGAGAATCTTTGTTGTTTCATCTTCAGCGATAGCAACTACATACTACAGAGGTGAGAACTCAATAAGCACTAATGAAATACTCCAGGACTTTGATATCCACAACGTAATCCCATCCAAACAAGGAGATGTGGTTCGTTCATTATGAACAAGAAAAACTATATTTGTCAGATTGTGAATGTGACTGTTCGAGCAGACCACACGATGCTGCTGCTGCTGCTGATGATGATGATGATGTAAAAAATGTTATAAAGTATTAGAATCTCTCTTCGGGACTAAAGAAACCGTGGACCTCAGAGGTCAGGGTCGCATCAATACTAATTTTTTCGTTTGGAGTAAACTGAAGGATTCCAGGATCAACGTCATTCTTGTACCAGTATTTGCATAATTGGCACCCTAAAGAGAGTCCGAAAGAACTAAAGACACAAATTTAAAGACTTGGAGATCTATAATCAGCAAGAATACTGAAGACACTGCAAAAGTGCTGAGGAGACTTTCTGGCACTTGATCCCAATCAGCAGCCACCAGACAAGACTCGCATACAAAACAATAATAGTCATCTATATCATGATGATCTAATTTCTGTTTATTTGCGTGTTGGTCTATTTGTTACTGTAGCACAAGAAAGTAAACAAAAAACAAAACACACAAACAAAATAGTGAAATCTTTGTTAGCAAAATATCGTTGAAGGACTCTGACTTGGAGAATAAACTATTCTCAGTCCAATCGGATCATTAGCTTCCAAGTAATCTTTAACTAAAATTAAATTAATCAAAAAAATACCTGTCCAAGGGACATAATTCTACTTCAATCGACTGCTAGTCACAGAGCCGTTTCCATGAGTTTCCTTAACGAGAAAATATGAGGAATCTTTGCACAGTCTGCACCCTTCTCCGCCAGCCAGGGTGCTATACCAGTTGCAATACGATAATAATAACAACAACAACAACAACAACAACAACAACAACAACAATAATAATAATAATAATAATAATAATAATAATAATAATAATAATAATAATAATAATAATAATAATAATAATCTAAGGGGCCAGAACAGAGTTGGAGAGATATGTGCAAGCAGGCCGAGAAGACATTGTAAAGAACACCCAAAGCAGCGCGCTGAACAAAAAAAAAAAAAAAAAAAAAAAAAAAAAAAACAGCAGAAAACTATGGAGCAGCACAGCAAATAGGGAAAGAAAAATGAGAATAGAAGAAGCTATTTGGAGAATTTCAACGACAGATACAGAATGTTACTGACGAGAGATCATGGACAAGGATACGGAAAAGAAACCTGAAGAGAGAAATGGAATCACTCATCATGGCAGCCCAAGACAAATGGATCAGAACGATCTATATCAAAACAAAGAGAGGACTGGACCCTGTAATCATGTACAAGAAGAGGAGAACTTGCAAAATAATAGTCATGGCGGTGCCTGCAGATGACAGAGTAAATGCGAAAGAGAGTGAAAAGCTGGAAAAATACCAGGACCTGCCAAGAGAACTGAAGAAGGCGTGGAACATGAAGGTCAGGGTAGTACCAGAATTAATAGGTAAACTTGGAACCGTACCCAATACACCGTAGGCGAGACTGGAAGAACTAGGGATGAAAGGAAGGATTGAGGCTATGCAAACCACAGCACTGCTAGGGACTGTATGAATACTGAGGAAAATGCTAGAAATATGAGATCTACGACCCAGCTGTTAGTAGTGCCCTAACAGAGGAGGGAAAAAACAAAACAAAAAACACCCAAATGATAGTTGAGATACGATCTTCAGCACTGCTTTGATTGGTGAGGGAGAGATGCGATGTGGGCTGAAGACCTGAGGAGACTTGCTGCCACTCAGCCTTCAGAGATAACCACCGGGCCACCGATGTGAAAATGTAACCCACGGTACTGCTGTGGACTTGGAGTGGAGAGGGGAAGGCCGGAGACTTTAGGAAACTTGCCGTTATTCAGTCTCCAGCGGGCAACCACCGGGCAACTGATGTGATAATAATAATAATAATAATAATGATAATAATAATAATAATAATAATAATGATAATAATAATAATAATAATAATAATAATAATAATAATAATAAGCGCGTGGTGATGATTAGCGTTTGCAAATATCTATAATATAAGCCTCATAAATAGGAAGAGGCCTGACATTCAGCTGAGACTGACGAATGCGGACTCTAAGTGATAATCAAAAATAGCAAGAAAGAAACTATCATAACCATGAAAACTTTGCCCTTTCGTCTTTTTTATGCAACAACAACACAACAACAACAACAACAGCCTAATAATAATAATAATAATAATAATAATAATAATAATAATAATAATAATAATAATAATGATAGCAAAAAAAAGAAAAAAACAAGAAACCAAAAAAAAAAAAAACAAGCTCAACGACCATCCTTGGTTTTGGTGGGTATATTACTCAGCGATGGTCGAATTTTGATTTTTCTTCTGATGCTGGGTGCAGTCTTTCGTACTGAATTATTTCCCAGGCACTTCAAAGCAGACGCAATAATAAGACAAATAAAACCCGTTTATTTGCCTGCTTTTCTTTATTTTACTGCAAGACAGAAGTTCGGTTATTATTTTCAAGAAGAACAAACGATGGTGGACTTGGGTTGCTCGTGAACGGAACTTGTTTAGTTGAGCGGAATCTCAATTGAAGAATTCTCAGCAATTACGGCAGCCTCTCCCATGTTAACCATCCTCGGCCTATGCAAAACTCAAGCACACACACACACGTATATATATATATATATATATATATATATATATATATATATATGCAAAGTAATTTAGTTCCCACTTATTTCTGATATGCACATATGTATACTGTGCTATAAGTAATGACATGTAGAAGACTAAAGACTTTGCACACGTCAATTTTATGTATTGCATAATGAAATATCACAAAGCATCCCCCAAATTTAATTGAATCTCATATTGGGACGAAACATTTGAATTACCGTTTATATATATATATATATGTATATATATATATATATATATATATATATATATATATATATATATGTATGTATATATATATGTATATATATATATATATATATATATATATATATATTTATATATATATATATATATATATATATATATATATATATATATATGTATTTGCATGTGAATAATTTCTTTTTGTTTCTTACTGTCTGCGCAATTAGTAAGGTATTGCGTCTATCTCTATTGTCTATGGAATTTTCCGTCTACCAAAGTGTTCAAAGTTAACTACTGTAAACTCTCGTTGTAACAGCACAAATTCAAACGGCAGTATTTAATGAAACACGCATCCTAACGGCATTTTTGTTTTTATATTCTGGCAACACAATTGTCAGAGATTGCAGTAGAAGCATATGGGGTTTTAATTGCAAAAAAGAAACAACATAAAATGATGTTGTCTAAAGTGTGATTGGACATCAGACTGTGAACGGGTTATAAAAGGTAATTTTCGTTTGTAAATTTTTGTGTCTTGTTACAAATACACTTCGTTTAGAATCCACCCGTCGTAACAGCAAATTCGTTATAGCAGCACTTCTCGAGGGTGTCATCATAACGAGAGTTTACCGTGTGAAAGTATTGAAATGGGAAGAGAGAGGAAGAATTGTTGTGTGAAAATGAAGGTGAGAGAAGAAGGAAACTAAAAAAAACTGAGGAATCAGAAGTAAAAATGAAAATGAAAATATAAAAACGAAATGTTGAATTGAAAAAAAGTGACAGAGATGAAATGGAAGTAGGTTTTGTTGAGAAAAGATGAAAAAAAAATCAACATTGAAGATAAAAATCAAAAACAATAATATATATATGAGCTCTGTCCGGAAGGAATGCAGCCATTCGGTATTAATGAAAAATAATCTATTTGGGATGATGGTGCCTTAGTTCTTAAGATATATAACACATTTAACCTTTCAATGTATGTATAACTTATGATGTCTTTCAATTACATGCAATGAATGGACTTAGTTCAAGCACACCTTTCACTTTTCAAAATAGCCTGAAAAGTCCTCTTGCAAGATCGTCATCATCTGCTACATTGAGTTCTCCTTAATCTCACCCACGGTCTGAAACGTCTTTGGGGAAAGCTAGAAGTCACACGGAGCTAAATCTGGTCTGTATAAGGAGGCTGGCATATCTAGTTGGTGAAATATCTTCTCCAAACATGCACGAGACGTGATGAATGGAAAAAAGATGGTCACAGAGTACACACGCTCATTAAATAGCATCTCACCGAGTAACCACATGGGAGACTGTTTGTGGATGTACAGTTACTTCCCCAAGGATTTGGTGGCCAAGTTACGTCAGGACCTCACAATCGGTTCGGGTGATATAGAAAATGGCTGGATACTTTCCGGACAGACTTTGCTAGTCTACCAAATTATCTAATAGCCCAAATGATGCGCTCATATTAGTAGACAAATTATCATTCTTATTTCCTCCGGTTCTATTCAATATACTTAATATACTGTGCTTTATATTTCATTTCTGAAATTTAATTAATTTCTAGTGACACTTACACAATAGTATCATAGACGCGATAAGTATCGATGAAGGATATTAACAGCTACAAAGGTTCTCATCAATGTGTCAGCTGAATGCGTAATAACTCCACTCAGGAATGATTGCACAAAAATGCGTTTGTACTTTAATTAGGCTGATATCCTTATCTTTGTTTTTTTTTCCAATCTCGACGAATCGATTCGTGTGGAGTAGCTTGCAAGTGACTGAGACAAGGATCGATCCCTGTTTAATCAGAAAATAATGAAAATATCATTGCAATAAACAAAAAAACTTTTAGATAAAAAAAAGTGTTCGAACCTGGAAAGATACGGCGATATCAGTAATAAGATGATTATATTTATAATACCTTATACAGTGCTTATCTTATTGCTTGATCATTGACAATACCTTCATTCCTCGATAGTAATGCATATCTTTGATTATATCAATAAAATTATTTTTCTTTAGAAAAATCATTAGCATTGCATTTTAATTATACGTACAGTGGTTCTTTTCTGTCAGCTGTGCTTGCCGTAATGTTTAAACATAAGCAATACATTCATTGATCATTTACAATGCATTTTTGACTAAAATATCAACCATAATATACATACTTATATGCACACACACACACACACACACACACACACACATATATATATATATATATATATACACACACATATATGTATATATATATATGCATATATATATACATATACATACATATATATATATATATTTATATATATATATTCATTTCTTATTTGGGATACATCTCCACAGTAAAATGATTAGCGATACATTGTTATACTAGAATCATTAACTTTGAACTTATATCATTAATAAAAATAGCCCTATTATGTCAGTAATGTTTTCCTAATCCCTGAATCCTGACATGCAAAAATCGCAGTTGATTTTGCTAATATCTCTGTATTCAATCACGTAGCATATTCAGCACATTACTGTCCTGGTGATATGAAAGAAATTTTCAATTTTTTTCATTTTTTATTATACCTTTCACCTTCACTTTATAATTTTCTAGGTTTAAAGAAACTAAAGCTAAATTCCTGGAAGAAGAATGTTTAATTCGAAAATTCAATATCTATTTACGTTTTAGACTATGATCCCGACAACAAGAGGAGACGGATATTATTTTCCAGGCTCACAAGATTCAACGGTTTTTAACAGATGTAACCCAAATGTTATTGATTTGGAGTCTGTAGACGTCTTTGGACGATCAAAGAAAACGAAAGTCATCTTTGAAGCACCAGGAAAACAATATTTTCAACGGATTTAATCGAAATCGGTGGATTTTAAAAGTCAATATAACAGATCCATCAATTTCAATCGTCTCGGGTTTTCTTGGAATTAGGAAGAGTTGTTTGATGCGTATAGTATCACATGTTTCTTGGAGTGCAACAAAATGCACGTATCAAGAAAAGGCATCTTTGTTCTGAGTAAGTTAGGTCATCATCTCGACCTCAAGGGATAACGAAAGCGACAACGACGACTTTTTAATACGCAAGTGTGCGTTCTCATAAAATATACAATGAGCCTACCTCGTGGCTCAGGTTATTGCGTATATTTCAGTGAATTTCCAATCAGATAGGTCCTCTCCAACGGGAAGATTTGGGTGAAACAATCTTCCTCCCTCGAATCTCTCACGTTTGGTCTTGTGTCGTAATAATCTAAACTTGTTTATGTGAAAATACGCTCTCGCTACTGAAAATGTCGGCCTATCGCGATGAAAAGCAATCAAAATTGAGATATAAGTAAATACTAAATAAATTGATAATTATTTCTACTCTCTCAACCTTTTGTTAGGCGTGATTAAAACCCAATATTTAAAGAAGCTGGCGATTTTCCTTAAGAGAGTAAATAGATTTTTTTTTGTTGTTGATGGTGATTGAGGTAGCGGGGTAAGGAGCAGCTGTTAGGAATAGCGACCGAAAACTTTGCTAAGATGTCTGTCCTTTTCACAAACCTCTGATTCCTTGCCAAGAACTTAATGTTGGATAAACAAAGAAAACTAACGACAAATTATTCTGACGTATTGATCCTCTTTTAGATCTAAGAGATTATTTTCCCCGGCTTGGAAACCGGACACTCCCACCATCTGTGTTAAAGTTGGCAATAATTCTTCCCCATTTTCTTGCAAACACTGGCACACGGCCGTCTGGTGTTGTCCCCATTTGCTCATATATAATTTGTATCAGATAATTATTCGTTTCTTTTGAAGTTAAATGAAAAGAGAATGATCATTTCGAAACATTTCACTTCTTAATCTCTTCTACTATTGAAGTGCTTATTGAGCTTTTGATATTTATTGACCTTTTAATATCAGTAAATTAACGTAACTAATGTATGAGGTTCTGGGGTGAACTATCGATATTATTCAATGAATCTTACGGACTAGTGTTCTCACCTCCGTTATTGCGCTCACTATGCTTATATCACTGGGATTCTGATTATTATCAAACGAATGAGGCAACAGGTAATCTTAATTGTTTTATTCTGTAAAATATCAATCTCACTTTCACTCTGATCCAAGCGGGAAAAGATTTTTCTGGCGTTGAATATTTTTGACACGCTGGCTGTGCTTGATTTATAAGGAGGCAAAAAGGGCGATTGCCCCCTGGACCCCTCTGTACAAAAATATAACAAATTTAAAAAAAAGTTTCCTTAATAAGAAATAAATTAATCATTGTTGCTTGGAATTAATTTAATTATAACGCTCTCAATTGTCTTGAATAAATTAATAAAATCGCTGCTTGCAGTTGGGGTCTATAGTAATTGGAGTATGGGCTACGAAAATGGATGTGTCTTGCCTGACGGAGTGCGTGGAGTTATTTGTATATATTAACAAGTATTTACTTGAGATGTAAAACTCATTTAACCTTTCTTTGTATGCATAACGTGTCCGTTCGAGTTAGGTGCAATAAACGGACTTAGATTTGGAAATTTTGTCGTGTCTTTTAATTTTCGTACGAGGAGCCCTCTGAACTTGAAGTGCTCCGAACCCCCAACGGCTAAATCCGGCCCTCCTTAGTTTACGGGTTTGTGCCTTGGTTAGGTTCCATGTTTCAGCTCCATAAGTGATAATCGGGAGGATGCATTGGTTGTACATTCTTCTTTTTAGGATATTGGGATAGTCTTGTTTTTGAAGGTTAGGCTTGCTCTGCCGAAGGCTTGCCATCCTAGGGTGATTCTCCCCTTGGTTTTTACTTCTTTTGAGGGTTTCATAGAGATTTGTTGTCCTAGGTAGATGTAGTGGTCTACTTTCCCCAGTTTCAGGTGGTTATCAAAGTTGATTTATTTTCCATAAATATATATCTAAGTAACTAGATATAGTTTTTGTCTTTAATTTTGCAACGAATTTGAAACACATATCAAACTTCAAAAAATCATATCTGAATATTTAATAGTCATATATGCAAATATCTTCCGTTTGTAAGCGCTCACGTATATCATTGGTTAATCTACTCTCCTATTATAACGTAACAGTGACGTCATCGAAACTCTAACGACTTCACGTCTGATCATCAATTAAAACAGCTTGGGTTGAAAGTAGAATACTTGAATTATCAAAAGATAAATAATCTAATAAAATAGCTTCAGGCTTCCTGCTACTGATGCATACATAAATAATCCCGTCATTTTTTTACGGGTATATGCTAGTACGACAATAACAAAACAACAACAAGAAAAACGAAAAAACAAAAAAAAACATGCAAATGAAACGAAAAATAAAAACGAAAACAAAAACACACACACGGCGTTATGCGAGATAAGCATCTGGCACATATGTGAAGAATATTATAGAATGTAGCAGTGATGGATTATTCCTATACTTATTTCAGTAGACTAGTGCGCTGAATGTAATAAATCACTGCAAAACATAAGGGCAATAAAACAACGTGGACTAATATTTTCCGACAAGTTGAACTCTTATAATACTATTGATTTATAAAAAAAGAAGAAAACCTAGACGCTGTTATAATGCGGAACAGGCCTCTGGCACATTTATAAACCATTTTACTGTATCTTAGAGTAATACTAAAGGTTCATATTTACTTTACTAAACTTCCACTCGAAGCATACCCTCTAAACCTTTCAACCTCAGACTATCACTCAACTCCATGAAACACACCTCTGGTGTTGCAGATTAGCGCTTTTCTTGTTTTCGCCACGCATACATTCAACTATCAGCTACTTTCAGCCGAATGTAAGCACTATTTTTTTTTTTTTGATTTTAGCCATTTTAATGCTATTTTCCAGTCATATATGGCTGATAGAAAGGCCACAAAAAAGCTAACATTTTTACAAGGCGTTTTTAAGGTCGATTCCGCTAAAACAAATTGAGTTGGCACAACTCAACTCCTTGTTTCGTCAGCGGTTCCGAAAAATCGGAAGATATCTAAAACTTCCCCAAAGAATTTAGCGATTCAAAACCAGAATGCTCTTTCATGATGAGGTGTACGATACACCAGAGAGGTTTCACTTATTCTTTGATAACCAAGGAAATACTGTCGGCTGCATGATGATACCATGAATGTATATGAATAGTATATTTCAACAAAAAAATGCTGGAAACTTTTGCGTCAGCTAATAGTTGTACAGCATGAAGAAAAGAATGCAGCAAACCAATCTCTCTCTCTCTCTCTCTCTCTATATATATATATATATATATATATATATATATATATATATATATAGTACATGTGGTATAAATCAGGCTAGCAGTTTAACATAATATAATAATATATTGATAATATAAAGCCACGTCTGATGTGTAATGGATTTATTTCATAGAGTGCTCGATACAAACAACTTTTTATTGCTGAATTTAGGTTGTTTAGTGTAGAGCCGGAAATAAATAGTAGAATGTGGATTCGCTACAGAAACTAGCTCATGTTTCTGGATGAGCCCCGGAGAGGGCAGAAACATGAGCTAATTTGTGTAGCGAATCAACATTCTACTTACTATCTATCCATCTATCTATCTATCTATCTATCTATCTATATGTATATATATATGTATATATCAGAAATCTCTTGTACAGCAATACAAAAATATGCACCCGCATTAGAAAAGTTCTCGGTACCCGTTTTTGGAGTTGAATCCTCACTGGGTGCACCTGGAATCAAGTGTTGTTGGCTATGTTTCCTCAGTTCAATAAAGAGTAACAGATCATGAAGCAGTATAATCGAGTGTGTGCTTCTAAAATTGACACACATTATTAAAGCAAAATAACTTAGACTACAGAACTATGAATAATTATGAATTCAAGCGAAATCTGTTATTCCTGATGTTATTTAATTAAATTCTCATTTTGCAATTCATAAAAACTATTTATTTTCCCAGTTTGCGAAATCATTGTCTTTAAGATTTTAATTAAAATGTTTTAGCTTCAGAGAATTAGGAGAGAGACCACAACAGCTAGAATTCAATCACTAGCATTATGCTAGTTATATTTCAATTATAACTTAAAAAGAAAACTAATTTTCCTGTTTTCTTTAGGACTTTTTTCCCTGAAAGAAACAGGGATATCGGAATAGTGTAATGGTGTCTTCATCCCAAAATTCATTTGAGATTTCTTTTCAAGGTCTGTAAACATTAAGATGACAATGCTTTAGCTTCTTATAAATTTGAAACCCTAGTTAGGAACTAACCCGTCAGTCACAAAACACCTAGTACAAATTCTCCCAAAAGTCACGGAGAGGTTGGTTGAATACAGGACTAACCTAGAATATCTTGGCAAACGAAAACCATTACATATGGTACATGCATTCAAATTATCTTTCCGGGACGAGCATCTTTTATCTGGTCATTCAGAGGTATACATCTCTCCTTTTCATTACTTCTTTTATATCCTAAAACACGCTGGAAAATATTCTCCTGTCAGTACTACTTTTGAAGATAATCGAGGGGCCCATAAGTCACCAGTTAGAGATGGGTAATTTGTTAAAAACCTTATACTCCTTGAAACAACAAATGGTCATGAGACTCGGAAAAAAAACCCACTGAAATGCTTCGATATTTGCTGTCTCTCGGTATTTTAAATTTTATAAAATTTCACTTCTGTGTGGAATCTCGCCATAAAGCAATAGGTAGCAAGCTAATCCCATTGACCATTATTACTGTAGTGAGTTCGATTCCTACCAGGTGTCTAAATTAATTGGAGTTTATTAATAACGTAAATGAACCTCGAGTCACGGAACAGAGATTAGTCTTGAAGACCGTTGCTACTGTAATGACTGTGGTCCTTATTGTTTGCCAAGCGCTTGTGGCTTTGTGAAATAGTAATCTGGTGGCTCGGATTCAGAAATGAAGATTTGGATGACTTTTCTAACCCTGTTGTCAGCAAGGCTCACGCAGATCAGGCGGGCTTTTTGGCTGTAGCTGCTGGAGGATTTCTGGTCAACTCGAGGGAGTTCCAGATTCACACAGCCGTCTCTCCCATCCTATTCTTGCTCTGTGGTTTGCTTCGAAAATGGAAAACGCGTGATAGACTTTGTTACCATCTTCTCTCTAGGGAGTTCTCACATTATCAATAACGCATTATTGCACTGAAAAGTGGGTTCACCATGATGTCTGCGGCAAGGATCAAAGAAGCGAGGTATTTGTTGGAACCTATTATTCCTAGAATCCGAGCACAATTTGTTGAATTTGATTTTCACCAAATGCCCCACATGTGTGGCCTTGTTCCACCCTTAGTTAATTTTTTTTTCAGTATTTAACTTCTTTTGTGGAAGTTATGAAGCATAAATTGTTACCCATGGGAATGTAGACATCATGATATAGCCATATTTTTGGAATGAAAAAATATTCAGAACGGCATAGGATTTTCAGAAACCAATAAAAAATCTATTCAGTGAAGAGGTCAAGATATCAATTGACAGTGACGCTTGCGTTTAATAGCCGTCAGAACTCGGGGAACTTTCAACTTGCTCCCGATGGCAACCGATGATCCATTTATATGAGCAGTCATACCAAAGACGCTTTCGAGATCATCGAACATCGATTGGTTACCAGACCCTATAATAAAAAAGGTCAAACAACCAATACAACAAGTATCTCTGAGGAAGAATATCGCTTTCTTTGTGAAGCAGTTTTAGAAAAAGATGAAGGAAATGTAGGTCCTCAGCCAGTCAGTGGTGGTTGACATTTGGGGGATGGGCAGACTTGTTCGGATAGAGGCCAAATTCAACCCTGGCAGGCGTTGATTGCTAAACTTGGAACTTGTGGTCAGTCGTGACACATCACTAAACAGCCAGACAGACCACCAATTAGTCAGGATTTATCGATCAATCGATTTTTCTTTTTGCTTTATTCAGCCTGAAGAGTTACGCCGACGAACTCTCCCAAAATCTTTCTTGATTTTTTTTTTATATTCATTTCTGCTGACAGCGATAAGTTCAAAGATCCAGAAGATACGCGGAGATCTAAACAGATGGATATGAAAGCTTTCATTTGAATTCTCAAGAATCAGCAAAACGCTGAAATATTGGTTGCACGCTAGTTAATTAAAAATGAAACTTCAGCTTCCTCTCCGTTTTTTTCCCAAAATGTTAAACTAAACAAATATTGCAGGTCTTGACTAAAAAACCAGCAAATAATTGGAAGGTTCTGAATTTCCTCTGTTGTAAGTAATGCTTTAACCAGGTCAATCTTAAACAGGCAAATATCTATCGATATACAACGACACGTAAGAAGTAAATATACACCAACGATTTTGCTTCAACCTGGTTCGTATATTCACTGTACAGAATGATATTTTGACTCTCCTTTCGCCGTTTTGATAGCAAACACCCATGTTCATAGGATTCATAAGTTCTGGACTTGCAGTTCAAAGTATTCCAGACCATGCTTGGTCCAAGAAATTCAGTAACTCTGAGCCTAAATCATATCTAATATTGCCCACATGTATTCAATTGGATTCATGTCAGGAAAATGATTAAAAGGGACTTCTTCTTGGCAGCTCCATAATAACTAAGTTTATGAAGATAATATTGTACTGTTGAAATTTCTCTTCCACTTCTGGACCTTTAAATTGAGGGTGTTTATTAATTTCTTGCGCATCTCTGTCATATATCCAACTTTCCACATTGTTCCTTCCCTGTCCATATCTGCTCTATTTGTTTCTCAACGCCGACTGTTATATCGTTAATAGATTTATAATCATAAAGGCTTTATATTGCTTTGAAACTCTAGCTGTGTTCAGCTTAATTGTTAGGAGTGACGCAAGTTCGATTTCTACAGCAGCCCATTTTCTTTGATTGTTCATTCTATCTATGCTGTCTTGGCTGAATGATGAATTTTATCATATATTAACGGAAGGTTCATTTCAAATAAAGTTTCATAACGCATTTATAATCATTTCTGTCTGACTACATATCCATCTCTCTATAATAATAATGATAATAATAATAATAATAATAATAATAATAATAATAATAATAATAATAATAATACATTCATACATACACACACCCATATATATATATATATATATATATATATATATATATATGTATATATATATATATATATATATATATATGTACATATCGCACAACTCGTTCTCGAGATAATCAAAATTGCCAGATACTTTCCGCTAGGCGTAGTAATTTCCCCACCCATTCTACGTCCATCATCCTGTTCAAATGATAATGCCGGCTATACATGGCGCTATGACAAGCAGCCAATGTTACTAAATTTATAATGGTTCCTTGCTTGATTACACGTAGCGGGATAGATGGTATAATGAAATGGATTTCGAAGTGATTAAAACCTGCTCAGTTATACTGAAAATCATAATTCGAAGCGCTGGTTCTCATTCGGATTCGAACGCCGGCACAAGTGAGAAATACGCGACTACTTGCCGGCCCACGATAGTTCACAGGTATATGACACGTGAAATTCCAACATTATCAGCAGAATCTGAAGAGAAAAAGATTAGCTGGATAAATGGAATTCACGAAGTCCATTTATTCCTAGCTCTCTTCTTGCGTTTGCTGCAATTCCTCTCCGTTAGATTAAAATCGAGAAGTTAATAAATTATGTTTAACTGTAAGACTTCCAATCCTCTCTTTCCTGTTGCATGTATTCGTTACCAGAGTACAACATATCTCTAAAGTTTAGACAGCGTTTAGAAATATGATATTATTTCAAATCTTGGATTATGAAAAATCTAAATGGGAGGTCAGTCAGTAAAGTATCCTGTCATTTTGAATACCTCGAGAACTTGTTGCGTGATCTGGATGTAAATTGGCAACCAATCCGAGGGGATTTTACAGCGCATGTATGGATAGAAACGTTCTTAGTTGGCAGTGATCCACCATTTAGTGAGTTTGTGTACTGTGATCCTTGCATTAAAAATGACCAAGCGAGTCATTCATCACATCTCGTGCTTGTTTTTTTTTTGGGGGGGGGGGCAAAATATCACACCAGTCAAGTCTGTAACCCACCCCGTACACAGACATATAGACACAGACACAGACACACACACACACACACACTAAAACCCATGTGTGACTCCCTGTGATTTTGCTGATGGAAGAGATGAGATTTCAGACCGTAAACGAGATTAGGCAGCTGAGGACGGTACTGGAAAATAAAGGCCACAAGCGAGAGGACTGGACCTGGTGGTCGTGGATAAGGGAAAGAAAACCTGCCAAATAATACAATTCACTGTACCTGTGGACCACAGAAGGAATATGAATCAGATTGAAAAGCTAGAAAAATACCTTGACTCGGCTAGGGAACAGAAGAAGTTGTAGAAAGACAGGATAGTGCCTATGATAAGAGATGCGCACGGAACCATGCCGCAGATAAGCGGTAGGATTGAGACTAAGTAGGTCCAAGCACTACTGGGGTCTGTACGAATACTGAGAAAGTATGAGATGTACGATCCCCAGTCGCTAGCAATGGCGTAAAAAGCCAGGATGAAAAGGGTGTAGTCGAAATAGTACAAACCACAGCACTACTGCGATATTTCAGGACAATGAGAAGGGCTAGTGACCTGAGGAAACTTATTGTCCAACCCTCTGGCAACGGGCACCTGGCAACTTGAGTGAAATGCCAATACTGGACCCTATCTAGCTGGAGGGAGTATGATCGATTCTCATCGTAGGCTAGCTCTTCATTTCCCGTTTAAACTATTTAATTCTTATTACAGGATTACAGTCCGATTCAAAGTTGTGATGAAAAGCAACTGAAAAATTAGGATGAAGGTAAAAAATAGTCAAAATCAATTATAGTTTCGGCTTGTTCTTACCTTCATCCTAATTTTTGGTTGCTATCACAACTTTGACTCAGGCCGTCGTTCTATTGTAACAAATAGACTGCGCGACCAGGAATAAAAACTAAGTGTATTTTCTGTTTACTCGTGGCCGAGTCGATAAAAAGTAATTCGTATTGCAGTAAATGAGTAACTTAATCATATGATAATTTAAAATAGATTCTATGCCATTTCTAATATGATTTTCTTTCTATGAACGCCCCCCTAGTTTGAAAAACTTAATCAATTAGAATACAGAAATCTCATTTTTGAGCTTTGCCGGAAAGAAAAAAAAAATCCCTAATTGTGGTCTGGAGAAACGTAAAACAAATGTTCATAAATTATTAAGTAAAATGCGACTATTAAAAGTCAAGGCTATCGGAAAGACATCAATACACCGTGGTCCATAGTTGATGATGTTATTTGATAAGTTCGCAAATAAAACAAATATTAGTTTTGTTTTTGTTTCAATTTCAGGCGTTTTCAATCAATTAGACCCACTAGAACAATCCAGAAATTTTTTTTTGGGGGGGGGGGGTTACGAGGGAGTGTCTATTTACAATGCAATTATGATGCTGTAGTTGGCAAAATCATTTTTACTAAAAAATTTCCTGATGGTTTTTGGGTTAAGTGGATTAAATCAATAAAATCGAAATAATAATAATAATAATAATAATAATAATAATAATAATAATAATAATAATAATAATGATAATAATAATGATAATGATAATAATAATAAAAATTGACTGCAACATTAAATGTTAGCAGTGGCCTTAGAGAGGAAGGAAAATGAAAACAGAAATGTGAACCACAGCACTGGCATGATAGGCGAGGGAGAGAAGAGATGTTGGCTGAAGATCTGAGAAGACTTATTGTCACTTAACCTTCAGCAATGGCCACCAGGCAACTGGTGTGAAACTGTAAACCACAGTATTACTGTGATCTATTAAAATAAGAAGAGGAAGGCTGGAGATTTGAGGATACTTGCTGTCACTCCACCTCCAGCAGCAACTGGTAAGAAATTGCAAATAATAATAATAATAAAGATGATGATGATGATGATGATGATGATGATGATGTAACCAATGAGGATGTGTGTGTGTGTGTGTATGTGTGTGTGTGTGTTCATGGTGAGAACAAATGAAATACGATAAATAGAAAAAAAAACGTCTAATTTGAAAACGGGAACCGGTGGGAAAAGTTATACCGGTATTTGATTTAAATATGTATATTCCAATATCAAAATTATTTGTATAAACAATATAAACTCAGTGCCGTAAGAATCTCCAATAGAAATTTTTAACCTAAAAAAAAAAAGAACACAAATAATTTTTTGATGAAGACGTGCAATGTTTTGATTAAGAACGGCTATCAGTAATATAATTTGACAAAAATATTTTTGTCCGTGTGCTCGTAAGTATAAGTTGTTCGTTATTCGGATGTTCGTAACTAGAGTACTCCTGTACTACTGCTACTCTTATAATGATAATAATGCTTTATCAAAGAAATCCAGATTACTTGAGACGTTTTGATTAGATATAAAAAATGAAACCAATATGGCTCCCATTACTACCAAAAAAGAAAAAAAGGTATGAAATTCCGACACCGATTCGTTCTTTGGGGGGGGGGATTGTGCATACTGTATTTACGTTATACGCAATGCTGTACTTATTCTTCCACCAAATTTGTTAGAATGTTGACCATACTTGATAATGTGTTAGATATCAAGTTGAAGGCACAAGCTTCAATTTGTAAGGCGAGTATATATTTTCAGACCTGGTGTATTATCTCTTTGAAAAGCCAAAACCAACGTTCTCCGAAGGGGCATTTCTTATCATTTGGCTCTGGTGACAGGAAATTAAGTTAAAAAAGTCAAGATAAAACGAAGCTATGTCTTTGAACTTACATTTTATGTGGAACCAACAGTTCTATCTCACTTCCCACTTCTTATCAATTGGCATGGCCAGAACAAAATATAGGCGTGGATGTCAAGCAGTCTATTCAGTTTAAGAAACGTGTAATTAAGTCGATCACCGAGGCTGATTATTGTTTCATAGGAGAAATATGGGTTCTTGTCTGAATTTTGTTGGACAGGTATATTTTAATCATTGTCAGTGGTTGGTTCGGAATAATTTCCCCGTCTTTATTGTTTGTTCTTTTCACATTGTTTCGGTCGTGTAAACACCGGCCATCTTAAACACTCCCAAAAATACTGGCGCAAAAACCGAACTCGACGTACATGAGATTGGGTGCACATATTCCCCGACAATAAGATTCGACAACATTTCAAAACATAAGAGACACGGATGAATCAATCTTTCATTGATACAAGACTGATCATAGATAGAAAAGTAAGGATGTTTTTTTTAATATTTATCTTGTCAATTTATAATTCATTCTGCTGGACCAAATATATCACTTTTTTTAGATACATAACTGTTGCGTTGAAAATGACGAACAGACCAAGAAGTGGAATAGGAGTTTAGATTGAAAGCAGTTATTTGGCTTCTGCATTACCGGCGGTTGTTTAGCTCAATGGTAAGAGCATCGCTTCGTTGAAACAGCTACGCTATCTGTGGCAGGTTCAATGATATATTAACCGTGTAATGACGGGAAATCATTTCAAATAAGCTTCTCTATGATATAACGCAACTTATAACACACACACACACACACACACACATATATATATATATATATATATATATATATATATATATATATACATATGTGTGTGCGTGTGCGTGCGTGTGTGTGTATTTTTACCTATAACGGGCCTTATCGATTTATTACCGTATTCACTCCGTTGAGATTTTCAAAATCTCAATGGAATGGAACAGGCTAGTTTTAATATCAATACAATAAGAATATTGAGCACTCTAAAATGAAGTTACAAATACATAATAACTAATGTATATTCATTTATTACTGTTATATATTTACACACGTACTCAAGCACTTATATATGTGCGTATATATATATATATATATATATATATATATATATATATATATATATATATATGTTTGACTATACTGCTTGCCATTATGAATATGAATGACAGTCGATTAAAACAAAATTTCGAAATCAGCCATTATTGCCTTCATGTGCTATGATGAAAGATACAAAACGACATACATGTGAAATTCTTTAGTGGAAGTATCCATCAGATGTTAACTGTTGATAATGCGCAGGAGTGTGGCTAAAAGTGCTCAATTCAAAATGTTTGGTCAATATTTTATATTCATTGGATTTAGACATGCATTTCATTGTACTTAAGTGAAGAAAGACAAACGAAATAAAATAAAATAAAAACCTTCCTTGTCAATTGTCCATGAGAAAACATACGCAGGCAGAGAGAGAGAGAGAGAGAGAGAGAGAGAGAGAGAGAGAGAGAGAGGGGATAAAAAAGATATTTGTTCGATTGTAATATCTGTTACTTCAAGTAGAAATAATTGATTTGGTTGTTTTACGCATCAGATTTTGGCATACGCTTGATTCCACGAAAAACATTCATCTTACTGCGAAATATAAGTAATGAATATCTGGAACTAGGATTCAGAGAAAAAATTCACCGTCAGTTAATTTGACTTCCATGTAATCACAAATAGTGATAAGTTCCAAATAATTAAAACTTTCTTGTCTTTAATCACTTCAGTATACAACAAAAACTAAAGTTTAGTATAGGCAATGGTTTTTATTTGGTTTTATTAGGGAAAAAGTTCCTATACCCGTCTTCGTCTTCGACCAAGAATCCATTAGGTAACGGAATTATTTACGACTGCCTCTTCGTTGGATAACGCGTCACATTAACAATTTTTTCTCTTGTGCTTTTTTTTGGTTTCCAGGACTTTTATCATACGAATGTTGTATTTGATTTTTTTTTTTCGTATCATCCATTTCTTTGTTTGTCTTTTTTAAAAATTTGTTTCGATGTACTTTTTTGAAAGTGTTCAGTCGTATTATCTCAAATTTAGGTCTTAGTATTTCTTTTTCATTCATTGCGTTTCACTAGTTCAAGACTTACAAGAAGAAGGTCGTTTTTTTTTCTCTCCTGCTTTACCCTTTCTAATCAAAAATCCTTCAATCATTTTGCACTTCGACGTTTTCTGAACTGACATCCAAAATTTTCAAAGTGTCAGAGAAGACGGCTCTAAGAAGATGTCTTTTTTCTTTTTTTTTATACGAAATGTACAGAAAATTAATTACGTTTTCTATGGCTTTACTTAACCTTTACGAGATCGTCGTATAAAACCTTTAAGAGATAGTCACATAAAACCTTTTAAGAGATAGTTGCATAAAACCTATCTTAGTTACCTACTAATATTCAATTAATGCAGAAATCTATTTAGAGTAAAAGTTGGAGAAACTTGTGGAAACTAAAGTTTACTACCTTCAGACACTCTTAGATACATCAAGATATCTGTAAGAGTTGATGTGACTGTTCCAAAAAATTCAGGTATCCCCATCTTCTCGAAAGTACGCCTTGATCCACCATGCTTTACGAAAGAACTTGTGTATAAATTGTCTGTGTCATTCGGAATTGTGCAGAATGAAGGAAAATTTGTCACTAATTCATTCTGACATTTTGAGCTTTCCAAAACACAAAAAAATCTTTCTATGCCTGCCTACCTCAATATTCAAGGCCGAGGCTGGTTGCCTGCTATTGTTGATATGGGAGGCTTAAAATACGACAATATGCTTGACTGCTTAGCCTTAAGCATTTTTATCATACGGATCTTTGTTGGCAAAAAAACAAATCCAGAAAAACTGCCATAAACTAAAGTGCCCTTCCAAAATTAAATTCATACTTTTCTGCTATCGTTGCAAGATTGTCAATCGTAGCAGAAATCTCATACAAAGTTATTTTTGGAACCCAGGAAAGCTCAAATTTGAAATACGAGTTATGTCGACGATCAGGATTTTTGCATATATATATATATATATATATATATATATATATATATATACATATATATATGTATATATATATATGTATACATATATATATGTAAACATATATATATATATATATATATATATATATATATATATATATATATATATATATATGCAAAAATCCTGATCGTCAACATTATTCATTACCGTGTTCACTCCGTCGAGATTTTCAAAATCTCAATGGAATGGAATAGGCTAGTTTTAATATCGATACAATAAAAGTATTGAGCACTCTAAAATGAAGTTACAAATACATATGAATTAATGTATATTCATTTATTACTACTATATATTTACACACATACTCAAGCTCTTATATATGTGCGTATATATATATATATATATATATATATATATATATATATATATATATATATATATATATGTTTGACCATACTGCTTCCCATTATGAATATAAATGACTGTCGATTAAAACAAAATTTCGAAATCAGCCAATATATATATATATATATATATATATATATATATATATATATATATATATATATATATATATGTGTGTGTGTGTGTGTGTGTGTTTGTGTGTGTGTGTGTGTGTGTGTGTGTATGGAATTGTGGTCCTTAAACACCTGAGGGTTTGCTAGGGTTGGTGGCCCACAATTAAAGATTTAATTCAATACAATGAATCAAATATTGATCAACTGAGCCTGACAAGATTTCATAAGAAAGCTCCACTTTTAAATAGCGAGGGAACATATATATATATATATATATATATATATATATATATATATATATATATATATATATATATATATATATACATATATATATATATATATATATATGTATGTATGTATGTATGTATGTATGTATGTATACATATATATATATGTGTGTGTGTGTGTGTGTGTGTGTGTTTAGATTTAAAATCTGATGAACAGAACGGGTAATTTGAAAACGATCATCAGGTCTTCAACCGTGGATAGTCCTAAAAATCTTTATAAATCTTAATTTTACCTACTGTATAGCTACCATTAAATCTCTTGCAACGCCTCTAGTTTCAGGTGTCTTTAAATTTCAAATTAAAGAAGAAAGGGCAACTCAAATTATCGTCGTGAACATCAATATTCTTTTGATATATTCCTACTGAATAAAGAACGTAAGCCAATTATATACGGGTACAATATAAATGTTTGACCTATTTCGCACACTTTATAGACATACTTATAAATTACTCCTCCGACACCAACCCACCAACCAATCTCGTCCTGGGATACTGAATCATTTTTGTCTGTCTTTTTTACTCGGTAGACGAAGGTTGTTTCATAGATAGAAACCAGTCGATAGGAGCAATGTGTGGCGTATTGAATTACTAAAAATATATACATAGTTATTAGCCAACCCTTCTCTAAGTCTCATTGGTGAAGACTCACCTGCCAGCCTACACACCAACCTGTATCTTGTCTATCTACAATGCCAGCCCAATTAGTCTGCAAATGTCTGCACATCACAAGACGAGTCTACGCTGCCCAGACCGAGGTTCTTGTCCCCCCCACCCCCGTCCGCCCAGCCGCCATATTGAAAAGTGTGTATCGCTATTCAGCGTGTTATCGATCGTTCAGTGATCAATCGATGTGAACTAAATGTTCGCCACGCGGCCTCTTGAGCCTTCAATTAAATGGCGCGCGACATTGCGTGACGCTGACGTCGCGTACTTATCAGGTGTGGGAATGGGGGGGGGGCAGTGGCTCAAGGCTTACAGCAGGTGGATTGGGGGCTGGAGTATGAAGGTTCCACCTATGTGGGTAAAGCAGTGCTTGGTTGAACGTTGGTACAGCTGGGTGAGGAATTTAGTTCTCCCCCGACCTCAAAAGCCGAACCACCCAGTTTCGAACCACAAAATACAAGTAGAAAAGGATTGACCGAGTGACTAAACCAAGAAGATAATACTTGTTTTCAGTGTGCCTCGCATTCAAAAGTAAATGGTTGTTGGTTTAAATTGGATGATCCAGAATTTTAAGAACCCTCAGTCATGTTAGATGCCACAGTAAGAAATGTTTTGTCAGTTTTGACAAGGCTCCAGACCAACTCAGATAGGTCACACTCCACCAACACATTCTCCGCCCACGTTGTGTTCTAAGATTCACAGAAGGGAAGTTATATCCGATCACAAATCAATGTCACCAATGTTGTTGGCGACCGCAAGGATTGTGCGGACACTCGACTGAATATTTTAACAAATGCAAAATTTATTATTAGATGTACATAGTCTTTCATAAACTCTTACACTCAATTTTCTTCACAATCTTCAACGAGTTATCATAATTTTACATCTTCTGAGTGTTGAGGGAGATATGTAATAAATCTCCGGGGCTCCAATTCATCACCTCGCACACCCCTGTCCGCGTCTTGCCCAACTTTATGGGGCTAAGGACATTCAGATGCCATCTGCAGTAGGTACTACTCTCTCCTCTCCCATTAATGGAATGTAGGGATCATTCATGGGGAAGAGAAATTTCATATTGAGTTACCAAACTTGGACAAGTGGATCATCTATCGATATAATGCCTGCAAATGCAAATTAGTATGTTTGCATAATTGTTAGTTGGGTCAGAGTCCTGTTATAATTTAAAAGTTATAATAGATTGGTTAATGTGAAATTTATCAACAGAGTTATAGATAAATGAAAGGGTTGTAATAAAATATGATAATCTGTCATCATAACAACAAACATCACATTAATATTTCAATGTGTCAAAGAAACGCCATAGGGAGATCAAAAGAAAAAAAATGTCACTCTGTGAGTGGGTTATAGAAAAAACATTCATTGAGCGAGTGAGTAAGTCTCTCTTTCTCCCAACTGTAGCCAATCTTATGGTCGCCAAATAGGAAGGGGAATGCACAGTTGCTATACGGTTAGTGATATTTATGGCCCCAAATTAGCAAAAATGTCCCCAAAACACTGTAATACTGTCATCACACCAACAAAAAGAATTCATTGAAATTACCATTGCAACTAAATCAAAACGGCTCAAAATTCAAATATACTTAAACCAAAAAGTTCATGGCCAAATTCATCAAATTTATGATATATTTCTCCTCTGAGAATATTTTATTTTTTACTTGAATCTCTTTTCCATTGTTAGGGTTCACTTTCACACAACCTTGGTTTTTAGTTCAATTATTCTAGGTTTGGCCTGTTTCTATACATCTAAAATAATTATGAAAAGGTGATTGGGTTGTTTTAATGGTGTCTGGAGGTATATTATGATAACAATATTGATTGTAATGCTACTACTACTATTGCAAATAATAGCAAGGAGAATAAGACAGCTACGGTGGTTAATTTTTAGTATGCCTATACGTGGGAGGTTAAATTAAGTTTTTCTATAGAATTTTTTTTGCACTGCCGGAATTTTGACGCTACTTCATTTTTTTTTCTATTCAATAATTCTGTTTTCTTTTTGTTCTGTTGGCAATAGTGAAGATTTCAAATTTCTTATATAGGCATAAGTAACATGGAATGTCGATATTCAGGCATACGTGAATCTGTTTTGATATTTTCCATTTTACTCTAGCTTTGAGTTTGTTATCAGTTAATCTCCAATAATATATCGACAGTGATGTATTGTTTTTGAATTTCATTCGTTAGTAAATGATAATATATGGTGGGCTAATCTTCGTTTAAAGGCTGTTTTGATATTCCTGTATAATATTTCAGTTCTAAGGGTTTCTCTTGAATTTAGGTTGTATACTAAGTCGAAATATAAACCCCAAAAAACCCTTGGAGCTGAAGCACTATATAGAAATATCGGAAACACCCTTTAAACGTTGTAAATAAGGATCTAAAATGAATTGAATCATTTTTCGGTAGGAGCCCAGACACGGCAGGAGCATACGCGTGTTCATAGAGCGAATCCTTTTCTTCATCATATTTCGAACCCTACTCCAACTCAATCTAATGTTTAATGTCGAATGTATCTAGCATTTTATGAAATGAATCCACAGGATATTGTATTATATTGTATCCCTGATTTGTATTATATATATATATATATATATATATATATATATATATATATATATATATATATATATATATACCTTTGTTTACTAGGTATAGAACGTTCCACGTATGATGTGTTCTTTTTACCTCATAATTGGAAGGTTGTTCAGTATGGTACTCAAGTGACTGATTTTACATAACTTCAAGCTTGACAACTACGGCGTATTTGATTGACTGGTTACATAAACGCAATCCATTCAGCAATAATTATTTTCAATAACCTTTTTCGAATCCATTTTACTAAAATCTGTTTCCTTTTTTCCATTTTTAGGGGTCCAAATAAATTCAGCTTATGATATCAACTTAATATTTATACGCTTGTAAAATCAGAGACACTCACGGTGTCATACATCATCATCTTCATCATCATCAGCAGCCGTCTAGCATTCATCGTTGGATGTGGAGCTTCCCCAAAGATTTGCCAGACCTCTCTATCATTGGCATTGCAGAGCCAGTACTTTCTGAATTTATCTAGCTCGTCACACCATCTTATTTCCTGTCGGCCACAATTTCTCATATGATCTCTGGGAATCCACGTTGGGAATCGTAATGTGTAGCGGTCGTCTGACAATCTAGTAAAATGTGCAGTCCGTTGTCATTTAACTCTATTATGGTTTTTATGATATCTCGTACTCCTGTCTTTTCTCTGATATGCTGTGCGGTCTTCCGATCTCTTCATGTGACGTTGAGCGTTATTATGTCATGTGCAAGTTGCATGGTTCTCAGTTTGAAGGTCAATTCATTGATTGGGTTCTGCAGGTGAGTAGTTGTCCGAAATCAATGCAATAATTACCGAGAGAATGAAAATCAATTGTCAAATGGAAAAGCATTGCAAATGAGAAAAAGGGATTGTCAGGTTTCAGGAATTAATGCAAGAGTCACTGACAGAACAGGCATATTTTATTACAATGTAAATTCATTGCAAATAGATTTACTATAGCAATGCTTTGCAAATGTGGAAAAGAGAGATTGTCATTGATCAGATCATAAGGCAATCACTACTGACAGAATAGGTTTATTTTGTGTATAATGTAAACGTAATACAAATGATTTTACAAGACACAAACATTACCGATAGTTTTATTATACAAGTATGTAGCAAAAATAAGAATGAAGATATTGTCAGAGGTTTAGAATTAACGCAAACTTTAATTACAGGATACGGCTCTTATTCATATTAGAGGTATTGATATTCTGAATAAAAGGGATTTTGAATTTTCTTGATTCTGTGTTGAAGAGAAGGTTATTTCCGAACTTTTACAGGTCTGATTTCTACTAAGCTTTGCTTACTATGACACATATTGGAAATGGAGACAACAGGATTGTGGTGCCCCAATCTTATAAGTGAAGAAGAACTTCCTGCATTAAAAAGTCAGCATACGGAAAGCTGGATTTCATAAAGGCTTGAACACCAGCATCTGGCATCTGTAGAATATGTGTAGACTTTTCGAATCACAGACTTTTCCAAAAACTAAATCCACTTAATCAGTAACCAACTAAGTTTTTTGTGGTGCTTGTATTGAGGAAAGGTTGTAGGGCCTGTCTCGTAGCTGAGATAGATGTGTGTTTCCAGCTGGGGTCAGAAGTTTATATTCCAACCTGGGTAAAAGGCCAGGATTTTGAATGCTGATTTTGAAAACATACTAACCCACTGTGTGGTCTAACACAGTACCATGCTACGCTTGATAAACATTAAGACCAAGTTGTGAATTCAAAGACTTTTCCGGACGATTGAATTCCTTCTGAGTTATAAACGCAATGTTTCGGCCGACCCATTCAATGGCTACCTTCAGGTGAAATATACAAGTGTGATGGTGTTCAACAGAATCTTTTCTCCGATGATAGCAACGCATATTACGTAGGGTTCGGGTGTTTTCAGGTGTTTTCCTTTTCTTTCGAAGTCATGAATTATTTTGCACACTTTCTGCGTAGGACGGGTTTCTCCCACTATCCAAAAGTATAGCGTTCCTATTTCTCTAGCCGAAATGGTGAGAAGCGAAAAAGCAAATGTCTTAAAATGTCGATAGGATAATATCTGAGCGTTCATAGACTTCCGAAATGGTTGCATGTTAGGCTGAGTCGTCAGAGATTGGACAAGCAGAAGATACAGGAAACTGGGGCGTAGGACGTGCGCTACTTATGTAATAGCTCGCAGCAAAACAAACGCTGTGCGCTATTTTCGCTTTACGCTTTTTTTTTTCAGAAGAAAAAAAGTGTGGCGTAAAGCGGGCCACGGTCTTCAATGACCATTGCTGCAAGTGTCACTAAAGTTGGTCGCGTACCTAGTAAAATCACTGTCAGTCGAGAAGCAAAAATAAATACCAATTCTTTTTTTAAAAAAAACTATTTGGCAAGCGTTTCGTTTCTGCTATTCGTCTAGTGCTCCAGGATTTGCTTATTCTTCTAGTGGTTCGTGAAATTCTGAGATCAGTAGGGATTAAATATTAATAAGCGATAATGAGTTTTGAAAATAACAGGGAAAAATCGATTCTCAAGTGAGAGAAAGAGAGAGAGAGAGAGAGAGAGAGAGAGAGAGAGGGGGGGGGAGAGATGCTGACAGAAAGCGGTGGGAATTTGGGAGAGAAAGAGAGAGGAGAACAGGGGTAGAAGATCAAATAACAATCTGCAGTAATATTATATATATATATATATATATATATTGAGAGAGAAAGAGAGAGACAGAGGGAGAGAGAGAGAGAGAGAGAGACAAAAACAGAGACAGAGACAGTGAGACGAAGAGACAGAGAGAAGGTCAAGGGACAATAACAGCAAAGGTCAAGAAAACACGAGGGAAATAAATATATATGCCGAAAAAAGATGCTTCGTCAAGGGGTAATTGTTAACGAGCTGATGTAGCTGATCATTAGTACTGAATAGACAGTTCGATACTCGATAGGAGCCCCGCACTTCTCAGGAAGAGAGAGAGGGGGTTGAATTTCAAAAGAGAAAGAAAGAAGAATCCACAAATGTGATAGGGAGAATTGTGGAAGGAGAGACCAAAGAGCGAGAGAGATATTGTGGTAGACATATTGAACTGAAAAGAAATGAAGAAGAAAGACAGTAAAAAGAGTGATTGAGAGAAAAGAAACAGATACAGCAGAGCAACGCTAAGACGTCGAGAACAAGAGAGAAAGGTTGGTTGTTAGACACGATAAACGAAGAGAAAGAAGACGAAAAAGAAAAGAGCAAAGAGACAGAATGCGGATGGTAATTTTTTACACTGGAAAAATAAAATAAACATGATAAGGTCCAGAATGATAAAAACTCTTTCAGCTGAATATAAATCTATTTCCTGTCCTTATTGAAACGACGATTCAAAGAAGAGTAAACAGACGTTGTTGGGTTGGTGAGCTTCGTCAGAGATAGGAATTAAACTTTTAATGGCGAAATGATTAGTATTCAAGAAACGAAGTTTGAGATAAAAAAAAATTCCAGTTTTGTATGATGATCCGTAAAAGATGAATGTTATCTTGTAGTCGGAAATGTGTCAACGCTAAATGGATTATACATCTTCAAAGTGTATATACGATAAAATGTATAGGTAATTCTAAAGGGTTAGTTCATTTGTAAAGTAAATTACGATGGGGGACTTTCAAAAATCAAAGCTAAGCCAATAGATGGACCGTTTCGCTTTTCCGTATTCAATTGTTCTAATCATGTGGCAGGTGGAAATTGTCATGTTTACATAGTCTAATTGTAATATCATAATTCTGCACGTAGAATTTGGATCTTTTTGGTTCCAAACAAAAGTTAACGTCAATCATTTCCAAGTACAGAAGCCAAAAAATGAAATAAATTGCTATACTTTCTTTTTATCTTTGCAAAAGAACCGATATTTTTGTTCTATCCCATTCGTCCCCACTACGAAAACGAAACTCTAACCTTAACCCTAACCATGGGTAATTTTTGTCTTCATCCACGAGTGCACATGTGTAGGGGCGGGGGGTCACCTTGAACCTTTTTGTATCATATTTTGCCTTCAAGGGGAGGCAAATAATCACTGCATCCACTGGGATCAATCGGATCTTGTCTTCAGTCCGGATAAAGCTAGAGGAACCCCCGGAAGCCTGCGGTAAAGGCTAGAGGGACTTGGACATTTTTTTTTCCTTTCACAACACGTATACGTATTTGGCTAAACGTTTTAACCTGACCTTGTGTCGTATTTGCCTTTGTGGAGAGACAAATAAATACCACTGTTTGAAAACCATTGACAAGACGATAACGAGGTATTATCTTGAAGATTATGGAGTTTTATCGAGGAGGGAGGAGATTTCTGCAATTCAATTCACAGTACCGGATCAACGAAGCTTTATGCGCATGACTCATAAATCTGAAATAATTTTATGAATTGTTGTTGAGCTTTACAACTGTAAAGTCCTAAGATGAAAACACGTACGAAAGGAAATAATTTCACGGTTTAGAAGCTAGGTGAGCGGCAAATCGAACCGTATAAGATGCGCATCATTTTTTCGTTTTCCTGCTCTGCAATAAGGTCATAACAGTACAATGACAATAAGCTGCTTTTCTTTAAGGTGTTCAGAAGCAAGACTTGCATAGTAATAACGTATCCCAAAGGCCGATTTACGTGGTGGATGCTGGCGACACACAGACGTACAATAGAGGCCCCGCGGCGATAAAACTTTGAGCCTCTTTCCCAGAGCACAACTGCCGCCATATTTCTCGGTGAAATGCAGGTAAACGAATTTCTTATAATTTCCGGTCATGCGCGTTGCATACACGTAGGTAATAGAGACATGTATGCAAAACCCTCGACATGAGAGAAGTGGGGTGAAGCCTTCGCGTCGGTTCTTGTTTGTAAGAACAGTGACACGGATTCAGCAGAGGCATAGAACATCCACAACTGAAATCTTATTTGCTTGGTTCTTACTGACGAGCAAAGATCAAAAATGGACGAAGTTTCACACGGTGTTAACGCTTATCTGCTAATAAGAATTGATCCGTGTTCCGTGTTTTGATCCAGGAGATGCAGAGAAAGATGGTCTTGTTTTCTGATTTTTGTTCAAGTTGAAAACGCTCAAACCAGAGTCTAATAAAAAAGGCTCCAATGTTTTTTTTGACCACTTTTTTTTTGTTTTTGTTCCACTTTATTTATTTATTTCTTCTTTCGACCTTTTAATATTCTTTATTTCAATCTTTCACTTTCTGTTATTCATTCATGCATTCTTTCTTTCTTTCACACGTTTTTTTCACTGCTTTTATTTCCATGTATCTTTTTCTCTCTCAATATTAACCATTTCTATTATAACGTTCCACCTTTCTTTCTTTCTGTCTTTCTCTCTTTCTTTCTTTGTCTCCGTATAACTATTTTTATTGTCTTTATCTTTTTATTTTTTCATTTATGAGAAACCGTCAACCAGGACTATCACAAAAAAATCGCCAGCATATATTCCTTCGGTTTTTGAGCAGATCTGACTTACTGGCTGGCCATGACTGTATCACACATACTCGCTGCTAAAATTGAGCTAGAGGATTGGAAATTTCAATATTTAGTCTTTATCGTACCAGAGGAAAAAAATGGACCCCCCCCCACATAGGTTTTTCGAGGGAAGTTGGATTTGCAATGTATTTTTTTCCATATTGGTCCCTAGTTTGTGCCCGACAGCATTCATTGCTTTTTTGTTGTTTTTTTTAATTTCATTTTTTTTAGTGATCTCAGCCCAACAAAAGGTGAGAAAAATAACTTATTCATTGATCAGCCCTTTTGCATTGTTTAATTGATTGCCCCCATATGGCCTTTTCTCAAATGTCATGATGTGGTTTCTATCAAGTGACCAACCAGACCAGTTTGTTTTAACCTTTCAATTTTTTCTCCAACTTTCTTCCATCTTTATCTCTCAATCTATCTTAGTTTTTTTCTATATTTCCTTTTTCTTTTTTTCTTTTTCCTTTTAACGTCTTTTTCCTTTTCACTTTTTAAACTTTTTTTTCTTCTTTCAATATCTCTTTCTTTAACCACTTTTCTCTCTGTTCTTCTTCCGGTTCTATTCCTGCTCTTTTCTTTATAGCAAGCATCTCCAAGTGCTGACAAGCTAATTGGCCGCAGAAAGCATTGATAATTTAGTTCAATCGCCCTCTGGTCTTATGCAACATTTCCCTTGTGACTTGTTTTTTTTCTCTCTCTCCGTCTTAGATTTAAATATATACTCAGTTCAATTGCCACCACATGCTCTCTAAAAATATAATACGTTTCCAGGCTTAGCTAAGCGTAATAAATATATCGGTTACTTTTTTTAAACTCATAAGATATGCATCTCATTTCTTTTGGCAGCCTACTGTCTATTCCTAGATGTATTTTTATATGCACACGCCTGCCTCAAATGTCGTTTGTCGCAGTTCAAATTCAAATAACGATCGGGTTTTGTATGAGGACTTTGTAGTTGTAACCCTTCTCGATAACGGACCCTTGACAATTTTCCAGGAATGTAATCTTTTTTTCTCCAGACTTGCATCAGACGCTAAAAACATTTCCAACCTTTTCTCTGTCTATCTCTTACAAAGCGCCGCTCTCTCTCTCTTTCTCTATGTGTTTACTCGAGGAAATACAGATTGATGGATACAAACGGTAGATATTAAATAAGTTATGTTAGGAATACAAGTGTACGTAGAGGGGTATCTCACTAAAAATACCCAAGCTCAGAATTTGACCCGTGTCTTAACAGATTTAATCATATATAGTTGGTATTCAAATGATTATTTGATTCTTGAAAATCTTGCACTTGCAAATGTTGATGTTTCTATTAATATTCGGACCAGTATTAGTAGTATTATTAGTGTCTAATGCTGAGAGGGGAGTGCGGTCAATATACCCCCGTCGGTTAGATAAAGGGTTCGGTTCGTTACTTCCCCACACCTACTAGATGATACCTGATGAAGGCCGTAGAGTATAACGGCCGAAACGTTGTATGAAAAACAACCAAGATGAGGATGGTCCGAATATTAATAGAAATAATGATAATACCTCATCTCAAAAATTCAGAGATATACAAATGTTGATGGTTTGAACTCTGCATTTGATCGATGAGATGCTTTTATTTTGAATGTAATAAAAAAAAACACAATGAAATATATAATGATGATAATGATCATGACTTCATAAAAAGATGTGCTTTGTATTCGAAAACTTATCATTAAAAAAACTGGTAATTATTTTCGCCGTATACATTTAAAATTAGCGACATATCGCTAGCGTATTTCCACTCGAATTTTATCCGCTATCCGAAAGTCGAGCTTTTATTCAAAAACTTATTCGCGAGCCAAAATTTTGTGAAAACGAGCAGTAGTAAAAAAAAACTTCCTGAAAGCAGGGATACCTAAATTACTATCATCAATTTTGACAAATGTTTATTTCATCTTATTTGCTGTTGCTTTTTTATTGCTGCTCCTTTTCTACAACAGCCGGTCAGTAGCGGGAATCAGAGAACAATAATAAATAATAAAGAATAAAGAAAGATAATGTCGAGACTTAAACTGGCATTCCTTATTCTTGGGAGTCAGCACTTCTCTGGCAGCTGCCTTATCAATAAGGTTACGAAGGCCAACCAGCAGCAATCATCCAAATATATATGTATATATATAGCTATATTCTTTACTTCTCCGAATGTCAATACACCGTCATCTTTGCTAATATCACACTAGTAGCATTAGATGCGATAATATTCGAATTCCTATTGCGCTAAGAAAGGACCTCCGTGGCAATGCCTGGTAGAACCGGACATTTTCTGAAGGAACCAATAGGCGTATTGGAACTCCTCGATTAAGGGGTAAAAGGGCTTGTAATACATTAATATTCACTAATTGGGTGGGGGTACGGGGCAAGTTCCCCTCATTCCCAGATCTAAAAGATTAGAAGCAGCTGTGATGCAATTAAAAAAAACACAACGTATTCAGATTCTGATAAAATGCTGAAGAGATTTGAAATATTTTGATTACCGTGTAATTGTGTCTGTTATTTGCTTACAGAGAAATTGGTTAGCTCCATCTAATTTTTGACAATTTTACCCGTGTGAGTATATATGTATGTATATATATATATATATATATATATATATATATATATATTATATGTGTGTGTGTAGCATACATAAACGTATGTACGTATATACTCATATATATGCGTATATATATATATATATATATATATATATATATATATATATATATATATGAAAATAAGTTTGCATCTGTTGTGTAGCATATATATGCATGCATGTTAAATACTCATATCTATGCTCATAAATATATATATATATATACGAGTGCGTCTGTTGTATATCATACATATATATATGTACATATATATATATATATATATATATATATATATATATACATGTCTGTATGTACTCACATATATTCCATATATATATATATATATATATATATATATATATATATATTATATATATATATGATTATAGATGTATTGATATGTGCTTCCTAATATATGTTCATATACATTTTCATCTTCTTCAGTACTCGTAAAAGATTATCTGCCAAAAACAAACATCTTTTCACAACGAAAGAAATCATCCGTACTAATTCGAATATCAATCATGCCAACTACTTCGTTCACCATAAACCAACAGATTGATTGCCGCCTGCTAATAAACACCAAAGGCGGGAAAAAAATGTTGTTGTTTTTTTAATTGTTCTTCACGTTGCCGAATTCATCACTTATGACTTTGATCAGTAAATTTGCCCATCATTACCATCTGTTCACCACCGCGATTCAGTTTTTATTCCGAAGGATTGCGCTGATGAACTGGAAACTGAATTTGCTGGGTGCGTTTTGATTAGATGAATATTGTTTGAAGTATTCAGGATGATGGAGGGGAAAAGAGGAGAAATATCTTTGCGAGAATATTTGATGTACAATACTTTATTACGAAGAAAATACAAAATGAATACATAATTAAACAACCAAAGGCGGTATTTTTTCCCTCGTAATTTCATATTTTCTCATCTGAGGAATAAACAAATGAAAGGAACGTCAGCAAAGCTAAAAATAACAAAGTTAATTCGTGTTTTTTTCCCCAACAATCTGGATGAAGTCAACATCAGCATAAAAGAGATGCTAATCTACGGCTCCTAATTTTTCAAGAAATCTTTCAAAATAATTTTCACATCATTGGTATTTTGCTAAACGATAATAGAAAGAGAACTGAAATTATCAGTTTCTCTGCTGTAATACAGTTGTCTGCGAGAATTGTCTCACGGGCCAGTTCGCTTGTTTAGTGAATCTGATCTTCACTGAGTGTTCAGTTAGTAGGAAAAAAAATACAGCAAAAATAGAGAATGAATACTTAGCTGACAGATATTCATAACCCAACCAATGTTATCATGAGCAATTCTTTTGTTTGGATTCAATCTGTTAAGTTGAACGTGATTTCTTTTATGCTATTCTTGCATGAATAAACTGATCTTCCCATATATATATATATATATATATATATATATATATATATATATATATATATATATATATATATATATATAAATAAAAATATAGATAAATAGAAAAATTATTGTGTCATCCAAAGACAGCTGTTTCGATGTATTACATCTCTTCAGTGTGGCTATAGACATTCCGATATCCCATCCAGTACCGCCAGGCAGAATTAAAACCTTCACTTCAGACCGATATCCTACCTCTGGACCACGGAACTGGACAGTCAGTAAAGCTGAATTTAAGCGATATATTCATTTACACAGAAATCCCTCATCCACCTGGGTGCTCTATTCTTATAGAAGTGCATTGATATATATACATATATATATAGTCTAGAAACCTCTACAGATTTAAACACTGAACATCAAAAAACTTTCAATAGATTTTCTCCATTCACCGATTTCCCAATATCTGTCAATGCAATTTATATAATCTTCAAAAGTGATTTTTCTTTGCTTCCTATATACTTTATAATAATTGTACAATGTACAAATTGTCTCTTGTTGTCATCAGTTGTTTACCACGTAACCATTTCGGGGATCTTAAAAATAAAACAGTGAAATTAACTTGGCATCCCAGCAGTGTTGATCAAACATCACTTCCCTTTATTATATACTTTACGTCGTACATGTAGTTTGTCATTTTAGAAAAGGTTTTTATGTGTATTGTATACTGATATAATTTTATTCAACATATTTTTTTAAACTTTCAGCGGTGTCCCTGAAACGTTCTTAGCGATGAGGGACCAGTAAGTACAATAACAGACATGACTCGCTCTCTGTGTCGACTCTATTGAATGTTCACCCATGCGAATATCAAATCTGTTGTGTCGGTTTTAATTTCAGACTGCATGCAAACTGACTTATGCTATCATCTTCCAGAATACTAATTACTATATATATATATTGTAACAGCACTTCCTCAAACTACACCATTCAATTACGCAGTCGGTCCAACAGTAAATTTGTTTCCATATTCTCAGAGAACTATTGTTGGAAATTAATTTGCTGCGACAGAAAATGAAGATTCAAATTCAGTAAACCCTTTTTATGTATTTTTCAGCTTCTCACAACTGACTCCCTTTGTATAACATCCTCCCGTTATTTCGATAATTTCTTTAAGACAGCACTCTCAAATCCCCAAAGGTGGAGTAATAACAGGTGTCTACTGCATGTTGGAAAGCAAAGCTCTCGGTCCTTTGCCACAACGATGCATACATACTTATCTACATTGGTTTACTTATTCAAGTCTCTATCCTTTTTTTCTGTGTTTAATGATATTTAATTTATCTACGCTATTAATTTATTTTGTAAATTACTTAATTAAAAATACCATAAAATATCTTTCTATTGAGTCGAACTTATTGGAAAACGGAGGTATATCTTATGATTTAATTCACTTCATAATTACAGCTTTGTCAGAAAATAAAAGTCAAAACAAGAATTATTCAAACAACCACGCATTAACAAAGTATTGGAAAAGCAATTTGATTATGAAAGAATATTGATCAACGATGAATTTTCTGACCAATAATATGACAATAATCTATTATACCTAGCAGTCTGTGACTCTGGTTAAGGTCAAATGAACTTTAAATACACCGAATAACCTCATAAACAGCATATATGCACTGAATGACCTCATAAATAGCGTTGCTGCTATTCTTGTACCCCAGTTAATCTTACCTGATGGAATTTTTAAAGAAAAAAAAAAAATTTGAGACTTGTTTTTGTAATTTTCCATTTCATTTTTTTCGCTGAATTTCTTCTATTCTCTCTCCGCCCTAGGATATATATCCCCCGGCTAAATTGTTTTATTTGATTAACTTTGAACAGCTGTAAATCAGTAGAATTATTTAGCTGGTAGAAACGATGTCGAACACTCTTTAGTTATTGTTTTAGATTTCAAGTCCACAGTGATCTGTTCAACTATGCGGACAGATAGGAAAAACGTCGTCAAAAAAGTATTGGGCATCAGAGGTGGTGTGGGAAATGAAGACAAAAGAAAAAAAAGAAAATGATGAATCATGTTGTAGTGATTAAACGAGTACTCAACCATGTTCAACATTACACAGAAAGATCACAAGACAGTGCAGAATATCAGAGAAAAAAACAACAGGAGTCAGGGATATCATAGAATCCTTTAGAAAACTCAAATGGCAGTGAGCTGGACATTTTGCAAGAATGTCAGACAACTGATGGACACCACAATCCACAAAGTGGATCCCCCAAAATCATATGCGACGCTATGACCGGCAAAATATAAGATGGCGTGACGAAACAGACAAGTTCAGAAAGTATTTGCTTCGCGAGGCCCATGATAGAAATGTCTGGCAAATCCCGGGGAAGGTCTACGTCCAACAACGGACTATAGATGACTGATGAGGACGTTTTCTTAACTTCAAAGTAAATACACGTGCAACACACACACACACACACATACTCAGATATTGCGAAAGGGAGTTACATAATCAGTGAAACACTCGCTCCCACACCTGTGCTTATCTTTGTACAACAAGCATACAAATCTATCTATCTATCTATCTATCTATCTATTCCACAGTACGGGGGCACCACCAGGGCTGTATACGGAACTGCTCGGGTATATCCAGACAGGTTCAGGCAGATAAAGATAGATATGACACCCGCACGAAACTCGGGATTTGCTCCAACAGAAGGTGTGCCTATCGGGACCTAATTATGCGGGGCTGCTCGGACTTCAGCATTTAGTATTTTAGGGATCAGATGTTGGCACTTAGCATTCCTACGTGACCAGACTTTGGCATTTAGCAATGCTACGCGGCCGGACGTTGGTACATAGCGTACTTATGTGCGCGGACATACTCCGGACAGATTTTGTTAAATCATCATCATCATCATCATCATCATCATCATCATCATCATCATCATCATCATCATCACCACCACCACCACCACCACCATCATCATCATCATCATCATCACTCTCTCAAAGTCTGTTGTAGGGCATAGACCTTCCCCAGGATTCTCCTCACTTCTCCGTCGTAGGCGTCGCGTAGCCTGAAATTTCTGAATTTGTCTAGCTCGTCTCTCCATCAAGTACCCTGCCGGCGTCAATTACGCATGTGATCTCAAGGGATCCATATCGCGAGACGGTTGTCTGCCATTCTTGAAACAGGGCCAGCCCATTTGAGTTAGTAAAGTAAATTACTAAACTCTGTCGGGGGAAAGCCCGGGCACGTTGGGAAGCAAAACGTCCGGCCACTTAAAGATGATGAATGTCAACGTTTTAGGCCTTTGTAGATGTTAAGCTCGTGAGTCCGAACCCTGGATCAAGGTTTGGACAGGCGTTAATCGATCTGCACCTGGTCGAACCTGACTGGACATGTCCAAAAAGGACAGTACACGGTCGTGGTAGGTCCCCGTACTATCAAAACAGTTTCGGAATTGTGGTTGTCCGGACAGAGTCTCCGTCGTCGAGAACTAAAGTAGAATTCTGTCAGTTTTCAAAAATATCTGATTATTGAGAGTTTAATCAAAGAATGTTTAGCAGATTTCTTTCAATCTATTCTTTTACTAATGACACACATTTTCACGGTAAACCCATCTTTTAAAACAAGTAGAGAATTTTCCCATATGCCAATTTTCCATGGGCCCCCAGTGATACTTTTGCAGACTGTCAGGGATCCGTGGCCCCGATTTTCGGAACCACCGTGGAGGCCCCATAATCTGTTCTGTACTTAAGACCTGTAAAGGCCTTAAGTCAGCCCTGCAAAATAATGAATGATTTCTACTTTTAGACAGTGTAAATTTACAGTGATTCACCAGTGACAACTTTACATTCTATTCTAATAAGTATGTGACCTTTTTTCTAATTACTACTTGCCCAGGTCTATCTATCTCTAAATGGATATAGAGATGGATAAGTGCCGGGTACTACTCAAAGGCTCCGGTTGTTCAAACAGAGTGAACAATCCTAATTTTGCACAGTAACGATTTTATAGCTCATCTAAAATTTCAATTTTTTCTTTGATAGATTGAAAAAAGACGGATTTTTGTCTGAAAATGAAACAAACAAAACATGATCTATTTTCGTAAATTACATCTTAGTACTCGCTGTTCTGAAATCTTATTTACAATTTGAAAGCAAGCAGCAAGCCTGTACTATCCACGAGTTGACAATGACGTTCAAATAATTCTACGGTTGTCCGTAGAATCCTCTTTCTGAGCAGAAGAGGTGTTGAAGTGAAGGGTATAAACCTACCATTATGCATTTTATAGACTTCAGTTTTTTTTCAACAGTGCATTGAACAGTGGTTTCAAGACTTTGGAAACACGTGGACTTTTATCATAGAGGGAATATTCTGACTGACCCCTATCGTGGGCATTCAGTTTTTAGACTATCTGTTGAACTATAATAAAAAGTAATCTTTGACCCTTAAAAAATCATTTACTCAAAATGGGTCATATCTATTTTGTATCAAACATATCTGAGTTGGGTACAAAAACAATTTTTTTTTCAATGATAGTTGTGCAAAGGAGGATATTATTTCTCCGCCACACAATTTGCTATGGACCTCGAACATTATCCGACGGACCTCAGTTTCGAAACCACCAACTTAGAATATCTGAAGTACAGCATTTTCTGTTTTCCAATTTTATTAAATAAAACATAACCAAGTTTTGAAAATACTGTTATTTAACGAAAAAAAAAAATTACGGTTACCATGCTTGTATCATGGAAAACGTAATATCTTTTAAAAAAAGAAAAGAAGAATGTTTTAAATCGATCAAATTTGTCTTAAAGTAAAAAAAAAATCCACGTATTTTTTTCCATTTTTACCTTCAAAATATATTGTAAACATTTTAAATAAGAAAGAGGAAATGCTGATAGTAGGTGGTAACTAGTCATTTTTGTTATCACCATTGAAATAGTAAACACTTATTTTATTTGATATATTGAGAAACATACTTTTAAACTTCAAAATCACCTTTCTCTGACATTTATTTAATTTTTGGGGGAAATTGATTTTTTACCAGCTCACTCTTTGAAAGGTTTATTTTTCTCCTAACCTCATATTCTGACGATGTTATTTTTAACGTTGAATTTCTGTAACACTTTTCTTTTAAGTTTTTTTTAAAACTGAGGTCATCCTGTATCGTGATAAATATCGTATCGTGAGTTAAATATCGTGATACGTATTGTATCGTTGTAGCACTAGTATGTATGTGTATATGTATTTATATGGGATGCTGGTTAGTGGTGTATATCTCCCATAGACACCGTTAATCGACGTTCGAGCCTTGACAAAAACCAGAATTTTGAATGCTAATTCTCAAGGCAGGCAGGCTATTTGTTCTCTAATCAATAAGTACGTTGCCTACCATAGCAAAAATATTTTCTACACTAATATATATTCAGTAAGATATCAAATGACTACGTTTAAAATTCGATTTAGTTGAAAGTATTTCTGTTAAATAATTTTGTGTTTTTTCCGGACAAACTACCTAGTTTTCATTGTTTATTTTCTACAACGTTTCCACTTGGTACCTCCGACCTTCTTCGGGTATCTATTGAATATTGAATTTAGTTCTGGACGAGCATGTGCATCCCTCTCGTTCTCGTTCAAAGCACGATGGGAGGGCACGAGATCATTGCTGGGGTCAGGAGGAGACGATCCCATAGACCCAGAGACGCCGAAATCAGACGTGACATGTATGAGAAGGTAGGCCTATGGGTTGAGTCGACTGGTCCCCTCATAACTCTTTTCACCGCAATGGTTCCTTGACGACCTAAGAATGAAACATATTAAGGGTATCATCGTTGCAAATATGGTTGAAACCTCCAGAATCCGTTCATTTTTGGACTAAACCACAGAAAATGCCAGAAAACGATACTCCTCTTTTTTTTCGCCATTTCGTAATAAATTTTATCAGTTCAATGATTTTGAATGATTTATTTGGGGCAATATAGAACTATATATTTTGAATATACTTGATGTAAGATGAATTATTTTACAACAAGAGGAAACTATTTGTACTGATAATGCTTTTTAACTGATGGTATTAAAAAAAAGAATTTAGAAAAATGAAGGTCTTGTTGAATGCTGAGATGAACACTGAAAGTTGTTGGAAAGTTTTTAAAAACTACGGTTAGGTTTTTACACAATTGGTTAAACGAGATCGTATAAAAATGTTACATTACGGTTCAAACCGAGATTTTTAAACCGAATCAAATAACCCTTGCGGCAAATCCACGAACTAATAGCAGAAGATTCAAAACGTGTCGGGGCTACTGACTGCTGTTTTCTGTCCGTTTTTTTTTTGTAAGAAAAAATGGTTAAAACTTGGCGACATTGTCTCTCCATCAAATGCCTTTTTAACCTTTTGGAAATCAATAAGGAAATCCATTTTGGTTTTACTTTCAGCCAAATTGATTGAAATGATGATAAACTTGTCTAGTTTTGATTTGTGCATTTTCTGGGCATCAGCCCTAGAACAAAAGTTAGCTTATTACTCTTGCTAAGTATTACGAGTGATTCAAATACTCATCCGGTGGTCTACTATTTTGATATTGCATCTGTTTTCCAAGAGAATAATAGCATTAAATTGCCGGCTTATCGTCGAATTTGAAACAGCAATGCCGGCTTCGAATGACAACTTTTCCCGTTTGAATTTCATACTGCATCGATGCAATGATGTATACTGGATATATATGTATACTGATGAGTGTGGGCCAAAAAACAAATTGGATAAGTGAGATCGGTCTTCGCTGAGAGTTTCAGCTTTGGTGGTCGTGCACCATATTAGACTTCACTCACTATACTTCACGTATATATATATACACACACACACACACACACACACACACACACACACACACATATATATATATATATATATATATATATATATATATATATATATATATATATATATATATATATAATAATAGGATGTGGATCCGCTACACAAACGAGTTTATTTTTCTGCCCTCATGAGGCCCAGAAAGGGCAGAAACAAAAAATTGTTTGTGGTGCGAATCCACATCCTATTATATATTTCCAGCTCTACTCTAAAACAACTTGACTTTCGAAGTATAAAGTTGAATGTATCGATCATTCTATGAAATAAATCCATCACACATCAGACATTGCTTTATATTATGCTATATTGCTAACCTGATTTGTACTATATATATATATATATATATATATATATATATATATATATATATATATATATATATATATATATATGCAGACTTGCCAATCGAATGAGCGACGCCTATGAATACATACCCATTCACTTATTTAATCCAATGTCCCCAATCGCCATATGAATTGATAAGATGCTCCATTTCCAGAGAATGCAATCATTTCAATGGTTCTTTTATTTTAGTTTTCTCGGTGGCATTTCGATCGATTAACTCTTGCAACGCTAATTGGCGGAGCCCAACTTGTTCAGTCAAAGAGTTCAAACAAGAACCTGGGCAAAAGACTGCGATGCCTGTCAGTCGGGATACGGCAGCAAAGAGACTGAAGATGCTTCACATGGGCCAACTGGAGTTTCATTAATGAACGGACACAATAAGAATGAAATGAGAAATTACGTTCCTAATTGGTTTTGGGTAAACAAGTTATTTTTGGTGCTAAAAATCCCTGGAGGTGTGGGTAATTCATTTTTTTTTTAAGAAGGGGGGATCTTTGCAATTTTTGCCCACTAAAAGCTAGTGCAAATCTCTTATGTCTTCTGGAATATCCTAGGATATCATTATTATCTGCAGTCTCTATGCTGCGCTACCCGGCTGGCAGGCACAGCGGTCTTTTTGTCCACATTCTCATTTGGATTTATTAACTGAAATTTGAAGATTCACTCCTTATTGTGCATAAGAAAAAAATGTTTTTAGTTAAAAAAAAAAATCTCTCCCGAAAGGTTTCAAGTGTGGTGGGGGGTCAATTTACAATGTAAGTTCATGCCTAATTGGAACCTAATTTGTGCTAGGCTGCGTTTACAGCTACTTTTTTGTTATTGAAAATTCAGACTTTTTAGTGAGCCAACATAGGGCAAGAGAATAAACTTATTGATTGATCTTCGCTTTTTCAATCTTTTTAACTGGACACTTTTGACTTGGCGTGCTGTTGAATAATGTCAGTCTCCATTGAATGACTAAATAGACGTGATTTAATTTTTTTTCGCTTTTATCATTTCGTTACTAGCTTTATCATATCGGTATTATTATTTCATTGAAACTCATAAAACGTATTTTTTTTCATATCAAAGAGAATAATGATAGCTCTTCTAATGTCACTGCATTTCATGATATATTATTCATTATCATGGGAGATTTATCAGCTCTCAACAGCAATAGTATCTATTCATTTTACTAGAAAAATTTTCGGATAAGAATTCAAATCAGGGCATAATACTGCTCAAGTTATGATAGCATCAACAAAGCATTTTGAGTGAAAATTGCTACAATGCGAACTGCTTCGCGTAGGTTTATGTCTGAAAATGCAGATCCCAATGATAAATCTTCAGGAAGGTCCGAACCTGTTTTTAACGATGAAGAATTTTCGACTGCAGTGGCCAATGACCAACAAGAAACAGTTCAGGCTCTTTACGGAGACTTTAGGACTTCAATAGCGACTACAGCATACTATAGGAAAGGTTGAGAAGTTGAAAAAAATCAATTCAAGTCAGACATGAACTGAAATAACTTCATATACATGATAAACAGTTCAATGATATAGAACCATAATTGAAGCTTTTACTGAACTCATGACAACTAAACCAAAATAATTTTATAGAGATGACATATCATCATTATAGTGGGAGAGTAGAAAAAAATCAATCGGCTGAATTCAATGGAAGGAAATTCAGACTTGACACATTTATTACTTAAGTCCGTCTGATGAAAATACCAAAAAGTCCCCATAATTCAAAGTTTTGCCCCACCCTCTATACTGGAGTATTGTAGACGATTTTTAACTTTTTTTTTACTAATAACATGTAAACTGTCACCTATACACAAAATGTACCCGAAGTAAAATTGTTCCTCATAACAAATAAAACATTTTGGTGAATAAAGATTTTTTGTAAGGCCAGAATTTTAAAAAAGTCACATAAAATCAAAAAAATAAACGCTGGAAAATGGCGACAGAATTTCAATTTCTCGCCAATAACCTCTAAATTGTTAGAGATACATAAAATTTACATAGAATACAAATCATTCTTTTCTTCGAGCTGGACAATTCGATATAGAAAGATATTTTGTAAAGTCAGAAATAAAAAAAAGTTACACAAATTCCCCTAATCTGGAAAATGGCTGACGATTTAAAAAAATTGTGCTAATAATTTCCAAACTGTCGGAGATATAGAAAATTTACATGAAATGAAAAATTATTCTTCATAACAATGCGAACCTTTTGGTATGTATTTGTACGTCTACAAATAAAAAGAAAAAACTCACTCATAATCAAAACTGGAAAATGGTAGTTCAGGTTTAATTTTTTGCCAATAACTTCTAAACTGTTAGAGATACAGAAAACTTACACGAACTAAATTATTCCTCATAACAAACAGAATATATTGGTATAATAAGTTTTATTGTATAGCCAGAAATGAAAATGTTACACATATTCTCAAATCTGGAGAATAACAGTTGGTTTTCAATTTTTTGCCAATAAATTCCGAACCATTAGATAAACAGAATTTCTACATAATATAAAAATTATTCCCCATAACAAAATAGACATTTTGATACATGAAGATCGATTGTATGATAAAGAGAAGTAATGCGAAATCCTAAATCTGTTAGTTGTACATTTTTTAAAAGTATTTCAAAATAATTTTGATTCAATAGTTTTAATCATATACACTATCACGCCAACTGAGAAGTTCTCACAAGTAATCCGTTGGTAAATTTCATACGTGGCCAAACACAGCTAACAATATCGGCATTTGCATCTATTATTACATCCTAGCTAACAGTTACATGGAATTAGGTTCAGAGGTTTTGCAGTCACATGTTTTGGTGTTGGGGACAGATTTTTGTAATATCCATATCATAGACTAACCCCACCCTTTTGGATCCAAGCTGTTTCCAAGCCATTTTAAAACTTGTAAATACTTTTCTGTGTTAGTTTTGCCCTCATTGAAAGTAAAGACCCTAACCGAAGAGTTATTATATTTAATCTCTTTTTGCCACCATCAAAAGATACTTGAAATATCTTAGGTCATCCACGGTCTTTGGAATCGCTCATTACCATTTTGAGGAAAGAATCCCAGCAGCTATGATGGCTTTTTACTGGTATCTTTCTGGTTGAATATCTAATTTTTTTTCACTTAAAATCTTGATGTTTTGCAGAATCTGGAATTCTCTAATGTTGCCTTTTTAGTATACTGCTGGTGTTGTATCACACCAAGTCATGACAGGAGCAAACAATAAAATCTCACTAATGTGTTTTTTTTTTTTTTCTCAATTTGAATATAAAAAAATTGATGTGCGCAGTTTTATTTTCCAGTTTTTTTTTAAACCAAAGATCAAAGTCTTCATGGACTAAAGGATTTCAAACCACCAGCAAATCAATACAACTCCCAACAACAACTGTTGAATATTTTTGTTTCACTTGGTCTAGAGCAACCTTGACAATAACAGTATCTGTATCACTTTCTGCTTGTAGAACATAATAATCTTTAAAGCAAAAGAGCTCCAATCAAAGTTCGTTGGTTGTTCCAGTTTGCTAAAAAACCTGCGAGGTAGTGTTTAGTGTTCTTCTATCGGGAATTATGTCCCTTCAATTTCTTTTTTATACTTATCGTTTATGCTCTGAGGTTTTAGAGGTTTACATCTCAGGATAACCATCGAACAACAGAGTACAATTTTTCTCATGATGATTCTTGATATACGTTGTACACAAATCTAATATCTGACCATATGTTGCTGGTTTGGGTCAAAGAGTGCACTGGAGATTTTCTTCATCTAAAACGTTGTTAAGATTATCCGATGAAGTCTCCTATCGAGATCGAAACACGTTTTTTAAAAAAGACTCTGTTTCTTTTTTTCAACTCTGTAAAATCAAATAAAGATGGTGTTGCACTTGCCAGTTCATACTCAAGTACTCGTTAATATCTGTGAACGAGATCTGGTTGGTAACCCAATATCACATATCTATCATTCATTTTTATTGTGCATGGTCTTAGTTTAGACAGAGGGATGATTTTCTTCTGCTGCAGGTGACCCACAGAGAATTTACTCCCCGAGAGTGATTTGACCGTTCCTTTACCAATCTCCAATGCCCTATCGTAGGTTGTTGTTGAGCCGGTTACCAACCCAATTGAGTGTTCTAGTAATTGTCATGACAACTGACAAAATAACTTATATTCTTTCAGCCAGTTTATTAAATACATACAATCGTTTGGATCTCTTGACTGGCGAAATTTTCCGGATTCTGTGTTCTGCTGGAATTTAGTTATGCTAAGTCTAGTGACCTCTTGTGAACCTCCGAACTATCAGAACAAACTGGGGTTGATGCCACCCATCTCAGTAGTGTTGAATCTGTTATTCCCCGACCATGTGTGAGTCTACCTATAGCTTTGAAGCTTTGAATTTAAAGTCCGTTCAATTGTTAAATAACTAATAAGATTTTGGATTTTGTACAAGTTTTGATCATACAATTATACTTTATATACAGAATTGTTCATCTTGTTATAAAGAATGATTTTGATATAATGAGAATTTTCTGTATTTCAAATGGTTCAAAAGTTAATAGCAAAAAATTGAAATTTGGCTGCTATTCTCCAGGTTTGGGGATTTGTGTAACTATTTCTTTATTTCTTGACTATACAATAAAAATTATTAACCAACATTTTCTTTTTGATATGAGGTATGACGTTCTTTCATGAAAATTATCTGTATCTCCAACGGTTTGGAAATTATTGACAAAAAATTCGGCCATCATTTTCTGGATTTGATTTTGTGCAACTTTTAAGAAAATGTTTCAAAAAGTTTCTGGTTGAACACAATAATTATATATATCATTTTTTTCCATTTATTGTAAAGAACATTTTTTTCTTCATGTATATTTTGTGTATCTGGAACGGTTTAGATATTAATGGCAAATAATTGAAATTCGTCCGCCATCTTCCAAAATGGTGAATGGAGCACAACTTAAAATCGGGGGACTTTGATATTTCTATAAGGCATGGATATACCAAGTCAGAACTCCCTTTGATTCAGTTCAATCAATTATCCCGAAATTCTCCCACTATTTGGGTGGTTATTAGAACAGGGTAATTACTTCGGATGGGTCATATTTTAATTAAATATAAACCGCTTCTGTTGTTTGTATTATCCTCGCCACGCTATTATAGACGATAACATTTTACACCCCCCACTAAATACGAGCCCCTACGGGCACTGTAAATTATTATCCAAAAAAAGAAAAAAGAAAAAAAAAAGAATCTATAAGATAGGAAGACAGATAGATGGAAAGCAGACAGCATTTGATTAACAAAAAGTAAGAATAATCTGTTCAAAACAATAATAACTCAATCTACTTTAATTTTTATCAATTCTATTATATAAAGTATGGTAAATCATTATCATTGAATGTTTTTGCTACTATTGCTTTTTGTAGCAAAGGAAGAATCTAGGTAAGTCTAACAAGAGTGCCAACAGAAAATTTCATGAGGTTATGTCGAGTAGATTTTACGGTGTACAATAACATATGGACAGACCTGCAGACAGAGGAGCGTTTGTTGGATTATAATAAGATGACAACTAAATAATAAACCCATTTTCCCGACGACTTCCCTTTCCCTATCCTGCTTAAACGCAGCTTTCATTACTTATTTTCCTGACTACGTTTTTTAAGTTATTTTCTATCCCTTTTTCATTTGCGTCAGTGTGTAAACGCTTGTGCTTAGACCTCCAATTCATTCCTCTTCCGTGACTCACTCGCTTCGCTCTGTTTTGTCATATTTTGATAACTTATTCGAGGTAAACATTAACTCCTATTTTCCCCTGTTATGTTGTGCTGTCTTTTGATCTCTCCATGTGATGTTGAGCATGATTCGTTTATGTGCACGTGGCATGGTTCTCAGTTTGAGGGTAAGTCTCTTGGTTGGGTTCCATGTTTCAGCTCAATAGGTGACTATCGGGAAGATGCATTGGTTGTATACTCCTCTTTTTAGGACTAATGGGATTTTCTTGTTCTTGGTGGTTGAACTTGCGCTACTAAAAGCTTGCTGACCTAGTGTGATTCTTCGCTCAATTTCCTCTGCTTAAAACTCAAGTTTTAATGAGCTGGTCATGTTGCAAGGATGTCAGACAACCGCTGGATATCGCAACTCACAACAAGGATCCCTGGAGATCACGTACGATACCCTAACCGGCAGAATTTAAGATAGCAAGACGAACTAGATGAAATCGGAAAGAATTGGCTCCGTGATATAGAGGTTTGGCGAATTTTTGGGAAGGTCTATGTCCAATGACAGACGCTAAAATACTGCCGGTGGTGCTGCTGATGAATATATTAAATGTGTTATACAGACGTACATATATATATACATAATTATTGTGTCATCCACAGACAGCTGTTTCGTTGTATTACAACTTTTCAGTGTGGCTATAGACTATCCATTACCCCATCCCCCTTTTCATGTTAAGCCTCGACCTTGTGTCATATTTTGCTGTGGTGGTACAGCAAATAAGCACCATACCCTGCACCACGATTTCTGGCCTTTTCTTCGGGATCAAAGTGTAGTATCTGTTTCACAGCAGAGCCCGAGGCGCAGTTACCGACACTTGCCCGTCGAATGGGCCGGATATTGGCGTGTGGGTGGTGTCAAAGGCCGAGTGCGCCGGTGCAAGCGTTAGCCAATGAGGTTTGACTGAGGTTGCGATTGCTAAGCGCATCGGGAGGCCTTTGGACTCGTCCTTCGGCTCTCCCATCATTACTCGGCCCAGCTGCAGGATCTCTCTTTCCCCGCGGCAGCACTGCTTCCTTGCACTTAAAAGAGCAGGTCCCTTGGTGAACGCTTTTGTGGCGGACGTTGTCTAGCCATTACGATGAGCTTTTCAACCGTAGCCGCGTCGGCTGGGGCCATTTTTGGACGGATGGTTTCCTATTCTTCCCACCAAAAGCTCGACCTTGTGTCACATTTTGCTACTGAAGGACAGCGAATAAATACCCCACAGCATAGACCGAGGTGCAGCGACAGACACTTTCCCGTCAAATGAGCCGGAGAATGTTTGCTGGTGGGCATCAAAGACCAAGTGCACCGTTGCAAGCCTTAGCCAATGAGGTTTTACTGAGGCTGCGCTTTGCTACGCGCATTGGAAGCCTATGGACTCGTCCTTCGGCTATCCTACTATTACTCAGCCAAGCTGCAGGGGGTCAGTTTTCCCGGAGCAGCACTGCTCCATTGCACTTGAAGGAGCAGGTCCCATGGTGGACGCTTTCGTGGTGGAGGTTGCTTTGGTTACGAAGCAAATCGTAGCTGCGTTGGCTGGAGCCTCTTTTGGACGGATGGTTTCCTATTCTTCCCACCAAAAGCTCGACCTTGTGTCATATTTTGCTGTGGTGGGACAGCGAATAAACACCCCCCCCCCCATCCCGAGGCGCAGGTACTGACACTTGTTCGTAGAATTGGCCGGAGATTGGGTGTCGTGGATGGTGTCAAGACTGAGTGCACCGGTGCAGTGCATCAGCCAATGAGGTTTTACTGAGGCTGCCACTGCTACGCACATTGGAGGCCTTTGGACTCGTCCTTTGGCTCTCCTATTATTACTCGGCCCAGCTGCAGGGAGTCAGTTTTCCGAGGGCAGCCCTGCTCCATTGCACTCAACGAAGTAGGTCCCCAAGTGGACACTTTCGTGGTGGAGGTTGCTTTGGTTGCTTAGCAAACCGGAGCCGCGTTGGCTGGAGCCATTTTTGGACGGATGGTTCCTATTCTTCCCACGTTAAGCCTCGACCTTGTGTCACATTTTGCTATAGTGGGGCAGCAAATAAACACTCCATCCAGTACTACAAGGTAGAATCGAAAACTTCGCCTCAGACCCAGAGGCTGGTATCATACCTTTGCTCCACGCAACTGGATGGTCAGTAAGGTTGAATTTAAGCGATATATTTATTTATGCATATATTTCCCATCCACCAGAGCGCTCTATTCCTATGTTGAGAGAGCATTGCATAAGCTTACAATGAACGAGCTACCTCACTTGAAGAATGCTCAACCCTCGTGTGTGTAGAGTGTAAAACATGCCCACCTATACTCTTCTGTATTGTGCATATGTTTATAATTTGAGACCTACAGTTTTAAAAGACACATCAAGATACACGAACGAACGCTCATGCAATACAAATAAGTTAAGAGATGAAAAAATAAAATTGTATGCATATATACCAGATAATATATGAATAAAAATATTTCTCACTTATCACATAATCTTATGTTGACATACAAGCTGGATCATCGTCAATAGTACTACAGCTTCCAGAAATGTAAAAAAAAAGTGTTACTGAAGATTCGGGGAGGGGCCGGGTAACCTTGGCCCTCAGGGACCCCCAACATTTAGTGTGTGCTGTTATTGCATAATGTCAGGAATACTGTAGATGAATTACTGTTTATAGAGTATATTATTAGGTCCTATATATTAAAACCTTCCTTCAGCAATACCATTGCCTTCACTTTTGATTTTTAATTGGAGGAAAATGTTTCCCTTCACTCCTGACCCCCCAAACGAGGAGAAAAATCTCCTTTAAATTTTGAACTCCCCCAAGGGTGAGAAGTTGCCCATCATTACTGATCTCTTGAAGGTGGAGGGGGTAATTCCCTACACTTTCGATCCGTTAGTTCGAAAAAAATTCCTTTGTTGTTTGACCCCTTCAAGTAGGTAAAAAAGCCTCACGTTCACTTTTTACCATTGGTTGGGAGGCAAAAGCCCCCCCCCTTTACTTGAGACCTTCAAAGATACATACATATATATATATATATATATATATATATATATATATATATATATATATATATGTATATATATATATGAATCGTTTTTCTCTAAACATCTTGAGACCTCCCCATGTCTTTTGAGTATGCATACCAAATTCAGCCATGTTTAGGTGTTTTTTTTATAGCATGATAGACAATCAGACACCAGTCAGTAATATATATAGATATATGTGAACAGAAGGCAAGGTTGCGTTTTACTTACATCGTAATATCTATTCTCAAACCTTTTTTATTGTAGAACCACCCCTGGGTCTCATGGTTGCGCATGGAAAATTTAGTTGTTTTTTTTTTAAATAACATGTCAGATAAACAAAAGGACACATCTGACTTGGATACAAGAGATAAGCATATATACCTAAGATCGTTTATAACAAAGCTACAAGAAGATTTATCGAGAAATAAGTGCGCATTTGCCGTTTTCGTCTTTAACCTGCACTCACTAAATCCGCCTCTTCGAATTCACTGAATTTATTTATATCTCAGTCGTATCGCGGAGTCAATTAAAAGAGCATTAATATTAGTTGGCCTACCTCATTAGTTTATTGCAAAATCTCTGGCTCTAAAGATTCGGCTTCTATGCGTGAATCAAAATCACTTAAGACGATTTTATCTCCTTACCATACAAACCTCGACTATCATTGGGTATAAATTTATTTCTGGACGCAATATAACGATCTTTTTTGCCTGATTTGTTTTTTTTTTTTTTTGAAGCAAAGATTTTTCTTTTTATGTGCTAATTTGGAGATGACAGGTTTTCGTGAATGCCGAAGATACTGCAGCATATAAATTTTATGAATTAACAAGAGTAATTGTGCAAAGCAATCCTATTATTAGTAATACTTTGCAATGTGGCGAAATGGCAGTAGACGAAAAGGCATAAAACTGGAGGTTAAATTGTTCAAAGCCTCTTTCTTTCAGGTACTAAGCAGGTTAGGAGATTTACTAGTTGCCTAAAAGGAGGTAAACTAATATTAAATGGACATTGCCGTAACCGTTAGAGTTTTCATTTTATTGTTATCAATATTTTTTTTTGGTATGTGAACGAATCATTTAAGCTTTATTGTTTAGATCAATTACAGGCAAAATAAAATATGGATGCTGCATTCACGTACTATTATTCTTTTGATAGAAGAAAATAGACAATTTCTAACCACAGGAAATTTGTCGTCTGAACTAAACGTGTACAACTCACGAGTTGTTTTACAAATAGTACTAAAGTTATTTGTGTTAACTTGGTATTTGAACAATCCATGATATCACGGTTGGGATATATATGAAATAGATATATCAAAATTTCATTCGACTTTGATGGTTATGTTGTAACACGGCAAATTTTGACGGTAGGATGAAAAGAGATAGTAACTACGGGCTTATCTCAGCGCTGACAAGGTTCGAACTCAGCTTTTCTTATTGCAGTTCACTGATTAAACTACTACCTCAACACTCCTTCACTTGGCTTGGTTACTTTCTGCATTACCAAATCAAGTATTTCTAGTCATCGGGGAAGAATTAATGATCAAGCATTAAATACTAAAGTTTTGTTTTTTTACTTGAGTTTCGATTAATTTGTAGAACGCCTCAGCATTTAGCCTGTGAGTTATGCACCTTTGGCTCAGTAACCTATGCAGACGTGTGTGTGTCGTACGAATGAAAGGATGAAGTCTCTTTTTGTATTATTTTAAAGAAGGTTTTTTTTTCTCCAGTAAGTTCTCGTATTGGTCAACAAAGGTCTACCAGTCGTTAAAAATACCAGAGAGAGAGAGAGAGAGAGAGAGAGAGAGAGAGAGAGAGAGAGAGAGAGAGAGAGAGAGAGAGAGAGAGAGAGAGAGAACAACTAATTAGGATGAGTAAGAGATTGCAGATTTCTGTCTGTCAGGTTTTATGCCCCTCTGTTATGGCTAATAGACTATCGCCCCAGCTTTTCGGTTCCACGTGTGGAATCACGTGTCCTGGTGGATAAGTATCTCCCAATTGTCCCAGTTTCCCTCACATCATCTTATTTTAACCTCATCTTATGGCTAATCACTTCCGGTTCTCTTTCTTTCCGTTCAATTTTCAGAGAAAAAAAACATTCATCAATTTTTTTTTATCTTCCCGAGTTGTCAGCCATTAAATTCGAGACTAGTCTGGCTGGCTACAGCAAATGATAACGAGTCATACGCACACACACACACACACACACACACACACACACGTAACCGAGAGAGGTCAAGCGTTTCAACCCACGCAAATACATACATATGCTTAAGCACACTACATAAAGTCCGTCATACACATATATCCGCTTACATGCAGATACACACACATCAAAATATAATCATTTGTCTACCCCTATCAACCGATTGGTTCCCCAGAGGTCATTCTCGGCTAGGCTCCAAATTCTTCACGTGTGAAGATGTGTATACATGCTCATATTCACATAAGCATATATATATATTTGCATATATATATATATATATATATATATATATATATATATATATATATATATATATATGAAAATAAATATATACGTTCGCATGAACATCAATACTGGATCAACAGACACATGCATACGCTTGCAGTATCACAATAACGCATATATAAGCAACTTTGCATAGCCTAGCACTTGGGAAATATCAACATAATTTTTCTAAAATGAAATAATTTAAGCAAATTTTACTCTCGTAAAGTTTTCATGCCATCACATCATAACTTATAGAAGATCAGGAATACTGACGAAGTTGAGCTATTTAAGTATAATTATTACAATGATATCATTATCAAAAACTTTTTAGTATCCGTCGTTAGATATAGACTTTTCCCAGGTTTCACCTTGCGTCTCTATCATGGGCCCCACGGAGCAAATACTTTTTTAACTTATCTATTTCGTCACGCCAGCTCATATTTTATCAGCCCAGTTTTGCAAATGATTTCTGGGGATCCACGCTCTGAGTCGTGATGTCCATCGGTTGTCTGTCGTTAGCAGCCCACTGTCATTCAAGTTTTCTCATGGATTCAATGAAATCTCTGACTTCATTTTTTTTCTTATAATATATCGTACTCTCTTGTGATTTCTCCATACTATGTTGAGCAAGATTCTCATGTACACGTTGCACATTCAGAATGAATAATTATCCTTATTCTATACAACGCTGTACGCACTCTTATCTTATCACACGGAGGGTGGATACAATGGATATTAAGTGCTGGTGTAGCTCAGAGGCCGTTCTGACTGTCATCAGTTATAAGCAATCCACCAGACCCCCTTTCAACACTTTATGGGCAAGCGTGACGGGGTACGGGCCAACACTATTCATTGTTTGCACGATCAAAATTAGACTGGCTATTCTTGCTGGGTCAGCTGCCTTGCATTGGGTGGGGAATGATGTGCTCGAAGGACGACTACCCAAACAATATTTTTTGTTGTTATTTCGAACAACATTTTCATCTAAGAATTAATGAGCCTCCTTTGAATGACATGGTATGAGCGATGGGAACTTTTCTTGCTTGTTTATCTTGAAATTAAATCCAACCACTTTATCTTAGAATTCAGGCCAATCGCTGGCCAGACATTTAAATTCTTTAAAGTGCCATAGCAAACATTTCCTAATTAAAAAAAAAACAAAACAATTAGCTGAATCTTTTGAAAAACGATCTTCTTTGAAACTACTTAATTTGTAGACATTGATCTGTGCTTGACATAAGTGGACACTCATTGAAGAGTGCTACTTAAAGGAAAAGAATTGCATGATATCGTTAACGAGAACAAATGTTTGGAATCATCAGTTGGTGGTATTTTTTCTGCAGATTAGTGACCAACTTCCTAAAGAAGGAAAGTTACTAAAACATATTTTAAAAAAAATGCATCTACTAAAAGAGAGCTGAAATAGACATTTTATAGAGCGCTAAAAAAGCATTGAACATCTATACATCTGTATCATCATCCGATTTTTCCATGCTCGTGAGAATATGATTTTATTACTGTAACAAAGAATAAATGGTTCCACGTAGAACAATACCATTAAAATGTTCTAAATTGAGGAATAAAGCAATTTCCGGTCACATCACATCGAAGCTCATGGTTCCAGATGATAAATTTAATAAGTCATAAATTTGAAAAAAAAAAAAAATATTCAAGGGAGATTACACAATTACCCTCCTAGGTCATAGTTATATGTCCAGGTTGCTTAATACTTCCAAAATGTCATGACTGTCTACACGATATCTCCGAGATTTCTCAATGAATATCGATTGTCTTTTGTCGGAGGGTGGACAAAACGGCAAAGAATAGAGTAATTAAATTAAGGGCGGGAATGTACACTTACACCCCCGAAACGTCGTATTTAAATGTCCACACCACATAATATTGCTAAAATTTCATGCCTGTCCAAACGATATCTCTGAGGGTTCTCAATGAATTCCAATTAAATGATGGTACAGGGATGGACGGCTACGGGAGGAGTGATAAATTTCGTGAGCGGATCGAGGGTTATTTTTTTTCATTGTGAGATATTTTTCAATTTTTTCCCCACATTTATTTATGCGCCAAAATGTGTCTTGTCTTTCCTTCCTTGACTGATCGTGATCCCTGCTGACTTCTTATAAGTAAAATTGAAAGCAAAACCAGGATTTGAATTTACCGTCGTCAATCTTAACGCATTTTGTTGGTTGCAAACGTACTAAAAATATTTCTCCGCCCCCCCCAGAAATTACAGAAAATGATGCAAATATGTCAGGTGCCACTAAATGCAACGTAGATTTTCTTGATTTCAATGCAAAAGCGAAACTGGGCCCAGGAGTCTGAACTCTGAAATATCCCGCCGCATCAACCATCATGAATATTAATGATTGTGAAAATAAACACATACACACACACTTGAACATGCGTGGGCACAGACGAAGTCCTACACATATTAATCCATACATGCAAGCACAAACTTATATATCTTTATATATATATATATATATATATATATATATATATATATATATATATATGTGTGTGTGTGTGTGTGTGTGTGTGTATACATAAACACTTGAAAAATCGAATAAAAATTCCGATTATCATAAATAGATGTGAAAACTCAACGAATGATACTAATACTAATAATCAATCAGTAAATAAGAAATGTGTCATATTATATATATATATATATATATATATATACATATATATATATACATATATATATATATACATATATATATATATATATATATATATATATATATATATATATATATATATAGGCACACACGCACATACATATATGAATACTTTGAAATAAAGGAAAAATGAAACACGAACATCAACATAATGTTGAATAATACACACACATATATTTGTATGCGTGTGTGTGTATTAGTACATAAAAATAAATAAATAATGAACCACGACCATCAAATAATAATAACAATCATAATAATACTGTTTTGCGCTATTCTCACAGTCCCGAGTGAACGTCAGACAGCCATTTCCTGTCTAAGTATATGACATATTTAGAAAAACGAGTTGGAAAGAAATAGATGGAGAGAAAAAAAAATGAGAATAAAAATTTTCCTTTTTTGAAAATGTCTGGACAGAAGACGGCGTAGCCATGAGATTAACACCTGGTTCTTTTTTTTTCTCTCCTCTTCTTCTCGCTACGATCAATTAACAAGAAAACACTCTCGGTAGAACTTACAGACATGTTTTGACACATATTCGTAAACAACTTCGTAATACACCTACGTTGATAATATCGCGTGTCACGTCAGAAAATACATATTGGGCGAGCGTGCACATAGTCATGCGCGTGCACGCACGCACGCATGCGCGAGCATCATCATTATCAGCAACAGCCTTTTAGCGTGTGTCGTCGGAAATGAACCTTGGCCAGGATTCGTCAGGCCTTGCTATCATGGGCGTCACAGAGCCAGTATTTTCTGAATTTCCCTTGCACCATAATTTTTTTTTCTTCCTGCCCAGTTTTGTAAGTAATTTTTGGGGATCAACGTTTTTAGTCGTGAAGTCCAGCGGTTGTCTGTCATTCTTGTGACATGACCAGCCCATGGCCATTTGAGTTTTCTAATGGTTTCTATGATGTCTTTTCTCTAACATCCCGAGCTGTCTTGTGACCCCTCCATATTATGTTGAACATGGTTCACTCCTGTGCACGTTGCAAGGTTCTCAGTCCGAGGGTCAATCTCCTAGTTAGTACACAGGGGTTTGGCGAATACATATTTTTCCATTCCTTTCATGCGTACTTCTCAAGATCCAGTTTTTCTTGTGAACATTTATTATCATTTATAATTGGGGACAACACAAAGTAACAATAAAACGGGTACCAGTCACTCGGCTCATCATTGACGGACACCCATGAGATCCTCGAGCATAAATCCTAGGTACAGCTTTACCGTAAAAGTAGTGTCCAACATTTCCATAACTAAGGACCCTGTGTGAATTTCCCCATCAACTCCATGCTTTTGAAAGGACTACCTACTCAACCAGCCCACAGACCTCTGGCTTTTGAAAACTCTGCTTGCTCAACAAGTTCATGGACCTCAAGTAATACCATTTTTGGGATCGTGAACCAGTCTCTGGTTAGCTAGCTCATCTTGCTGAACAGTTTGTGTGTGTAGAGATTTCAATCTCTCTTGAGAACCATTTTATTTTGTACTTGTGCTTGGATGAGTTGAACTAATTCAGAGGGCGCCTCAATGTGTAGTAATGTTTTCAAGGACCAGATCTATCAAGGAGATATTCTGGTGGACGCTTTTTTTCGGCATTTAGTTTTAGACTGACCAATGATCTGATTGAAAAGGGCAATTTTTGACTTTAAAAATGACGTTGATCTTAAATGGGTTAAATCTTTTCAAATACAGTAGAACCTCAATTTACGAACATATCTCGATTCGAACAAATCGATACACGAACAACTTTTTCTAGAAATGGTTGTATACGAACCGATTCCTTGTATCCGAACCGGAAGAAGCTGGCCAGTTTATCTCCAGCCAGTGTAAATAGACGAACAAAATAAAAGGGAAATATGTTTTAAATGTTTCTTATAAATACACCGTATTTTTAAATGCAAAGGGACTAACATATGGAGAAAAAATGTATTTTAAATGTTTGTTTTTTTTTCGCAAGTTTTCAACAAAAAACGGGGAAATATATTTCAAATGTTTTTAAACAATCATATGATTTTTTTATGTAAAGAAAAAGATCGAACATTAGATAGGAAGTTACAAACAGATTTTTTTTAGGGTGGGGTGAAGGCGACGTCCTTTCCAACTAATAATCTTCTGCTTCCATTTTGGCCGTCATCATTCCCCAGTAAAGGTAAAATTCTAATCAAATAATGGATATGTTTATTTGTTTAATGTTGTATCATTTATTGTTGTTACAAGTTTCATGGGTGGCTTTACGTATTCAAGTCTTACTTGGCTGTATCAATCAACCAATATTTTGACTTGAGAATGTTTCGTAAGGGTAAACTTTTGGGAGTATGGAACATCATTTCTGATGGGAAAAATCGATTCAATATACGAACTATTCGATATCAAAAGAACCCTCAGGAACGGAGTAACTTCGTATATAAAAGTTGCATTGTATAAGAATATGTTACAAATCTGTTTTTTGATAGTTGTACGATAGATAATGTTGATTCTCCGTCACAAGATTTCACGATATCAGGTTAAAAAAAGAACTTGTTAACCGTCTCATCCATCGAGGCTATACGCTAGCTAACGTATTTATTTGCAACAAAAAAATATTGATGACTTTACACCTGTAAGTTATTTTACAGGTTTAATCAACTAATATTTTGAAAGTTTGAAAATCCTTTCCATTACCAACAGTATAAGCTCTGTTAGGGTTTAAAAATTGGAGGATCTTTTTTTAAAGATCGAAATACTTCCCATTTCGGGTAAAATATGTCTGAAACGCGTAATCCGGCTCGTTAGTTTAAGTGTACCAAAATCTTGAGTAAAAAAACTCAATATGAATTCTATACACCGAATTTCAAAGCAACTTTTTTCGTGTAATCGCAAAAATTACGTGCAATTAAAATCTCTACAAGATGACGTAAAATTTACTGAAATTGGTTGTGTTTCACACAAGCTAATAGCAAAATGAAGTTATCGGCTTGCGTAAAAATAAGACAGGGATTGTTCTTGCAAGTTAGATCTAGACGCCGATTTGATTAAAATCAGAAATGCTGGCAGGAGAATTAACCAATCAGCAAACAAACAAATGAATGAATAAACGAAAAGAAAAAAATTGCATACGAGCTCATTATGTGGGTAGACACTTACTGCGTTTCAGAGTAAATTGGTATATCAATAAATTTTGACTCTGCGTCTCGCAGCTTCGGTTTGATTGACCGACAGTTATAAAGGCCTAAATGTATTTGACTGGATTATCTTGGGTTCAACCTATACGATAAATCAATAATTCCTCACTCCCAAATCAAGGGTCAACGTTTACACGAGGCATATGATAAATAAACGATCTCTTATGTTTGATTGAAGTCGACCTGTGATCGAGGCATATGATAACGACTTTGTAGTCCAAAGCTGAGGATTGACCTAATCCTGATATCGACTCATACACGAAATCATACAGTACGTATATATACAGGTTCTTTTGTGCGTCAATATGCTGCCTGTGTTTCTATATGTTCTCGCTTTAAGAGTGTCTGAGTGTTATTTTTTTCTGTGTGAGTATTTATGCGTGTGTGCTTCTCATCGCCTGCATCCATTGACACGTATCATGGCTTGCAGTTGCCTGAATCTATCTTCATCTTTTTTTTTTCGCTAATCTTTCAATCTTCACGCTTCTTTGCGCAAAGCTACCAAATTGCAGACGTACTGCCACATTTCTGCTTCCGGAAACCGAGTGCGCATGTGCTAATTCGTACACTTCTCACTGCACAGTTATAAATATCTTTTGACGGGCTTCTTCTGAGACTTGATTAGGATATACGTAATACACGCATGTGATCTACCCATATTCATATATGTAGGTATGAGGGGATAGGGAAATAGATTATTCACAGCATTAACCCTAACACCTATCGTTGACTCTATATTTCTACCAGGAACAGGAACAAGATCAGGAACAATCCTCACCCTAATTCGGGCTACACACCGATATGTAAAACCGACATTCCCCTACCGTGATTTGAACTCATGATTGATTGATCACAAGGAGGCTGTCTGACTGACTGAGCTAAATTAACAAGAACTTGGATATCAACGCAAATTTACTATACAGAGAGGCACGGTCTTATTTCATTCTACAAATTAATGCACACACACACACACACACACACACACACATATATATATATCTATATATATATATATATATATATATATATATATATATATATATATGTATATGCATATATATATATACATATAATTTTTCATTTATCGTATACATAAAACAAAAGTCAAAGTGACCATTTTCAGGCGGGATAGAAGGGGGAATAGAGTTTGAACCTAGTGCAGTGCGTTTAATTTTTATTATTGTGATTCTTTAGTATTCGATGATCCATAAAAACAATGCTGCAAAATTATCATCAATATTTCTATGATTTATCTTGCCTATATACTTTTGCAATTAAAGTGCAAAGGTCTGTCCAGCGAATATCCAGCCATCGACACGCCACGATGGCTAACTCTCCCATAACTACCTTACCGTCAGGGCAGTAGAAACAGTAAATAGCTGTTACACCAATTGTCAATCTTGTCGGCAATCATCATCATATATATATATATATATATATATATATATATATATATATATATGTATATATATACTCCTTTGCATGCACACACACATACACACACACACTCACATTCACACACACACACATATGTATATATATATATATATATATATATATATGGAGAACCTGAGAAACAGTGGCAAACTGGATTTTAGATATGAACGAACTGATCTATATATCGATGTTATTATATTCATGCATAGTACACTTATATATATATATATATATATATATATATATATATATATATATATATATATATATATATACGCACACACATATATACATATATATATATATATATACATATATATATATATATATATATATATATATACGTAAATAGATTAAGGAATAAAATAAGATTGACACACAGATAAACGTATTTAATATAAATATGATATAAGGCGAAAAAATCCTCCACAATTTTTATTTTTTATTCCACATTATTCATAACTTTTCTGCTGTGATATTATATTCTGATCAATAATATGTAAATCTTATGTAAGAAATTCGGTCGGGGAATATAATCTTTGATTACCTGCATCGTCTGTCCATATTTATTATGGCAAATAACATCAAAAATTCAGCTTAGCAACTTCTTGCTAAATGCTCATCCTAACGCAAGATTACTGGATTTTGGAACGGACGTCTTTCATTCTACATAAAATCGAAGCTGTTGCTGCTAATATATAGAGATAGAACTACTTATTTCATGCTTTTTCAAATGAATGCACATTTCTGCTTACAATATCGAAGAACTTGAATGACAAACGAGGTAGTACAATTATGACTTTATTATTTAAGAATTATTATTCAACATCTCAAAATTCGTTTTTAACCAATAATTTTATTATCTGACTAATTATGATTCAACTTTTTACCATTCAATTGATACTACTCAATTGTTCGAAATTCATTTTTGTAGCCATTCAAGAACCATTATTTAATCCTCCGTGAATTATTGTTCCACTATTCAAGAATTAGCATTCAACCGTCCCAAACTTTCAAGAATTATTACTTCGCTTTTCAAATATCATCAATGAACTGCTCAAAACTTCAAATATTTACAATGATTTTTAATCATAAATCAATTTTTTATTCTTCATTATTATTTTACTATCAATAATGATTATTCAACCTGAAAAAATATTATTACCATTCATAAACAATATTTAACCCTTATTAGAGAGAAGGGCAGGAGTTGGGGATATCATAAAACACACATGGCAATGGGATGGTCATACTGCAAATAACTGATGGATATCGCGACTCACAAAGTAGACCCCAGAGATCATATGTGAAATTGTGGCTGGCTAAAATATAAAATGACGTGACGAACTAGACAAATTCAGAAAGTATTGGATCCACGATACCCATGATAGAGAGTTCTGGAGAGGTGTATGTCGAATGAGGGACGCTAAAGGCTGCTGCTGCTGATGATTAATCAATATTTTGCCATTCATGATTATAAACTAACTACTCAGAACTTTGAAAAAAAACAATATTTGGATTATCATTTAACCCTTCGAGAACGATTATTTTACCACTGAAGTACAATTATTCAACAGTTCAAAACTTATTCAAGCCATTTAGAAATTAGTAGGCTGTGGGAAAAATCAATTCCGTTACTTTATTAGAAAAAAAAAAAAACAGCATAGCTTCAGACTTGGCTACTCTCTACGATGGAAATGTTATCTGAATGAGTATTGCAAGTTTGTAAGGTACACAGTTCGATAACCGAAGATGTTTGAAACTTGATATACTTGCATCCTATCATGGGCCAAACTATCTTTACAAAGAAGCAGCATATTTTACATTTGAGCCACAGCATGTCACCTTGGAGGTATCCTCGATCCTTTATGCTAAAAACTGCGAATCTTGTTGAGATTGTTTCCCTCCGGATGCCTTTTTGATGGGTTGATCACAGCTGTCAACCTTGGCGTGAAGGTACTGCTGAAAACCCCCTGCATTCGTGATATCGTAAGTCATCTAAGCTAAGATGAGATTTAATCCCTCACATCTTACACCATCTTTGCGAAATAGTCCCAACGCATTTGCTGGTCTGAAGTGATGCAATACTTTTAAATATATCATACAGGACAAATGAAAAAAACAATGATTGAAAATATCATGAAGTCGCCTCGATTTCTCTATTTGAGGCAACTTCAGTCCGGGTGGTGATCATTTGTTTTTGATTATTTTGAGCTGTTGATGATATCAGTCGTCTTATAAAAGATGTTTCATATTCTATGATAAAATCATCATTTAAAAAAAAATCATCCAGTGTTGACAGTAAAATCCTTGATCGAATCGGAGAACTTTTAATCTCGAAACAGAACTTTTTTAATGGCTGATACATTCAGCGAACTAATTACTTTATCTTAATTATTCAAAAGCATTACCGTCACTTGTAAAATCCTTGAACCAATTTAGGGAAGACAAGGACGGTTGCAACCTACTTTGCATTTTTCTTAGTTACTCAAAAACTATTTGAACCAACCAATTTCTTTTTGGTTATAAACTTATATCTGTCTATTAATTACCTGTATCGTTTTAACATTATTGCATATGACATATCATTCACAATACTTATTTGAATAGAAAAAGTCAGATGTTACAACAGTCCCCAAACCCTAGGGACGGTTGCAACATTAATTAAGGACGGTTGCAACATGTTGAAAAATACATCCAATTTCACTAATCAACATTTGTTCTTTGTCTAAATGAGCATAGTATTATGGAAATATATTTTATATATATTATTGTTTTATAATAATATTATAATATTATTTATTCATACAAAATAGTATCATCTATTTCGTCATCAAATGGCAGTTATTGATTTTTATTTGTTTATGCATAGAGCATAGGCTTATCTTGAGTCCACATGTAGATGCTGCAGATGCTATTCAATCCTTCTGCATCTCAGTTTTAGACTGGAGAAATGGAACGATTTGCAATACAACAAACATGTATCTATTTTACAAAAGCGCAATATTTCTCGAAATGACCTGGCCAATGGGACATCTCAGAAATGACACTGCTTATGAGACATCTAAGAAATGACACATAGACCTTCTAAAGGATCTACCACATTTCTCTATCATGAGCGTCGTGAAGCAAGTATTTTCTGAATTTGTCTCGTTCATTTCTCGTACTTATATTCTGTCGGCTTCGGTTTCGCTTGTGATCTCTGGGGATCCACGTTGTGAATCGTGATGTCCATTGGTTGTCTGCCATTCATGCAACATGAGCCACCTATTGCCATTTAAGTTTTCTAATAGATTTTATGATATCTCAGACTCTCATTTCCTTCTTTATATACTGTGCTGTGTCTTGTGACTTCTCCATATGAGGTTGAGCATGATTCTTTCATGCGCACGTTGCATGCTTCTCAGTTTGCGGGTCCGTCTCTTGGATAGATTCCATGTTTCAGCTCCATAATTGACTATATGACTAAATCCATGTGCATTTAAATCATACCGGCCCATTTCTAGATGTTGCTGTCTGTGACAAAGACGCCCTGACAATTTATATTTATCTCACTACGACTTGGGTATGTTGAAAAATAAATTGAAATGTTGCGTGGTCTGTCTCTAGCTTGCACATGGTTATATCTAATCAGCGTATGGTGGTCTGATATGGCTGCTAGCTTGGGGGCTGTTGCAAAAAATTGTTTTTGACACATGCTAACCGTGTCCTGTAGAAGTGAAAAAAATAATGATTCAAACAAAGATTAGATTAATTCATGCGTACGCACACAGTATGACAAAAATTCTGCTCATGAAAAAAATCACTTACATACCTCCAAAACACGTTATTCAATAAACTCTGCAGCAGATGTTGAATGTACCTTCTGTTTTCCTGGTGTAATACAAAGGCTCAAATAACTGTTTCCACTTCAAATTCTCATCTTGTTTATTCTCGGTCCATCTGTTTCTTCCAACACGACAGTTATGTTTTAAGAAATGAATGACCGTTTGAATTACCGGTGACTGTTTAACTCAATTGCAAGAGCAGCGTTACGTTGAAGTGGCTACTCTTTTGACTACCGGTTCGATTCCTGCAGCCAGCCCCATTTTCTTTAGTTGTTTATTCTATTTATGCTACCAAGGTAAAGTGACATATTAACCGTGCAATGACGGGAAATCATTTCAAATGAGAGCTTCTATATGATATAACACAATTTATCATAATTCTGGCGGATAACATATCCATTTCTTGGTGCATAACAAAACTTCCGATGAAAGACGGAATCAAGCAACAAGTGTACTCGAAGAAAATGGAGATCTTACAACAGACAGGGACTGGATCGTCGAACGTACCCAAGAATTCTCCCAAGAATTTCAAGAAAAGAATGCAAAACAACGAAAAGGATGTACAAAACACGAGCAATCAATTCGAAGACTTCCAAGACGTTACGACATGGAAGGTGAAACAAAACAAAACGGAAGACCCGTGGACCAGATATTATCACTATCGACCTACTTGAAAAGCTGATGAGATCATCATTAGGAAACTAACCATTTTATTCAACTTGAAAACCTAAAACAAAGGTCATATTGGAATACTGCAATCATAATGCTGTTACACGAAAAAGAAAACCCGACAGACCTTAACTATAGACCAATACGTCTACTCAACTGCATCTACAAACTTTTCACTAGAGTCATCGCAAACGGAATCATCTAGACGAAAACCACAGGAACAAGCTGGCTTTAGAAGAAGCTACCCATCCATGGACCATTTCCATTCGATAAATCAACTAAAAGAGAAAGCAACAGGATATATAACGCCTCTAGCGGTAGCATTTATCGACTTCGAAAAGGTCTTCGTCTCAGTGGAAATTTCCAAGGTCATTGATGCTATCACTCTATAATGTATAGACCACGTATATGTCAGAGTATTGCAACATAAATATCGTCACAGCAGCTCCATTATCTGGTTACAAAAAGACTCGGAGCCCTTTCAGCTCCAAATAAGTGATATCCGTTCACCCAAACTTATTACAGCCTGTCCCGAGATCATCTTCAGAAACCTAGGGCTGGGGAAATTAGAATAGACGGCGAATACTCAAGTAACCACAGATTTGCAGACAACATCGCCCTTTTTGCAGAGAACCCACATAGCCTCCAGCTAATGCTACACGAACTGAACAGAAAACGAACGGTAGTCGACCTTTGCGTGTACTTCAGCATAACGAAAGTCATGTACAAGAAACACATGGCGATCGAAATCGAAAATGCAAAGCTAGAGAAAGAAGTCCACTAAATCTACCTAGAATAACGAATCTCCACGGAATCCTCAAAAGAAGAAGAAATTGAGCAAAAAATCACTCTAAGACGGCAAGCTTTTGGTAGAGCAAACTCAACTTTCAAAAATAAGAAAATCCTATTAGTTCTGTAAATAGAGGTATTCAGCCAAAGCACCCTTCTGATAATCACCTATGGGGCTTAAACATGGAACCTGAATGAGAGACTGACCCTCAAACTGCAAACCACGAAACGTGCTCATGAGAGGATCATACCCAACATCACAAGATAGGATAAAATATTAAGGAAAAAATATAGAATCCATTAGCAAACTCAAATGGCAATGGGCTGGCCATGTTGCAAGAACGGCAAACAACAGCTCCCAACATGGATCCACAAATCAAATGTACAACCGAGGCCGGTAGAATATGAGATGGTGAGACGAACTAGACAGTTTCAGAAAGTATTGGCTCTGCGACGCCCACAGTAGAGAGGTCTGGCAATTCTTTAGAAAGGTCTACGTCCAACAATAGAAGATTATAGACTGGTAATGATGATTAATGCTGAAGCTTGGTATATTTACGTATTTTGATCCAACGAAACTGTTACTTATTTTGGGTTGAGCTTCATTTTTTCTCCTCGTCATAAAAACTCGACTGATACACGAACATATACGATAATCATAGTTTGTCTCAATCTTCTAACCTTTTTTCTTCGTGTGCAGCGAAAGTGATCGTAAATAGATGATCGGAATTCGTACGTTTTGAATAATAAATTTTTCCAGTCTTTTTGTTGGTCTAGTATTCAAATTTATTCATAGCGTAACATTCTCACGACAACTTTGAATTAATGAAATACTTACGCTTGGTTCATTCTATATGTTTACAACATTGCATGTCATATGTTTAGTAGATTATGCTCCGAATGTGCATTATATAAAAAATATCTACGTAGCATAAACGGAGTGTTTACCCACGCAATATTCCCTACCAGATAAAAATTCAGCTGATGCTGTTTCCACCGTGAAAAAAAAAGTCGTCTAGCGTCTCCTTCTCTGGATAACCTGTGCTGATTATCACCCCTGTAAACGAAGTATGTTGGTAGTCAGTGAAGTGAAATCCTCATTATCAACTTCTATATACAACTTTAACATCAAATAAATTGCGCAAAGACTCGTTTTACGGTAGCGAGCTTTTGGTAGAGAAAGCTCAACCTTCAGGAACAAGAAAATTACATTAGTATTGAAAAGAAGGGTCTATAACCAATTCATCCTCCCAATAGAATTGAAACGTGTCACTTGACCAAAAGATTGACCCTTAAAACTGAGAACTATGCTACGTTTGCATGAGTACAATATATCAAAGAAAAACCGGGATTCCAAGACATTATAGAATCGATTAAAAATTCTAATGGCGATGGGCTTGTCACGTAAAAAGAATGTCAGATAACTGATGAACGTCACTACTCACAAAGTGGATCCCCTGAGATCATATGCAAAACTGTGATCGGCAAAATATAAAATAGTGTGACGAACTAGACAAGCTCAGAAAATATTGACTTTATCATAAAGAGATCTGGCGAACCTTGGAGAAGTTCTCTGTCTAATGACGGAGGCTGAAAAGGATGATGATGACATAGAACTTAATCATATTTTGTTCATCTGTTTCTATGAAGTAAAAGTGTGAAAAAAAAGCCAAACTTATGGGACAATAGTGAAATGCCAGTCAAAGTCTGAAGTTGACTCACTTTTCTATCATAATAGCAAGAACAAAAATGGAGAACAACCGTCACCGAATTCAAACCAAACTGATAAATAAAATAAGCATTACCTTAGCGTGATTAGAAATAAAGAGTAAGTGACTCTCTGACCGACTAGGCCAAACCAACAATCCTGCATATTTCTAAAAACGTTTGTTGGGAATACACAAGAGCTAATTCGATTCCAATAAATTACATCAGCATATATATATATAAATAGATAGATAGATAGATAGAGAGAGAGAGAGGGGGAGACAGAGATAAAGGTTAGCATTGGCAGTTCTCCAATGACAAATAGGAAACAAAACTCCTGTTTAGCATTATCAAAACCGTTTGAATAGTACCCTCTTTAAAGCCTGAACTTTTTTTTAATCGAAGCTGATAAATTTCTGGTAGGTTTTAGTTCTGATGGTTTGAAAGATAATGAAACAAAAAAGAAAAAAATGAACTTCCGCAATCGGGGTTCGAATTTGCTCCCCCAAACTCATTTTCCATGTTTTTTTAAGCCCTCGGTTGTTGAGCTAACACGATTTTAACCCTACAAATAAACGCCAAAAAAGAAATTGAAGTAAAAAAAAAAAAAATACACCCTGGTGTTCGTAGATTAGAATAAGTGGTGAAAAACTTTCCCCAGATGACACTGATTATATATATATATATATATATATATATATATATATATATATATATATATATATATATATATATATATATATATAAATATATATATATATATATATATGTTTATACATATGTATATATATATGTATATATATGTATATATCGTTTTATGGATATAACTGATTAACTGATAAATTTTTGAGAAACAAACTTTTCAAGAGTGACCCAAATGCAGATCCCAATGAAATCGTATATTTTGGTGCAAAATTCAGCGAAGAGATGTGTGCTGTGAGTTGTTGGAGACCTGCTGATTTTGAACATGCTTCTGTTTTTCCTCGATGTATCTCTCGACACAAACATATATTATATATTTATAATGCAAATGTAAGTGGCAATTAGAAGAGAAAGCTGAAGAGAAAGGCAGTTGTTACATCCCGAATTTTATCATCACGTAAGCATGTTTCGATGCATTTTGATGGTTGTCAGCCATTTTTTTCAGAAGCAGTGCAGAGAAAATTGTGTACTGTTTACATGTTTGAGCTTGAGGAAAGAAACTGGGATATTTTTGTGTTGCAGGTTGCTTAGTAGTTTAGTAGTCTATACTCTGTATGTAGTTCGTACTTCATAATATATTTGTAAGAGTTGCAGTAATCCTCTCCTGTCTAAATAAAAGTAGGAGTGGTGTTCGGCTAAGCAGCGGTCCTGTTTGCTGTCATTGGATCTGTATATAATCAAAGGAATCGACGCAAACCAGATCGCAGAGTGACAGGTTTGATTATTTCCCAACACTCATAATCGATAATTAAATTCTGCACCGTTGATAATTTAAAATTCATAATTGGGTTATTTGTAATAATCGCTTTTTTAATTGATGAAGATTATTCATTATCAGTATGAGGGACGGTAATTTTCCGTATCAATTCAATCTGAATGGTCATCTGATTGGCTGTCGTTTCCCTCAGCTTGGATATAGCTACCGATATTTCATATTCCTATTATAGGGGAAGAAAAGGACATTATTGACACCTTATTAGATGTTCCACAGAAACCAGAAAAAAAAGTAAGAGTTGAAGACAGATTCAAGATGGAGGAGGGCGGTCATCCTGAGCTTTATGGAGCCTACAATCGTGAAAGCTCATTTTTGGCTAGTGCAAATTTAAAAGAAAACAAAACTTCAGGTTCAATTTACTGTAGATGAAACAATTTAATTTCAAATTGCTTAGTCAGTAAATAAGTAAAAACCATGGGTTAAATAATGCGTCTACAATCTGTGGAAGTAGTAGCTGTAAAATGGATGGGGGAGTAGGGGAAGAAGAGACAGTAGTCTTTCTGGGAGTCGATTGATTCTCTCACTTGTAAAATATTGTGATATGTATGTACTATGTATGTATTTTTTCAATAAAAATCGTACATGGCAATTTTTAGCTTTTTTGCCATTTTTTTTTAGCAATCTGGACTATTTCTGTCTTTTTCGTAGAACAAAAATGCCGGTCTCGTCAGCAGCTGATAAAAACATTGACTGGAATAGTGTTTTAAATGACATCACACATTTTAATGACATTATGCCTCTTTCGCTCCTCCCTACTTCAGTTGTTTAACATACCTATGACTGACCGATAAACCGACCGAAAAGCGTCTACTAGAGATATAGACAGATTCAGAAAGTACTGGTTCCGTGACGCCCCTGATGACAAAGTTTACAAATCTTGGGGATGGTCTTTGTTCAACAATGACTGCCGAAAGGCAGCTGCTGCTGCTGTTTGCTGGTACAACTACATCCGCTATTTGGCCGGTCTTCTTTTCTTTGTTAACGACTATAAGATCCGATTCACACCAACGATTTCCCCCATATTCTCTTACTGGCACTAGGGCATTCATAGAGTGAGTGTGAGAAAGGGACAGGTTTGTGCTGATACTATTTGTCCAAAGCCAAGTTGTTTCCATAATTTCCATTGTATTGCTGCCAATACTCTGTTGTGATTGTGCATTCTCTTTGAACCCGCTTGCTGCATTCATTTGTGATGAAGTTCACCGTCTCATCTTCTTCACCAAAAGGCGAATTATATCATATCATTGTCGTCATCTTCGTCATCGTCGTCGTCGTCGTTGTTGGTAATAATGAGTTATGTCGATCAAAACCAGCATGGAGGCTGGCTTGGAACATATTTTTTTTCCCAATCACGGAAACACAATATTATACGTTGAACGGAACTAATGAGACGATCCTGAACGCCTCACCGCGCTGCCTTTAGAACAACACAGTATGTGCTCAGGTGTTTGTGAATGTGTGCTTTTCAGATTCCCGAGAATTCAGTACGCGTGCCCTTTGCTTTTTTTCTTCTGTTTCCACCAACATTCGATCCTAAGAGATACTTGGTTAACAAGAATTTTTTTTTTTGATGTTTTATGTACTTTTCACTGGCTGCATGCGCCATGATCTGATCTATTTCATCACATTTTGTTGCATTACCAAAGAAAATCTGACGTTCTTAAAAGCGTTGTAAGAGGATAACGACTAAATATAGCAAGTAGTTGGGGAAAAAGACGGGTAATGATTCTTTTAGAGGTTAACAGAATGAAATCGAAATAAATTGAATCCGAAAGCTGGAAAGGGGACTCGCAATACTTAAAAATCTTTCACTGAATTATTCACTAACGAAGAGAACATGTCATTTAATGAGTACTATTTTTACTTTCACGTAATTTTTCTGTTCGTTCTTTCTAGTAAACCGGTCTTAGCATTAACATCTGAAGTGGTTTTGCTATGATAAAAATAGATATGACAACAAGGATAGCCTTTCATATCCATGTTATAATGAACCGATTTCTGTTTGAATGTGGATTTTGTGGTTTATGATCATAACAGAGCAAAGCTGTCACATTTGAACACAATTTTTGTTAGCACCAAATATGTCGGGGTCCTTATATGTAAAACTTGTTCAAATATTTTTGATCAATTATTTTGAGCGATACTGTCAGCCATTATCGGAACCTAAAACCTGGGAGGTTGGAGACCAAAAGATGGATGTTGATCCTTTTTTAAATTTGTCCGACTCCAGTCCAAAACTCGAGTCAACTTTGTTCTTCTACTATACCAGTACAAGAACAATCCTCATCAAATTTGAAGTAAATTTAACCATCCCCCGAACGTAATTTGAGATCACTATCAACTCTTTGATAGTAGTATGATTATAGACTGTGCCACATTGAGTGATATTAAAAAATCTGGCACAATTTATTTCAGAAACACGCAAAGGTTTATTTTATTCTAAAAAAACGAATACATCTATAAAACTGACATTTCCCTACAGTGATTTGAAATCATACTCAAGTGAGAGGTAACCGGCTCTCTTATCGACTGAGCCAAACTGACAAGTCCTTCATTTGTTTTACAGATAATCAAAGACTTATTTCATTCTAACGAATACATTTATACCATATAATAACAATTTAATTAATATATTTCAGTTACCATGTGTACAATACAAAAATTGCATTAATCATCTTTAGTCGGAATAGAAGCAGGGTTGCATAAGCCAGGCTTACTTCTGTTTACCCTCCTTAGTTCAGCATCGTGGATATTTGAATTTTGAAAGTATTCAACTATTGACCAATACACTCTGACCCGTGAAGAATTTCAATTGTGTGTTTTCTCCTTTGTCACTCTGTCATAACGCAAACAAACCTCCGTAGAAATTTAATTAAGTGTAGAACTATTAAATCAGGAGAGAGTAATCTGGAAAGCAGGGTCTGCATGGGAAAAAAACGCGGGAAATTACACTATAAAAAAAAAAAGGAAGATGGAAAATTGATCGAGTGATTTTCGCTGAAAAACTGACCAGTATGTCTTTTTTTCCTTTTCTTTTTTCCGCAGTCGAAGGCGAGGCCACAAGGCCCCAGTCATATCAGCTGTCAACAATTACATTTGCTGCCCGATTGCCTCACCCACGTAGACACTGTACTGTATCACTGAATGTCATTTTGTATTGTGTACAATGTCACAGCCGTTATCGAGGGAGAGAGCAAACAAGGCGTCCAGTGGAGAACGTTTTTCTTGCTTGACTTCGGCCATTTCAAAGTCCGGGTGGCTGGGTTGAAGAGAACGCAATCATGGTCAATACATCAGACAAGGAATGTAGAAATAATGTTTTCCAATGATAAATATGTTTGTATTGTGGATGTTAAGTGATATATATATATATATATATATATATATATATATATATATATATATATATATATATATATATTTATATATATATATATATATATATATATGTATGTGTGTGTGTGTGAGTGTGTAAATAAATCAATCTTTGTCTATTAAAGTGAGCCATTAACCGATTCACATAGCGTGGGAATCTGGTTTCTGAAGTTCCCCCGACATGCCCAGATGTGCCAGTTCGTTAAACTACAACGAATAGAAAATTACAATAAAATAAAATAAAAAGGCAGAATAAAACTTCATTGATTGAAAGCATGTAAATAGATGAACAGCTGAGAAAAATTATTTGCTGTATTTCCATATAAAATTGGTTATTTTTTTTTTACCGCTCTCGAATATCTGCTACTATAGCCCAGTGGTAAAACAAAAACTTGCGTTCGTTGAGGTTCCTTCTCTGATGACTGGTTTGATAGTTTAAATACACTACACTAAAAAAAAACCAAACTTACTCAAGACTGTAATCAACATTTCAAAGCTCTTGATTGTATCCACCATCGGGTTTTCACGAATCTGATCTGATGTCAAAGATAGCCAAGTCTAACAAATATTAACGACATTCTTCGCAGGAAGAATAGAAAATTATTATTCGGACATTCAGTGAGGTTTTAAGTGATTTTTCGAACACACCCAACGTAAAATGAACTTATCAAATTTAACCGTGCATTTGATATACGTTTCACATCTACATACCAACACAGATAGGGGTACATTCATGAAATGAAGTGAGTGCACACAAATATCTATATCCACTGATTGAAACGTACACGAAGGAACTCATATACACATACATATCTTAAGATCGATAAAAGTATAAGAATACTTAAACATTCATACGTAGACATAGATAGAAATATACACAAACCATCGCACCCACACATATACTTTGAGATGGATAAGATTATGAGCAGAAATACTCGTAGACACGCATTCATACACAGATATACAAACTTACACACAAAAACACACAGGTGGAGGTATACAGAAATGTACACACGTATCTAGATAGACTAAAACATACACACGATTTCATACAATCATTCTTATAGGTAGGTAGAAAAATAAACATACTCTTTTATTGAGTCATATCTTCTAACGCAGCCATGAACATTAACAAACATACTCATTTCTAGAGATAAACAGAAAGATAGATAAGGGAAACAGCTCATTTTTAATAGGATACTGATTGGAAGTCATCTGAAAAAAATTCATTGCTTAATGTATTCTCTGTTGATTAATTCACGTCCCCTAGGGCAGTTCCATCTCCCTGTGGTAGGATGGAAGTGTTTAATAAAAAGCAAACAGACAGTTAGTCTCACAAGAACGAAGTTGGCCTGGTGTGATAATTGTTACTAAATACCGATAAAAACTGGCTGCAACTGAAGCAAGCACTTCTCTCTGGCTTGGAATCAAGTTTTTTTCTTTTCTCCCCCCATCCTGTTTGACCAAAGCCAATAGTAGACTTTGAACATCAGCATCCCAACCATCATTTCATTGTTTTGCCATAAATCAAAGCGGGGCTACAAACCTTTTTAACTTGCCACCCTTTTTGATCAGACGTATTTTTTTCTCAACCTTTTACAACCATATAAAAGGGACTGACACAAAGAGTATATGTATTTTGACTTCGGTAAACATACAAAAAATTGAACACCAACAAATTTATCAAAACTTACAATTTATCATTTTACGGTGTTTATTTGCCCGATGAGACATTGCCGATTGCTCTTGATTTAAAATCCCTTCTATTGTACCCGCCGTCCTATAAGATGTATGTTTTATAAAAAGCGTTTGTGAAGGTAGTACTAAACACGGCCAGACCTAACTCTCGAATTGTAGAGCTCGTGGTTTGAATGACTAATCGCCAACCCGATACGCCAGTGCATTAGATGTAGTGTAATTTCATCTGGCTACATAAAGACTCTGAACCCTTCCATCTCCAAAAACGAGTCAGACAAGGTGATATCAGCTTATCCAAACTCTGCACAGCCTGTCTCAAGATGATCTTCTGTAACCTGGACTGTGAAAATAGAGGAATCAAAATAGACAGCAAGTATCAACCTCAAATTTGCAGACGACATCGCCCTTTTTGCAGAGAACCTACAAGACTTCCAACTAATGGTAAATGATCTAAACACAGAAGGCAAAAGAGTCGGCCTACACATGAACTTGAGTAAACCAAAATGATGTGAAACTATTACATCAAGAATAAGGACATAACTGTCAAAATCGGAGATGTAAAACTGAGAAAAGTAGACAACTAAATCTACCTAGGACAACGATTCTCTATGAAACCTACAAAAGAAGAAGAAATCAAGCGGAGAATCACCCTAGAATGGCAAGCCTTCGGCAGAGCTAGCTCAACCTTCAAAAACAAGAAGATCCCAATAATCCTAAAAAGAAGAGTATACAACCAATGTAGCCTCCTTCATATGGAGAGATCATAAGACAGCACTATGATCAGAAAGAATATGGGGGTCTGAGACATCATACAATTCATTAAAAGACTCGAATGGCAATGGGCTGGTCATGTTGCGAGAATGAAAGACAATCGATGGACATCACGACTCAAAGATTGGTTGACCAGAGACTACATGCAAAACCGAGGCCGACAAAATACAAGATGGACAGATGAACTAGACAAATTTAGAAAATACTGGCTCTGCGAGGCCTATGATAGAGAAATATGGCAGATCTTGAGGAAGGTCTATGACCAACGACGGATGTTAAAAGACTGATGATGATGATGAATCATGAATTATAAGCCTGTAAATACGATACATAGAGTGGATTACGGTTAATAGGGCCACACTGGAACCAAAAATCATTGTTCCAATAACTGGCTGGTCTGATTGACCGAACTGAGTAAATAGTTTTCTGTGAAAAAATATATATCTAAAAACAATTCTTGTTTGAAGCAATGAAAGGGGGGAACTTTGTCAACCAAAATACAATACAATGAAATTTTAAGAGTTCGGTTATTCAACATTCAACTTGAGTCACGAATTGGGGGTTGTCTCGAAAGCTAAGAGATATTTTTGGTAGCTTTGCTGCGTGGTCCAAATAAACAGTGCATTGGTCGTATTAAAAAGAAGCAAAAATCTATTTTGAAGTAATTCTATCAAATTTTATTCAAAGAAATAGTAATTTGACAGCACTGCTGCTTGGTCCAAATAAACAGAGCTTTGGTTGTATAAAAAGAAGCAAACTAGTGATTATTACACATGTTTGATCCAGTTCTAACAAATTTTTATCCTCCTCTGGTTCTAAAAATATGATGGTCTTATTTGGTGGAATCATGTAGTTTCTAAGCTAAGCTTGGACAAATAAAAGGCTACAATAGAGGCAACTATCGTAGCAATAATAATGTGTTTGTTTCACGATGGGTACTCCATACATAAGGCCCTATGCCTAAAATGCTGAGTGGGTATTTCAAAATCAGTTTACGTTTATTTAAATGAAGCATCATGTGATGTGTCAAAACTTTGTCGCATTATGGCAGCAGCGAAGGATGAAGAAAAAGATGAATTGATTGTTTTTTCACTGTTTCTGAAGACTTAAACTCTTAAAACGTCGATTTTTATTTATGTCACCGTCGATATAAACCACAGATACTCGGCTAATAAAACCATATGATATTTTTTTTTTTATTTCTGCAGACGAACAATGCATAGGCTAATAAAATGAAAATCATTTTTCGTACTAACAAACTGCGTATATAATTACAGTAATTTAGAATACTTGAAAACTAGATATTTATCCTGATACCAGGTCGGAAATTTTTCCGAGTTTCAAAGATCTTCAAGAATATAGAGTACTTTATCGAGATATCTTTAAACAAAACAGTAGCTCAAAGAAATGAGCCCTATATTAGGTCTGTACTAATTTGAATACACCATGTATAATCATTAGAATGTAGATTAAAGATTTGGGGATTTTGTACCTCTTAGACAAATAAAATATTAACCACTGTTTGATGCCAGCACTGACGAATTTGAATCCAATATTTGGAAGAAAAATTCTCTGCTAATTTGACTTGACCGCTACTCTGTGACTCTCCTGATTTCACGTAAGTAGATACCGCACAAATAAATCAAATATTATTGGCAATAGAGGAAAACTTATGATTTAATACCAACATTTTCAATTATTGACGTACAGTTTCTTTTATCAAGGTCCAACATTAATTCTGCATGTCGTGCATGAAACAGGAAAAGGGTTTCGTTGATGGTCAGGATTTAAGGCAAGCGTTACTGATAGAATACGGATACTATGCGTATAATTCAAATGCTCTGCTGAAGGTTTTGATTCAAGATAGCATTACTAAACATTTTCTTTAGAAATGCATTGCAAATGAGAAAGAAGGGTGTTTCAGTTGTACCATATGATTGCAAGCATTGTTGAGAGGATAGGGTTATTATATGCGTATTGTCAATGCATTGCTAATGATTTTACTATAGGGATGCATTGAAAATAATGTCACTATACAAATGCAATCCAGATAAAGTGGACTGAGATTGTTATTCGTCAGAGATGAATGCAAGCATTGCCGACAGAATACAGCTATTATATAATATCTATGTATCATATGTATAACATAACTTCTTTACTTCCACAGGAAAATCTGTTCAAATTAGAGTTAGGAATAATGCCTGTCCCTGTGTCCTGATCGAAATCATTGAGAGATAAGACCCCCGCTGGCCTTTCGTTATGGCTTGTTTACCATGCCCTTAAGAAAGTCATTAATACGTAATTTACTATGCTTCGCTTCTGTTTACCTCTGGGCAACTTTTTATGCATCCAATTTATATAACAAGGCGGTGAACCGAAGGTGGACACAAAATAATTAGATATTTTGACATGTGTTTTAGCAGAGATTTGAAACACATCGATTTTACAAGCACTTAACCGATTACAAGAAGAAAACTAGAAAGCACTCGAAGAGCTCATGCATCTACGAACACTATTGTCAGGGGAAGTAATCATGCATTGATCCACCCCCAAAACTCAGTCGCTCCTTCAATGGCCTATTGGCTACCTTTCCACTAAGTGTCATTGGAATTCATTGAGAACATTTGAGATATTGTGTGGACAGATCGGAACTTTTTAGCGATAATATGGGGTGTTGACATATAACTACGAAGTTAGGGAGATAATTATCATTGGGTCCAGCTCAAAATTTAATTACTTCTTCCATAGCCTGTTGCCTATCCTCTCACGAAAATACATATATTCATCAAATACTATCTCTACCAAATAATACTTGATACATCAAGTGTATGAAATGTATATGAAAAGGTAACGATCATTATAGTATAACTTTAAAGAGTATGACAATGGCTAAAGTTGTGTATTGTAATCAATATTGCCCAGTTGTCGAATATCGTGTTTAAGTGAACTCTGCTTTAGATTGAAGTTTTTCAGACCACAATATTTCTGACATATTTAAACGAAATGACATTTATCTTGTTCCCAGGAACGAAAAGTCTCCCATCTGACGTATGCATGAATTACTTGCTTTAAAAATAATTTGACATTATTTGCTGCCAAACCGTGAAAAAAGTTTCCAGATTCTTTGTGGTAAATAGTCAATCGGCTTTCGTGTCGCTTGAAGAGACGTAATGACTTTAAACTTCAAAATGGCAGGTGTGATCAAATACATTATACTACGAAATACTTATCGTTTTGTAAAATGTAGTTAGAGCCTGCTTATCAGAATTTAGTTAATCTTTGGGAGTTTTAGAGAAATCACTTTAGTTTCGCGTAGCTTCAAATGGTTCCTTATTTCTTTAATTCCATTTGTTCAGTGCCAAGTGACGACCAAAATCTATTGGATATTAACTTCATTGAAAAGGTGAAAGAAAGCGAGGAAGAAGAAAGAAAGAGAAGAAATAATCTGACGCAAGTGTTTTATGCCATGTAATTCCCTCGATCTTAAGTATTGGAAAATTCCCAAGAATAGAATTGCATTGACAGCAGTGGACATTGAAAATGAAAAAAAAAAGAACTGAAGTATTGTATTGCAGCCAAGTATTGATTCGTACAATCGAAGAAGTAATATATCTGGTAAAAGAACAGAACTATTCACCCTCGTGAGCAACCAATAATCGATGTAACTCTTTTAAAATTCAAATTCAGGCAAAAATTGGATTCAGCTTCAGTAGGAACTTCTACAAAATTCTTTTATTATCATGATATCCTCTTAAAATGTATGCGTGGGAAAAAAACGCTTTTCAAAGCATCATGTTTGGCAAGCTAATCTACCACACCAATTCTTCAGTACGGTGAGTACAATTGTCACGGGGTCCCCAATACTTATTACTTTGTGCACGACTAAGCTAAAGATTAGTAAACACCAATGTACCTTAGCTGGGGTGTAATGGTTCACGAGGACACCAAGCTGATCTTTACCACTGTGCACTGATTTCGATCCACACTGGGTGCCTCACAAATTTTGCCTTGTGTGAGCCCAAACAAAACATACTAAATGCTTATTACGTCTTTTAAAATGCTATGATCAGTAGAAAGACATGAAGTTAAGCAAGCTAGCCTCAGTGTAGTGAGTTCGTTCCTCACTAGGTGCCCCACTACTCAGAGCCTGTATCAGATATAGTGAACAGTGCAAATCAAATTACGAATATTGATTTGATTTAGGCATAGTTTAGCTTGTTTGGCTTTGAAGACAAGACACGAATTTCAAAAAGAGGGATGTTACGCAATTAACTGTGCTTCACAGGTAAAGTAGCCAAAAGGTTAATTAACGTCCTCAGGCACTGATAGCATTAATGAGTCATCATCATCATCATCACCACCACCACCACCACCACCATCATCATCATCATCAGCAGCAGCAGCAGCTTTTGATCGTTCGTCATTGAACATAAACCTTCCTCAAGATTCAACAGAACCCTCTATCATGGGCGTCGCAGAGCTATTACTATCTGAACTCGACTAGTTCGACTCGTCATGTTATTTACTGCCGGTCGCAGTTTCGCATTTGATTTCAATAGGACTAACCCATTGCAACTTGAGTTTTCTAATGGATTCTATGATATATCAGACTCCTGTTATCATCTTGTATATTGTGCTGTCCTATGATTTTTTCATATGATGTTCAGCATGATTCTTTCATATGATTCTTGCACGTTGCATGGTTCCCAGTTTAAGGATCAGTCACTTGGTTCAGTTCCATGTTTCAGTCCCATAGGTGACTATTGGGAGGACCTTTTTTTTCGAAAATGATGGGATTTTTTCGTTCTCGAGGGTTGAACTTGCGCTACGGAAGGTCTGGCTTCCTGTAACGATTCTTTGCTTGACCTTATCTTCTTTTGAGAAATTCTTAGAGATTTGTTGTCCTAGGTAGATGTAGTTGTCTGCTATCATCAGCTCTGCGTTTTCAGGTGAAAACGTAACAGGTTGCAGCGAATAGAATACAAGGTGTGGTCAAATATTATTCATGTCGCCTGTTTGGTTTTTCAGAGCATATATTGTCGCACTCACGGTCTGTTCCCGCACGCACCGTGAGGTTAACTCTGAATTATTGCCAAGTAACAACCAGACTGCACAGTCTGTTCTCAAGATATCAAAACAGCCTAATATTTGATGAATAGAGGTCATGTAATTACAAGTCAGATGCTAGTTCCTGGGTACTTTCTAAGCAACTATTGATAATTGTTTCGGACGATTTTTTTTCAGATCATTTATTGTTTTTTATCTCGACGTTCTTGGCCAAATATCATCCAATCATTTAAAAGAAAGGAAGAAAAAACTAGTCAAAAATGAAAAACGAAAATACTTCATCACAGATTTCACATTATTTAAGACAATGAGAAATACTAAAATTGCCGAGACTTACCAGGTGATACCGACAAGGATCAGTCATCAACAGGCTGCACATCTCATATTGTATTCGTATCTATCGATTGGAAAATGTCTATCGCTTACTTGGAGTCACAGAGCATTTATCACAGTGCTGCACGTGCATACCAGTGATAGCTTGTTCATTGCTAATAGAGTGTCATTTATCCAAGATTTGTTGTTGTTGTTGTTGTTGTTGTTGTTGTTGTGGTTGTATGACAAATACCGATCTATGGACCGGCTTGGTGGCTGAGCGCGTTTGAAAAAAACTGCAGCAGACAAATTTGTACATTGATTTACTTATGAGATCTCCAGGGACGGATGTGGACCGTCGTTCTGGTGATTGCCTGGAATCCCTAAGGGTCGTG